>JARGCV010000165.1:1017500-1617500 GCA_034064705.1 Bothrops alternatus | reverse complement strand
GCCAAGCAGAAAGCGCTTGAAGGTAATGTGAGAGAAGGCTGAGGCAAGCAGAAAGCGCTTGGAGGAATTGCGAGAGAAGGCTGAGTCAAGCAGAAAGCGGTTGGAGTAAATTCGAGAGAAGGGTGAATGAGGCAAGCAGAAAGCATTTGGAGGAAATGCCAGAGAGGGTGAATGAGCCAAGCAGAAAGCACTTGGAGGAAATGTGAGAGAAGCGTGAATGAGCCAAGCAGAAAGTTCTTGGAGGAAATTCAAGAGAAGTGTGAATGATCCAAACAGAAAGCTCTTGGAGGAAATGTGAGAGAAGCGTGAATGAGCCAAGTAGAAAGCGCTTGGAGGAAATGCGAGAGAAGGCTGAATGAGCCAAGCAGAAAGCGCTTGAAGGTAATGGGAGAGAAGGCTGAGTCAAGCAGAAAGCACTTGGAGGAAATGTGAGAGAGAGGTGAATGAGCCAAGAAGAAAGCGTTTGGAGGAGATGCGAGAGAAGGGAGAATGAGCCAAGCAGAAAGCACTTGGAGGAAATGCGAGAGAAGGCTGAATGGGCCAAGCAGAAAGCACTTGGAGGAAATGTGAGACAAGTGTGAATGAGCCAAGCAGAAATCGTTTGGAGGAAATGTGAGAGAAGGGTGAATGAGCCAAGCAGAAAGCGATTGGAGGAAATGTTAGAGAAGCCTGAATGAGCCAAGCAGAAAGCGCTTGGAGGAATTGCGAGAGAAGGCTGAGTCAAGCAGAAAGCAGTTGGAGTAAATTCAAGAGAAAGGTGAATGGGCCAAGCAGAAAGCGTTTGGAGGAAATGCGAAAGACGGTATAATGAGCCAAGTAGAAAGCTCTTGAAGGAACTGCGAGAGAAGGCTGAATGAGCCAAGCAAAAAGCACTTGGAAGAAATTCAAGAGAAAGGTGAATGGGCCAAGCAGAAAGCACTTGGAGGAAATGGGAGAGAAGGCTGAATGAGCCAAGCAGAAAGCGCTGGGAGGAAATTCGAGAGAAGGGTGAATGAGCCAAGCAGAAAGCGCTTGGAGGAAATTCAAGAGAAGTGTGAATGAGCGTGGAGGAAATGCGAAAAACAGGGGAATGAGCCAAGTAGAAAGCTCTTGAAGGAACTGCGAGAGAAGGCTGAATGAGCCAAGCAAAAAGCACTTGGAAGAAATTCAAGAGAAAGGTGAATGGGCCAAGCAGAAAGCGTTTGGAGGAAATGCGAAAGACGGGGTAATGAGCCAAGTAGAAAGCTCTTGAAGGAACTGCGAGAGAAGGCTGAATGAGCCAAGCAAAAAGCACTTGGAAGAAATTCAAGAGAAAGGTGAATGGGCCAAGCAGAAAGCACTTGGAGGAAATGCGAGAGAAGGCTGAATGAGCCAAGCAGAAAGCGCTTGGAGGAAATTCGAGAGAAGGGTGAATGAGCAAAGCAGAAAGAACTTGGAGGCAATGTGGGAGAACTGTGAATGATCCAAACAGAAAGCCCTTGGAGGAAATGCGAGAGAAGGCTGAGCCAAGGAGAAAGCGGTTGGAGTAAATGAGAGAGACGGGTGAATGAGCCAAGCGGAAAGCGCTTGGAGGAAATGTGAGAGAGAGGTGAATGAGCCAAGAAGAAAGCGTTTGGAGGAGATGCGAGAGAAGGGAGAATGAGCCAAGCAGAAAGCACTTGGAGGAAATGCGAGAGAAGGCTGAATGGGCCAAGCAGAAAGCACTTGGAGGAAATGTGAGACAAGTGTGAATGAGCCAAGCAGAAATCGTTTGGAGGAAATGTGAGAGAAGGGTGAATGAGCCAAGCAGAAAGCGATTGGAGGAAATGTTAGAGAAGCCTGAATGAGCCAAGCAGAAAGCGCTTGGAGGAATTGCGAGAGAAGGCTGAGTCAAGCAGAAAGCAGTTGGAGTAAATTCAAGAGAAAGGTGAATGGGCCAAGCAGAAAGCGTTTGGAGGAAATGCGAAAGACGGTATAATGAGCCAAGTAGAAAGCTCTTGAAGGAACTGCGAGAGAAGGCTGAATGAGCCAAGCAAAAAGCACTTGGAAGAAATTCAAGAGAAAGGTGAATGGGCCAAGCAGAAAGCACTTGGAGGAAATGGGAGAGAAGGCTGAATGAGCCAAGCAGAAAGCGCTGGGAGGAAATTCGAGAGAAGGGTGAATGAGCCAAGCAGAAAGCGCTTGGAGGAAATTCAAGAGAAGTGTGAATGAGCGTGGAGGAAATGCGAAAAACAGGGGAATGAGCCAAGTAGAAAGCTCTTGAAGGAACTGCGAGAGAAGGCTGAATGAGCCAAGCAAAAAGCACTTGGAAGAAATTCAAGAGAAAGGTGAATGGGCCAAGCAGAAAGCGTTTGGAGGAAATGCGAAAGACGGGGTAATGAGCCAAGTAGAAAGCTCTTGAAGGAACTGCGAGAGAAGGCTGAATGAGCCAAGCAAAAAGCACTTGGAAGAAATTCAAGAGAAAGGTGAATGGGCCAAGCAGAAAGCACTTGGAGGAAATGCGAGAGAAGGCTGAATGAGCCAAGCAGAAAGCGCTTGGAGGAAATTCGAGAGAAGGGTGAATGAGCAAAGCAGAAAGAACTTGGAGGCAATGTGGGAGAACTGTGAATGATCCAAACAGAAAGCCCTTGGAGGAAATGCGAGAGAAGGCTGAGCCAAGGAGAAAGCGGTTGGAGTAAATGAGAGAGACGGGTGAATGAGCCAAGCGGAAAGCGCTTGGAGGAAATGTGAGAGAGAGGTGAATGAGCCAAGAAGAAAGCGTTTGGAGGAGATGCGAGAGAAGGGAGAATGAGCCAAGCAGAAAGCACTTGGAGGAAATGCGAGAGAAGGCTGAATGGGCCAAGCAGAAAGCACTTGGAGGAAATGTGAGACAAGTGTGAATGAGCCAAGCAGAAATCGTTTGGAGGAAATGTGAGAGAAGGGTGAATGAGCCAAGCAGAAAGCGATTGGAGGAAATGTTAGAGAAGCCTGAATGAGCCAAGCAGAAAGCGCTTGGAGGAATTGCGAGAGAAGGCTGAGTCAAGCAGAAAGCAGTTGGAGTAAATTCAAGAGAAAGGTGAATGGGCCAAGCAGAAAGCGTTTGGAGGAAATGCGAAAGACGGTATAATGAGCCAAGTAGAAAGCTCTTGAAGGAACTGCGAGAGAAGGCTGAATGAGCCAAGCAAAAAGCACTTGGAAGAAATTCAAGAGAAAGGTGAATGGGCCAAGCAGAAAGCACTTGGAGGAAATGCGAGAGAAGGCTGAATGAGCCAAGCAGAAAGCGCTTGGAGGAAATTCGAGAGAAGGGTGAATGAGCCAAGCAGAAAGCGCTTGGAGGAAATTCAAGAGAAGTGTGAATGAGCGTGGAGGAAATGCGAAAGACAGGGGAATGAGCCAAGTAGAAAGCTCTTGAAGGAACTGCGAGAGAAGGCTGAATGAGCCAAGCAAAAAGCACTTGGAAGAAATTCAAGAGAAAGGTGAATGGGCCAAGCAGAAAGCGTTTGGAGGAAATGCGAAAGACGGGGTAATGAGCCAAGTAGAAAGCTCTTGAAGGAACTGCGAGAGAAGGCTGAATGAGCCAAGCAAAAAGCACTTGGAAGAAATTCAAGAGAAAGGTGAATGGGCCAAGCAGAAAGCACTTGGAGGAAATGCGAGAGAAGGCTGAATGAGCCAAGCAGAAAGCGCTTGGAGGAAATTCGAGAGAAGGGTGAATGAGCAAAGCAGAACTCGTTTGGAGGAAATGTGAGAGAAGGGTGAATGAGCCAAGCAGAAAGCTATTGGAGGAAATGTTAGAGAAGCGTGAATGAGGAAAGCAGAAAGCGCTTGGAGGAAATGCAAGAGAAGGCTGAGCCAAGCAGAAAGCGGTTGGAGTAAATGAGAGAGACGGGTGAATGAGCCAAGCAGAAAGCGCTTGAAGGTAATGTGAGAGAAGGCTGAGGCAAGCAGAAAGCGCTTGGAGGAATTGCGAGAGAAGGCTGAGTCAAGCAGAAAGCGGTTGGAGTAAATTCGAGAGAAGGGTGAATGAGGCAAGCAGAAAGCATTTGGAGGAAATGCCAGAGAGGGTGAATGAGCCAAGCAGAAAGCACTTGGAGGAAATGTGAGAGAAGCGTGAATGAGCCAAGCAGAAAGTTCTTGGAGGAAATTCAAGAGAAGTGTGAATGATCCAAACAGAAAGCTCTTGGAGGAAATGTGAGAGAAGCGTGAATGAGCCAAGTAGAAAGCGCTTGGAGGAAATGCGAGAGAAGGCTGAATGAGCCAAGCAGAAAGCGCTTGAAGGTAATGGGAGAGAAGGCTGAGTCAAGCAGAAAGCACTTGGAGGAAATGTGAGAGAGAGGTGAATGAGCCAAGAAGAAAGCGTTTGGAGGAGATGCGAGAGAAGGGAGAATGAGCCAAGCAGAAAGCACTTGGAGGAAATGCGAGAGAAGGCTGAATGGGCCAAGCAGAAAGCACTTGGAGGAAATGTGAGACAAGTGTGAATGAGCCAAGCAGAAATCGTTTGGAGGAAATGTGAGAGAAGGGTGAATGAGCCAAGCAGAAAGCGATTGGAGGAAATGTTAGAGAAGCCTGAATGAGCCAAGCAGAAAGCGCTTGGAGGAATTGCGAGAGAAGGCTGAGTCAAGCAGAAAGCAGTTGGAGTAAATTCAAGAGAAAGGTGAATGGGCCAAGCAGAAAGCGTTTGGAGGAAATGCGAAAGACGGTATAATGAGCCAAGTAGAAAGCTCTTGAAGGAACTGCGAGAGAAGGCTGAATGAGCCAAGCAAAAAGCACTTGGAAGAAATTCAAGAGAAAGGTGAATGGGCCAAGCAGAAAGCACTTGGAGGAAATGGGAGAGAAGGCTGAATGAGCCAAGCAGAAAGCGCTGGGAGGAAATTCGAGAGAAGGGTGAATGAGCCAAGCAGAAAGCGCTTGGAGGAAATTCAAGAGAAGTGTGAATGAGCGTGGAGGAAATGCGAAAAACAGGGGAATGAGCCAAGTAGAAAGCTCTTGAAGGAACTGCGAGAGAAGGCTGAATGAGCCAAGCAAAAAGCACTTGGAAGAAATTCAAGAGAAAGGTGAATGGGCCAAGCAGAAAGCGTTTGGAGGAAATGCGAAAGACGGGGTAATGAGCCAAGTAGAAAGCTCTTGAAGGAACTGCGAGAGAAGGCTGAATGAGCCAAGCAAAAAGCACTTGGAAGAAATTCAAGAGAAAGGTGAATGGGCCAAGCAGAAAGCACTTGGAGGAAATGCGAGAGAAGGCTGAATGAGCCAAGCAGAAAGCGCTTGGAGGAAATTCGAGAGAAGGGTGAATGAGCAAAGCAGAAAGAACTTGGAGGCAATGTGGGAGAACTGTGAATGATCCAAACAGAAAGCCCTTGGAGGAAATGCGAGAGAAGGCTGAGCCAAGGAGAAAGCGGTTGGAGTAAATGAGAGAGACGGGTGAATGAGCCAAGCGGAAAGCGCTTGGAGGAAATGTGAGAGAGAGGTGAATGAGCCAAGAAGAAAGCGTTTGGAGGAGATGCGAGAGAAGGGAGAATGAGCCAAGCAGAAAGCACTTGGAGGAAATGCGAGAGAAGGCTGAATGGGCCAAGCAGAAAGCACTTGGAGGAAATGTGAGACAAGTGTGAATGAGCCAAGCAGAAATCGTTTGGAGGAAATGTGAGAGAAGGGTGAATGAGCCAAGCAGAAAGCGATTGGAGGAAATGTTAGAGAAGCCTGAATGAGCCAAGCAGAAAGCGCTTGGAGGAATTGCGAGAGAAGGCTGAGTCAAGCAGAAAGCAGTTGGAGTAAATTCAAGAGAAAGGTGAATGGGCCAAGCAGAAAGCGTTTGGAGGAAATGCGAAAGACGGTATAATGAGCCAAGTAGAAAGCTCTTGAAGGAACTGCGAGAGAAGGCTGAATGAGCCAAGCAAAAAGCACTTGGAAGAAATTCAAGAGAAAGGTGAATGGGCCAAGCAGAAAGCACTTGGAGGAAATGGGAGAGAAGGCTGAATGAGCCAAGCAGAAAGCGCTGGGAGGAAATTCGAGAGAAGGGTGAATGAGCCAAGCAGAAAGCGCTTGGAGGAAATTCAAGAGAAGTGTGAATGAGCGTGGAGGAAATGCGAAAAACAGGGGAATGAGCCAAGTAGAAAGCTCTTGAAGGAACTGCGAGAGAAGGCTGAATGAGCCAAGCAAAAAGCACTTGGAAGAAATTCAAGAGAAAGGTGAATGGGCCAAGCAGAAAGCGTTTGGAGGAAATGCGAAAGACGGGGTAATGAGCCAAGTAGAAAGCTCTTGAAGGAACTGCGAGAGAAGGCTGAATGAGCCAAGCAAAAAGCACTTGGAAGAAATTCAAGAGAAAGGTGAATGGGCCAAGCAGAAAGCACTTGGAGGAAATGCGAGAGAAGGCTGAATGAGCCAAGCAGAAAGCGCTTGGAGGAAATTCGAGAGAAGGGTGAATGAGCAAAGCAGAAAGAACTTGGAGGCAATGTGGGAGAACTGTGAATGATCCAAACAGAAAGCCCTTGGAGGAAATGCGAGAGAAGGCTGAGCCAAGGAGAAAGCGGTTGGAGTAAATGAGAGAGACGGGTGAATGAGCCAAGCGGAAAGCGCTTGGAGGAAATGTGAGAGAGAGGTGAATGAGCCAAGAAGAAAGCGTTTGGAGGAGATGCGAGAGAAGGGAGAATGAGCCAAGCAGAAAGCACTTGGAGGAAATGCGAGAGAAGGCTGAATGGGCCAAGCAGAAAGCACTTGGAGGAAATGTGAGACAAGTGTGAATGAGCCAAGCAGAAATCGTTTGGAGGAAATGTGAGAGAAGGGTGAATGAGCCAAGCAGAAAGCGATTGGAGGAAATGTTAGAGAAGCCTGAATGAGCCAAGCAGAAAGCGCTTGGAGGAATTGCGAGAGAAGGCTGAGTCAAGCAGAAAGCAGTTGGAGTAAATTCAAGAGAAAGGTGAATGGGCCAAGCAGAAAGCGTTTGGAGGAAATGCGAAAGACGGTATAATGAGCCAAGTAGAAAGCTCTTGAAGGAACTGCGAGAGAAGGCTGAATGAGCCAAGCAAAAAGCACTTGGAAGAAATTCAAGAGAAAGGTGAATGGGCCAAGCAGAAAGCACTTGGAGGAAATGGGAGAGAAGGCTGAATGAGCCAAGCAGAAAGCGCTGGGAGGAAATTCGAGAGAAGGGTGAATGAGCCAAGCAGAAAGCGCTTGGAGGAAATTCAAGAGAAGTGTGAATGAGCGTGGAGGAAATGCGAAAGACAGGGGAATGAGCCAAGTAGAAAGCTCTTGAAGGAACTGCGAGAGAAGGCTGAATGAGCCAAGCAAAAAGCACTTGGAAGAAATTCAAGAGAAAGGTGAATGGGCCAAGCAGAAAGCGTTTGGAGGAAATGCGAAAGACGGGGTAATGAGCCAAGTAGAAAGCTCTTGAAGGAACTGCGAGAGAAGGCTGAATGAGCCAAGCAAAAAGCACTTGGAAGAAATTCAAGAGAAAGGTGAATGGGCCAAGCAGAAAGCACTTGGAGGAAATGCGAGAGAAGGCTGAATGAGCCAAGCAGAAAGCGCTTGGAGGAAATTCGAGAGAAGGGTGAATGAGCAAAGCAGAAAGAACTTGGAGGCAATGTGGGAGAACTGTGAATGATCCAAACAGAAAGCCCTTGGAGGAAATGCGAGAGAAGGCTGAGCCAAGGAGAAAGCGGTTGGAGTAAATGAGAGAGACGGGTGAATGAGCCAAGCGGAAAGCGCTTGGAGGAAATGTAAGACAAGTGTGAATGAGCCAAGCAGAACTCGTTTGGAGGAAATGTGAGAGAAGGGTGAATGAGCCAAGCAGAAAGCTATTGGAGGAAATGTTAGAGAAGCGTGAATGAGGAAAGCAGAAAGCGCTTGGAGGAAATGCAAGAGAAGGCTGAGCCAAGCAGAAAGCGGTTGGAGTAAATGAGAGAGACGGGTGAATGAGCCAAGCAGAAAGCGCTTGAAGGTAATGTGAGAGAAGGCTGAGGCAAGCAGAAAGCGCTTGGAGGAATTGCGAGAGAAGGCTGAGTCAAGCAGAAAGCGGTTGGAGTAAATTCGAGAGAAGGGTGAATGAGGCAAGCAGAAAGCATTTGGAGGAAATGCCAGAGAAGGGTGAATGAGCCAAGCAGAAAGCACTTGGAGGAAATGTGAGAGAAGCGTGAATGAGCCAAGCAGAAAGTTCTTGGAGGAAATTCAAGAGAAGTGTGAATGATCCAAACAGAAAGCTCTTGGAGGAAATGTGAGAGAAGCGTGAATGAGCCAAGTAGAAAGCGCTTGGAGGAAATGCGAGAGAAGGCTGAATGAGCCAAGCAGAAAGCGCTTGAAGGTAATGGGAGAGAAGGCTGAGTCAAGCAGAAAGCACTTGGAGGAAATGTGAGAGAGAGGTGAATGAGCCAAGAAGAAAGCGTTTGGAGGAAATGCGAGAGAAGGGAGAATGAGCCAAGCAGAAAGCACTTGGAGGAAATGCGAGAGAAGGCTGAATGGGCCAAGCAGAAAGCACTTGGAGGAAATGTGAGACAAGTGTGAATGAGCCAAGCAGAAATCGTTTGGAGGAAATGTGAGAGAAGGGTGAATGAGCCAAGCAGAAAGCGATTGGAGGAAATGTTAGAGAAGCCTGAATGAGCCAAGCAGAAAGCGCTTGGAGGAATTGCGAGAGAAGGCTGAGTCAAGCAGAAAGCAGTTGGAGTAAATTCGAGAGAAGGGTGAATGAGGCAAGCAGAAAGCATTTGGAGGAAATGCCAGAGAAGGGTGAATGAGCCAAGCAGAAAGCACTTGGAGGAAATGCGAGCGAAGTTTGAATGGGCCAAGCAGAAAGCACTTGGAGGAAATGTGAGAGAAGGGTGAATCAGCGAAGCAGAAAGAACTTGGAGGCAACGTGGGAGAAGTGTGAATGAGCGTGGAGGAAATGCGAAAGACAGGGGAATGAGCCAAGTAGAAAGCCCTTGAAGGAACTGCGAGAGAAGGCTGAATGAGCCAAGCAGAAATCATTTGGAGGAAATGTGAGAGAAGCGTGAATGAGCCAAGCAGAAATCATTTGGAGGAAATGTGAGAGAAGCGTGAATGAGGAAAGCAGAAAGCGGTTGCAGGAAATGCGAAGGAAGTGTGAATGAACCAGCAGAAAGCGCTTGGATGAAATGTGAGAGAACTGTGAATGAGCGAAGCAGAAAGAACTTGGAGGCAATGTGGGAGAAGTGTGAATGAGCGTGGAGGAAATGCGAAAGACAGGGGAATGAGCCAAGTAGAAAGCTCTTGAAGGAACTGCGAGAGTAGGCTGAATGAGCCAAGCAGAAAGCGCTTGAAGGTAATGGGAGAGAGAGGTGAATGAGCCAAGAAGAAAGCTTTTGGAGGAAATGCAAGAGAAGGGTGAATGAGCCAAGCAGAAAGCACTTGGAGGAAATGCGAGAGAAGGCTGAATGGGCCAAGCAGAAAGCACTTGGAGGAAATGTGAGAGAAGGGTGAATGAGCCAAGCAGAAAGCTATTGGAGGAAATGCCAGAGAAGGGTGAATGAGCCAAGCAGAAAGCACTTGGAGGAAATGTGAGACAAGTGTGAATGAGCCAAGCAGAAATCGTTTGGAGGAAATGTGAGAGAAGGGTGAATGAGCCAAGCAGAAAGCGATTGGAGGAAATGTTAGAGAAGCCTGAATGAGCCAAGCAGAAAGCGCTTGAAGGTAATGTGAGAGAAGGCTGAGCCAAGCAGAAAGCGCTTCGAGGAATTGCGAGAGAAGGCTGAGTCAAGCAGAAAGCGGTTGGAGTAAATTCGAGAGAAGGGTGAATGAGGCAAGCAGAAAGCATTTGGAGGAAATGCCAGAGAAGGGTGAATGAGCCAAGCAGAAAGCACTTGGAGGAAATTCGAGAGAAGGCTGAATGAGCCAAGCAGAAAGCGCTTGGAGGAAATTCGAGAGAAGGCTGAATGAGCCAAGCAGAAAGCGCTTGGAGGAAATTCAAGAGAAAGGTGAATGGTCCAAGCAGAAAGCGCTTGGAGGAAATGTGAGAGAAGCCTGAATGAACCAAGCAGAAAGTTCTTGGATGGAATTCGAGAGAAGGGTGAATGAGCCAAGCAGAAAGCGCTTGGAGGAAATGTGAGAGAGAGGTGAATGAGCCAAGAAGAAAGCTTTGGAGGAAATGCGAGAGAAGGGTGAATGAGGCAAGCAGAAAGCATTTGGAGGAAATGCCAGAGAAGGGTGAATGAACCAAGAAGAAAGCACTTGGAGGAAATGCTAGCGAAGGTTGAATGGGCCAAGCAGAAAGCTCTTGGAGGAAATGTGAGAGAAGCCTGAATGAGCCAAGTAGAAAGTTCTTGGAGGAAATGCGAGAGAAGGCTGAATGGGCCAAGTAGAAAGCCCTTGAAGGAACTGCGAGAGAAGGCTGAATGAGCCAAGCAGAAATCGTTTGGAGGAAATGCGAGAGAAGGGTGAATGAGCCAAGCAGAAAGCACTTGGAGGAAATGTGAGACAAGTGTGAATGAGCCAAGCAGAAATCGTTTGGAGGAAATGTGAGAGAAGGGTGAATGAGACAAGCAGAAAGCGATTGGAGGAAATGTTAGAGAAGCGTGAATGAGGAAAGCAGAAAGCGCTTGGAGGAAATGCAAGAGAAGGCTGAGCCAAGCAGAATGCGGTTGGAGTAAATGAGAGAGACGGGTGAATGAGCCAAGCAGAAAGCGCTTGGAGGAACTGTGAGAGAAGCCTGAATGAGCAAAGCAGAAAGCGCTTGAAGGTAATGTTAGAGAAGGCTGAGGCAAGCAGAAAGCACTTGGAGGAATTGCGAGAGAAGGCTGAGTCAAGCAGAAAGCGGTTGGAGTAAATTCGAGAGAAGGGTGAATGAGGCAAGCAGAAAGCATTTGGAGGAAATGCCAGAGTAGGGTGAATGAGCCAAGCAGAAAGCACTTGGAGGAAATGTGAGAGAAGCGTGAATGAGCCAAGCAGAAAGTTCTTGGAGGAAATTCAAGAGAAGTGTGAATGATCCAAACAGAAAGCTCTTGGAGGAAATGTGAGAGAAGCGTGAATGAGCCAAGTAGAAAGTTCTTGGAGGAAATGCGAGAGAAGGCTGAATGGGCCAAGCAGAAAGCACTTGGAGGAAATGTGAGAGAAGTGTGAATGAGCCAAGCAGAAAGCGGTTGCAGGAAATGCGAAGGAAGTGTGAATGAGCCAAGCAGAAAGCGCTTGGAGGAAATTCAAGAGAAGTGTGAATGGTCCAAGCAGAAAGTGCTTGGAGGAAATGTGAGAGAAGCGTGAATGAGCCAAGCAGAAAGTTCTTGGAGGGAATTCGAGAGAAGGGTGAATGAGCCAAGCAGAAAGTTCTTGGAGGAAATTCGAGAGAAGGCTGAATGAGCCAAACAGAAAGCGCTTGGAGTAAATTCGAGAGAAGGGTGAATGAGGCAAGCAGAAAGCATTTGGAGGAAATGCCAGAGAAGGGTGAATGAGCCAAGCAGAAAGCACTTGGAGGAAATGCTAGCGAAGTTTGAATGGGCCAAGCAGAAAGCTCTTGGAGGAAATGTGAGAGAAGCGTGAATGAGACAAGTAGAAAGTTCTTGGAGGAAATGCTAGAGAAGGCTGAATGGGCCAAGCAGAAAGCACTTGGAGGAAATGTGAGACAAGTGTGAATGAGCCAAGCAGAAATCGTTTGGAGGAAATGTGAGACAAGTGTGAATGAGCCAAGCAGAAAGCGCTTGGAGGAAATTCGAGAGAAGGGTGAATCAGCGAAGCAGAAAGAACTTGGAGGCAACGTGGGAGAAGTGTGAATGAGCCTGGAGGAAATGCGAAAGACAGGGGAATGAGCCAAGTAGAAAGCCCTTGAAGGAACTGCGAGAGAAGGCTGAATGAGCCAAGCAGAAATCATTTGGAGGAAATGTGAGAGAAGCGTGAATGAGGAAAGCAGAAAGCGGTTGGATGAAATGTGAGAGAACTGTGAATGAGCGAAGCAGAAAGAACTTGGAGGCAATGTGGGAGAAGTGTGAATGAGCGTGGAGGAAATGCGAAAGACAGGGGAATGAGCCAAGTAGAAAGCTCTTGAAGGAACTGCGAGAGTAGGCTGAATGAGCCAAGCAGAAAGCGCTTGAAGGTAATGGGAGAGAGAGGTGAATGAGCCAAGAAGAAAGCTTTTGGAGGAAATGCGAGAGAAGGGTGAATGAGCCAAGCAGAAAGCACTTGGAGGAAATGCTAGAGAAGGCTGAATGGGCCAAGCAGAAAGCACTTGGACGAAATGTGAGAGAAGGGTGAATGAGCCAAGCAGAAAGCTATTGGAGGAAATGCCAGAGAAGGGTGAATGAGCCAAGCAGAAAGCACTTGGAGGAAATGTGAGAGAAGCGTGAATGAGCCAAGCAGAAAGTACTTGGAGGAAATTCGAGAGAAGGCTGAATGAGCCAAGCAGAAAGCGCTTGAAGGTAATGTGAGAGAAGGCTGAGCCAAGCAGAAAGCGCTTGGAGGAATTGCCAGAGAAGGCTGAGTCAAGCAGAAAGCGGTTGGAGTAAATTCCAGAGAAGGGTGAATGAGGCAAGCAGAAAGCATTTGGAGGAAATGCCAGAGAAGGGTGAATGAGCCAAGCAGAAAGCACTTGGAGGAAATGCGAGAGAAGGCTGAATGGGCCAAGCAGAAAGCACTTGGAGGAAATGTGAGAGAAGGGTGAATGAGCCAAGCAGAAAGTACTTGGAGGAAATTCGAGAGAAGGCTGAATGAGCCAAGCAGAAAGTGCTTGGAGGAAATTCAAGAGAAAGGTGAATCGTCCAACCAGAAAGCGCTTGGAAGAAATGTGAGAGAAGCTTGAATGAGCCAAGCAGAAAGTTCTTGGAGGGAATTCGAGAGAAGGGTGAATGAGCCAAGCAGAAAGCACTTGGAGGAAATGCGAGAGAAGGCTGAATGGGCCAAGCAGAAAGCACTTGGAGGAAATGTGAGACAAGTGTGAATGAGCCAAGCAGAAATCGTTTGGAGGAAATGTGAGAGAAGGGTGAATGAGCCAAGCAGAAAGCGATTGGAGGAAATGTTAGAGAAGCCTGAATGAGCCAAGCAGAAAGCGCTTGAAGGTAATGTGAGAGAAGGCTGAGCCAAGCAGAAAGCGCTTGGAGGAATTGCGAGAGAAGGCTGAGTCAAGCAGAAAGCGGTTGGAGTAAATTCGAGAGAAGGGTGAATGAGGCAAGCAGAAAGCATTTGGAGGAAATGCCAGAGAAGGGTGAATGAGCCAAGCAGAAAGCACTTGGAGGAAATGCGAGCGAAGTTTGAATGGGCCAAGCAGAAAGCTCTTGGAGGAAATGCTAGAGAAGGCTGAATGGGCCAAGCAGAAAGCACTTGGAGGAAATGTGAGACAAGTGTGAATGAGCCAAGCAGAAATCGTTTGGAGGAAATGTGAGACAAGTGTGAATGAGCCAAGCAGAAAGCGCTTGGAGGAAATTCGAGAGAAGGGTGAATCAGCGAAGCAGAAAGAACTTGGAGGCAACGTGGGAGAAGTGTGAATGAGCGTGGAGGAAATGCGAAAGACAGGGGAATGAGCCAAGTAGAAAGCCCTTGAAGGAACTGCGAGAGAAGGCTGAATGAGCCAAGCAGAAATCATTTGGAGGAAATGTGAGAGAAGCGTGAATGAGGAAAGCAGAAAGCGGTTGCAGGAAATGCGAAGGAAGTGTGAATGAACCAGCAGAAAGCGCTTGGATGAAATATGAGAGAACTGTGAATGAGCGAAGCAGAAAGAACTTGGAGGCAATGTGGGAGAAGTGTGAATGAGCGTGGAGGAAATGCGAAAGACAGGGGAATGAGCCAAGTAGAAAGCTCTTGAAGGAACTGCGAGAGAAGGCTGAATGGGCCAAGCAGAAAGCGCTTGGAGGAAATTCAAGAGAAGTGTGAATGGTCCAAGCAGAAAGTGCTTGGAGGAAATGCGAGAGAAGGCTGAATGAGCCAAGCAGAAAGCGCTTGGAGGAAATTCAAGAGAAAGGTGAATGGGCCAAGCAGAAAGCACTTGGAGGAAATGTGAGACAAGTGTGAATGAGCCAAGCAGAAATCGTTTGGAGGAAATGTGAGAGAAGGGTGAATGAGCCAAGCAGAAAGCGATTACAGGAAATGTTAGAGAAGCGTGAATGAGGAAAGCAGAAAGCGGTTGGGGTAAATGAGAGAGACGGGTGAATGAGCCAAGCAGAAAGCGCTTGGAGGAAATGCAAGAGAAGGCTGAGCCAAGCAGAATGCGGTTGGAGTAAATGAGAGAGACGGGTGAATGAGCCAAGCAGAAAGCGCTTGGAGGAACTGTGAGAGAAGCCTGAATGAGCCAAGCAGAAAGCGCTTGAAGGTAATGTTAGAGAAGGCTGAGGCAAGCAGAAAGCACTTGGAGGAATTGCGAGAGAAGGCTGAGTCAAGCAGAAAGCGGTTGGAGTAAATTCGAGAGAAGGGTGAATGAGGCAAGCAGAAAGCATTTGGAGGAAATGCCAGAGAAGGGTGAATGAGCCAAGCAGAAAGCACTTGGAGGAAATGCGAGAGAAGGCCGAATGGGCCAAGCAGAAAGCACTTGGAGGAAATGTGAGAGAAGTGTGAATGAGCCAAGCAGAAAGCGGTTGCAGGAAATGCGAAGGAAGTGTGAATGAGCCAAGCAGAAAGCGCTTGGAGGAAATTCAAGAGAAGTGTGAATGGTCCAAGCAGAAAGTGCTTGGAGGAAATGTGAGAGAAGCGTGAATGAGCCAAGCAGAAAGTTCTTGGAGGGAATTCGAGAGAAGGGTGAATGAGCCAAGCAGAAAGTTCTTGGAGGAAATTCGAGAGAAGGCTGAATGAGCCAAGCAGAAAGCGCTTGGAGGAAATTCAAGAGAAAGGTGAATGGTCCAAGCAGAAAGCGCTTGGAGGAAATGTGAGAGAAGCCTGAATGAACCAAGCAGAAAGTTCTTGGATGGAATTCGAGAGAAGGGTGAATGAGCCAAGCAGAAAGCGCTTGGAGGAAGTGCGAGAGAAGGCTGAATGAGCTAAGCAGAAAGCTCTTGAAGGAACTGCGAGAGAAGGCTGGATGAGCCAAGCAAAAAGCACTTGGAAGAAATTCAAGAGAAAGGTGAATGGGCCAAGCAGAAAGCACTTGGAGGAAATGCGAGAGAAGGCTGAATGAGCCAAGCAGAAAGCGCTTGGAGGAAATTCAAGAGAAAGGTGAATGGGCCAAGCAGAAAGCACTTGGAGGAAATGTGAGACAAGTGTGAATGAGCCAAGCAGAAATCGTTTGGAGGAAATGTGAGAGAAGGGTGAATGAGCCAAGCAGAAAGCGATTGCAGGAAATGTTAGAGAAGCCTGAATGAGGAAAGCAGAAACGGTTGGGGTAAATGAGAGAGACGGGTGAATGAGCCAAGCAGAAAGCGCTTGGAGGAACTGTGAGAGAAGCCTGAATGAGCCAAGCAGAAAGCGCTTGAAGGTAATGTTAGAGAAGGCTGAGGCAAGCAGAAAGCACTTGGAGGAATTGCGAGAGAAGGCTGAGTCAAGCAGAAAGCGGTTGGAGGAAATGCCAGAGAAGGGTGAATGAGCCAAGCAGAAAGCACTTGGAGGAAATGTGAGAGAAGCGTGAATGAGCCAAGCAGAAAGTACTTGGAGGAAATTCGAGAGAAGGCTGAATGAGCCAAGCAGAAAGCGCTTGAAGGTAATGTGAGAGAAGGCTGAGCCAAGCAGAAAGCGCTTGGAGGAATTGCCAGAGAAGGCTGAGTCAAGCAGAAAGCGGTTGGAGTAAATTCCAGAGAAGGGTGAATGAGGCAAGCAGAAAGCATTTGGAGGAAATGCCAGAGAAGGGTGAATGAGCCAAGCAGAAAGCACTTGGAGGAAATGCGAGAGAAGGCTGAATGGGCCAAGCAGAAAGCACTTGGAGGAAATGTGAGAGAAGGGTGAATGAGCCAAGCAGAAAGCTATTGGAGGAAATGCCAGAGAAGGGTGAATGAGCCAAGCAGAAAGTACTTGGAGGAAATTCGAGAGAAGGCTGAATGAGCCAAGCAGAAAGTGCTTGGAGGAAATTCAAGAGAAAGGTGAATCGTCCAACCAGAAAGCGCTTGGAAGAAATGTGAGAGAAGCTTGAATGAGCCAAGCAGAAAGTTCTTGGAGGGAATTCGAGAGAAGGGTGAATGAGCCAAGCAGAAAGCACTTGGAGGAAATGCGAGAGAAGGCTGAATGGGCCAAGCAGAAAGCACTTGGAGGAAATGTGAGACAAGTGTGAATGAGCCAAGCAGAAATCGTTTGGAGGAAATGTGAGAGAAGGGTGAATGAGCCAAGCAGAAAGCGATTGGAGGAAATGTTAGAGAAGCCTGAATGAGCCAAGCAGAAAGCGCTTGAAGGTAATGTGAGAGAAGGCTGAGCCAAGCAGAAAGCGCTTGGAGGAATTGTGAGAGAAGGCTGAGTCAAGCAGAAAGCGGTTGGAGTAAATTCGAGAGAAGGGTGAATGAGGCAAGCAGAAAGCATTTGGAGGAAATGCCAGAGAAGGGTGAATGAGCCAAGCAGAAAGCACTTGGAGGAAATGCGAGCGAAGTTTGAATGGGCCAAGCAGAAAGCTCTTGGAGGAAATGCTAGAGAAGGCTGAATGGGCCAAGCAGAAAGCACTTGGAGGAAATGTGAGACAAGTGTGAATGAGCCAAGCAGAAATCGTTTGGAGGAAATGTGAGACAAGTGTGAATGAGCCAAGCAGAAAGCGCTTGGAGGAAATTCGAGAGAAGGGTGAATCAGCGAAGCAGAAAGAACTTGGAGGCAACGTGGGAGAAGTGTGAATGAGCGTGGAGGAAATGCGAAAGACAGGGGAATGAGCCAAGTAGAAAGCCCTTGAAGGAACTGCGAGAGAAGGCTGAATGAGCCAAGCAGAAATCATTTGGAGGAAATGTGAGAGAAGCGTGAATGAGGAAAGCAGAAAGCGGTTGCAGGAAATGCGAAGGAAGTGTGAATGAACCAGCAGAAAGCGCTTGGATGAAATATGAGAGAACTGTGAATGAGCGAAGCAGAAAGAACTTGGAGGCAATGTGGGAGAAGTGTGAATGAGCGTGGAGGAAATGCGAAAGACAGGGGAATGAGCCAAGTAGAAAGCTCTTGAAGGAACTGCGAGAGTAGGCTGAATGAGCCAAGCAGAAAGCGCTTGAAGGTAATGGGAGAGAGAGGTGAATGAGCCAAGAAGAAAGCTTTTGGAGGAAATGCGAGAGAAGGGTGAATGAGCCAAGCAGAAAGCACTTGGAGGAAATGCGAGAGAAGGATGAATGGGCCAAGCAGAAAGCACTTGGAGGAAATGTGAGAGAAGGGTGAATGAGCCAAGCAGAAAGCTATTGGAGGAAATGCCAGAGAAGGGTGAATGAGCCAAGCAGAAAGCACTTGGAGGAAATGTGAGAGAAGCGTGAATGAGCCAAGCAGAAAGTACTTGGAGGAAATTCGAGAGAAGGCTGAATGAGCCAAGCAGAAAGCGCTTGGAGGAAATTCAAGAGAAAGGTGAATCGTCCAACCAGAAAGCGCTTGGAAGAAATGTGAGAGAAGCTTGAATGAGCCAAGCAGAAAGTTCTTGGAGGGAATTCGAGAGAAGGCTGAATGGGCCAAGCAGAAAGCACTTGGAGGAAATGTGAGACAAGTGTGAATGAGCCAAGCAGAAAGCGATTGGAGGAAATGTTAGAGAAGCGTGAATGAGGAAAGCAGAAAGCGCTTGGAGGAAATGCAAGAGAAGGCTGAGCCAAGCAGAATGCGGTTGGAGTAAATGAGAGAGACGGGTGAATGAGCCAAGCAGAAAGCGCTTGGAGGAACTGTGAGAGAAGCCTGAATGAGCCAAGCAGAAAGAGCTTGAAGGTAATGTTAGAGAAGGCTGAGGCAAGCAGAAAGCACTTGGAGGAATTGCGAGAGAAGGCTGAGTCAAGCAGAAAGCGGTTGGAGTAAATTCGAGAGAAGGGTGAATGAGGCAAGCAGAAAGCATTTGGAGGAAATGCCAGAGAAGGGTGAATGAGCCAAGCAGAAAGCGGTTGCAGGAAATGGGAAGGAAGTGTGAATGAGGCAAGCAGAAAGCGCTTGGAGGAAATTCAAGAGAAGTGTGAATGGTCCAAGCAGAAAGTGCTTGGAGGAAATGTGAGAGAAGCGTGAATGAGCCAAGCAGAAAGTTCTTGGAGAGAATTCGAGAGAAGGGTGAATGAGCCAAGCAGAAAGTTCTTGGAGGAAATTCGAGAGAAGGCTGAATGAGCCAAGCAGAAAGCGCTTGGAGGAAATTCAAGAGAAAGGTGAATGGTCCAAGCAGAAAGCGCTTGGAGGAAATGTGAGAGAAGCCTGAATGAACCAAGCAGAAAGTTCTTGGATGGAATTCGAGAGAAGCGTGAATGAGCCAAGCAGAAAGCGCTTGGAGGAAGTGCGAGAGAAGGCTGAATGAGCTAAGCAGAAAGCTGTTGAAGGAACTGCGAGAGAAGGCTGGATGAGCCAAGCAAAAAGCACTTGGAAGAAATTCAAGAGAAAGGTGAATGGGCCAAGCAGAAAGCACTTGGAGGAAATGCGAGAGAAGGCTGAATGAGCCAAGCAGAAAGCGCTTGGAGGAAATTCAAGAGAAAGGTGAATGGGCCAAGCAGAAAGCACTTGGAGGAAATGTGAGACAAGTGTGAATGAGCCAAGCAGAAATCGTTTGGAGGAAATGTGAGAGAAGGGTGAATGAGCCAAGCAGAAAGCTATTACAGGAAATGTTAGAGAAGCGTGAATGAGGAAAGCAGAAAGCGGTTGGGGTAAATGAGAGAGACGGGTGAATGAGCCAAGCAGAAAGCGCTTGGAGGAAATGCAAGAGAAGGCTGAGCCAAGCAGAATGCGGTTGGAGTAAATGAGAGAGACGGGTGAATGAGCCAAGCAGAAAGCGCTTGGAGGAACTGTGAGAGAAGCCTGAATGAGCCAAGCAGAAAGCGCTTGAAGGTAATGTTAGAGAAGGCTGAGGCAAGCAGAAAGCACTTGGAGGAATTGCGAGAGAAGGCTGAGTCAAGCAGAAAGCGGTTGGAGTAAATTCGAGAGAAGGGTGAATGAGGCAAGCAGAAAGCATTTGGAGGAAATGCCAGAGAAGGGTGAATGAGCCAAGCAGAAAGCACTTGGAGGAAATGCGAGAGAAGGCCGAATGGGCCAAGCAGAAAGCACTTGGAGGAAATGTGAGAGAAGTGTGAATGAGCCAAGCAGAAAGCGGTTGCAGGAAATGCGAAGGAAGTGTGAATGAGCCAAGCAGAAAGCGCTTGGAGGAAATTCAAGAGAAGTGTGAATGGTCCAAGCAGAAAGTGCTTGGAGGAAATGTGAGAGAAGCGTGAATGAGCCAAGCAGAAAGTTCTTGGAGGGAATTCGAGAGAAGGGTGAATGAGCCAAGCAGAAAGTTCTTGGAGGAAATTCGAGAGAAGGCTGAATGAGCCAAGCAGAAAGCGCTTGGAGGAAATTCAAGAGAAAGGTGAATGGTCCAAGCAGAAAGCGCTTGGAGGAAATGTGAGAGAAGCCTGAATGAACCAAGCAGAAAGTTCTTGGATGGAATTCGAGAGAAGGGTGAATGAGCCAAGCAGAAAGCGCTTGGAGGAAGTGCGAGAGAAGGCTGAATGAGCTAAGCAGAAAGCTCTTGAAGGAACTGCGAGAGAAGGCTGGATGAGCCAAGCAAAAAGCACTTGGAAGAAATTCAAGAGAAAGGTGAATGGGCCAAGCAGAAAGCACTTGGAGGAAATGCGAGAGAAGGCTGAATGAGCCAAGCAGAAAGCGCTTGGAGGAAATTCAAGAGAAAGGTGAATGGGCCAAGCAGAAAGCACTTGGAGGAAATGTGAGACAAGTGTGAATGAGCCAAGCAGAAATCGTTTGGAGGAAATGTGAGAGAAGGGTGAATGAGCCAAGCAGAAAGCGATTGCAGGAAATGTTAGAGAAGCCTGAATGAGGAAAGCAGAAACGGTTGGGGTAAATGAGAGAGACGGGTGAATGAGCCAAGCAGAAAGCGCTTGGAGGAACTGTGAGAGAAGCCTGAATGAGCCAAGCAGAAAGCGCTTGAAGGTAATGTGAGAGAAGGCTGAGCCAAGCAGAAAGCGCTTGGAGGAAATTCAAGAGAAAGGTGAACGGTCCAACCAGAAAGCGCTTGAAGGTAATGTGAGAGAAGGCTGAGCCAAGCAGAAAGTTCTTGGAGGAAATTCAAGAGAAAGGTGAACGGTCCAACCAGAAAGCGCTTGGAGGAAATGCGAGAGAAGGCTGAATGAGCCAAGCAGAAAGCGCTTGGAGGAAATTCAAGAGAACGGTGAATGGTCCAAGGAGAAAGTTCTTGGTGGAAATGCGAGAGAAGGCTGAATGGTCCAAGCAGAAAGCGCTTGGAGGAAATTCGAGAGAAGGGTGAATGAGCAAAGCAGAAAGAACTTGGAGGCAATGTGGGAGAAGTGTGAATGAGCGTGGAGGAAATGCGAAGGACGGGGTAATGAGCTAAGTAGAAAGCTCTTGAAGGAACTGCGAGAGAAGGCTGAATGAGCCAAGCAAAAAGCACTTGGAAGAAATTCAAGAGAAAGGTGAATGGGCCAAGCAGAAAGCACTTGGAGGAAATGTGAGAGAAGCGTGAATGAGCCAAGCAGAAAGTTCTTGGAGGAAATTCAAGAGAAGTGTGAATGATCCAAACAGAAAGCTCTTGGAGGAAATGTGAGAGAAGCGTGAATGAGCCAAGTAGAAAGCGCTTGGAGGAAATGCGAGAGAAGGCTGAATGAGCCAAGCAGAAAGCGCTTGAAGGTAATGGGAGAGAAGGCTGAGTCAAGCAGAAAGCACTTGGAGGAAATGTGAGAGAGAGGTGAATGAGCCAAGAAGAAAGCGTTTGGAGGAAATGCGAGAGAAGGGTGAATGAGCCAAGCAGAAAGCACTTGGAGGAAATGCGAGAGAAGGCTGAATGGGCCAAGCAGAAAGCACTTGGAGGAAATGTGAGACAAGTGTGAATGAGCCAAGCAGAAATCGTTTGGAGGAACTGTGAGAGAAGGGTGAATGAGCCAAGCAGAAAGCGATTGGAGGAAATGTTAGGGAAGCCTGAATGAGCCAAGCAGAAAGCGCTTGAAGGTAATGTGAGAGAAGGCTGAGCCAAGCAGAAAGCGCTTGGAGGAATTGCCAGAGAAGGCTGAGTCAAGCAGAAAGCGGTTGGAGTAAATTCGAGAGAAGGGTGAATGAGGCAAGCAGAAAGCATTTGGAGGAAATGCCAGAGAAGGGTGAATGAGCCAAGCAGAAAGCACTTGGAGGAAATGCTAGCGAAGTTTGAATGGGCCAAGCAGAAAGCTCTTGGAGGAAATGTGAGAGAAGCGTGAATGAGCCAAGTAGAAAGTTCTTGGAGGAAATGCTAGAGAAGGCTGAATGGGCCAAGCAGAAAGCACTTGGAGGAAATGTGAGACAAGTGTGAATGAGCCAAGCAGAAATCGTTTGGAGGAAATGTGAGACAAGTGTGAATGAGCCAAGCAGAAAGCGCTTGGAGGAAATTCGAGAGAAGGGTGAATCAGCGAAGCAGAAAGAACTTGGAGGCAACGTGGGAGAAGTGTGAATGAGCGTGGAGGAAATGCGAAAGACAGGGGAATGAGCCAAGTAGAAAGCCCTTGAAGGAACTGCGAGAGAAGGCTGAATGAGCCAAGCAGAAATCATTTGGAGGAAATGTGAGAGAAGCGTGAATGAGGAAAGCAGAAAGCGGTTGCAGGAAATGCGAAGGAAGTGTGAATGAACCAGCAGAAAGCGCTTGGATGAAATGTGAGAGAACTGTGAATGAGCGAAGCAGAAAGAACTTGGAGGCAATGTGGGAGAAGTGTGAATGAGCGTGGAGGAAATGCTAAAGACAGGGGAATGAGCCAAGTAGAAAGCTCTTGAAGGAACTGAGAGAGAAGGCTGAATGGGCCAAGCAGAAAGCACTTGGAGCAAATGTGAGAGAAGCGTGAATAAGCCAAGCAGAAACTTCTTGGAGGAAATGGGAGAGAAGGCTGAATGAGCCAAGCAGAAAGCACTTGGAGGAAATTCAAGAGAAAGGTGAATGGTCCAAGCAGAAAGCACTTAGAGGAAATGTGAGAGAAGCGTGAATGAGCCAAGCAGAAAGCTCTTGGAGGAAATTCAAGAGAAAGGTGAATGCTCCAACCAGAAAGCGCTTAGAAGAAATGTGAGAGAAGCTTGAATGAGCCAAGCAGAAAGCGCTTGGAGGAAATGCGAGAGAAGGCTGAATGAGCCAAGCAGAAAGCGCTTGAAGGTAATGGGAGAGAAGGCTGAGTCAAGCAGAAAGCACTTGGAGGAAATGTGTGAGAGAGGTGAATGAGCCAAGAAGAAAGCGTTTGGAGGAAATGCGAGAGAAGGCTGAATGGGCCAAGCAGAAAGCACTTGGAGGAAATGTGAGACAAGTGTGAATGAGCCAAGCAGAAATCGTTTGGAGGAAATGTGAGAGAAGGGTGAATGAGCCAAGCAGAAAGCGATTGGAGGAAATGTTAGAGAAGCGTGAATGAGGAAAGCAGAAAGCGGTTGGAGTAAATGAGAGAGACGGGTGAATGAGCCAAGCAGAAAGCGCTTGGAGGAACTGCGAGAGAAGCCTGAATGAGCCAAGCAGAAAGCGCTTGAAGGTAATGTGAGAGAAGGCTGAGCCAAGCAGAAAGCGCTTGGAGGAAATTCAAGAGAAAGGTGAACGGTCCAACCAGAAAGCGCTTGAAGGTAATGTGAGAGAAGGCTGAGCCAAGCAGAAAGTTCTTGGAGGAAATTCAAGAGAAAGGTGAACGGTCCAACCAGAAAGCGCTTGGAGGAAATGCGAGAGAAGGCTGAATGAGCCAAGCAGAAAGCGCTTGGAGGAAATTCGAGAGATGGGTGAATGAGCAAAGCAGAAAGAACTTGGAGGCAATGTGGGAGAAGTGTGAATGAGCTTGGAGGAAATGCGAAAGACGGGGTAATGAGCCAAGTAGAAAGCTCTTGAAGGAACTGCGAGAGAAGGCTGAATGAGCCAAGCAAAAAGCACTTGGAAGAAATTCAAGAGAAAGGTGAATGGGCCAAGCAGAAAGCACTTGGAGGAAATGCGAGAGAAGGCTGAATGAGCCAAGCAGAAAGCGCTTGGAGGAAATTCGAGAGAAGGGTGAATGAGCCAAGCAGAAAGCGCTTGGAGGAAATTCAAGAGAAGTGTGAATGAGCGTGGAGGAAATGCGAAAGACAGGGGAATGAGCCAAGTAGAAAGCTCTTGAAGGAACTGCGAGAGAAGGCTGAATGAGCCAAGCAAAAAGCACTTGGAAGAAATTCAAGAGAAAGGTGAATGGGCCAAGCAGAAAGCGTTTGGAGGAAATGCGAAAGACGGGGTAATGAGCCAAGTAGAAAGCTCTTGAAGGAACTGCGAGAGAAGGCTGAATGAGCCAAGCAAAAAGCACTTGGAAGAAATTCAAGAGAAAGGTGAATGGGCCAAGCAGAAAGCACTTGGAGGAAATGCGAGAGAAGGCTGAATGAGCCAAGCAGAAAGCGCTTGGAGGAAATTCGAGAGAAGGGTGAATGAGCAAAGCAGAAAGAACTTGGAGGCAATGTGAGAGAACTGTGAATGATCCAAACAGAAAGCACTTGGAGGAAATGCGAGAGAAGGCTGAGCCAAGGAGAAAGCGGTTGGAGTAAATGAGAGAGACGGGTGAATGAGCCAAGCAGAAAGCGCTTGGAGGAAATTCAAGAGAAAGGTGAATCGTCCAACCAGAAAGTGCTTGGAAGAAATGTGAGAGAAGCTTGAATGAGCCAAGCAGAAAGTTCTTGGAGGGAATTCGAGAGATGGGTGAATGAGCCAAGCAGAAAGCACTTGGAGGAAAAGCGAGAGAAGGCTGAATGGGCCAAGCAGAAAGCACTTGGAGGAAATGTGAGACAAGTGTGAATGAGCCAAGCAGAAATCGTTTGGAGGAAATGTGAGAGAAGGGTGAATGAGCCAAGCAGAAAGCGATTGGAGGAAATGTTAGAGAAGCGTGAATGAGGAAAGCAGAAAGCGCTTGGAGGAAATGCAAGAGAAGGCTGAGCCAAGCAGAATGCGGTTGGAGTAAATGAGAGAGACGGGTGAATGAGCCAAGCAGAAAGCGCTTGGAGGAACTGTGAGAGAAGCCTGAATGAGCCAAGCAGAAAGCGCTTGAAGGTAATGTTAGAGAAGGCTGAGGCAAGCAGAAAGCACTTGGAGGAATTGCGAGAGAAGGCTGAGTCAAGCAGAAAGCGGTTGGAGTAAATTCGAGAGAAGGGTGAATGAGGCAAGCAGAAAGCATTTAGAGGAAATGCCAGAGAAGGGTGAATGAGCCAAGCAGAAAGCACTTGGAGGAAATGCGAGAGAAGGCTGAATGGGCCAAGCAGAAAGCACTTGGAGGAAATGTGAGAGAAGTGTGAATGAGCCAAGCAGAAAGCGGTTGCAGGAAATGGGAAGGAAGTGTGAATGAGGCAAGCAGAAAGCGCTTGGAGGAAATTCAAGAGAAGTGTGAATGGTCCAAGCAGAAAGTGCTTGGAGGAAATGTGAGAGAAGCGTGAATGAGCCAAGCAGAAAGTTCTTGGAGGGAATTCGAGAGAAGGGTGAATGAGCCAAGCAGAAAGTTCTTGGAGGAAATTCGAGAGAAGGCTGAATGAGCCAAGCAGAAAGCGCTTGGAGGAAATTCAAGAGAAAGGTGAATGGTCCAAGCAGAAAGCGCTTGGAGGAAATGTGAGAGAAGCCTGAATGAACCAAGCAGAAAGTTCTTGGATGGAATTCGAGAGAAGGGTGAATGAGCCAAGCAGAAAGCGCTTGGAGGAAGTGCGAGAGAAGGCTGAATGAGCTAAGCAGAAAGCTCTTGAAGGAACTGCGAGAGAAGGCTGGATGAGCCAAGCAAAAAGCACTTGGAAGAAATTCAAGAGAAAGGTGAATGGTCCAAGCAGAAAGCGCTTGGAGGAAATGTGAGAGAAGCCTGAATGAACCAAGCAGAAAGTTCTTGGATGGAATTTGAGAGAAGGGTGAATGAGCCAAGCAGAAAGCGCTTGGAGGAAGTGCGAGAGAAGGCTGAATGAGCTAAGCAGAAAGCTCTTGAAGGAACTGCGAGAGAAGGCTGGATGAGCCAAGCAAAAAGCACTTGGAAGAAATTCAAGAGAAAGGTGAATGGGCCAAGCAGAAAGCACTTGGAGGAAATGTGAGACAAGTGTGAATGAGCCAAGCAGAAATCGTTTGGAGGAAATGTGAGAGAAGGGTGAATGAGCCAAGCAGAAAGCGATTGCAGGAAATGTTAGAGAAGCGTGAATGAGGAAAGCAGAAAGCGGTTGGGGTAAATGAGAGAGACGGGTGAATGAGCCAAGCAGAAAGCGCTTGGAGGAAATGCAAGAGAAGGCTGAGCCAAGCAGAATGCGGTTGGAGTAAATGAGAGAGACGGGTGAATGAGCCAAGCAGAAAGCGCTTGGAGGAACTGTGAGAGAAGCCTGAATGAGCCAAGCAGAAAGCGCTTGAAGGTAATGTTAGAGAAGGCTGAGGCAAGCAGAAAGCACTTGGAGGAATTGCGAGAGAAGGCTGAGTCAAGCAGAAAGCGGTTGGAGTAAATTCGAGAGAAGGGTGAATGAGGCAAGCAGAAAGCATTTGGAGGAAATGCCAGAGAAGGGTGAATGAGCCAAGCAGAAAGCACTTGGAGGAAATGCGAGAGAAGGCTGAATGGGCCAAGCAGAAAGCACTTGGAGGAAATGTGAGAGAAGTGTGAATGAGCCAAGCAGAAAGCGGTTGCAGGAAATGCGAAGGAAGTTTGAATGAGCCAAGCAGAAAGCGCTTGGAGGAAATTCAAGAGAAGTGTGAATGGTCCAAGCAGAAAGTGCTTGGAGGAAATGTGAGAGAAGCGTGAATGAGCCAAGCAGAAAGTTCTTGGAGGGAATTCGAGAGAAGGGTGAATGAGCCAAGCAGAAAGTTCTTGGAGGAAATTCGAGAGAAGGCTGAATGGGCCAAGCAGAAAGCACTTGGAGGAAATGTGAGACAAGTGTGAATGAGCCAAGCAGAAATCGTTTGGAGGAAATGTGAGAGAAGGGTGAATGAGCCAAGCAGAAAGCGATTGGAGGAAATGTTAGAGAAGCGTGAATGAGGAAAGCAGAAAGCGCTTGGAGGAAATGCAAGAGAAGGCTGAGCCAAGCAGAATGCGGTTGGAGTAAATGAGAGAGACTGGTGAATGAGCCAAGCAGAAAGCGCTTGGAGGAACTGTGAGAGAAGCCTGAATGAGCCAAGCAGAAAGCGCTTGAAGGTAATGTTAGAGAAGGCTGAGGCAAGCAGAAAGCACTTGGAGGAATTGCGAGAGAAGGCTGAGTCAAGCAGAAAGCGGTTGGAGTAAATTCGAGAGAAGGGTGAATGAGGCAAGCAGAAAGCATTTAGAGGAAATGCCAGAGAAGGGTGAATGAGCCAAGCAGAAAGCACTTGGAGGAAATGCGAGAGAAGGCTGAATGGGCCAAGCAGAAAGCACTTGGAGGAAATGTGAGAGAAGTGTGAATGAGCCAAGCAGAAAGCGGTTGCAGGAAATGGGAAGGAAGTGTGAATGAGGCAAGCAGAAAGCGCTTGGAGGAAATTCAAGAGAAGTGTGAATGGTCCAAGCAGAAAGTGCTTGGAGGAAATGTGAGAGAAGCGTGAATGAGCCAAGCAGAAAGTTCTTGGAGGGAATTCGAGAGAAGGGTGAATGAGCCAAGCAGAAAGTTCTTGGAGGAAATTCGAGAGAAGGCTGAATGAGCCAAGCAGAAAGCGCTTGGAGGAAATTCAAGAGAAAGGTGAATGGTCCAAGCAGAAAGCGCTTGGAGGAAATGTGAGAGAAGCCTGAATGAACCAAGCAGAAAGTTCTTGGATGGAATTCGAGAGAAGGGTGAATGAGCCAAGCAGAAAGCGCTTGGAGGAAGTGCGAGAGAAGGCTGAATGAGCTAAGCAGAAAGCTCTTGAAGGAACTGCGAGAGAAGGCTGGATGAGCCAAGCAAAAAGCACTTGGAAGAAATTCAAGAGAAAGGTGAATGGTCCAAGCAGAAAGCGCTTGGAGGAAATGTGAGAGAAGCCTGAATGAACCAAGCAGAAAGTTCTTGGATGGAATTTGAGAGAAGGGTGAATGAGCCAAGCAGAAAGCGCTTGGAGGAAGTGCGAGAGAAGGCTGAATGAGCTAAGCAGAAAGCTCTTGAAGGAACTGCGAGAGAAGGCTGGATGAGCCAAGCAAAAAGCACTTGGAAGAAATTCAAGAGAAAGGTGAATGGGCCAAGCAGAAAGCACTTGGAGGAAATGTGAGACAAGTGTGAATGAGCCAAGCAGAAATCGTTTGGAGGAAATGTGAGAGAAGGGTGAATGAGCCAAGCAGAAAGCGATTGCAGGAAATGTTAGAGAAGCGTGAATGAGGAAAGCAGAAAGCGGTTGGGGTAAATGAGAGAGACGGGTGAATGAGCCAAGCAGAAAGCGCTTGGAGGAAATGCAAGAGAAGGCTGAGCCAAGCAGAATGCGGTTGGAGTAAATGAGAGAGACGGGTGAATGAGCCAAGCAGAAAGCGCTTGGAGGAACTGTGAGAGAAGCCTGAATGAGCCAAGCAGAAAGCGCTTGAAGGTAATGTTAGAGAAGGCTGAGGCAAGCAGAAAGCACTTGGAGGAATTGCGAGAGAAGGCTGAGTCAAGCAGAAAGCGGTTGGAGTAAATTCGAGAGAAGGGTGAATGAGGCAAGCAGAAAGCATTTGGAGGAAATGCCAGAGAAGGGTGAATGAGCCAAGCAGAAAGCACTTGGAGGAAATGCGAGAGAAGGCTGAATGGGCCAAGCAGAAAGCACTTGGAGGAAATGTGAGAGAAGTGTGAATGAGCCAAGCAGAAAGCGGTTGCAGGAAATGCGAAGGAAGTTTGAATGAGCCAAGCAGAAAGCGCTTGGAGGAAATTCAAGAGAAGTGTGAATGGTCCAAGCAGAAAGTGCTTGGAGGAAATGTGAGAGAAGCGTGAATGAGCCAAGCAGAAAGTTCTTGGAGGGAATTCGAGAGAAGGGTGAATGAGCCAAGCAGAAAGTTCTTGGAGGAAATTCGAGAGAAGGCTGAATGAGCCAAGCAGAAAGCGCTTGGAGGAAATTCAAGAGAAAGGTGAATGGTCCAAGCAGAAAGCGCTTGGAGGAAATGTGAGAGAAGCCTGAATGAACCAAGCAGAATGTTCTTGGATGGAATTCGAGAGAAGGGTGAATGAGCCAAGCAGAAAGGCTTGGAGGAAGTGCGAGAGAAGGCTGAATGAGCTAAGCAGAAAGCTCTTGAAGGAACTGCGAGAGAAGGCTGGATGAGCCAAGCAAAAAGCACTTGGAAGAAATTCAAGAGAAAGGTGAATGGGCCAAGCAGAAAGCACTTGGAGGAAATGCGAGAGAAGGCTGAATGAGCCAAGCAGAAAGCGCTTGGAGGAAATTCAAGAGAAAGGTGAATGGGCCAAGCAGAAAGCACTTGGAGGAAATGTGAGACAAGTGTGAATGAGCCAAGCAGAAATCGTTTGGAGGAAATGTGAGAGAAGGGTGAATGAGCCAAGCAGAAAGTTCTTGGAGGGAATTCGAGAGAAGGCTGAATGAGCCAAGCAGAAAGTTCTTGGAGGAAATTCGAGAGAAGGCTGAATGAGCCAAGCAGAAAGCGCTTGGAGGAAATTCAAGAGAAAGGTGAATGGTCCAAGTAGAAAGCGCTTGGAGGAAATGTGAGAGAAGCCTGAATGAACCAAGCAGAAAGTTCTTGGATGGAATTCGAGAGAAGGGTGAATGAGCCAAGCAGAAAGCGCTTGGAGGAAGTGCGAGAGAAGGCTGAATGAGCTAAGCAGAAAGCTCTTGAAGGAACTGCGAGAGAAGGCTGGATGAGCCAAGCAAAAAGCACTTGGAAGAAATTCAAGAGAAAGGTGAATGGGCCAAGCAGAAAGCACTTGGAGGAAATGCGAGAGAAGGCTGAATGAGCCAAGCAGAAAGCGCTTGGAGGAAATTCAAGAGAAAGGTGAATGGGCCAAGCAGAAAGCACTTGGAGGAAATGTGAGACAAGTGTGAATGAGCCAAGCAGAAATCGTTTGGAGGAAATGTGAGAGAAGGGTGAATGAGCCAAGCAGAAAGCGATTGCAGGAAATGTTAGAGAAGCGTGAATGAGGAAAGCAGAAAGCGGTTGGGGTAAATGAGAGAGACGGGTGAATGAGCCAAGCAGAAAGCGCTTGGAGGAAATGCAAGAGAAGGCTGAGCCAAGCAGAATGCGGTTGGAGTAAATGAGAGAGACGGGTGAATGAGCCAAGCAGAAAGCGCTTGGAGGAACTGTGAGAGAAGCCTGAATGAGCCAAGCAGAAAGCGCTTGAAGGTAATGTTAGAGAAGGCTGAGGCAAGCAGAAAGCACTTGGAGGAATTGCGAGAGAAGGCTGAGTCAAGCAGAAAGCGGTTGGAGTAAATTCGAGAGAAGGGTGAATGAGGCAAGCAGAAAGCATTTGGAGGAAATGCCAGAGAAGGGTGAATGAGCCAAGCAGAAAGCACTTGGAGGAAATGCGAGAGAAGGCTGAATGGGCCAAGCAGAAAGCACTTGGAGGAAATGTGAGAGAAGTGTGAATGAGCCAAGCAGAAAGCGGTTGCAGGAAATGCGAAGGAAGTTTGAATGAGCCAAGCAGAAAGCGCTTGGAGGAAATTCAAGAGAAGTGTGAATGGTCCAAGCAGAAAGTGCTTGGAGGAAATGTGAGAGAAGCGTGAATGAGCCAAGCAGAAAGTTCTTGGAGGGAATTCGAGAGAAGGGTGAATGAGCCAAGCAGAAAGTTCTTGGAGGAAATTCGAGAGAAGGCTGAATGAGCCAAGCAGAAAGCGCTTGGAGGAAATTCAAGAGAAAGGTGAATGGTCCAAGCAGAAAGCGCTTGGAGGAAATGTGAGAGAAGCCTGAATGAACCAAGCAGAATGTTCTTGGATGGAATTCGAGAGAAGGGTGAATGAGCCAAGCAGAAAGGCTTGGAGGAAGTGCGAGAGAAGGCTGAATGAGCTAAGCAGAAAGCTCTTGAAGGAACTGCGAGAGAAGGCTGGATGAGCCAAGCAAAAAGCACTTGGAAGAAATTCAAGAGAAAGGTGAATGGGCCAAGCAGAAAGCACTTGGAGGAAATGCGAGAGAAGGCTGAATGAGCCAAGCAGAAAGCGCTTGGAGGAAATTCAAGAGAAAGGTGAATGGGCCAAGCAGAAAGCACTTGGAGGAAATGTGAGACAAGTGTGAATGAGCCAAGCAGAAATCGTTTGGAGGAAATGTGAGAGAAGGGTGAATGAGCCAAGCAGAAAGCGATTGGAGGAACTGCGAGAGAAGCCTGAATGAGCCAAGCAGAAAGCGCTTGAAGGTAATGTGAGAGAAGGCTGAGGGAAGCAGAAAGCGCTTGGAGGAATTGCAAGAGAAGGCTGAGTCAAGCAGAAAGCGGTTGGAGTAAATTCGAGAGAAGGGTGAATGAGGCAAGCAGAAAGCATTTGGAGGAAATGCCAGAGAAGGGTGAATGAGCCAAGCAGAAAGCACTTGGAGGAAATGTGAGAGAAGCGTGAATGAGCCAAGCAGAAAGTTCTTGGAGGAAATTCAAGAGAAGTGTGAATGATCCAAACAGAAAGCTCTTGGAGGAAATGTGAGAGAAGCGTGAATGAGCCAAGTAGAAAGCGCTTGGAGGAAATGCGAGAGAAGGGTGAATGAGCAAAGCAGAAAGAACTTGGAGGCAATGTGGGAGAAGTGTGAATGAGCGTGGAGGAAATGCGAAAGACGGGGTAATGAGCCAAGTAGAAAGCTCTTGAAGGAACTGCGAGAGAAGGCTGAATGAGCCAAGCAAAAAGCACTTGGAAGAAATTCAAGAGAAAGGTGAATGGGCCAAGCAGAAAGCACTTGGAGGAAATGCGAGAGAAGGCTGAATGAGCCAAGCAGAAAGCGCTTGGAGGAAATTCGAGAGAAGGGTGAATGAGCAAAGCAGAAAGAACTTGGAGGCAATGTGGGAGAAGTGTGAATGATCCAAACAGAAAGCACTTGGAGGAAATGCGAGAGAAGGCTGAGCCAAGGAGAAAGCGGTTGGAGTAAATGAGAGAGACGGGTGAATGAGCCAAGCAGAAAGCGCTTGGAGGAAATGTGAGACAAGTGTGAATGAGCCAAGCAGAAATCGTTTGGAGGAAATGCGAGAGAAGGCTGAATGGTCCAAGCAGAAAGCGCTTGGAGGAAATTCGAGAGAAGGGTGAATGAGCAAAGCAAAAAGAACTTGGAGGCAATGTGGGAGAAGTGTGAATGAGCGTGGAGGAAATGGGAAAGACGGGGTAATGAGCCAAGTAGAAAGCTCTTGAAGGAACAGCCAGAGAAGGCTGAATGAGCCAAGCAAAAAGCACTTGGAAGAAATTCAAGAGAAAGGTGAATGGGCCAAGCAGAAAGCACTTGGAGGAAATGCGAGAGAAGGCTGAATGAGCCAAGTAGAAAGCGCTTGGAGGAAATTCAAGAGAAGTGTGAATGGTCCAAGCAGAAAGCACTTGGAGGAAATGTGAGAGAAGCGTGAATGAGCCAAGTAGAAAGTTCTTGGAGGAAATTCGAGAGAAGGGTGAATGAGCCAAGCAGAAAGAACTTGGAGGCAATGTGGGAGAAGTGTGAATGAGCGTGGAGGAAATGCGAAAGACAGGGGAATGAGCCAAGTAGAAAGCTCTTGAAGGAACTGCTAGAGAAGGCTGAATGAGCCAAGCAAAAAGTTCTTGGAGGAAATTCAAGAGAAAGGTGAACGGTCCAACCAGAAAGCGCTTGGAGGAAATGCGAGAGAAGGCTGAATGAGCCAAGCAGAAAGCGCTTGGAGGAAATTCAAGAGAACGGTGAATGGTCCAAGGAGAAAGTTCTTGGTGGAAATGCGAGAGAAGGCTGAATGGTCCAAGCAGAAAGCGCTTGGAGGAAATTCGAGAGAAGGGTGAATGAGCAAAGCAGAAAGAACTTGGAGGCAATGTGGGAGAAGTGTGAATGAGCGTGGAGGAAATGCGAAGGACGGGGTAATGAGCCAAGTAGAAAGCTCTTGAAGGAACTGCGAGAGAAGGCTGAATGAGCCAAGCAAAAAGCACTTGGAAGAAATTCAAGAGAAAGGTGAATGGGCCAAGCAGAAAGCACTTGGAGGAAATGTGAGAGAAGCGTGAATGAGCCAAGCAGAAAGTTCTTGGAGGAAATTCAAGAGAAGTGTGAATGATCCAAACAGAAAGCTCTTGGAGGAAATGTGAGAGAAGCGTGAATGAGCCAAGTAGAAAGCGCTTGGAGGAAATGTGAGAGAAGGCTGAATGAGCCAAGCAGAAAGCGCTTGAAGGTAATGGGAGAGAAGGCTGAGTCAAGCAGAAAGCACTTGGAGGAAATGTGAGAGAGAGGTGAATGAGCCAAGAAGAAAGCGTTTGGAGGAAATGCGAGAGAAGGGTGAATGAGCCAAGCAGAAAGCACTTGGAGGAAATGCGAGAGAAGGCTGAATGGGCCAAGCAGAAAGCACTTGGAGGAAATGTGAGAGAAGTGTGAATGAGCCAAGCAGAAATCGTTTGGAGGAAATGTGAGAGAAGGGTGAATGAGCCAAGCAGAAAGCGATTGGAGGAACTGCGAGAGAAGCCTGAATGAGCCAAGCAGAAAGCGCTTGAAGGTAATGTGAGAGAAGGCTGAGGGAAGCAGAAAGCGCTTGGAGGAATTGCAAGAGAAGGCTGAGTCAAGCAGAAAGCGGTTGGAGTAAATTCGAGAGAAGGGTGAATGAGGCAAGCAGAAAGCATTTGGAGGAAATGCCAGAGAAGGGTGAATGAGCCAAGCAGAAAGCACTTGGAGGAAATGTGAGAGAAGCGTGAATGAGCCAAGCAGAAAGTTCTTGGAGGAAATTCAAGAGAAGTGTGAATGATCCAAACAGAAAGCTCTTGGAGGAAATGTGAGAGAAGCGTGAATGAGCCAAGTAGAAAGCGCTTGGAGGAAATGCGAGAGAAGGGTGAATGAGCAAAGCAGAAAGAACTTGGAGGCAATGTGGGAGAAGTGTGAATGAGCGTGGAGGAAATGCGAAAGACGGGGTAATGAGCCAAGTAGAAAGCTCTTGAAGGAACTGCGAGAGAAGGCTGAATGAGCCAAGCAAAAAGCACTTGGAAGAAATTCAAGAGAAAGGTGAATGGGCCAAGCAGAAAGCACTTGGAGGAAATGCGAGAGAAGGCTGAATGAGCCAAGCAGAAAGCGCTTGGAGGAAATTCGAGAGAAGGGTGAATGAGCAAAGCAGAAAGAACTTGGAGGCAATGTGGGAGAAGTGTGAATGATCCAAACAGAAAGCACTTGGAGGAAATGCGAGAGAAGGCTGAGCCAAGGAGAAAGCGGTTGGAGTAAATGAGAGAGACGGGTGAATGAGCCAAGCAGAAAGCGCTTGGAGGAAATGTGAGACAAGTGTGAATGAGCCAAGCAGAAATCGTTTGGAGGAAATGCGAGAGAAGGCTGAATGGTCCAAGCAGAAAGCGCTTGGAGGAAATTCGAGAGAAGGGTGAATGAGCAAAGCAAAAAGAACTTGGAGGCAATGTGGGAGAAGTGTGAATGAGCGTGGAGGAAATGGGAAAGACGGGGTAATGAGCCAAGTAGAAAGCTCTTGAAGGAACAGCCAGAGAAGGCTGAATGAGCCAAGCAAAAAGCACTTGGAAGAAATTCAAGAGAAAGGTGAATGGGCCAAGCAGAAAGCACTTGGAGGAAATGCGAGAGAAGGCTGAATGAGCCAAGTAGAAAGCGCTTGGAGGAAATTCAAGAGAAGTGTGAATGGTCCAAGCAGAAAGCACTTGGAGGAAATGTGAGAGAAGCGTGAATGAGCCAAGTAGAAAGTTCTTGGAGGAAATTCGAGAGAAGGGTGAATGAGCGAAGCAGAAAGAACTTGGAGGCAATGTGGGAGAAGTGTGAATGAGCGTGGAGGAAATGCGAAAGACAGGGGAATGAGCCAAGTAGAAAGCTCTTGAAGGAACTGCTAGAGAAGGCTGAATGAGCCAAGCAAAAAGCACTTGGAAGAAATTCAATAGAAAGGTGAATGGGCCAAGCAGAAAGCACTTGGAGGAAATGCGAGAGAAGGCTGAATGAGCCAAGCAGAAAGCGCTTGGAGGAAATTCGAGAGAAGGGTGAATGAGCCAAGCAGAAAGCGCTTGGAGGAAATTCAAGAGAAGTGTGAATGAGCGTGGAGGAAATGCGAAAGACAGGGGAATGAGCCAAGTAGAAAGCTCTTGAAGGAACTGCGAGAGAAGGCTGAATGAGCCAAGCAAAAAGCACTTGGAAGAAATTCAAGAGAAAGGTGAATGGGCCAAGCAGAAAGCGTTTGGAGGAAATGCGAAAGACGGGGTAATGAGCCAAGTAGAAAGCTCTTGAAGGAACTGCAAGAGAAGGCTGAATGAGCCAAGCAGAAAGCACTTGGAGGAAATGCGAGAGAAGGCTGAATGAGCCAAGCAGAAAGCGCTTGGAGGAAATTCGAGAGAAGGGTGAATGAGCAAAGCAGAAAGAACTTGGAGGCAATGTGGGAGAAGTGTGAATGATCCAAACAGAAAGCACTTGGAGGAAATGGGAGAGAAGGCTGAGCCAAGGAGAAAGCGGTTGGAGTAAATGAGAGAGACGGGTGAATGAGCCAAGCAGAAAGCGCTTGGAGGAAATGTGAGACAAGTGTGAATGAGCCAAGCAGAAATCGTTTGGAGGAAATGTGAGAGAAGGGTGAATGAGCCAAGCAGAAAGCTATTGGAGGAAATGTTAGAGAAGCGTGAATGAGGAAAGCAGAAAGCGCTTGGAGGAAATGCGAGAGAAGGCTGAGCCAAGCAGAAAGCGGTTGGAGTAAATAAGAGAGACGGGTGAATGAGCCAAGCAGAAAGCGCTTGGAGGAACTGCGAGAGAAGCCTGAATGAGCCAAGCAGAAAGCGCTTGAAGGTAATGTGAGAGAAGGCTGAGGCAAGCAGAAAGCGCTTGGAGGAATTGCGAGAGAAGGCTGAGTCAAGCAGAAAGCGGTTGGAGTAAATTCGAGAGAAGGGTGAATGAGGCAAGCAGAAAGCATTTGGAGGAAATGCCAGAGAAGGGTGAATGAGCCAAGCAGAAAGCACTTGGAGGAAATGTGAGAGAAGCGTGAATGAGCCAAGCAGAAAGTTCTTGGAGGAAATTCAAGAGAAGTGTGAATGATCCAAACAGAAAGCTCTTGGAGGAAATGTGAGAGAAGCGTGAATGAGCCAAGTAGAAAGCGCTTGGAGGAAATGCGAGAGAAGGCTGAATGAGCCAAGCAGAAAGCGCTTGAAGGTAATGGGAGAGAAGGCTGAGTCAAGCAGAAAGCACTTGGAGGAAATGTGAGAGAGAGGTGAATGAGCCAAGAAGAAAGCGTTTGGAGGAAATGCGAGAGAAGGGTGAATGAGCAAAGCAGAAAGAACTTGGAGGCAATGTGGGAGAAGTGTGAATGAGTGTGGAGGAAATGCGAAAGACGGGGTAATGAGCCAAGTAGAAAGCTCTTGAAGGAACTGCGAGAGAAGGCTGAATGAGCCAAGCAAAAAGCACTTGGAAGAAATTCAAGAGAAAGGTGAATGGGCCAAGCAGAAAGCACTTGGAGGAAATGCGAGAGAAGGCTGAATGAGCCAAGCAGAAAGCGCTTGGAGGAAATTCAAGAGAAGTGTGAATGGTCCAAGCAGAAAGCGCTTGGAGGAAATGTGGGAGAAGCGTGAATGAGCCAAGTAGAAAGTTCTTGGAGGAAATTCGAGAGAAGTGTGAATGAGCGAAGCAGAAAGAACTTGGAGGCAATGTGGGAGAAGTGTGAATGAGCGTGGAGGAAATGCGAAAGACAGGGGAATGAGCCAAGTAGAAAGCTCTTGAAGGAACTGCTAGAGAAGGCTGAATGAGCCAAGCAAAAAGCACTTGGAAGAAATTCAAGAGAAAGGTGAATGGGCCAAGCAGAAAGCGTTTGGAGGAAATGTGAAAGACGGTATAATGAGCCAAGTAGAAAGCTCTTGAAGGAACTGCGAGAGAAGGCTCAATGAGCCAAGCAAAAAGCACTTGGAAGAAATTCAAGAGAAAGGTGAATGGGCCAAGCAGAAAGCACTTGGAGGAAATTCGAGAGAAGGGTGAATGAGCCAAGCAGAAAGCGCTTGGAGGAAATTCAAGAGAAGTGTGAATGAGCGTGGAGGAAATGCGAAAGACAGGGGAATGAGCCAAGTAGAAAGCTCTTGAAGGAACTGCGAGAGAAGGCTGAATGAGCCAAGCAAAAAGCACTTGGAAGAAATTCAAGAGAAAGGTGAATGGGCCAAGCAAAAAGCACTTGGAAGAAATTCAAGAGAAAGGTGAATGGGCCAAGCAGAAAGCACTTGGAGGAAATGCGAGAGAAGGCTGAATGAGCCAAGCAGAAAGCGCTTGGAGGAAATTCGAGAGAAGGGTGAATGAGCAAAGCAGAAAGAACTTGGAGGCAATGTGGGAGAACTGTGAATGATCCAAACAGAAAGCACTTGGAGGAAATGCGAGAGAAGGCTGAGCCAAGGAGAAAGCGGTTGGAGTAAATGAGAGAGACGGGTGAATGAGCCAAGCAGAAAGCGCTTGGAGGAAATGTGAGACAAGTGTGAATGAGCCAAGCAGAAATCGTTTGGAGGAAATGTGAGAGAAGGGTGAATGAGCCAAGCAGAAAGCTATTGGAGGAAATGTTAGAGAAGCGTGAATGAGGAAAGCAGAAAGCGCTTGGAGGAAATGCGAGAGAAGGCTGAGCCAAGCAGAAAGCGGTTGGAGTAAATGAGAGAGACGCTTGAATGAGCCAAGCAGAAAGCGCTTGGAGGAACTGCGAGAGAAGTCTGAATGAGCCAAGCAGAAAGCGCTTGAAGCTAATGTGAGAGAAGGCTGAGCCAAGCAGAAAGTTCTTGGAGGAAATTCAAGAGAAAGGTGAACGGTCCAACCAGAAAGCGCTTGGAGGAAATGCGAGAGAAGGCTGAATGAGCCAAGCAGAAAGCGCTTGGAGGAAATTCGAGAGAAGGGTGAATGAGCCAAGCAGAAAGCGATTGGAGGAACTGCGAGAGAAGCCTGAATGAGCCAAGCAGAAAGCGCTTGAAGGTAATGTGAGAGAAGGCTGAGGGAAGCAGAAAGCGCTTGGAGGAATTGCAAGAGAAGGCTGAGTCAAGCAGAAAGCGGTTGGAGTAAATTCGAGAGAAGGGTGAATGAGGCAAGCAGAAAGCATTTGGAGGAAATGCCAGAGAAGGGTGAATAAGCCAAGCAGAAAGCACTTGGAGGAAATGTGAGAGAAGCGTGAATGAGCCAAGCAGAAAGTTCTTGGAGGAAATTCAAGAGAAGTGTGAATGATCCAAACAGAAAGCTCTTGGAGGAAATGTGAGAGAAGCGTGAATGAGCCAAGTAGAAAGCGCTTGGAGGAAATGCGAGAGAAGGGTGAATGAGCAAAGCAGAAAGAACTTGGAGGCAATGTGGGAGAAGTGTGAATGAGCGTGGAGGAAATGCGAAAGACGGGGTAATGAGCCAAGTAGAAAGCTCTTGAAGGAACTGCGAGAGAAGGCTGAATGAGCCAAGCAAAAAGCACTTGGAAGAAATTCAAGAGAAAGGTGAATGGGCCAAGCAGAAAGCACTTGGAGGAAATGCGAGAGAAGGCTGAATGAGCCAAGCAGAAAGCGCTTGGAGGAAATTCGAGAGAAGGGTGAATGAGCAAAGCAGAAAGAACTTGGAGGCAATGTGGGAGAAGTGTGAATGATCCAAACAGAAAGCACTTGGAGGAAATGCGAGAGAAGGCTGAGCCAAGGAGAAAGCGGTTGGAGTAAATGAGAGAGACGGGTGAATGAGCCAAGCAGAAAGCGCTTGGAGGAAATGTGAGACAAGTGTGAATGAGCCAAGCAGAAATCGTTTGGAGGAAATGCGAGAGAAGGCTGAATGGTCCAAGCAGAAAGCGCTTGGAGGAAATTCGAGAGAAGGGTGAATGAGCAAAGCAAAAAGAACTTGGAGGCAATGTGGGAGAAGTGTGAATGAGCGTGGAGGAAATGGGAAAGACGGGGTAATGAGCCAAGTAGAAAGCTCTTGAAGGAACAGCCAGAGAAGGCTGAATGAGCCAAGCAAAAAGCACTTGGAAGAAATTCAAGAGAAAGGTGAATGGGCCAAGCAGAAAGCACTTGGAGGAAATGCGAGAGAAGGCTGAATGAGCCAAGTAGAAAGCGCTTGGAGGAAATTCAAGAGAAGTGTGAATGGTCCAAGCAGAAAGCACTTGGAGGAAATGTGAGAGAAGCGTGAATGAGCCAAGTAGAAAGTTCTTGGAGGAAATTCGAGAGAAGGGTGAATGAGCGAAGCAGAAAGAACTTGGAGGCAATGTGGGAGAAGTGTGAATGAGCGTGGAGGAAATGCGAAAGACAGGGGAATGAGCCAAGTAGAAAGCTCTTGAAGGAACTGCTAGAGAAGGCTGAATGAGCCAAGCAAAAAGCACTTGGAAGAAATTCAATAGAAAGGTGAATGGGCCAAGCAGAAAGCACTTGGAGGAAATGCGAGAGAAGGCTGAATGAGCCAAGCAGAAAGCGCTTGGAGGAAATTCGAGAGAAGGGTGAATGAGCCAAGCAGAAAGCGCTTGGAGGAAATTCAAGAGAAGTGTGAATGAGCGTGGAGGAAATGCGAAAGACAGGGGAATGAGCCAAGTAGAAAGCTCTTGAAGGAACTGCGAGAGAAGGCTGAATGAGCCAAGCAAAAAGCACTTGGAAGAAATTCAAGAGAAAGGTGAATGGGCCAAGCAGAAAGCGTTTGGAGGAAATGCGAAAGACGGGGTAATGAGCCAAGTAGAAAGCTCTTGAAGGAACTGCAAGAGAAGGCTGAATGAGCCAAGCAGAAAGCACTTGGAGGAAATGCGAGAGAAGGCTGAATGAGCCAAGCAGAAAGCGCTTGGAGGAAATTCGAGAGAAGGGTGAATGAGCAAAGCAGAAAGAACTTGGAGGCAATGTGGGAGAAGTGTGAATGATCCAAACAGAAAGCACTTGGAGGAAATGGGAGAGAAGGCTGAGCCAAGGAGAAAGCGGTTGGAGTAAATGAGAGAGACGGGTGAATGAGCCAAGCAGAAAGCGCTTGGAGGAAATGTGAGACAAGTGTGAATGAGCCAAGCAGAAATCGTTTGGAGGAAATGTGAGAGAAGGGTGAATGAGCCAAGCAGAAAGCTATTGGAGGAAATGTTAGAGAAGCGTGAATGAGGAAAGCAGAAAGCGCTTGGAGGAAATGCGAGAGAAGGCTGAGCCAAGCAGAAAGCGGTTGGAGTAAATAAGAGAGACGGGTGAATGAGCCAAGCAGAAAGCGCTTGGAGGAACTGCGAGAGAAGCCTGAATGAGCCAAGCAGAAAGCGCTTGAAGGTAATGTGAGAGAAGGCTGAGGCAAGCAGAAAGCGCTTGGAGGAATTGCGAGAGAAGGCTGAGTCAAGCAGAAAGCGGTTGGAGTAAATTCGAGAGAAGGGTGAATGAGGCAAGCAGAAAGCATTTGGAGGAAATGCCAGAGAAGGGTGAATGAGCCAAGCAGAAAGCACTTGGAGGAAATGTGAGAGAAGCGTGAATGAGCCAAGCAGAAAGTTCTTGGAGGAAATTCAAGAGAAGTGTGAATGATCCAAACAGAAAGCTCTTGGAGGAAATGTGAGAGAAGCGTGAATGAGCCAAGTAGAAAGCGCTTGGAGGAAATGCGAGAGAAGGCTGAATGAGCCAAGCAGAAAGCGCTTGAAGGTAATGGGAGAGAAGGCTGAGTCAAGCAGAAAGCACTTGGAGGAAATGTGAGAGAGAGGTGAATGAGCCAAGAAGAAAGCGTTTGGAGGAAATGCGAGAGAAGGGTGAATGAGCAAAGCAGAAAGAACTTGGAGGCAATGTGGGAGAAGTGTGAATGAGTGTGGAGGAAATGCGAAAGACGGGGTAATGAGCCAAGTAGAAAGCTCTTGAAGGAACTGCGAGAGAAGGCTGAATGAGCCAAGCAAAAAGCACTTGGAAGAAATTCAAGAGAAAGGTGAATGGGCCAAGCAGAAAGCACTTGGAGGAAATGCGAGAGAAGGCTGAATGAGCCAAGCAGAAAGCGCTTGGAGGAAATTCAAGAGAAGTGTGAATGGTCCAAGCAGAAAGCGCTTGGAGGAAATGTGGGAGAAGCGTGAATGAGCCAAGTAGAAAGTTCTTGGAGGAAATTCGAGAGAAGTGTGAATGAGCGAAGCAGAAAGAACTTGGAGGCAATGTGGGAGAAGTGTGAATGAGCGTGGAGGAAATGCGAAAGACAGGGGAATGAGCCAAGTAGAAAGCTCTTGAAGGAACTGCTAGAGAAGGCTGAATGAGCCAAGCAAAAAGCACTTGGAAGAAATTCAAGAGAAAGGTGAATGGGCCAAGCAGAAAGCGTTTGGAGGAAATGTGAAAGACGGTATAATGAGCCAAGTAGAAAGCTCTTGAAGGAACTGCGAGAGAAGGCTCAATGAGCCAAGCAAAAAGCACTTGGAAGAAATTCAAGAGAAAGGTGAATGGGCCAAGCAGAAAGCACTTGGAGGAAATTCGAGAGAAGGGTGAATGAGCCAAGCAGAAAGCGCTTGGAGGAAATTCAAGAGAAGTGTGAATGAGCGTGGAGGAAATGCGAAAGACAGGGGAATGAGCCAAGTAGAAAGCTCTTGAAGGAACTGCGAGAGAAGGCTGAATGAGCCAAGCAAAAAGCACTTGGAAGAAATTCAAGAGAAAGGTGAATGGGCCAAGCAAAAAGCACTTGGAAGAAATTCAAGAGAAAGGTGAATGGGCCAAGCAGAAAGCACTTGGAGGAAATGCGAGAGAAGGCTGAATGAGCCAAGCAGAAAGCGCTTGGAGGAAATTCGAGAGAAGGGTGAATGAGCAAAGCAGAAAGAACTTGGAGGCAATGTGGGAGAACTGTGAATGATCCAAACAGAAAGCACTTGGAGGAAATGCGAGAGAAGGCTGAGCCAAGGAGAAAGCGGTTGGAGTAAATGAGAGAGACGGGTGAATGAGCCAAGCAGAAAGCGCTTGGAGGAAATGTGAGACAAGTGTGAATGAGCCAAGCAGAAATCGTTTGGAGGAAATGTGAGAGAAGGGTGAATGAGCCAAGCAGAAAGCTATTGGAGGAAATGTTAGAGAAGCGTGAATGAGGAAAGCAGAAAGCGCTTGGAGGAAATGCGAGAGAAGGCTGAGCCAAGCAGAAAGCGGTTGGAGTAAATGAGAGAGACGCTTGAATGAGCCAAGCAGAAAGCGCTTGGAGGAACTGCGAGAGAAGTCTGAATGAGCCAAGCAGAAAGCGCTTGAAGCTAATGTGAGAGAAGGCTGAGCCAAGCAGAAAGTTCTTGGAGGAAATTCAAGAGAAAGGTGAACGGTCCAACCAGAAAGCGCTTGGAGGAAATGCGAGAGAAGGCTGAATGAGCCAAGCAGAAAGCGCTTGGAGGAAATTCGAGAGAAGGGTGAATGAGCAAAGCAGAAAGAACTTGGAGGCAATGTGGGAGAAGTGTGAATGAGCGTGGAGGAAATGCGAAAGACGGGGTAATGAGCCAAGTAGAAAGCTCTTGAAGGAACTGCGAGAGAAGGCTGAATGAGCCAAGCAAAAAGCACTTGGAAGAAATTCAAGAGAAAGGTGAATGGGCCAAGCTGAAAGCACTTGGAGGAAATGCGAGAGAAGGCTGAATGAGCCAAGCAGAAAGCGCTTGGAGGAAATTCAAGAGAAGTGTGAATGGTCCAAGCAGAAAGCGCTTGGAGGAAATGTGGGAGAAGCGTGAATGAGCCAAGTAGAAAGTTCTTGGAGGAAATTCGAGAGAAGGGTGAATGAGCGAAGCAGAAAGAACTTGGAGGCAATGTGGGAGAAGTGTGAATGAGCGTGGAGGAAATGCGAAAGACAGGGGAATGAGCCAAGTAGAAAGCTCTTGAAGGAACTGCTAGAGAAGGCTGAATGAGCCAAGCAAAAAGCACTTGGAAGAAATTCAAGAGAAAGGTGAATGGGCCAAGCAGAAAGCGTTTGGAGGAAATGCGAAAGACGGTATAATGAGCCAAGTAGAAAGCTCTTGAAGGAACTGCGAGAGAAGGCTGAATGAGCCAAGCAAAAAGCACTTGGAAGAAATTCAAGAGAAAGGTGAATGGGCCAAGCAGAAAGCACTTGGAGGAAATGCGAGAGAAGGCTGAATGAGCCAAGCAGAAAGCGCTTGGAGGAAATTCGAGAGAAGGGTGAATGAGCCAAGCAGAAAACGCTTGGAGGAAATTCAAGAGAAGTGTGAATGAGCGTGGAGGAAATGCGAAAGACAGGGGAATGAGCCAAGTAGAAAGCTCTTGAAGGAACTGCGAGAGAAGGCTGAATGAGCCAAGCAAAAAGCACTTGGAAGAAATTCAAGAGAAAGGTGAATGGGCCAAGCAGAAAGCGTTTGGAGGAAATGCGAAAGACGGGGTAATGAGCCAAGTAGAAAGCTCTTGAAGGAACTGCGAGAGAAGGCTGAATGAGCCAAGCAAAAAGCACTTGGAAGAAATTCAAGAGAAAGGTGAATGGGCCAAGCAGAAAGCGTTTGGAGGAAATGTGAAAGACGGTATAATGAGCCAAGTAGAAAGCTCTTGAAGGAACTGCGAGAGAAGGCTGAATGAGCCAAGCAAAAAGCACTTGGAAGAAATTCAAGAGAAAGGTGAATGGGCCAAGCAGAAAGCACTTGGAGGAAATGCGAGAGAAGGCTGAATGAGCCAAGCAGAAAGCGCTTGGAGGAAATTCGAGAGAAGGGTGAATGAGCAAAGCAGAAAGAACTTGGAGGCAATGTGGGAGAACTGTGAATGATCCAAACAGAAAGCACTTGGAGGAAATGCGAGAGAAGGCTGAGCCAAGGAGAAAGCGGTTGGAGTAAATGAGAGAGACGGGTGAATGAGCCAAGCAGAAAGCGCTTGGAGGAAATGTGAGACAAGTGTGAATGAGCCAAGCAGAAATCGTTTGGAGGAAATGTGAGAGAAGGGTGAATGAGCCAAGCAGAAAGCTATTGGAGGAAATGTTAGAGAAGCGTGAATGAGGAAAGCAGAAAGCGCTTGGAGGAAATGCGAGAGAAGGCTGAGCCAAGCAGAAAGCGGTTGGAGTAAATGAGAGAGACGGGTGAATGAGCCAAGCAGAACGCGCTTGGAGGAACTGCGAGAGAAGCCTGAATGAGCCAAGCAGAAAGCGCTTGAAGGTAATGTGAGAGAAGGCTGAGCCAAGCAGAAAGTTCTTGGAAGAAATTCAGGAGAAAGGTGAACGGTCCAACCAGAAAGCGCTTGGAGGAAATGCGAGAGAAGGCTGAATGAGCCAAGCAGAAAGCGCATGGAGGAAATTCGAGAGAAGGGTGAATGAGCAAAGCAGAAAGAACTTGGAGGCAATGTGGGAGAAGTGTGAGTGAGCGTGGAGGAAATGCGAAAGACGGGGTAATGAGCCAAGTAGAAAGCTCTTGAAGGAACTGCGAGAGAAGGCTGAATGAGCCAAGCAAAAAGCACTTGGAAGAAATTCAAGAGAAAGGTGAATGGGCCAAGCAGAAAGCACTTGGAGGAAATGCAAGAGAAGGCTGAATGAGCCAAGCAGAAAGCGCTTGGAGGAAATTCAAGAGAAGTGTGAATGGTCCAAGCAGAAAGCGCTTGGAGGAAATGTGGGAGAAGCGTGAATGAGCCAAGTAGAAAGTTCTTGGAGGAAATTCGAGAGAAGGGTGAATGAGCGAAGCAGAAAGAACTTGGAGGCAATGTGGGAGAAGTGTGAATGAGCGTGGAGGAAATGCGAAAGACAGGGGAATGAGCCAAGTAGAAAGCTCTTGAAGGAACTGCTAGAGAAGGCTGAATGAGCCAAGCAAAAAGCACTTGGAAGAAATTCAAGAGAAAGGTGAATGGGCCAAGCAGAAAGCGTTTGGAGGAAATGCGAAAGACGGTATAATGAGCCAAGTAGAAAGCTCTTGAAGGAACTGCGAGAGAAGGCTGAATGAGCCAAGCAAAAAGCACTTGGAAGAAATTCAAGAGAAAGGTGAATGGGCCAAGCAGAAAGCACTTGGAGGAAATGCGAGAGAAGGCTGAATGAGCCAAGCAGAAAGCGCTTGGAGGAAATTCGAGAGAAGGGTGAATGAGCCAAGCAGAAAGCGCTTGGAGGAAATTCAAGAGAAGTGTGAATGAGCGTGGAGGAAATGCGAAAGACAGGGGAATGAGCCAAGTAGAAAGCTCTTGAAGGAACTGCGAGAGAAGGCTGAATGAGCCAAGCAAAAAGCACTTGGAAGAAATTCAAGAGAAAGGTGAATGGGCCAAGCAGAAAGCGTTTGGAGGAAATGCGAAAGACGGGGTAATGAGCCAAGTAGAAAGCTCTTGAAGGAACTGCGAGAGAAGGCTGAATGAGCCAAGCAAAAAGCACTTGGAAGAAATTCAAGAGAAAGGTGAATGGGCCAAGCAGAAAGCGTTTGGAGGAAATGTGAAAGACGGTATAATGAGCCAAGTAGAAAGCTCTTGAAGGAACTGCGAGAGAAGGCTGAATGAGCCAAGCAAAAAGCACTTGGAAGAAATTCAAGAGAAAGGTGAATGGGCCAAGCAGAAAGCACTTGGAGGAAATGCGAGAGAAGGCTGAATGAGCCAAGCAGAAAGCGCTTGGAGGAAATTCGAGAGAAGGGTGAATGAGCAAAGCAGAAAGAACTTGGAGGCAATGTGGGAGAACTGTGAATGATCCAAACAGAAAGCACTTGGAGGAAATGCGAGAGAAGGCTGAGCCAAGGAGAAAGCGGTTGGAGTAAATGAGAGAGACGGGTGAATGAGCCAAGCAGAAAGCGCTTGGAGGAAATGTGAGACAAGTGTGAATGAGCCAAGCAGAAATCGTTTGGAGTAAATGAGAGAGACGGGTGAATGAGCCAAGCAGAACGCGCTTGGAGGAACTGCGAGAGAAGCCTGAATGAGCCAAGCAGAAAGCGCTTGAAGGTAATGTGAGAGAAGGCTGAGCCAAGCAGAAAGTTCTTGGAAGAAATTCAGGAGAAAGGTGAACGGTCCAACCAGAAAGCGCTTGGAGGAAATGCGAGAGAAGGCTGAATGAGCCAAGCAGAAAGCGCTTGGAGGAAATTCGAGAGAAGGGTGAATGAGCAAAGCAGAAAGAACTTGGAGGCAATGTGGGAGAAGTGTGAGTGAGCGTGGAGGAAATGCGAAAGACGGGGTAATGAGCCAAGTAGAAAGCTCTTGAAGGAACTGCGAGAGAAGGCTGAATGAGCCAAGCAAAAAGCACTTGGAAGAAATTCAAGAGAAAGGTGAATGGGCCAAGCAGAAAGCACTTGGAGGAAATGCAAGAGAAGGCTGAATGAGCCAAGCAGAAAGCGCTTGGAGGAAATTCAAGAGAAGTGTGAATGGTCCAAGCAGAAAGCGCTTGGAGGAAATGTGGGAGAAGCGTGAATGAGCCAAGTAGAAAGTTCTTGGAGGAAATTCGAGAGAAGGGTGAATGAGCGAAGCAGAAAGAACTTGGAGGCAATGTGGGAGAAGTGTGAATGAGCGTGGAGGAAATGCGAAAGACAGGGGAATGAGCCAAGTAGAAAGCTCTTGAAGGAACTGCTAGAGAAGGCTGAATGAGCCAAGCAAAAAGCACTTGGAAGAAATTCAAGAGAAAGGTGAATGGGCCAAGCAGAAAGCGTTTGGAGGAAATGCGAAAGACGGTATAATGAGCCAAGTAGAAAGCTCTTGAAGGAACTGCGAGAGAAGGCTGAATGAGCCAAGCAAAAAGCACTTGGAAGAAATTCAAGAGAAAGGTGAATGGGCCAAGCAGAAAGCACTTGGAGGAAATGCGAGAGAAGGCTGAATGAGCCAAGCAGAAAGCGCTTGGAGGAAATTCGAGAGAAGGGTGAATGAGCCAAGCAGAAAGCGCTTGGAGGAAATTCAAGAGAAGTGTGAATGAGCGTGGAGGAAATGCGAAAGACAGGGGAATGAGCCAAGTAGAAAGCTCTTGAAGGAACTGCGAGAGAAGGCTGAATGAGCCAAGCAAAAAGCACTTGGAAGAAATTCAAGAGAAAGGTGAATGGGCCAAGCAGAAAGCGTTTGGAGGAAATGCGAAAGACGGGGTAATGAGCCAAGTAGAAAGCTCTTGAAGGAACTGCGAGAGAAGGCTGAATGAGCCAAGCAAAAAGCACTTGGAAGAAATTCAAGAGAAAGGTGAATGGGCCAAGCAGAAAGCGTTTGGAGGAAATGTGAAAGACGGTATAATGAGCCAAGTAGAAAGCTCTTGAAGGAACTGCGAGAGAAGGCTGAATGAGCCAAGCAAAAAGCACTTGGAAGAAATTCAAGAGAAAGGTGAATGGGCCAAGCAGAAAGCACTTGGAGGAAATGCGAGAGAAGGCTGAATGAGCCAAGCAGAAAGCGCTTGGAGGAAATTCGAGAGAAGGGTGAATGAGCAAAGCAGAAAGAACTTGGAGGCAATGTGGGAGAACTGTGAATGATCCAAACAGAAAGCACTTGGAGGAAATGCGAGAGAAGGCTGAGCCAAGGAGAAAGCGGTTGGAGTAAATGAGAGAGACGGGTGAATGAGCCAAGCAGAAAGCGCTTGGAGGAAATGTGAGACAAGTGTGAATGAGCCAAGCAGAAATCGTTTGGAGTAAATGAGAGAGACGGGTGAATGAGCCAAGCAGAACGCGCTTGGAGGAACTGCGAGAGAAGCCTGAATGAGCCAAGCAGAAAGCGCTTGAAGGTAATGTGAGAGAAGGCTGAGCCAAGCAGAAAGTTCTTGGAAGAAATTCAGGAGAAAGGTGAACGGTCCAACCAGAAAGCGCTTGGAGGAAATGCGAGAGAAGGCTGAATGAGCCAAGCAGAAAGCGCTTGGAGGAAATTCGAGAGAAGGGTGAATGAGCAAAGCAGAAAGAACTTGGAGGCAATGTGGGAGAAGTGTGAGTGAGCGTGGAGGAAATGCGAAAGACGGGGTAATGAGCCAAGTAGAAAGCTCTTGAAGGAACTGCGAGAGAAGGCTGAATGAGCCAAGCAAAAAGCACTTGGAAGAAATTCAAGAGAAAGGTGAATGGGCCAAGCAGAAAGCACTTGGAGGAAATGCAAGAGAAGGCTGAATGAGCCAAGCAGAAAGCGCTTGGAGGAAATTCAAGAGAAGTGTGAATGGTCCAAGCAGAAAGCGCTTGGAGGAAATGTGGGAGAAGCGTGAATGAGCCAAGTAGAAAGTTCTTGGAGGAAATTCGAGAGAAGGGTGAATGAGCGAAGCAGAAAGAACTTGGAGGCAATGTGGGAGAAGTGTGAATGAGCGTGGAGGAAATGCGAAAGACAGGGGAATGAGCCAAGTAGAAAGCTCTTGAAGGAACTGCTAGAGAAGGCTGAATGAGCCAAGCAAAAAGCACTTGGAAGAAATTCAAGAGAAAGGTGAATGGGCCAAGCAGAAAGCGTTTGGAGGAAATGCGAAAGACGGTATAATGAGCCAAGTAGAAAGCTCTTGAAGGAACTGCGAGAGAAGGCTGAATGAGCCAAGCAGAAAGCGCTTGAAGGTAATGGGAGAGAAGGCTGAGTCAAGCAGAAAGCACTTGGAGGAAATGTGAGAGAGAGGTGAATGAGCCAAGAAGAAAGCGTTTGGAGGAAATGCGAGAGAAGGGAGAATGAGCCAAGCAGAAAGCACTTGGAGGAAATGCGAGAGAAGGCTGAATGGGCCAAGCAGAAAGCACTTGGAGGAAATGTGAGACAAGTGTGAATGAGCCAAGCAGAAATCGTTTGGAGGAAATGTGAGAGAAGGGTGAATGAGCCAAGCAGAAAGCGATTGGAGGAAATGTTAGAGAAGCCTGAATGAGCCAAGCAGAAAGCGCTTGGAGGAATTGCGAGAGAAGGCTGAGTCAAGCAGAAAGCAGTTGGAGTAAATTCAAGAGAAAGGTGAATGGGCCAAGCAGAAAGCGTTTGGAGGAAATGCGAAAGACGGTATAATGAGCCAAGTAGAAAGCTCTTGAAGGAACTGCGAGAGAAGGCTGAATGAGCCAAGCAAAAACCACTTGGAAGAAATTCAAGAGAAAGGTGAATGGGCCAAGCAGAAAGCACTTGGAGGAAATGCGAGAGAAGGCTGAATGAGCCAAGCAGAAAGCGCTGGGAGGAAATTCGAGAGAAGGGTGAATGAGCCAAGCAGAAAGCGCTTGGAGGAAATTCAAGAGAAGTGTGAATGAGCGTGGAGGAAATGCGAAAGACAGGGGAATGAGCCAAGTAGAAAGCTCTTGAAGGAACTGCGAGAGAAGGCTGAATGAGCCAAGCAAAAAGCACTTGGAAGAAATTCAAGAGAAAGGTGAATGGGCCAAGCAGAAAGCGTTTGGAGGAAATGCGAAAGACGGGGTAATGAGCCAAGTAGAAAGCTCTTGAAGGAACTGCGAGAGAAGGCTGAATGAGCCAAGCAAAAAGCACTTGGAAGAAATTCAAGAGAAAGGTGAATGGGCCAAGCAGAAAGCACTTGGAGGAAATGCGAGAGAAGGCTGAATGAGCCAAGCAGAAAGCGCTTGGAGGAAATTCGAGAGAAGGGTGAATGAGCAAAGCAGAAAGAACTTGGAGGCAATGTGGGAGAACTGTGAATGATCCAAACAGAAAGCACTTGGAGGAAATGCGAGAGAAGGCTGAGCCAAGGAGAAAGCGGTTGGAGTAAATGAGAGAGACGGGTGAATGAGCCAAGCGGAAAGCGCTTGGAGGAAATGTGAGACAAGTGTGAATGAGCCAAGCAGAACTCGTTTGGAGGAAATGTGAGAGAAGGGTGAATGAGCCAAGCAGAAAGCTATTGGAGGAAATGTTAGAGAAGCGTGAATGAGGAAAGCAGAAAGCGCTTGGAGGAAATGCAAGAGAAGGCTGAGCCAAGCAGAAAGCGGTTGGAGTAAATGAGAGAGACGGGTGAATGAGCCAAGCAGAAAGCGCTTGAAGGTAATGTGAGAGAAGGCTGAGGCAAGCAGAAAGCGCTTGGAGGAATTGCGAGAGAAGGCTGAGTCAAGCAGAAAGCGGTTGGAGTAAATTCGAGAGAAGGGTGAATGAGGCAAGCAGAAAGCATTTGGAGGAAATGCCAGAGAAGGGTGAATGAGCCAAGCAGAAAGCACTTGGAGGAAATGTGAGAGAAGCGTGAATGAGCCAAGCAGAAAGTTCTTGGAGGAAATTCAAGAGAAGTGTGAATGATCCAAACAGAAAGCTCTTGGAGGAAATGTGAGAGAAGCGTGAATGAGCCAAGTAGAAAGCGCTTGGAGGAAATGCGAGAGAAGGCTGAATGAGCCAAGCAGAAAGCGCTTGAAGGTAATGGGAGAGAAGGCTGAGTCAAGCAGAAAGCACTTGGAGGAAATGTGAGAGAGAGGTGAATGAGCCAAGAAGAAAGCGTTTGGAGGAAATGCGAGAGAAGGGAGAATGAGCCAAGCAGAAAGCACTTGGAGGAAATGCGAGAGAAGGCTGAATGAGCCAAGCAGAAAGCACTTGGAGGAAATGTGAGACAAGTGTGAATGAGCCAAGCAGAAATCGTTTGGAGGAAATGTGAGAGAAGGGTGAATGAGCCAAGCAGAAAGCGATTGGAGGAAATGTTAGAGAAGCCTGAATGAGCCAAGCAGAAAGCGCTTGGAGGAATTGCGAGAGAAGGCTGAGTCAAGCAGAAAGCAGTTGGAGTAAATTCGAGAGAAGGGTGAATGAGGCAAGCAGAAAGCATTTGGAGGAAATGCCAGAGAAGGGTGAATGAGCCAAGCAGAAAGCACTTGGAGGAAATGCGAGCGAAGTTTGAATGGGCCAAGCAGAAAGCACTTGGAGGAAATGTGAGAGAAGGGTGAATCAGCGAAGCAGAAAGAACTTGGAGGCAACGTGGGAGAAGTGTGAATGAGCGTGGAGGAAATGCGAAAGACAGGGGAATGAGCCAAGTAGAAAGCCCTTGAAGGAACTGCGAGAGAAGGCTGAATGAGCCAAGCAGAAATCATTTGGAGGAAATGTGAGAGAAGCGTGAATGAGCCAAGCAGAAATCATTTGGAGGAAATGTGAGAGAAGCGTGAATGAGGAAAGCAGAAAGCGGTTGCAGGAAATGCGAAGGAAGTGTGAATGAACCAGCAGAAAGCGCTTGGATGAAATGTGAGAGAACTGTGAATGAGCGAAGCAGAAAGAACTTGGAGGCAATGTGGGAGAAGTGTGAATGAGCGTGGAGGAAATGCGAAAGACAGGGGAATGAGCCAAGTAGAAAGCTCTTGAAGGAACTGCGAGAGTAGGCTGAATGAGCCAAGCAGAAAGCGCTTGAAGGTAATGGGAGAGAGAGGTGAATGAGCCAAGAAGAAAGCTTTTGGAGGAAATGCAAGAGAAGGGTGAATGAGCCAAGCAGAAAGCACTTGGAGGAAATGCGAGAGAAGGCTGAATGGGCCAAGCAGAAAGCACTTGGAGGAAATGTGAGAGAAGGGTGAATGAGCCAAGCAGAAAGCTATTGGAGGAAATGCCAGAGAAGGGTGAATGAGCCAAGCAGAAAGCACTTGGAGGAAATGTGAGACAAGTGTGAATGAGCCAAGCAGAAATCGTTTGGAGGAAATGTGAGAGAAGGGTGAATGAGCCAAGCAGAAAGCGATTGGAGGAAATGTTAGAGAAGCCTGAATGAGCCAAGCAGAAAGCGCTTGAAGGTAATGTGAGAGAAGGCTGAGCCAAGCAGAAAGCGCTTCGAGGAATTGCGAGAGAAGGCTGAGTCAAGCAGAAAGCGGTTGGAGTAAATTCGAGAGAAGGGTGAATGAGGCAAGCAGAAAGCATTTGGAGGAAATGCCAGAGAAGGGTGAATGAGCCAAGCAGAAAGCACTTGGAGGAAATTCGAGAGAAGGCTGAATGAGCCAAGCAGAAAGCGCTTGGAGGAAATTCAAGAGAAAGGTGAATCGTCCAACCAGAAAGCGCTTGGAAGAAATGTGAGAGAAGCTTGAATGAGCCAAGCAGAAAGTTCTTGGAGGGAATTCGAGAGAAGGGTTAATGAGCCAAGCAGAAAGTTCTTGGAGGAAATTCGAGAGAAGGCTGAATGAGCCAAGCAGAAAGCGCTTGGAGGAAATTCAAGAGAAAGGTGAATGGTCCAAGCAGAAAGCGCTTGGAGGAAATGTGAGAGAAGCCTGAATGAACCAAGCAGAAAGTTCTTGGATGGAATTCGAGAGAAGGGTGAATGAGCCAAGCAGAAAGCGCTTGGAGGAAATGTGAGAGAGAGGTGAATGAGCCAAGAAGAAAGCTTTGGAGGAAATGCGAGAGAAGGGTGAATGAGGCAAGCAGAAAGCATTTGGAGGAAATGCCAGAGAAGGGTGAATGAGCCAAGAAGAAAGCACTTGGAGGAAATGCTAGCGAAGGTTGAATGGGCCAAGCAGAAAGCTCTTGGAGGAAATGTGAGAGAAGCCTGAATGAGCCAAGTAGAAAGTTCTTGGAGGAAATGCGAGAGAAGGCTGAATGGGCCAAGTAGAAAGCCCTTGAAGGAACTGCGAGAGAAGGCTGAATGACCCAAGCAGAAATCGTTTGGAGGAAATGCGAGAGAAGGGTGAATGAGCCAAGCAGAAAGCACTTGGAGGAAATGTGAGACAAGTGTGAATGAGCCAAGCAGAAATCGTTTGGAGGAAATGTGAGAGAAGGGTGAATGAGACAAGCAGAAAGCGATTGGAGGAAATGTTAGAGAAGCGTGAATGAGGAAAGCAGAAAGCTCTTGGAGGAAATGCAAGAGAAGGCTGAGCCAAGCAGAATGCGGTTGGAGTAAATGAGAGAGACGGGTGAATGAGCCAAGCAGAAAGCGCTTGGAGGAACTGTGAGAGAAGCCTGAATGAGCAAAGCAGAAAGCGCTTGAAGGTAATGTTAGAGAAGGCTGAGGCAAGCAGAAAGCACTTGGAGGAATTGCGAGAGAAGGCTGAGTCAAGCAGAAAGCGGTTGGAGTAAATTCGAGAGAAGGGTGAATGAGGCAAGCAGAAAGCATTTGGAGGAAATGCCAGAGAAGGGTGAATGAGCCAAGCAGAAAGCACTTGGAGGAAATGTGAGAGAAGCGTGAATGAGCCAAGCAGAAAGTTCTTGGAGGAAATTCAAGAGAAGTGTGAATGATCCAAACAGAAAGCTCTTGGAGGAAATGTGAGAGAAGCGTGAATGAGCCAAGTAGAAAGTTCTTGGAGGAAATGCGAGAGAAGGCTGAATGGGCCAAGCAGAAAGCACTTGGAGGAAATGTGAGAGAAGTGTGAATGAGCCAAGCAGAAAGCGGTTGCAGGAAATGCGAAGGAAGTGTGAATGAGCCAAGCAGAAAGCGCTTGGAGGAAATTCAAGAGAAGTGTGAATGGTCCAAGCAGAAAGTGCTTGGAGGAAATGTGAGAGAAGCGTGAATGAGCCAAGCAGAAAGTTCTTGGAGGGAATTCGAGAGAAGGGTGAATGAGCCAAGCAGAAAGTTCTTGGAGGAAATTCGAGAGAAGGCTGAATGAGCCAAACAGAAAGCGCTTGGAGTAAATTCGAGAGAAGGGTGAATGAGGCAAGCAGAAAGCATTTGGAGGAAATGCCAGAGAAGGGTGAATGAGCCAAGCAGAAAGCACTTGGAGGAAATGCTAGCGAAGTTTGAATGGGCCAAGCAGAAAGCTCTTGGAGGAAATGTGAGAGAAGCGTGAATGAGACAAGTAGAAAGTTCTTGGAGGAAATGCTAGAGAAGGCTGAATGGGCCAAGCAGAAAGCACTTGGAGGAAATGTGAGACAAGTGTGAATGAGCCAAGCAGAAATCGTTTGGAGGAAATGTGAGACAAGTGTGAATGAGCCAAGCAGAAAGCGCTTGGAGGAAATTCGAGAGAAGGGTGAATCAGCGAAGCAGAAAGAATTTGGAGGCAACGTGGGAGAAGTGTGAATGAGCCTGGAGGAAATGCGAAAGACAGGGGAATGAGCCAAGTAGAAAGCCCTTGAAGGAACTGCGAGAGAAGGCTGAATGAGCCAAGCAGAAATCATTTGGAGGAAATGTGAGAGAAGCGTGAATGAGGAAAGCAGAAAGCGGTTGCAGGAAATGCGAAGGAAGTGTGAATGAACCAGCAGAAAGCGCTTGGATGAAATGTGAGAGAACTGTGAATGAGCGAAGCAGAAAGAACTTGGAGGCAATGTGGGAGAAGTGTGAATGAGCGTGGAGGAAATGCGAAAGACAGGGGAATGAGCCAAGTAGAAAGCTCTTGAAGGAACTGCGAGAGTAGGCTGAATGAGCCAAGCAGAAAGCGCTTGAAGGTAATGGGAGAGAGAGGTGAATGAGCCAAGAAGAAAGCTTTTGGAGGAAATGCGAGAGAAGGTTGAATGAGCCAAGCAGAAAGCACTTGGAGGAAATGCGAGAGAAGGCTGAATGGGCCAAGCAGAAAGCACTTGGAGGAAATGTGAGAGAAGGGTGAATGAGCCAAGCAGAAAGCTATTGGAGGAAATGCCAGAGAAGGGTGAATGAGCCAAGCAGAAAGCACTTGGAGGAAATGTGAGAGAAGCGTGAATGAGCCAAGCAGAAAGTACTTGGAGGAAATTCGAGAGAAGGCTGAATGAGCCAAGCAGAAAGCGCTTGAAGGTAATGTGAGAGAAGGCTGAGCCAAGCAGAAAGCGCTTGGAGGAATTGCCAGAGAAGGCTGAGTCAAGCAGAAAGCGGTTGGAGTAAATTCCAGAGAAGGGTGAATGAGGCAAGCAGAAAGCATTTGGAGGAAATGCCAGAGAAGGGTGAATGAGCCAAGCAGAAAGCACTTGGAGGAAATGCGAGAGAAGGCTGAATGGGCCAAGCAGAAAGCACTTGGAGGAAATGTGAGAGAAGGGTGAATGAGCCAAGCAGAAAGCTATTGGAGGAAATGCCAGAGAAGGGTGAATGAGCCAAGCAGAAAGTACTTGGAGGAAATTCGAGAGAAGGCTGAATGAGCCAAGCAGAAAGTGCTTGGAGGAAATTCAAGAGAAAGGTGAATCGTCCAACCAGAAAGCGCTTGGAAGAAATGTGAGAGAAGCTTGAATGAGCCAAGCAGAAAGTTCTTGGAGGGAATTCGAGAGAAGGGTGAATGAGCCAAGCAGAAAGCACTTGGAGGAAATGCGAGAGAAGGCTGAATGGGCCAAGCAGAAAGCACTTGGAGGAAATGTGAGACAAGTGTGAATGAGCCAAGCAGAAATCGTTTGGAGGAAATGTGAGAGAAGGGTGAATGAGCCAAGCAGAAAGCGATTGGAGGAAATGTTAGAGAAGCCTGAATGAGCCAAGCAGAAAGCGCTTGAAGGTAATGTGAGAGAAGGCTGAGCCAAGCAGAAAGCGCTTGGAGGAATTGCGAGAGAAGGCTGAGTCAAGCAGAAAGCGGTTGGAGTAAATTCGAGAGAAGGGTGAATGAGGCAAGCAGAAAGCATTTGGAGGAAATGCCAGAGAAGGGTGAATGAGCCAAGCAGAAAGCACTTGGAGGAAATGCGAGCGAAGTTTGAATGGGCCAAGCAGAAAGCTCTTGGAGGAAATGCTAGAGAAGGCTGAATGGGCCAAGCAGAAAGCACTTGGAGGAAATGTGAGACAAGTGTGAATGAGCCAAGCAGAAATCGTTTGGAGGAAATGTGAGACAAGTGTGAATGAGCCAAGCAGAAAGCGCTTGGAGGAAATTCGAGAGAAGGGTGAATCAGCGAAGCAGAAAGAACTTGGAGGCAACGTGGGAGAAGTGTGAATGAGCGTGGAGGAAATGCGAAAGACAGGGGAATGAGCCAAGTAGAAAGCCCTTGAAGGAACTGCGAGAGAAGGCTGAATGAGCCAAGCAGAAATCATTTGGAGGAAATGTGAGAGAAGCGTGAATGAGGAAAGCAGAAAGCGGTTGCAGGAAATGCGAAGGAAGTGTGAATGAACCAGCAGAAAGCGCTTGGATGAAATATGAGAGAACTGTGAATGAGCGAAGCAGAAAGAACTTGGAGGCAATGTGGGAGAAGTGTGAATGAGCGTGGAGGAAATGCGAAAGACAGGGGAATGAGCCAAGTAGAAAGCTCTTGAAGGAACTGCGAGAGAAGGCTGAATGGGCCAAGCAGAAAGCGCTTGGAGGAAATTCAAGAGAAGTGTGAATGGTCCAAGCAGAAAGTGCTTGGAGGAAATGCGAGAGAAGGCTGAATGAGCCAAGCAGAAAGCGCTTGGAGGAAATTCAAGAGAAAGGTGAATGGGCCAAGCAGAAAGCACTTGGAGGAAATGTGAGACAAGTGTGAATGAGCCAAGCAGAAATCGTTTGGAGGAAATGTGAGAGAAGGGTGAATGAGCCAAGCAGAAAGCGATTACAGGAAATGTTAGAGAAGCGTGAATGAGGAAAGCAGAAAGCGGTTGGGGTAAATGAGAGAGACGGGTGAATGAGCCAAGCAGAAAGCGCTTGGAGGAAATGCAAGAGAAGGCTGAGCCAAGCAGAATGCGGTTGGAGTAAATGAGAGAGACGGGTGAATGAGCCAAGCAGAAAGCGCTTGGAGGAACTGTGAGAGAAGCCTGAATGAGCCAAGCAGAAAGCGCTTGAAGGTAATGTTAGAGAAGGCTGAGGCAAGCAGAAAGCACTTGGAGGAATTGCGAGAGAAGGCTGAGTCAAGCAGAAAGCGGTTGGAGTAAATTCGAGAGAAGGGTGAATGAGGCAAGCAGAAAGCATTTGGAGGAAATGCCAGAGAAGGGTGAATGAGCCAAGCAGAAAGCACTTGGAGGAAATGCGAGAGAAGGCCGAATGGGCCAAGCAGAAAGCACTTGGAGGAAATGTGAGAGAAGTGTGAATGAGCCAAGCAGAAAGCGGTTGCAGGAAATGCAAAGGAAGTGTGAATGAGCCAAGCAGAAAGCGCTTGGAGGAAATTCAAGAGAAGTGTGAATGGTCCAAGCAGAAAGTGCTTGGAGGAAATGTGAGAGAAGCGTGAATGAGCCAAGCAGAAAGTTCTTGGAGGGAATTCGAGAGAAGGGTGAATGAGCCAAGCAGAAAGTTCTTGGAGGAAATTCGAGAGAAGGCTGAATGAGCCAAGCAGAAAGCGCTTGGAGGAAATTCAAGAGAAAGGTGAATGGTCCAAGCAGAAAGCGCTTGGAGGAAATGTGAGAGAAGCCTGAATGAACCAAGCAGAAAGTTCTTGGATGGAATTCGAGAGAAGGGTGAATGAGCCAAGCAGAAAGCGCTTGGAGGAAGTGCGAGAGAAGGCTGAATGAGCTAAGCAGAAAGCTCTTGAAGGAACTGCGAGAGAAGGCTGGATGAGCCAAGCAAAAAGCACTTGGAAGAAATTCAAGAGAAAGGTGAATGGGCCAAGCAGAAAGCACTTGGAGGAAATGCGAGAGAAGGCTGAATGAGCCAAGCAGAAAGCGCTTGGAGGAAATTCAAGAGAAAGGTGAATGGGCCAAGCAGAAAGCACTTGGAGGAAATGTGAGACAAGTGTGAGTGAGCCAAGCAGAAATCGTTTGGAGGAAATGTGAGAGAAGGGTGAATGAGCCAAGCAGAAAGCGATTGCAGGAAATGTTAGAGAAGCCTGAATGAGGAAAGCAGAAACGGTTGGGGTAAATGAGAGAGACGGGTGAATGAGCCAAGCAGAAAGCGCTTGGAGGAACTGTGAGAGAAGCCTGAATGAGCCAAGCAGAAAGCGCTTGAAGGTAATGTTAGAGAAGGCTGAGGCAAGCAGAAAGCACTTGGAGGAATTGCGAGAGAAGGCTGAGTCAAGCAGAAAGCGGTTGGAGGAAATGCCAGAGAAGGGTGAATGAGCCAAGCAGAAAGCACTTGGAGGAAATGTGAGAGAAGCGTGAATGAGCCAAGCAGAAAGTACTTGGAGGAAATTCGAGAGAAGGCTGAATGAGCCAAGCAGAAAGCGCTTGAAGGTAATGTGAGAGAAGGCTGAGCCAAGCAGAAAGCGCTTGGAGGAATTGCCAGAGAAGGCTGAGTCAAGCAGAAAGCGGTTGGAGTAAATTCCAGAGAAGGGTGAATGAGGCAAGCAGAAAGCATTTGGAGGAAATGCCAGAGAAGGGTGAATGAGCCAAGCAGAAAGCACTTGGAGGAAATGCGAGAGAAGGCTGAATGGGCCAAGCAGAAAGCACTTGGAGGAAATGTGAGAGAAGGGTGAATGAGCCAAGCAGAAAGCTATTGGAGGAAATGCCAGAGAAGGGTGAATGAGCCAAGCAGAAAGTACTTGGAGGAAATTCGAGAGAAGGCTGAATGAGCCAAGCAGAAAGTGCTTGGAGGAAATTCAAGAGAAAGGTGAATCGTCCAACCAGAAAGCGCTTGGAAGAAATGTGAGAGAAGCTTGAATGAGCCAAGCAGAAAGTTCTTGGAGGGAATTCGAGAGAAGAGTGAATGAGCCAAGCAGAAAGCACTTGGAGGAAATGCGAGAGAAGGCTGAATGGGCCAAGCAGAAAGCACTTGGAGGAAATGTGAGACAAGTGTGAATGAGCCAAGCAGAAATCGTTTGGAGGAAATGTGAGAGAAGGGTGAATGAGCCAAGCAGAAAGCGATTGGAGGAAATGTTAGAGAAGCCTGAATGAGCCAAGCAGAAAGCGCTTGAAGGTAATGTGAGAGAAGGCTGAGCCAAGCAGAAAGCGCTTGGAGGAATTGTGAGAGAAGGCTGAGTCAAGCAGAAAGCGGTTGGAGTAAATTCGAGAGAAGGGTGAATGAGGCAAGCAGAAAGCATTTGGAGGAAATGCCAGAGAAGGGTGAATGAGCCAAGCAGAAAGCACTTGGAGGAAATGCGAGCGAAGTTTGAATGGGCCAAGCAGAAAGCTCTTGGAGGAAATGCTAGAGAAGGCTGAATGGGCCAAGCAGAAAGCACTTGGAGGAAATGTGAGACAAGTGTGAATGAGCCAAGCAGAAATCGTTTGGAGGAAATGTGAGACAAGTGTGAATGAGCCAAGCAGAAAGCGCTTGGAGGAAATTCGAGAGAAGGGTGAATCAGCGAAGCAGAAAGAACTTGGAGGCAACGTGGGAGAAGTGTGAATGAGCGTGGAGGAAATGCGAAAGACAGGGGAATGAGCCAAGTAGAAAGCCCTTGAAGGAACTGCGAGAGAAGGCTGAATGAGCCAAGCAGAAATCATTTGGAGGAAATGTGAGAGAAGCGTGAATGAGGAAAGCAGAAAGCGGTTGCAGGAAATGCGAAGGAAGTGTGAATGAACCAGCAGAAAGCGCTTGGATGAAATATGAGAGAACTGTGAATGAGCGAAGCAGAAAGAACTTGGAGGCAATGTGGGAGAAGTGTGAATGAGCGTGGAGGAAATGCGAAAGACAGGGGAATGAGCCAAGTAGAAAGCTCTTGAAGGAACTGCGAGAGTAGGCTGAATGAGCCAAGCAGAAAGCGCTTGAAGGTAATGGGAGAGAGAGGTGAATGAGCCAAGAAGAAAGCTTTTGGAGGAAATGCGAGAGAAGGGTGAATGAGCCAAGCAGAAAGCACTTGGAGGAAATGCGAGAGAAGGATGAATGGGCCAAGCAGAAAGCACTTGGAGGAAATGTGAGAGAAGGGTGAATGAGCCAAGCAGAAAGCTATTGGAGGAAATGCCAGAGAAGGGTGAATGAGCCAAGCAGAAAGCACTTGGAGGAAATGTGAGAGAAGCGTGAATGAGCCAAGCAGAAAGTACTTGGAGGAAATTCGAGAGAAGGCTGAATGAGCCAAGCAGAAAGCGCTTGGAGGAAATTCAAGAGAAAGGTGAATCGTCCAACCAGAAAGCGCTTGGAAGAAATGTGAGAGAAGCTTGAATGAGCCAAGCAGAAAGTTCTTGGAGGGAATTCGAGAGAAGGGTGAATGAGCCAAGCAGAAAGCACTTGGAGGAAATGCGAGAGAAGGCTGAATGGGCCAAGCAGAAAGCACTTGGAGGAAATGTGAGACAAGTGTGAATGAGCCAAGCAGAAATCGTTTGGAGGAAATGTGAGAGAAGGGTGAATGAGCCAAGCAGAAAGCGATTGGAGGAAATGTTAGAGAAGCGTGAATGAGGAAAGCAGAAAGCGCTTGGAGGAAATGCAAGAGAAGGCTGAGCCAAGCAGAATGCGGTTGGAGTAAATGAGAGAGACGGGTGAATGAGCCAAGCAGAAAGCGCTTGGAGGAACTGTGAGAGAAGCCTGAATGAGCCAAGCAGAAAGCGCTTGAAGGTAATGTTAGAGAAGGCTGAGGCAAGCAGAAAGCACTTGGAGGAATTGCGAGAGAAGGCTGAGTCAAGCAGAAAGCGGTTGGAGTAAATTCGAGAGAAGGGTGAATGAGGCAAGCAGAAAGCATTTGGAGGAAATGCCAGAGAAGGGTGAATGAGCCAAGCAGAAAGCGGTTGCAGGAAATGGGAAGGAAGTGTGAATGAGGCAAGCAGAAAGCGCTTGGAGGAAATTCAAGAGAAGTGTGAATGGTCCAAGCAGAAAGTGCTTGGAGGAAATGTGAGAGAAGCGTGAATGAGCCAAGCAGAAAGTTCTTGGAGAGAATTCGAGAGAAGGGTGAATGAGCCAAGCAGAAAGTTCTTGGAGGAAATTCGAGAGAAGGCTGAATGAGCCAAGCAGAAAGCGCTTGGAGGAAATTCAAGAGAAAGGTGAATGGTCCAAGCAGAAAGCGCTTGGAGGAAATGTGAGAGAAGCCTGAATGAACCAAGCAGAAAGTTCTTGGATGGAATTCGAGAGAAGCGTGAATGAGCCAAGCAGAAAGCGCTTGGAGGAAGTGCGAGAGAAGGCTGAATGAGCTAAGCAGAAAGCTGTTGAAGGAACTGCGAGAGAAGGCTGGATGAGCCAAGCAAAAAGCACTTGGAAGAAATTCAAGAGAAAGGTGAATGGGCCAAGCAGAAAGCACTTGGAGGAAATGCGAGAGAAGGCTGAATGAGCCAAGCAGAAAGCGCTTGGAGGAAATTCAAGAGAAAGGTGAATGGGCCAAGCAGAAAGCACTTGGAGGAAATGTGAGACAAGTGTGAATGAGCCAAGCAGAAATCGTTTGGAGGAAATGTGAGAGAAGGGTGAATGAGCCAAGCAGAAAGCTATTACAGGAAATGTTAGAGAAGCGTGAATGAGGAAAGCAGAAAGCGGTTGGGGTAAATGAGAGAGACGGGTGAATGAGCCAAGCAGAAAGCGCTTGGAGGAAATGCAAGAGAAGGCTGAGCCAAGCAGAATGCGGTTGGAGTAAATGAGAGAGACGGGTGAATGAGCCAAGCAGAAAGCGCTTGGAGGAACTGTGAGAGAAGCCTGAATGAGCCAAGCAGAAAGCGCTTGAAGGTAATGTTAGAGAAGGCTGAGGCAAGCAGAAAGCACTTGGAGGAATTGCGAGAGAAGGCTGAGTCAAGCAGAAAGCGGTTGGAGTAAATTCGAGAGAAGGGTGAATGAGGCAAGCAGAAAGCATTTGGAGGAAATGCCAGAGAAGGGTGAATGAGCCAAGCAGAAAGCGGTTGCAGGAAATGGGAAGGAAGTGTGAATGAGGCAAGCAGAAAGCGCTTGGAGGAAATTCAAGAGAAGTGTGAATGGTCCAAGCAGAAAGTGCTTGGAGGAAATGTGAGAGAAGCGTGAATGAGCCAAGCAGAAAGTTCTTGGAGAGAATTCGAGAGAAGGGTGAATGAGCCAAGCAGAAAGTTCTTGGAGGAAATTCGAGAGAAGGCTGAATGAGCCAAGCAGAAAGCGCTTGGAGGAAATTCAAGAGAAAGGTGAATGGTCCAAGCAGAAAGCGCTTGGAGGAAATGTGAGAGAAGCCTGAATGAACCAAGCAGAAAGTTCTTGGATGGAATTCGAGAGAAGCGTGAATGAGCCAAGCAGAAAGCGCTTGGAGGAAGTGCGAGAGAAGGCTGAATGAGCTAAGCAGAAAGCTGTTGAAGGAACTGCGAGAGAAGGCTGGATGAGCCAAGCAAAAAGCACTTGGAAGAAATTCAAGAGAAAGGTGAATGGGCCAAGCAGAAAGCACTTGGAGGAAATGCGAGAGAAGGCTGAATGAGCCAAGCAGAAAGCGCTTGGAGGAAATTCAAGAGAAAGGTGAATGGGCCAAGCAGAAAGCACTTGGAGGAAATGTGAGACAAGTGTGAATGAGCCAAGCAGAAATCGTTTGGAGGAAATGTGAGAGAAGGGTGAATGAGCCAAGCAGAAAGCTATTACAGGAAATGTTAGAGAAGCGTGAATGAGGAAAGCAGAAAGCGGTTGGGGTAAATGAGAGAGACGGGTGAATGAGCCAAGCAGAAAGCGCTTGGAGGAAATGCAAGAGAAGGCTGAGCCAAGCAGAATGCGGTTGGAGTAAATGAGAGAGACGGGTGAATGAGCCAAGCAGAAAGCGCTTGGAGGAACTGTGAGAGAAGCCTGAATGAGCCAAGCAGAAAGCGCTTGAAGGTAATGTTAGAGAAGGCTGAGGCAAGCAGAAAGCACTTGGAGGAATTGCGAGAGAAGGCTGAGTCAAGCAGAAAGCGGTTGGAGTAAATTCGAGAGAAGGGTGAATGAGGCAAGCAGAAAGCATTTGGAGGAAATGCCAGAGAAGGGTGAATGAGCCAAGCAGAAAGCACTTGGAGGAAATGCGAGAGAAGGCCGAATGGGCCAAGCAGAAAGCACTTGGAGGAAATGTGAGAGAAGTGTGAATGAGCCAAGCAGAAAGCGGTTGCAGGAAATGCGAAGGAAGTGTGAATGAGCCAAGCAGAAAGCGCTTGGAGGAAATTCAAGAGAAGTGTGAATGGTCCAAGCAGAAAGTGCTTGGAGGAAATGTGAGAGAAGCGTGAATGAGCCAAGCAGAAAGTTCTTGGAGGGAATTCGAGAGAAGGGTGAATGAGCCAAGCAGAAAGTTCTTGGAGGAAATTCGAGAGAAGGCTGAATGAGCCAAGCAGAAAGCGCTTGGAGGAAATTCAAGAGAAAGGTGAATGGTCCAAGCAGAAAGCGCTTGGAGGAAATGTGAGAGAAGCCTGAATGAACCAAGCAGAAAGTTCTTGGATGGAATTCGAGAGAAGGGTGAATGAGCCAAGCAGAAAGCGCTTCGAGGAAGTGCGAGAGAAGGCTGAATGAGCTAAGCAGAAAGCTCTTGAAGGAACTGCGAGAGAAGGCTGGATGAGCCAAGCAAAAAGCACTTGGAAGAAATTCAAGAGAAAGGTGAATGGGCCAAGCAGAAAGCACTTGGAGGAAATGCGAGAGAAGGCTGAATGAGCCAAGCAGAAAGCGCTTGGAGGAAATTCAAGAGAAAGGTGAATGGGCCAAGCAGAAAGCACTTGGAGGAAATGTGAGACAAGTGTGAATGAGCCAAGCAGAAATCGTTTGGAGGAAATGTGAGAGAAGGGTGAATGAGCCAAGCAGAAAGCGATTGCAGGAAATGTTAGAGAAGCCTGAATGAGGAAAGCAGAAACGGTTGGGGTAAATGAGAGAGACGGGTGAATGAGCCAAGCAGAAAGCGCTTGGAGGAACTGTGAGAGAAGCCTGAATGAGCCAAGCAGAAAGCGCTTGAAGGTAATGTGAGAGAAGGCTGAGCCAAGCAGAAAGCGCTTGGAGGAAATTCAAGAGAAAGGTGAACGGTCCAACCAGAAAGCGCTTGAAGGTAATGTGAGAGAAGGCTGAGCCAAGCAGAAAGTTCTTGGAGGAAATTCAAGAGAAAGGTGAACGGTCCAACCAGAAAGCGCTTGGAGGAAATGCGAGAGAAGGCTGAATGAGCCAAGCAGAAAGCGCTTGGAGGAAATTCAAGAGAACGGTGAATGGTCCAAGGAGAAAGTTCTTGGTGGAAATGCGAGAGAAGGCTGAATGGTCCAAGCAGAAAGCGCTTGGAGGAAATTCGAGAGAAGGGTGAATGAGCAAAGCAGAAAGAACTTGGAGGCAATGTGGGAGAAGTGTGAATGAGCGTGGAGGAAATGCGAAGGACGGGGTAATGAGCTAAGTAGAAAGCTCTTGAAGGAACTGCGAGAGAAGGCTGAATGAGCCAAGCAAAAAGCACTTGGAAGAAATTCAAGAGAAAGGTGAATGGGCCAAGCAGAAAGCTCTTGGAGGAAATGTGAGAGAAGCGTGAATGAGCCAAGTAGAAAGCGCTTGGAGGAAATGCGAGAGAAGGCTGAATGAGCCAAGCAGAAAGCGCTTGAAGGTAATGGGAGAGAAGGCTGAGTCAAGCAGAAAGCACTTGGAGGAAATGTGAGAGAGAGGTGAATGAGCCAAGAAGAAAGCGTTTGGAGGAAATGCGAGAGAAGGGTGAATGAGCCAAGCAGAAAGCACTTGGAGGAAATGCGAGAGAAGGCTGAATGGGCCAAGCAGAAAGCACTTGGAGGAAATGTGAGACAAGTGTGAATGAGCCAAGCAGAAATCGTTTGGAGGAACTGTGAGAGAAGGGTGAATGAGCCAAGCAGAAAGCGATTGGAGGAAATGTTAGGGAAGCCTGAATGAGCCAAGCAGAAAGCGCTTGAAGGTAATGTGAGAGAAGGCTGAGCCAAGCAGAAAGCGCTTGGAGGAATTGCCAGAGAAGGCTGAGTCAAGCAGAAAGCGGTTGGAGTAAATTCGAGAGAAGGGTGAATGAGGCAAGCAGAAAGCATTTGGAGGAAATGCCAGAGAAGGGTGAATGAGCCAAGCAGAAAGCACTTGGAGGAAATGCTAGCGAAGTTTGAATGGGCCAAGCAGAAAGCTCTTGGAGGAAATGTGAGAGAAGCGTGAATGAGCCAAGTAGAAAGTTCTTGGAGGAAATGCTAGAGAAGGCTGAATGGGCCAAGCAGAAAGCACTTGGAGGAAATGTGAGACAAGTGTGAATGAGCCAAGCAGAAATCGTTTGGAGGAAATGTGAGACAAGTGTGAATGAGCCAAGCAGAAAGCGCTTGGAGGAAATTCGAGAGAAGGGTGAATCAGCGAAGCAGAAAGAACTTGGAGGCAACGTGGGAGAAGTGTGAATGAGCGTGGAGGAAATGCGAAAGACAGGGGAATGAGCCAAGTAGAAAGCCCTTGAAGGAACTGCGAGAGAAGGCTGAATGAGCCAAGCAGAAATCATTTGGAGGAAATGTGAGAGAAGCGTGAATGAGGAAAGCAGAAAGCGGTTGCAGGAAATGCGAAGGAAGTGTGAATGAACCAGCAGAAAGCGCTTGGATGAAATGTGAGAGAACTGTGAATGAGCGAAGCAGAAAGAACTTGGAGGCAATGTGGGAGAAGTGTGAATGAGCGTGGAGGAAATGCTAAAGACAGGGGAATGAGCCAAGTAGAAAGCTCTTGAAGGAACTGAGAGAGAAGGCTGAATGGGCCAAGCAGAAAGCACTTGGAGCAAATGTGAGAGAAGCGTGAATAAGCCAAGCAGAAACTTCTTGGAGGAAATGGGAGAGAAGGCTGAATGAGCCAAGCAGAAAGCACTTGGAGGAAATTCAAGAGAAAGGTGAATGGTCCAAGCAGAAAGCACTTAGAGGAAATGTGAGAGAAGCGTGAATGAGCCAAGCAGAAAGCTCTTGGAGGAAATTCAAGAGAAAGGTGAATGCTCCAACCAGAAAGCGCTTAGAAGAAATGTGAGAGAAGCTTGAATGAGCCAAGCAGAAAGCGCTTGGAGGAAATGCGAGAGAAGGCTGAATGAGCCAAGCAGAAAGCGCTTGAAGGTAATGGGAGAGAAGGCTGAGTCAAGCAGAAAGCACTTGGAGGAAATGTGTGAGAGAGGTGAATGAGCCAAGAAGAAAGCGTTTGGAGGAAATGCGAGAGAAGGCTGAATGGGCCAAGCAGAAAGCACTTGGAGGAAATGTGAGACAAGTGTGAATGAGCCAAGCAGAAATCGTTTGGAGGAAATGTGAGAGAAGGGTGAATGAGCCAAGCAGAAAGCGATTGGAGGAAATGTTAGAGAAGCGTGAATGAGGAAAGCAGAAAGCGGTTGGAGTAAATGAGAGAGACGGGTGAATGAGCCAAGCAGAAAGCGCTTGGAGGAACTGCGAGAGAAGCCTGAATGAGCCAAGCAGAAAGCGCTTGAAGGTAATGTGAGAGAAGGCTGAGCCAAGCAGAAAGCGCTTGGAGGAAATTCAAGAGAAAGGTGAACGGTCCAACCAGAAAGCGCTTGAAGGTAATGTGAGAGAAGGCTGAGCCAAGCAGAAAGTTCTTGGAGGAAATTCAAGAGAAAGGTGAACGGTCCAACCAGAAAGCGCTTGGAGGAAATGCGAGAGAAGGCTGAATGAGCCAAGCAGAAAGCGCTTGGAGGAAATTCGAGAGATGGGTGAATGAGCAAAGCAGAAAGAACTTGGAGGCAATGTGGGAGAAGTGTGAATGAGCTTGGAGGAAATGCGAAAGACGGGGTAATGAGCCAAGTAGAAAGCTCTTGAAGGAACTGCGAGAGAAGGCTGAATGAGCCAAGCAAAAAGCACTTGGAAGAAATTCAAGAGAAAGGTGAATGGGCCAAGCAGAAAGCACTTGGAGGAAATGCGAGAGAAGGCTGAATGAGCCAAGCAGAAAGCGCTTGGAGGAAATTCGAGAGAAGGGTGAATGAGCCAAGCAGAAAGCGCTTGGAGGAAATTCAAGAGAAGTGTGAATGAGCGTGGAGGAAATGCGAAAGACAGGGGAATGAGCCAAGTAGAAAGCTCTTGAAGGAACTGCGAGAGAAGGCTGAATGAGCCAAGCAAAAAGCACTTGGAAGAAATTCAAGAGAAAGGTGAATGGGCCAAGCAGAAAGCGTTTGGAGGAAATGCGAAAGACGGGGTAATGAGCCAAGTAGAAAGCTCTTGAAGGAACTGCGAGAGAAGGCTGAATGAGCCAAGCAAAAAGCACTTGGAAGAAATTCAAGAGAAAGGTGAATGGGCCAAGCAGAAAGCACTTGGAGGAAATGCGAGAGAAGGCTGAATGAGCCAAGCAGAAAGCGCTTGGAGGAAATTCGAGAGAAGGGTGAATGAGCAAAGCAGAAAGAACTTGGAGGCAATGTGAGAGAACTGTGAATGATCCAAACAGAAAGCACTTGGAGGAAATGCGAGAGAAGGCTGAGCCAAGGAGAAAGCGGTTGGAGTAAATGAGAGAGACGGGTGAATGAGCCAAGCAGAAAGCGCTTGGAGGAAATTCAAGAGAAAGGTGAATCGTCCAACCAGAAAGTGCTTGGAAGAAATGTGAGAGAAGCTTGAATGAGCCAAGCAGAAAGTTCTTGGAGGGAATTCGAGAGATGGGTGAATGAGCCAAGCAGAAAGCACTTGGAGGAAATGCGAGAGAAGGCTGAATGGGCCAAGCAGAAAGCACTTGGAGGAAATGTGAGACAAGTGTGAATGAGCCAAGCAGAAATCGTTTGGAGGAAATGTGAGAGAAGGGTGAATGAGCCAAGCAGAAAGCGATTGGAGGAAATGTTAGAGAAGCGTGAATGAGGAAAGCAGAAAGCGCTTGGAGGAAATGCAAGAGAAGGCTGAGCCAAGCAGAATGCGGTTGGAGTAAATGAGAGAGACGGGTGAATGAGCCAAGCAGAAAGCGCTTGGAGGAACTGTGAGAGAAGCCTGAATGAGCCAAGCAGAAAGCGCTTGAAGGTAATGTTAGAGAAGGCTGAGGCAAGCAGAAAGCACTTGGAGGAATTGCGAGAGAAGGCTGAGTCAAGCAGAAAGCGGTTGGAGTAAATTCGAGAGAAGGGTGAATGAGGCAAGCAGAAAGCATTTAGAGGAAATGCCAGAGAAGGGTGAATGAGCCAAGCAGAAAGCACTTGGAGGAAATGCGAGAGAAGGCTGAATGGGCCAAGCAGAAAGCACTTGGAGGAAATGTGAGAGAAGTGTGAATGAGCCAAGCAGAAAGCGGTTGCAGGAAATGGGAAGGAAGTGTGAATGAGGCAAGCAGAAAGCGCTTGGAGGAAATTCAAGAGAAGTGTGAATGGTCCAAGCAGAAAGTGCTTGGAGGAAATGTGAGAGAAGCGTGAATGAGCCAAGCAGAAAGTTCTTGGAGGGAATTCGAGAGAAGGGTGAATGAGCCAAGCAGAAAGTTCTTGGAGGAAATTCGAGAGAAGGCTGAATGAGCCAAGCAGAAAGCGCTTGGAGGAAATTCAAGAGAAAGGTGAATGGGCCAAGCAGAAAGCACTTGGAGGAAATGTGAGACAAGTGTGAATGAGCCAAGCAGAAATCGTTTGGAGGAAATGTGAGAGAAGGGTGAATGAGCCAAGCAGAAAGTTCTTGGAGGGAATTCGAGAGAAGGCTGAATGAGCCAAGCAGAAAGTTCTTGGAGGAAATTCGAGAGAAGGCTGAATGAGCCAAGCAGAAAGCGCTTGGAGGAAATTCAAGAGAAAGGTGAATGGTCCAAGCAGAAAGCGCTTGGAGGAAATGTGAGAGAAGCCTGAATGAACCAAGCAGAAAGTTCTTGGATGGAATTCGAGAGAAGGGTGAATGAGCCAAGCAGAAAGCGCTTGGAGGAAGTGCGAGAGAAGGCTGAATGAGCTAAGCAGAAAGCTCTTGAAGGAACTGCGAGAGAAGGCTGGATGAGCCAAGCAAAAAGCACTTGGAAGAAATTCAAGAGAAAGGTGAATGGGCCAAGCAGAAAGCACTTGGAGGAAATGCGAGAGAAGGCTGAATGAGCCAAGCAGAAAGCGCTTGGAGGAAATTCAAGAGAAAGGTGAATGGGCCAAGCAGAAAGCACTTGGAGGAAATGTGAGACAAGTGTGAATGAGCCAAGCAGAAATCGTTTGGAGGAAATGTGAGAGAAGGGTGAATGAGCCAAGCAGAAAGCGATTGCAGGAAATGTTAGAGAAGCGTGAATGAGGAAAGCAGAAAGCGGTTGGGGTAAATGAGAGAGACGGGTGAATGAGCCAAGCAGAAAGCGCTTGGAGGAAATGCAAGAGAAGGCTGAGCCAAGCAGAAAGCGCTTGGAGGAACTGTGAGAGAAGCCTGAATGAGCCAAGCAGAAAGCGCTTGAAGGTAATGTTAGAGAAGGCTGAGGCAAGCAGAAAGCACTTGGAGGAATTGCGAGAGAAGGCTGAGTCAAGCAGAAAGCGGTTGGAGTAAATTCGAGAGAAGGGTGAATGAGGCAAGCAGAAAGCATTTGGAGGAAATGCCAGAGAAGGGTGAATGAGCCAAGCAGAAAGCACTTGGAGGAAATGCGAGAGAAGGCTGAATGGGCCAAGCAGAAAGCACTTGGAGGAAATGTGAGAGAAGTGTGAATGAGCCAAGCAGAAAGCGGTTGCAGGAAATGCGAAGGAAGTTTGAATGAGCCAAGCAGAAAGCGCTTGGAGGAAATTCAAGAGAAGTGTGAATGGTCCAAGCAGAAAGTGCTTGGAGGAAATGTGAGAGAAGCGTGAATGAGCCAAGCAGAAAGTTCTTGGAGGGAATTCGAGAGAAGGGTGAATGAGCCAAGCAGAAAGTTCTTGGAGGAAATTCGAGAGAAGGCTGAATGAGCCAAGCAGAAAGCGCTTGGAGGAAATTCAAGAGAAAGGTGAATGGTCCAAGCAGAAAGCGCTTGGAGGAAATGTGAGAGAAGCCTGAATGAACCAAGCAGAATGTTCTTGGATGGAATTCGAGAGAAGGGTGAATGAGCCAAGCAGAAAGGCTTGGAGGAAGTGCGAGAGAAGGCTGAATGAGCTAAGCAGAAAGCTCTTGAAGGAACTGCGAGAGAAGGCTGGATGAGCCAAGCAAAAAGCACTTGGAAGAAATTCAAGAGAAAGGTGAATGGGCCAAGCAGAAAGCACTTGGAGGAAATGCGAGAGAAGGCTGAATGAGCCAAGCAGAAAGCGCTTGGAGGAAATTCAAGAGAAAGGTGAATGGGCCAAGCAGAAAGCACTTGGAGGAAATGTGAGACAAGTGTGAATGAGCCAAGCAGAAATCGTTTGGAGGAAATGTGAGAGAAGGGTGAATGAGCCAAGCAGAAAGCGATTGCAGGAAATGAAAGAGAAGGCTGAATGAGCCAGGCAGAAAGCGCTTGTAGGAAATTCAAGAGAAAGGTGAATGGTCCAACCAGAAAGCGCTTGGAAGAAATGTGAGAGAAGCGTGAATGAGCCAAGCAGAAAGTTCTTGGAGGGAATTTGAGAGAAAAGTGAATGAGCCAAGCAGAAAGCACTTGGAGGAAATGCGAGAGAAGCGTGAATCAGCCAAGCGCTTGGAGGAAATTGAAAAGGGACAGGTGAATGAGCCAAGCAGTAAGTGCTTGGAGGAAATGCGAGAGAAGGCTGAATGAGCAGAGCAGAAAGCGCTTGGAGGAAATGGGAGAGAAGGCTGAGTAAAGCAGAAAGCGGGGTTGGAGGAAATGAGAGAGACGGGTGAATGAGCCAAGCAGAAAGCTTTTGGAGGAAATGCGAGAGAAGGGTGAATGAGCCAAGCAGAAAGCACTTGGAGGAAATGCGAGAGAAGGCTGAATGGGCCAAGCATAAAGCACTTGGAGCAAATGACAAGTGTGAATGAGCAAAGCAGAAATCGTTTGGAGGAAATGTGAGAGAAGGGTGAATGAGCCAAGCAGAAAGCGATTGGAGGAAATGTTAGAGAAGCGTGAATGAGGAAAGCAGAAAGCGCTTGGAGGAAATGCGAGAGAAGGCTGAGTCAAACAGAAAGCTGTTGAAGGTAATGCGAGAGAAGGCTGAGGCAAGCAGAAAGCGCTTGGAGGAAATGCGAGAGAAGGCACAGTCAAGCAGAAAGCGGTTGGAGTAAATGAAAGAGGCGGGTGAATGAGCCAAGCAGAAAGCGCTTGGAGGAAATTCAAGAGAAGGGTGAATGAGCCAAGCAGAAAGCTTTTGGAGGAAATGCGAGAGAAGGGTGAATGAGCCAAGCAGAAAGCACTTGGAGGAAATGCGAGAGAAGGCTGAATGGGCCAAGCATAAAGCACTTGGAGGAAATGACAAGTGTGAATGAGCAAAGCAGAAATCGTTTGGAGGAAATGTGAGAGAAGGGTGAATGAGCCAAGCAGAAAGCGATTGGAGGAAATGTTAGAGAAGCGTGAATGAGGAAAGCAGAAAGCGCTTGGAGGAAATGCGAGAGAAGGCTGAGTCAAACAGAAAGCTGTTGAAGGTAATGCGAGAGAAGGCTGAGGCAAGCAGAAAGCGCTTGGAGGAAATGCGAGAGAAGGCACAGTCAAGCAGAAAGCGGTTGGAGTAAATGAAAGAGGCGGGTGAATGAGCCAAGCAGAAAGCGCTTGGAGGAAATTCAAGAGAAGGGTGAATGAGCCAAGCAGAAAGCATTTGGAGGAAATGTGACAGAAGGGTGAATGGGCCAAGCAGAAAGCACTTGGAAGAAATGTGAGACAAGTGTGAATGAGCCAAGCAGAAATCGTTTGGAGGAAATGTGAGAGAAGGGTGAATGAGGTAAGCAGAAAGCTTTTGGAGGAAATGTGAGAGATGGGTGAATGAGCCAAGAAGAAAGCGTTTGGAAGAAATGCGAGAGAAGGGTGAAGGAGCCAAGCAGAAAGCACTTGGAGGAAATGCGAGAGAAGGCTGAATGGGCCAAGCAGAAAGCACTTGGAGGAAATGTGAGAGAAGGGTGAATGAGCCAAGCAGAAAGCACTTGGAAGAAATGTGAGACAAGTGTGAATGAGCCAAGCAGAAATCGTTTGGAGGAAATGTGAGAGAAGGGTGAATGAGCCAAGCAGAAAGCGATTGGAGGAAATGTGAGAGAAGCGTGAATGAGCCAAGCAGAAAATTCTTGGAGGGAATTCGAGAGAAGGGTCAATGAGCCAAGCAGAAAGCACTTGGAGGAAATGCGAGAGAAGCGTGAATCAGCCAAGCCCTTGGAGGAAATTGAAAAGAGACAGGTGAATGAGCCAAGCAGTAAGTGCTTGGAGGAAATGCGAGAGAAGGCTGAATGAGCAGAGCAGAAAGCGCTTGGAGGAAATGGGAGAGAAGGCTGAGTAAAGCAGAAAGCGGTTGGAGGAAATGAGAGAGACGGGTGAATGAGCCAAGCAGAAAGCGCTTGGAGGAAATTCGAGAGAAGGGTGAATGAGGTAAGCAGAAAGCTTTTGGAGGAAATGTGAGAGATGGGTGAATGAGCCAAGAAGAAAGCGTTTGGAGGAAATGCGAGAGAAGGGTGAAGGAGCCAAGCAGAAAGCACTTGGAGGAAATGCGAGAGAAGGCTGAATGGGCCAAGCAGAAAGCACTTGGAGGAAATGTGAGAGAAGGGTGAATGAGCCAAACAGAAAGCGATTGGAGGAAATGCGAGAGAAGCCTGAGGCAAGCAGAAAGCGCTTGGAGGAAATGCGAGAGAAGGCAGAGTCAAGCAGAAAGCGGTTGGAGTAAATGAGAGAGACGGGTGAATGAGCCAAGCAGAAAGCGCTTGGAGGAAATTCAAGAGAAGGGTGAATGAGCCAAGCAGAAAGCATTTGGAGGAAATGTGACAGAAGGGTGAATGGGCCAAGCAGAAAGCACTTGGAGGAAATGTGAGACAAGTGTGAATGAGCCAAGCAGAAATCGTTTGGAGGAAATGTGAGAGAAGGGTGAATGAGCCAAGCAGAAAGCGATTGGAGGAAATGTTAGAGAAGCGTGAATGATCCAAACAGAAAGCACTTGGAGGAAATGGGAGAGATGGCTGAATGAGCCATGCAGAAAGCGCTTGGAGGGAATTCGAGAGAAGGGTGAATGAGCCAAGCAGAAAGCACTTGGAGGAAATGCGAGAGAAGGCTGCATGGGCCAAGCAGAAAGCGCTTGGAGGAAATTCAAGACAAAGGTGAATGGGCCAAGCAGAAAGCGCTTGGAGGAAATGTGAGAGAAGCGTAAATGAGCCAAGCAGAAAGCGCTTGGAGGAAATGAAAGAGAAGGCTGAATGAGCCAAGCAGAAAGCGCTTGTAGGAAATTCGAGAGAAGGGTGAATGAGCGAAGCAGAAAGCACTTGAAGGTAATGGGGGAGAAGGCTGAGTCAAGCAGAAAGCACTTGGAGGAAATGCGAGAGAAGGCTGAATGGCCCAATTAGAAAGCACTTGGAGGAAATGTGAGACAAGACTGAATGAGCCAAGCAGAAAGCGCTTAGAGGAAATGTGAGAGAAGCGTGAATGAGCCAAGCAGAAAGGGCTTGGGAGTAATGCGAAAGATGTGTAAATGAGCCAAGGAGAAAGCACTTGGAGGAAATGCGAGTGAAGGCTGAGTCAAGCAGAACGCGCTTGGAGGAAATTCGAGAGAAGGGTGAATGGGCCAAGCAGAAAGCACTTGTAATGCGAAAGACGTGTAAATGAGCCAAGGAGAAAGCACTTGGAGGAAATGCGAGAGAAGGCTGAATGAGCCAAGCAGAAAGCGCTTGGAGGAAATTCAAGACAAAGGTGAATGTGCCAAGCAGAAAGCGCTTGGAGGAAATGTGAGAGAAGGGCGAATGAGCCAAGCAGAAAGCACTTGGAGGAAATGCGAGAGAAGGCTGAATGGGCCAAGCAGAAAGCACTTGGAGGAACTGTGAATGGGCGAAGCAGAAAGAACTTGGAGGCAATGTGGGTGGAGGAAATGCGAGAGAAGGCTGAGTCAAGCAGAAAGCGGTTGGAGTAAATGAAAGAGGCGGGTGAATGAGCCAAGCAGAAAGCGCTTGGAGGAAATTCGAGAGAAGGGTGAAGGAGGGAAGCAGAAAGCTTTTTGAGGAAATGCGAGAGACTGGTGAATGAGCCAAGAAGAAAGCGTTTGGAGGAAATGCGAGAGAAGGGCGAAGGAGCCAAACAGAAAGCGCTTGGAGGAAATGAGAGAGAAGTGTGAATGAGCCAAGTAGAAAGTTCTTAGAGGAAATTCAAGAGAAAGGTGAATGGTCCAACCAGAAAGCGCTTGGAGGAAATGCGAGAGAAGGCTGAATGAGCCAAGCAGAAAGCGCTTGGAGGAAATTCAAGAGAACGGTGAATGGTCCAAGGAGAAAGTTCTTGGAGGAAATGAGAGAGAAGGGTGAATGAGCGAAGCAGAAAGCGCTTGGAGGAAATTCAAGACAAAGGTGAATGGGCCAAGCAGAAAGCACTTGGAGGAAATGCCAGAGAAGCGTGAATCAGCCAAGCGCTTGGAGGAAATTGAAAAGAGACAGGTGAATGAGCCAAGCAGAAAGCGCTTGGAGGAAATGCGAGAGAAGGCTGAATGAGCCAAGCAGAAAGCGCTTGGAGGAAATTCAAGACAAAGGTGAATGGGCCAAGCAGAAAGCGCTTGGAGGAAATTCGAGAGAAGGGTGAATGAGCAAAGCAGAAAGAACTTGGAGGCAATGTGGGAGAAGTGTGAATGAGCGTGGAGGAAAAGCGAAAGACGGGGTAATGAGCCAAGTAGAAAGCTCTTGAAGGAACTGCGAGAGAAGGCTGAATGAGCCAAGCAAAAAGCACTTGGAAGAAATTCAAGAGAAAGGTGAATGGTTCAAGCAGAAAGCGCTTGGAGGAAATGAGAGAGAAGCGTGAATGAGCCAAGTAGAAAGTTCTTGGAGGAAATTCAAGAGAAAGGTGAATGGTCCAACCAGAAAGCGCTTGGAGGAAATGCGAGAGAAGGCTGAATGAGCCAAGCAGAAAGCGCTTGGAGGAAATGTTAGAGAAGCCTGAATGAGGAAAGCAGAAAGCGCTTGCAGGAAATGGCAGAGAAGTGTGAATGAGCCAAGCAGAAAGCGCTTGGTTGAAATGTGAGAGAACTGTGAATGAGCGAAGCAGAAAGAACTTGGAGGCAATGTGGGAGAAGTGTGAATGAGCGTGGAGGAAATGCGAAAGACAGGGGAATGAGCCAAGTAGAAAGCTCTTGAAGGAACTGCGAGAGTAGGCTGAATGGGCCAAGCAGAAAGCACTTGGAGGAAATGTGAGACAAGGGTGAATGAGCCAAGCAGAAATCCTTTGGAGGAAATGTGAGGGAAGGGTGAATGAGCCAAGCAGAAAGCGATTGCAGGAAATGTTAGAGAAGGGTGAATGAGGAAACCAGAAAGCGCTTGCAGGAAATGCGAGAGAAGTGTGAATGAGCAAAGCAGAAACAACTTGGAGGCAATGTGGGAGAAGTGTCAATGAGCGTGGAGGAAATGCGAAAGACGGGGTAATGAGCCAAGTAGAAAGCTCTTGAAGGAACTGCCAGAGAAGGCTGAATGAGCCAAGCAAAAAGCACTTGGAAGAAATTCAAGAGAACAGTGAATGGGCCAAGCAGAAAGTTCTTGGAGGAAATTCGAGAGAAGGGTGAATGAGCCAAGCAGAAAGCACTTGGAGAAAATGAAAGAGAAGGCTGAATGAGCCAAGCAGAAAGCCCTTGGAGGAAATTCAAGAGAAAGGTGAATGGTTCAAGCAGAAAGCGCTTGGAAGAAATTCACGGGAAAGGTGAATGGTCCAAGCAGAAAGCGCTTGGAGGAAATGCGAGAGAAGGCTGAATGAGCCAAGCAGAAAGCGCTTGGAGGAAATTCAAGAGAAGTGTGAATGGTCCAAGCAGAAAGCGCTTGGAGGAAATGTGAGAGAAGCATGAATGAGCCAAGCAGAAAGTGCGTGGAGGAAATTCGAGAGAAGGGTGAATGAGCAAAGCAGAAAGAACTTGGAGGCAATGTGGGAGAAGTGTGAATGACCATGGAGGAAATGCGAAAGATGTGGTAATGAGCCAAGTAGAAAGCTCTTGAAGGAACTGCGAGAGAAGGCTGAATGAGCCAAGCAGAAAGCGCTTGGAGGAAATTCAAGAGAAGTGTGAATGGTCCAAGCAGAAAGCTCTTGGAGGAAATGTGAGAGAAGTGTGAATGAGCCAAGTAGAAAGTTCTTGGAGGAAATTCGAGAGAAGGGTGAATGAGGCAAGCAGAAAGCACTTGGAGAAAATGAAAGAGAAGGCTGAATGAGCCAAGCAGAAAAGCGCTTGGAGGAAATTCAAGAGAAAGGTGAATGGTCCAAGCAGAAAGTTCTTGGCGGAAATGCGAGAGAAGGCTGAATGGTCCAAGCAGAAAGCGCTTGGAGGAAATGTGAGAGAAGGGTGAATGAGCCAAGCACAAAGCGCTTGGAGGAAATTCAAGAGAAAGGTGAATGGGCCAAGCAGAAAGCACTTGGAGGATATGCGAGAGAAGTGTGAATGGTCCAAGCAGAAAGCACTTGGAGGAAATGCGAGAGAAGGCTGAATGAGCCAAGCAGAAAGCGCTTGGAGGAAATTCAAGAGAAGTGTGAATGGTTCAAGCAGAAAGCGCTTGGAGGAAATGAGAGAGAAGCGTGAATGAGCCAAGTAGAAAGTTCTTGGAAGAAATTCAAGAGAAAGGTGAATGGTCCAAGCAGAAAGCGCTTGGAGGAAATGCGAGAGAAGGCTGAATGAGCCAAGCAGAAAGCGCTTGGAAGAAATTCAAGACAAAGGTGAATGGGCCAAGCAAAAAGCGCTTGGAGGAAATGTGAGAGAAGCGTGAATGAGCCAAGCAGAAAGCGCTTGGAGGAAATTCGAGAGAAGGGTGAATGGTCCAAGCAGAAAGCGCTTGGATGAAATGAGAGAGAAGTGTGAATGAGCCAAGTAGATAGTTCTTAGAGGAAATTCAAGAGAAAGGTGAATGGTCCAACCAGAAAGCGCTTGGAGGAAATGCGAGAGAAGGCTGAATGAGCCAAGCAAAAAGCACTTGGAAGAAATTCAAGAGAAAGGTGAATGGTCCAACCAGAAAGCACTTGGAGGAAATTCCAGAGAAGCGTGAATCAGCCAAGCGCTTGGAGGAAATTGAAAAGAGACAGGTGAATGAGCCAAGCAGTAAGTGCTTGGAGGAAATGGGAGAGAAGGCTGAAAAAGCGTATTGAATTTTCACCACAGTTATTTTTATTAGGTATTATAAAAGACTGTACCACCACAGAGACTAAATTGATCTTGAATTTGATTAAGGCAAGACTGTTGGTGGGTCAATATTGGAAGACATCGGAAATACCATCTATTGAAGAATGGACATTAAAAGTCATGAATTTGGCTGAAATGGCAAAGATATCTGCATATTTGAAAAACCACTCAAATGAACAATTTTTGATGGATTGGGAAAAATGGATAGATTATATACAGAAGAAATATCAATTGAAGGAATTATATTTGTTTTATAGTTAAATAATTACGTATAAGTAGTTTAGTCGGGTTTCTTGCGTTTTTACCCTGTATTCACTTTGGGAAGCCTGGGGGGGAGGGGGGAGGGTTTTAATAATAGTTATTTTATATTTTTTCAACTGTTTTGGGGAGTTTTTTTTTCTCTTTTTAGGTGGCAAGGCGTTGCTCCGGTGGCCTCTGGGCACCACATTGGTTGGAAGAAGAAGGAGGAGTGAAAGTCAGGAAGGTAGGAAGAAGGTATGAGGGAGAGGATGTAGGTGGGAGGAGAGGATGGAATTGGAGAAAGGTTTAAGTAGGTTGTTAGAGGGAAGAAGAGGGGTTAGTTTTGTCTTAGAAGGATGTGGTGGGGAGGGGGTACCAAGCAGTTTTGTTTGATTGTTTGCGAATTGTATATGTATATAATTGTTTACAGTTGAATTGTTATTTCATTTTTTGTTAAAAACCTTATAAAAAACCAATAAAAATATTTATAAAAAAAAAAAGAAAGCGTTTGGAGGAAATGCGAGAGAAGGGTGAAGGAGCCAAACAGAAACCACTTGGAGGAAATGCGAGAGAACGCTGAATGAGCCAAGCAGAAAGCGCTTGGAGGAAATTCAAGAGAAGTGTGAATGGTCCAAGCAGAAAGCGCCTGGAGGCAACGTGGGAGAAGTGTGAATGAGCATGGAGGAAATGCGAAAGACGGGGGAATGAGCCAAGCAGAAAGCACTTGGAAGAAATTCACGGGAAAGGTGAATGAGCCAAGCAGAAAGCACTTGGAGGAAATGCGAGAGAAGGCTGAATGAGCCAAGCAGAAAGCGCTTGGAAGAAATTCACGGGAAAGGTGAATGAGCCAAGCAGAAAGCGCTTGGAGGAAATTCGAGAGAAGGGTGAATGGGCAAAGCAGAAAGAACTTGGAGGCAATGTGGGAGAAGTGTGAATGATCCAAACAGAAACCACTTGGAGGAAATGCGAGAGAACGCTGAATGAGCCAAGCAGAAAGCGCTTGGAGGAAATTCAAGAGAAAGGTGAATGGTCCAACCAGAAAGCGCTTGGAGGAAATGCGAGAGAAGGCTGAATGAGCCAAGCAGAAAGGGCTTGGAGGAAATTCGAGAGAAGGGTGAATGGTCCAAGCAGAAAGCGCTTGGAGGAAATGAGAGAGAAGTGTGAATGAGCCAAGTAGAAAGTTCTTAGAGGAAATTCAAGAGAAAGGTGAATGGTCCAACCAGAAAGCGCTTGGAGGAAATGCGAGAGAAGGCTGAATGAGCCAAGCAGAAAGCGCTTGGAGGAAATTCAAGAGAACGGTGAATGGTCCAAGGAGAAAGTTCTTGGAGGAAATGAGAGAGAAGGGTGAATGAGCGAAGCAGAAAGCGCTTGGAGGAAATTCAAGACAAAGGTGAATGGGCCAAGCAGAAAGCACTTGGAGGAAATGCCAGAGAAGCGTGAATCAGCCAAGCGCTTGGAGGAAATTGAAAAGAGACAGGTGAATGAGCCAAGCAGAAAGCGCTTGGAGGAAATGCGAGAGAAGGCTGAATGAGCCAAGCAAAAAGCACTTGGAAGAAATTCACGAGAAAGGTGAATGGTCCAAGCAGAAAGCACTTGGAGGAAATGTGAGAGAAGCTTGAATGAGCCAAGCAGAAAGTTCTTGGAGGAAATTCGAGAGAAGTGTGAATGACCCAAACAGAAACCACTTGGAGGAAATGCGAGAGAACGCTGAATGAGCCAAGCAGAAAGCGCTTGGAGGAAATTCAAGAGAAGTGTGAATGGTCCAAGCAGAAAGCGCCTGGAGGCAATGTGGGAGAAGTGTGAATGAGCATGGAGGAAATGCGAAAGACGGGGGAATGAGCCAAGCAGAAAGCGCTTGGAAGAAATTCACGGGAAAGGTGAATGAGCCAAGCAGAAAGCACTTGGAGGAAATGCGAGAGAAGGCTGAATGAGCCAATCAGAAAGCGCTTGGAAGAAATTCACGGGAAAGGTGAATGAGCCAAGCAGAAAGCGCTTGGAGGAAATTCGAGAGAAGGGTGAATGGGCAAAGCAGAAAGAACTTGGAGGCAATGTGGGAGAAGTGTGAATGATCCAAACAGAAACCACTTGGAGGAAATGCGAGAGAACGCTGAATGAGCCAAGCAGAAAGCGCTTGGAGGAAATTCAAGAGAAAGGTGAATGGTCCAACCAGAAAGCGCTTGGAGGAAATGCGAGAGAAGGCTGAATGAGCCAAGCAGAAAGCGCTTGGAGGAAATTCGAGAGAAGGGTGAATGGTCCAAGCAGAAAGCGCTTGGAGGAAATGAGAGAGAAGTGTGAATGAGCCAAGTAGAAAGCGCTTGGAGGAAATTCAAGAGAAAGGTGAATGGTCCAACCAGAAAGCGCTTGGAGGAAATGCGAGAGAAGGCTGAATGAGCCAAGCAGAAAGCGCTTGGAGGAAATTCGAGAGAAGGGTGAATGGTCCAAGCAGAAAGCGCTTGGAGGAAATGCGAGAGAAGGCTGAATGAGCCAAGCAGAAAGCGCTTGGAGGAAATTCAAGAGAACGGTGAATGGTCCAAGGAGAAAGTTCTCGGAGGAAATGAGAGAGAAGGGTGAATGAGCGAAGCAGAAAGCGCTTGGAGGAAATTCAAGACAAAGGTGAATGGGCCAAGCAGAAAGCACTTGGAGGAAATGCCAGAGAAGCGTGAATCAGCCAAGCGCTTGGAGGAAATTGAAAAGAGACAGGTGAATGAGCCAAGCAGAAAGCGCTTGGAGGAAATGCGAGAGAAGGCTGAATGAGCCAAGCAGAAAGCGCTTGGAGGAAATTCAAGACAAAGGTGAATGGGCCAAGCAGAAAGCGCTTGGAGGAAATTCGAGAGAAGGGTGAATGAGCAAAGCAGAAAGAACTTGGAGGCAATGTGGGAGAAGTGTGAATGAGCGTGGAGGAAAAGCGAAAGACGGGGTAATGAGCCAAGTAGAAAGCTCTTGAAGGAACTGCGAGAGAAGGCTGAATGAGCCAAGCAAAAAGCACTTGGAAGAAATTCAAGAGAAAGGTGAATGGGCCAAGCAGAAAGCGCTTGGAGGAAATTCAAGAGAAGTGTGAATGGTTCAAGCAGAAAGCGCTTGGAGGAAATGAGAGAGAAGCGTGAATGAGCCAAGTAGAAAGTTCTTGGAGGAAATTCAAGAGAAAGGTGAATGGTCCAACCAGAAAGCGCTTGGAGGAAATGCGAGAGAAGGCTGAATGAGCCAAGCAGAAAGCGCTTGGAGGAAATGTTAGAGAAGCCTGAATGAGGAAAGCAGAAAGCGCTTGCAGGAAATGGCAGAGAAGTGTGAATGAGCCAAGCAGAAAGCGCTTGGTTGAAATGTGAGAGAACTGTGAATGAGCGAAGCAGAAAGAACTTGGAGGCAATGTGGGAGAAGTGTGAATGAGCGTGGAGGAAATGCGAAAGACAGGGGAATGAGCCAAGTAGAAAGCTCTTGAAGGAACTGCGAGAGTAGGCTGAATGGGCCAAGCAGAAAGCACTTGGAGGAAATGTGAGACAAGGGTGAATGAGCCAAGCAGAAATCCTTTGGAGGAAATGTGAGGGAAGGGTGAATGAGCCAAGCAGAAAGCGATTGCAGGAAATGTTAGAGAAGGGTGAATGAGGAAACCAGAAAGCGCTTGCAGGAAATGCGAGAGAAGTGTGAATGAGCAAAGCAGAAAGAACTTGGAGGCAATGTGGGAGAAGTGTCAATGAGCGTGGAGGAAATGCGAAAGACAGGGGACTGAGCCAAGTAGAAAGCACTGGAAGGTAATTCGAGAGAAGGCTGAGTCAAGCAGAAAGCGCTTGGAGGAAATTCTAGAGAAGGGTGAATGAGGTAAGCAGAAAGCTTTTGGAGGAAATGTGACAGAGGGGTGAATGAGCCAAGAAGAAAGCATTTGGAGGAAATGCGAGAGAAGGGTGAATGAGCCAAGTAGAAAGCACTTGGAGGAAATGCGAGAGAAGGCTGAATGGGCCAAGCAGAAAGCACTTGGAGGAAATGTGAGAGAAGTGTGAATGAGCCAAGCAGAAATCGTTTGGAGGAAATGTGAGAGAAGGGTGAATGAGGAAAGCAGAAAGCGCTTTCAGGAAATGGAGAGAGAAGTGTGAATGAGCCAAGCAAAAAGCACTTGGAGGAAATTCACGAGAAAGGTGAATGGTCCAAGCAGAAAGCGCTTGGAGGAAATTCAAGAGAAAGGTGAATGGTCCAACCAGAAAGCGCTTGGAAGAAATGTGAGAGAAGGGTGAATGAGCCAAGTAGAAAACTCTTGGAGGAAATGCGAGAGAAGGCTGAATGAGCCAAGCAGAAAGCGCTTGGAGGAAATTCAAAACAAAGGTGAATGGGCCAAGCCGAAAGCGCTTGGAGGAAATGCGAGAGAAGGCAGAGTCAAGCAGAAAGCGGTTGGAGTAAATGAGAGAGATGGGTGAATGAGCCAAGCAGAAAGCGCTTGGAGGAAATTCTAGAGAAGGCTGAATGAGGTAAGCAGAAAGCTTTTGGAGGAAATGTGAGAGATGGGTGAATGAGCCAAGAAGAAAGCGTTTGGAGGAAATGGGAGAGAAGGCTGAATGGGCCAAGCAGAAAGCACTTGGAGGAAATGTGAGACAAGTGTGAATGAGCCAAGCAGAAAGCGATTGGAGGAAATGTTAGAGAAGCGTGAATGAGGAAAGCAGAAAGCTCTTGGAGGAAATGCGAGAGAAGGCTGAGTCAAGCAGAAAGCGGTTGAAGGTAATGCGAGAGAAGGCTGAGGCAAGCAGAAAGCGCTTGGAGGAAATGTGAGAGAAGGCAGAGTCAAGCAGAAAGCGGTTGGAGTAAATGAGAGAGACGGGTGAATGAGCCAAGCAGAAAGCGCTTGGAGGAAATTCAAGAGAAGGGTGAATGAGCCAAGAAGAAAGCATTTGGAGGAAATGTGACAGAAGGGTGAATGGGCCAACAGAAAGCACTTGGAGGAAATGTGAGACAAGTGTGAATGAGCCAAGCAGAAAGTTCTTGGAGGAAATGCGAGAGAAGGGTGAAGGAGCCAAGCGGAAAGCACTTGGAGGAAATGCGAGAGAAGGCTAAATGGGCCAAGCAGAAAGCACTTGGAGGAAATGTGAGACAAGTGTGAATGAGCAAAGCAGAAATCGTTTGGAGGAAATGTGAGAGAAGGGTGAATGAGCCAAGCAGAAAGCGATTGGAGGAAATGTTAGAGAAGCGTGAATGAGGAAAGCAGAAAGCGCTTGGAGGAAATGCGAGAGAAGGCTGAGTCAAGCAGAAAGCGGTTGAAGGTAATGCGAGAGAAGGCTGAGGCAAGCAGAAAGCCCTTGGAGGAAATGGGAGAGATGGCTGAATGAGCCAAGTAGAAAGCTCTTGGAGGAAATTCGAGAGAAGGGTGAATGGTCCAACCAGAAAGCGCTTGGAAGAAATGTGAGAGAAGCGTGAATGAGCCAAGCAGAAAGCACTTGGAGGAAATGCGAGAGAAGCATGAATCAGCCAAGCTCTTGGAGGAAATTGAAAAGGGACAGGTGAATGAGCCAAGCAGTAAGTGCTTGGAGGAAATGCGAGAGAAGGCTGAATGAGCAGAGCAGAAAGCGCTTGGAGGAAATGGGAGAGAAGGCTGAGTAAAGGAGAAAGCGGTTGGAGGAAATTCGAGAGAAGGCTGAATGAGCAGAGCAGAAAGCGCTGGGAGGAAATGGGAGAGAAGGCTGAATGAGCCATGGAGAAAGCGCTTGGAGGAAATTCAAAAGAAAGGTGAATGGTCCAAGCAGAAAGCGCTTGGAGGAAATGTGAGATAAGCGTGAATGAGCCAAGCAGAAAGCTCTTGGAGGGAATTTGAGAGAAGGCTGAATGAGCCAAGCAGAAAGCGCTTGGAGGAAATTCAAGACAAAGGTGAATGGGCCAAGCAGAAAGCGCTTGGAGGAAATGTGAGAGAAGCGTAAATGAGCCAAGCAGAAAGCGCTTGGAGGAAATGAAAGAGAAGGCTGAATGAGCCAAGCAGAAAGCGCTTGTAGGAAATTCAAGAGAAAGGTGAATGGTCCAACCAGAAAGCGCTTGGAAGCAATGTGAGAGAAGCGTGAATGAGCCAAGCAGAAAGTTCTTGGAGGGAATTCGAGAGAAGGGTGAATGAGCCAAGCAGAAAGCACTTGGAGGAAATTCCAGAGAAGCGTGAATCAGCCAAGCGCTTGGAGGAAATTGAAAAGAGACAGGTGAATGAGCCAAGCAGTAAGTGCTTGGAGGAAATGCGAGAGAAGGCTGAATGAGCAGAGCAGAAAGCGCTTGGAGGAAATGGGAGAGAAGGCTGAGTAAAGCAGAAAGCGGTTGGAGGAAATGAGAGAGACGGGTGAATGAGCCAAGCAGAAAGCGCTTGGAGGAAATTCCAGAGAAGGGTGAATGAGGTAAGCAGAAAGATTTTGGAGGAAATGTGAGAGATGGGTGAATGAGCCAAGAAGAAAGCTTTTGGAGGAAATGCGAGAGAAGGGTGAAGGAGCCAAGCAGAAAGCACTTGGAGGAAATGCGAGAGAAGGCTGAATGGGCCAAGCAGAAAGCACTTGGAGGAAATGTGAGACAAGTGTGAATGAGCAAAGCAGAAAGCGCTTGGAGGAAATTCGAGAGAAGGGTGAATGAGGTAAGCAGAAAGATTTTGGAGGAAATGTGAGAGATGGGTGAATGAGCCAAGAAGAAAGCGTTTGGAGGAAATGCGAGAGAAGGCTGAGTCAAGCAGAAAGCGGTTGAAGATAATGCGAGAGAAGGCTGAGGCAAGCAGAAAGCCCTTGGAGGAAATGGGAGAGATGGCTGAATGAGCCAAGTAGAAAGCTCTTGGAGGAAATTCGAGAGAAGGGTGAATGAGCCAAGCAGAAAGCACTTGGAGAAAATGAAAGAGAAGGCTGAATGAGCCAAGCAGAAAGCGCTTGTAGGAAATTCAAGAGAAAGGTGAATGGTCCAACCAGAAAGCGCTTGGAAGAAATGTGAGAGAAGCGTGAATGAGCCAAGCAGAAAGTTCTTGGAGGGAATTTGAGAGAAGGGTGAATGAGCCAAGCAGAAAGCACTTGGAGGAAATGCGAGAGAAGCGTGAATCAGCCAAGCGCTTGGAGGAAATTGAAAAGGGACAGGTGAATGAGCCAAGCAGTAAGTGCTTGGAGGAAATGCGAGAGAAGGCTGAATGAACAGAGCAGAAAGCGCTTGGAGGAAATGGGAGAGAAGGCTGAGTAAAGCAGAAAGCGGTTGGAGGAAATTCGAGAGAAGGCTGAATGAGCAGAGCAGAAAGCGCTTGGAGGAAATGGGAGAGAAGGCTGAATGAGCCATGCAGAAAGCGCTTGGAGGAAATTCAAGACAAAGGTGAATGGGCCAAGCAGAAAGCGCTTGGAGGAAATGTGAGAGAAGCGTAAATGAGCCAAGCAGAAAGCGCTTGGAGGAAATGAAAGAGAAGGCTGAATGAGCCAAGCAGAAAGCGCTTGTAGGAAATTCAAGAGAAAGGTGAATGGTCCAACCAGAAAGCGCTTGGAGGAAATGTGAGAGAAGTGTGAATGAGCCAAGCAGAAAGTTCTTGGAGGGAATTCGAGAGAAGGGTGAATGAGCCAAGCAGAAAGCACTTGGAGGAAATTCCAGAGAAGCGTGAATCAGCCAAGCGCTTGGAGGAAATTGAAAAGAGACAGGTGAATGAGCCAAGCAGTAAGTGCTTGGAGGAAATGCGAGAGAAGGCTGAATGAGCAGAGCAGAAAGCGCTTGGAGGAAATGGGAGAGAAGGCTGAGTAAAGCAGAAAGCAGTTGGAGGAAATGAGAGAGACGGGTGAATGAGCCAAGCAGAAAGCGCTTGGAGGAAATTCGAGAGAAGGGTGAATGAGGTAAGCAGAAAGATTTTGGAGGAAATGTGAGAGATGGGTGAATGAGCCAAGAAGAAAGCGTTTGGAGGAAATGCGAGAGAAGGGTGAAGGAGCCAAGCAGAAAGCATTTGGAGGAAATGCGAGAGAAGGCTGAATGGGCCAAGCAGAAAGCACTTGGAGGAAATGTGAGAGAAGTGTGAATGAGCCAAGCAGAAATCGTTTGGAGGAAATTTGAGAGAAGGGTGAATGAGCCAAGCAGAAAGCGATTGGAGGAAATGTTAGAGAAGCGTGAATGAGGAAAGCAGAAAGAGCTTGCAGGAAATGCGAGAGAAGTGTGAATGAGCCAAGCAGAAAGCGCTTGGAGGAAATTCACGAGAAAGGTGAATGTTCCAAGCAGAAAGCATTTGGAGGAAATGTGACAGAAGGGTGAATGGGCCAAGCAGAAAGCACTTGGAAGAAATGTGAGAGAAGTGTGAATGAGCCAAGCAGAAATCGTTTGGAGGAAATGTGAGAGAAGGCTGAGGCAAGCAGAAAGCCCTTGGAGGAAATGCGAGAGAAGGCAGAGTCAAGCAGAAAGCGCTTGGAGGAAATGCTAGAGAAGGGTGAATGAGCCAAGAAGAAATCGCTTGGAGGAAATGTGAGAGAAGCATGAATCAGCCAAGCACTTGGAGGAAATTGAAAACAGACAGGTGAATGAGCCAAGCAGAAAGCACTTGGAGGAAATGTTAGAGAAGCGTGAATGAGGAAAGCAGAAAGCGCTTGGTGGAAATGCGAGAGAAGGCTAAGTCAAGCAGAAAGCGGTTGAAGGTAATGCGAGAGAAGGCTGAGGCAAGCAGAAAGCGCTTGGAGGAAATGCGAGAGAAGGCAGAGTCAAGCAGAAAGCGCTTGGAGGAAATTCAAGAGAAGGGTGAATGAGCCAAGCAGAAAGCATTTGGAGGAAATGTGACAGAAGGGTGAATGGGCCAAGCAGAAAGCACTTGGAGGAAATGTGAGACAAGTGTGAATGAGCCAAGCAGAAATCGTTTGGAGGAAATGGGAGAGATGGCTGAATGAGCCATGCAGAAAGCGTTTGGAGGAAATTCAAGAGAAAGGTGAATGGTCCAAGCAGAAAGCGCTTGGAGGAAATGTGAGATAAGCATGAATGAGCCAAGCAGAAAGTTCTTGGAGGGAATTCGAGAGAAGGGTGAATGAGCCAAGCAGAAAGCACTTGGAGGAAATTCAAGACAAAGGTGAATGGGCCAAGCAGAAAGCGCTTGGAGGAAATGTGAGAGAAGCGTAAATGAGCCAAGCAGAAAGCGCTTGGAGGAAATGAAAGAGAAGGCTGAATGAGCCAAGCAGAAAGCGCTTGTAGGAAATTCAAGAGAAAGGTGAATGGTCCAACCAGAAAGCACTTGGAGGAAATTCCAGAGAAGCGTGAATCAGCCAAGCGCTTGGAGGAAATTGAAAAGAGACAGGTGAATGAGCCAAGCAGTAAGTGCTTGGAGGAAATGGGAGAGAAGGCTGAAAAAGCGTATTGAATTTTCACCACAGTTATTTTTATTAGGTATTATAAAAGACTGTACCACCACAGAGACTAAATTGATCTTGAATTTGATTACGGCAAGACTGTTGGTGGGTCAATATTGGAAGACATCGGAAATACCATCTATTGAAGAATGGACATTAAAAGTCATGAATTTGGCTGAAATGGCAAAGATATCTGCATATTTGAAAAACCACTCAAATGAACAATTTTTGATGGATTGGGAAAAATGGATAGATTATATACAGAAGAAATATCAATTGAAGGAATTATATTTGTTTTATAGTTAAATAATTACGTATAAGTAGTTTAGTCGGGTTTCTTGCGTTTTTACCCTGTATTCACTTTGGGAAGCCTGGGGGGGAGGGGGGAGGGTTTTAATAATAGTTATTTTATATTTTTTCAACTGTTTTGGGGAGTTTTTTTTCTCTTTTTAGGTGGCAAGGCGTTGCTCCGGTGGCCTCTGGGCACCACATTGGTTGGAAGAAGAAGGAGGAGTGAAAGTCAGGAAGGTAGGAAGAAGGTATGAGGGAGAGGATGTAGGTGGGAGGAGAGGATGGAATTGGAGAAAGGGTTAAGTAGGTTGTTAGAGGGAAGAAGAGGGGTTAGTTTTGTCTTAGAAGGATGTGGTGGGGAGGGGGTACCGAGCAGTTTTGTTTGATTGTTTGCGAATTGTATATGTATATAATTGTTTACAGTTGAATTGTTATTTCATTTTTTGTTAAAAACCTTATAAAAAACCAATAAAAATATTTATAAAAAAAAAAAGAAAGCGTTTGGAGGAAATGCGAGAGAAGGGTGAAGGAGCCAAACAGAAAGCACTTGGAGGAAATGCGAGAGAACGCTGAATGAGCCAAGCAGAAAGCGCTTGGAGGAAATTCAAGAGAAGTGTGAATGGTCCAAGCAGAAAGCGCCTGGAGGCAACGTGGGAGAAGTGTGAATGAGCATGGAGGAAATGCGAAAGACGGGGGAATGAGCCAAGCAGAAAGCGCTTGGAAGAAATTCACGGGAAAGGTGAATGAGCCAAGCAGAAAGCACTTGGAGGAAATGCGAGAGAAGGCTGAATGAGCCAAGCAGAAAGCGCTTGGAAGAAATTCACGGGAAAGGTGAATGAGCCAAGCAGAAAGCGCTTGGAGGAAATTCGAGAGAAGGGTGAATGGGCAAAGCAGAAAGCGCTTGGAGGAAATTCAAGAGAACGGTGAATGGTCCAAGGAGAAAGTTCTTGGAGGAAATGAGAGAGAAGGGTGAATGAGCGAAGCAGAAATTGCTTGGAGGAAATTCAAGACAAAGGTGAATGGGCCAAGCAGAAAGCACTTGGAGGAAATGCCAGAGAAGCGTGAATCAGCCAAGCGCTTGGAGGAAATTGAAAAGAGACAGGTGAATGAGCCAAGCAGAAAGCGCTTGGAGGAAATGCGAGAGAAGGCTGAATGAGCCAAGCAGAAAGCGCTTGGAGGAAATTCAAGACAAAGGTGAATGGGCCAAGCAGAAAGCGCTTGGAGGAAATTCGAGAGAAGGGTGAATGAGCAAAGCAGAAAGAACTTGGAGGCAATGTGGGAGAAGTGTGAATGAGCGTGGAGGAAAAGCGAAAGACGGGGTAATGAGCCAAGTAGAAAGCTCTTGAAGGAACTGCGAGAGAAGGCTGAATGAGCCAAGCAAAAAGCACTTGGAAGAAATTCAAGAGAAAGGTGAATGGGCCAAGCAGAAAGCGCTTGGAGGAAATTCAAGAGAAGTGTGAATGGTTCAAGCAGAAAGCGCTTGGAGGAAATGAGAGAGAAGCGTGAATGAGCCAAGTAGAAAGTTCTTGGAGGAAATTCAAGAGAAAGGTGAATGGTCCAACCAGAAAGCGCTTGGAGGAAATGCGAGAGAAGGCTGAATGAGCCAAGCAGAAAGCGCTTGGAGGAAATGTTAGAGAAGCCTGAATGAGGAAAGCAGAAAGCGCTTGCAGGAAATGGCATAGAAGTGTGAATGAGCCAAGCAGAAAGCGCTTGGTTGAAATGTGAGAGAACTGTGAATGAGCGAAGCAGAAAGAACTTGGAGGCAATGTGGGAGAAGTGTGAATGAGCGTGGAGGAAATGCGAAAGACAGGGGAATGAGCCAAGTAGAAAGCTCTTGAAGGAACTGCGAGAGTAGGCTGAATGGGCCAAGCAGAAAGCACTTGGAGGAAATGTGAGACAAGGGTGAATGAGCCAAGCAGAAATCCTTTGGAGGAAATGTGAGGGAAGGGTGAATGAGCCAAGCAGAAAGCGATTGCAGGAAATGTTAGAGAAGGGTGAATGAGGAAACCAGAAAGCGCTTGCAGGAAATGCGAGAGAAGTGTGAATGAGCAAAGCAGAAAGAACTTGGAGGCAATGTGGGAGAAGTGTCAATGAGCGTGGAGGAAATGCGAAAGACAGGGGACTGAGCCAAGTAGAAAGCACTGGAAGGTAATTCGAGAGAAGGCTGAGTCAAGCAGAAAGCGCTTGGAGGAAATTCTAGAGAAGGGTGAATGAGGTAAGCAGAAAGCTTTTGGAGGAAATGTGAGAGAGGGGTGAATGAGCCAAGAAGAAAGCATTTGGAGGAAATGCGAGAGAAGGGTGAATGAGCCAAGTAGAAAGCACTTGGAGGAAATGCGAGAGAAGGCTGAATGGGCCAAGCAGAAAGCACTTGGAGGAAATGTGAGAGAAGTGTGAATGAGCCAAGCAGAAATCGTTTGGAGGAAATGTGAGAGAAGGGTGAATGAGGAAAGCAGAAAGCGCTTTCAGGAAATGGAGAGAGAAGTGTGAATGAGCCAAGCAAAAAGCACTTGGAGGAAATTCACGAGAAAGGTGAATGGTCCAAGCAGAAAGCGCTTGGAGGAAATTCAAGAGAAAGGTGAATGGTCCAACCAGAAAGCGCTTGGAAGAAATGTGAGAGAAGGGTGAATGAGCCAAGTAGAAAACTCTTGGAGGAAATGCGAGAGAAGGCTGAATGAGCCAAGCAGAAAGCGCTTGGAGGAAATTCAAGACAAAGGTGAATGGGCCAAGCCGAAAGCGCTTGGAGGAAATGCGAGAGAAGGCAGAGTCAAGCAGAAAGCGGTTGGAGTAAATGAGAGAGACGGGTGAATGAGCCAAGCAGAAAGCGCTTGGAGGAAATTCTAGAGAAGGCTGAATGAGGTAAGCAGAAAGCTTTTGGAGGAAATGTGAGAGATGGGTGAATGAGCCAAGAAGAAAGCGTTTGGAGGAAATGGGAGAGAAGGCTGAATGGGCCAAGCAGAAAGCACTTGGAGGAAATGTGAGACAAGTGTGAATGAGCCAAGCAGAAAGCGATTGGAGGAAATTCAAGAGAAGGGTGAATGAGCCAAGAAGAAAGCATTTGGAGGAAATGTGACAGAAGGGTGAATGGGCCAACAGAAAGCACTTGGAGGAAATGTGAGACAAGTGTGAATGAGCCAAGCAGAAAGTTCTTGGAGGAAATGCGAGAGAAGGGTGAAGGAGCCAAGCAGAAAGCACTTGGAGGAAATGCGAGAGAAGGCTAAATGGGCCAAGCAGAAAGCACTTGGAGGAAATGTGAGAGAAGGCTGAATGAGCCATGCAGAAAGCGCTTGGAGGAAATTCAAGACAAAGGTGAATGGGCCAAGCAGAAAGCGCTTGGAGGAAATGTGAGAGAAGCGTAAATGAGCCAAGCAGAAAGCGCTTGGAGGAAATGAAAGAGAAGGCTGAATGAGCCAAGCAGAAAGCACTTGTAGGAAATTCAAGAGAAAGGTGAATGGTCCAACCAGAAAGCGCTTGGAGGAAATGTGAGAGAAGTGTGAATGAGCCAAGCATAAAGTTCTTGGAGGGAATTCGAGAGAAGGGTGAATGAGCCAAGCAGAAAGCACTTGGAGGAAATTCCAGAGAAGCGTGAATCAGCCAAGCGCTTGGAGGAAATTGAAAAGAGACAGGTGAATGAGCCAAGCAGTAAGTGCTTGGAGGAAATGCGAGAGAAGGCTGAATGAGCAGAGCAGAAAGCACTTGGAGGAAATGGGAGAGAAGGCTGAGTAAAGCAGAAAGCAGTTGGAGGAAATGAGAGAGACGGGTGAATGAGCCAAGCAGAAAGCGCTTGGAGGAAATTCGAGAGAAGGGTGAAGGAGCCAAGCAGAAAGCATTTGGAGGAAATGCGAGAGAAGGCTGAATGGGCCAAGCAGAAAGCACTTGGAGGAAATGTGAGAGAAGTGTGAATGAGCCAAGCAGAAATCGTTTGGAGGAAATTTGAGAGAAGGGTGAATGAGCCAAGCAGAAAGCGATTGGAGGAAATGTTAGAGAAGCGTGAATGAGGAAAGCAGAAAGAGCTTGCAGGAAATGCGAGAGAAGTGTGAATGAGCCAAGCAGAAAGCGCTTGGAGGAAATTCACGAGAAAGGTGAATGTTCCAAGCAGAAAGCATTTGGAGGAAATGTGACAGAAGGGTGAATGGGCCAAGCAGAAAGCACTTGGAAGAAATGTGAGAGAAGTGTGAATGAGCCAAGCAGAAATCGTTTGGAGGAAATGTGAGAGAAGGCTGAGGCAAGCAGAAAGCCCTTGGAGGAAATGCGAGAGAAGGCAGAGTCAAGCAGAAAGCGCTTGGAGGAAATGCTAGAGAAGGGTGAATGAGCCAAGAAGAAATCGCTTGGAGGAAATGTGAGAGAAGCATGAATCAGCCAAGCACTTGGAGGAAATTGAAAACAGACAGGTGAATGAGCCAAGCAGAAAGCACTTGGAGGAAATGTGAGACAAGTGTGAATGAGCCAAGCAGAAAGCGATTGGAGGAAATGTTAGAGAAGCGTGAATGAGGAAAGCAGAAAGCGCTTGGTGGAAATGCGAGAGAAGGCTAAGTCAAGCAGAAAGCGGTTGAAGGTAATGCGAGAGAAGGCTGAGGCAAGCAGAAAGCGCTTGGAGGAAATGCGAGAGAAGGCAGAGTCAAGCAGAAAGCGCTTGGAGGAAATTCAAGAGAAGGGTGAATGAGCCAAGCAGAAAGCATTTGGAGGAAATGTGACAGAAGGGTGAATGGGCCAAGCAGAAAGCACTTGGAGGAAATGTGAGACAAGTGTGAATGAGCCAAGCAGAAATCGTTTGGAGGAAATGGGAGAGATGGCTGAATGAGCCATGCAGAAAGCGCTTGGAGGAAATTCAAGAGAAAGGTGAATGGTCCAAGCAGAAAGCGCTTGGAGGAAATGTGAGATAAGCATGAATGAGCCAAGCAGAAAGTTCTTGGAGGGAATTCGAGAGAAGGGTGAATGAGCCAAGCAGAAAGCACTTGGAGGAAATTCAAGACAAAGGTGAATGGGCCAAGCAGAAAGCGCTTGGAGGAAATGTGAGAGAAGCGTAAATGAGCCAAGCAGAAAGCGCTTGGAGGAAATGAAAGAGAAGGCTGAATGAGCCAAGCAGAAAGCGCTTGTAGGAAATTCAAGAGAAAGGTGAATGGTCCAACCAGAAAGCACTTGGAGGAAATTCCAGAGAAGCGTGAATCAGCCAAGCGCTTGGAGGAAATTGAAAAGAGACAGGTGAATGAGCCAAGCAGTAAGTGCTTGGAGGAAATGGGAGAGAAGGCTGAAAAAGCGTATTGAATTTTCACCACAGTTATTTTTATTAGGTATTATAAAAGACTGTACCACCACAGAGACTAAATTGATCTTGAATTTGATTACGGCAAGACTGTTGGTGGGTCAATATTGGAAGACATCGGAAATACCATCTATTGAAGAATGGACATTAAAAGTCATGAATTTGGCTGAAATGGCAAAGATATCTGCATATTTGAAAAACCACTCAAATGAACAATTTTTGATGGATTGGGAAAAATGGATAGATTATATACAGAAGAAATATCAATTGAAGGAATTATATTTGTTTTATAGTTAAATAATTACGTATAAGTAGTTTAGTCGGGTTTCTTGCGTTTTTACCCTGTATTCACTTTGGGAAGCCTGGGGGGGAGGGGGGAGGGTTTTAATAATAGTTATTTTATATTTTTTCAACTGTTTTGGGGAGTTTTTTTTCTCTTTTTAGGTGGCAAGGCGTTGCTCCGGTGGCCTCTGGGCACCACATTGGTTGGAAGAAGAAGGAGGAGTGAAAGTCAGGAAGGTAGGAAGAAGGTATGAGGGAGAGGATGTAGGTGGGAGGAGAGGATGGAATTGGAGAAAGGTTTAAGTAGGTTGTTAGAGGGAAGAAGAGGGGTTAGTTTTGTCTTAGAAGGATGTGGTGGGGAGGGGGTACCGAGCAGTTTTGTTTGATTGTTTGCGAATTGTATATGTATATAATTGTTTACAGTTGAATTGTTATTTCATTTTTTGTTAAAAACCTTATAAAAAACCAATAAAAATATTTATAAAAAAAAAAGAAAGCGTTTGGAGGAAATGCGAGAGAAGGGTGAAGGAGCCAAACAGAAAGCACTTGGAGGAAATGCGAGAGAACGCTGAATGAGCCAAGCAGAAAGCGCTTGGAGGAAATTCAAGAGAAGTGTGAATGGTCCAAGCAGAAAGCGCCTGGAGGCAACGTGGGAGAAGTGTGAATGAGCATGGAGGAAATGCGAAAGACCGGGGAATGAGCCAAGCAGAAAGCGCTTGGAAGAAATTCACGGGAAAGGTGAATGAGCCAAGCAGAAAGCACTTGGAGGAAATGCGAGAGAAGGCTGAATGAGCCAAGCAGAAAGCGCTTGGAAGAAATTCACGGGAAAGGTGAATGAGCCAAGCAGAAAGCGCTTGGAGGAAATTCGAGAGAAGGGTGAATGGGCAAAGCAGAAAGAACTTGGAGGCAATGTGGGAGAAGTGTGAATGATCCAAACAGAAACCACTTGGAGGAAATGCGAGAGAACGCTGAATGAGCCAAGCAGAAAGCGCTTGGAGGAAATTCAAGAGAAAGGTGAATGGTCCAACCAGAAAGCGCTTGGAGGAAATGCGAGAGAAGGCTGAATGAGCCAAGCAGAAAGCGCTTGGAGGAAATTCGAGAGAAGGGTGAATGGTCCAAGCAGAAAGCGCTTGGAGGAAATGAGAGAGAAGTGTGAATGAGCCAAGTAGAAAGTTCTTAGAGGAAATTCAAGAGAAAGGTGAATGGTCCAACCAGAAAGCGCTTGGAGGAAATGCGAGAGAAGGCTGAATGAGCCAAGCAGAAAGCGCTTGGAGGAAATTCAAGAGAACGGTGAATGGTCCAAGGAGAAAGTTCTTGGAGGAAATGAGAGAGAAGGGTGAATGAGCAAAGCAGAAAGAACTTGGAGGCAATGTGGGAGAAGTGTGAATGAGCGTGGAGGAAAAGCGAAAGACGGGGTAATGAGCCAAGTAGAAAGCTCTTGAAGGAACTGCGAGAGAAGGCTGAATGAGCCAAGCAAAAAGCACTTGGAAGAAATTCAAGAGAAAGGTGAATGGGCCAAGCAGAAAGCGCTTGGAGGAAATTCAAGAGAAGTGTGAATGGTTCAAGCAGAAAGCGCTTGGAGGAAATGAGAGAGAAGCGTGAATGAGCCAAGTAGAAAGTTCTTGGAGGAAATTCAAGAGAAAGGTGAATGGTCCAACCAGAAAGCGCTTGGAGGAAATGCGAGAGAAGGCTGAATGAGCCAAGCAGAAAGCGCTTGGAGGAAATGTTAGAGAAGCCTGAATGAGGAAAGCAGAAAGCGCTTGCAGGAAATGGCAGAGAAGTGTGAATGAGCCAAGCAGAAAGCGCTTGGTTGAAATGTGAGAGAACTGTGAATGAGCGAAGCAGAAAGAACTTGGAGGCAATGTGGGAGAAGTGTGAATGAGCGTGGAGGAAATGCGAAAGACAGGGGAATGAGCCAAGTAGAAAGCTCTTGAAGGAACTGCGAGAGTAGGCTGAATGGGCCAAGCAGAAAGCACTTGGAGGAAATGTGAGACAAGGGTGAATGAGCCAAGCAGAAATCCTTTGGAGGAAATGTGAGGGAAGGGTGAATGAGCCAAGCAGAAAGCGATTGCAGGAAATGTTAGAGAAGGGTGAATGAGGAAACCAGAAAGCGCTTGCAGGAAATGCGAGAGAAGTGTGAATGAGCAAAGCAGAAAGAACTTGGAGGCAATGTGGGAGAAGTGTCAATGAGCGTGGAGGAAATGCGAAAGACAGGGGACTGAGCCAAGTAGAAAGCACTGGAAGGTAATTCGAGAGAAGGCTGAGTCAAGCAGAAAGCGCTTGGAGGAAATTCTAGAGAAGGGTGAATGAGGTAAGCAGAAAGCTTTTGGAGGAAATGTGAGAGAGGGGTGAATGAGCCAAGAAGAAAGCATTTGGAGGAAATGCGAGAGAAGGGTGAATGAGCCAAGTAGAAAGCACTTGGAGGAAATGCGAGAGAAGGCTGAATGGGCCAAGCAGAAAGCACTTGGAGGAAATGTGAGAGAAGTGTGAATGAGCCAAGCAGAAATCGTTTGGAGGAAATGTGAGAGAAGGGTGAATGAGGAAAGCAGAAAGCGCTTTCAGGAAATGGAGAGAGAAGTGTGAATGAGCCAAGCAAAAAGCACTTGGAGGAAATTCACGAGAAAGGTGAATGGTCCAAGCAGAAAGCGCTTGGAGGAAATTCAAGAGAAAGGTGAATGGTCCAACCAGAAAGCGCTTGGAAGAAATGTGAGAGAAGGGTGAATGAGCCAAGTAGAAAACTCTTGGAGGAAATGCGAGAGAAGGCTGAATGAGCCAAGCAGAAAGCGCTTGGAGGAAATTCAAGACAAAGGTGAATGGGCCAAGCCGAAAGCGCTTGGAGGAAATGCGAGAGAAGGCAGAGTCAAGCAGAAAGCGGTTGGAGTAAATGAGAGAGACGGGTGAATGAGCCAAGCAGAAAGCGCTTGGAGGAAATTCTAGAGAAGGCTGAATGAGGTAAGCAGAAAGCTTTTGGAGGAAATGTGAGAGATGGGTGAATGAGCCAAGAAGAAAGCGTTTGGAGGAAATGGGAGAGAAGGCTGAATGGGCCAAGCAGAAAGCACTTGGAGGAAATGTGAGACAAGTGTGAATGAGCCAAGCAGAAAGCGATTGGAGGAAATGTTAGAGAAGCGTGAATGAGGAAAGCAGAAAGCTCTTGGAGGAAATGCGAGAGAAGGCTGAGTCAAGCAGAAAGCGGTTGAAGGTAATGCGAGAGAAGGCTGAGGCAAGCAGAAAGCGCTTGGAGGAAATGTGAGAGAAGGCAGAGTCAAGCAGAAAGCGGTTGGAGTAAATGAGAGAGACGGGTGAATGAGCCAAGCAGAAAGCGCTTGGAGGAAATTCAAGAGAAGGGTGAATGAGCCAAGAAGAAAGCATTTGGAGGAAATGTGACAGAAGGGTGAATGGGCCAACAGAAAGCACTTGGAGGAAATGTGAGACAAGTGTGAATGAGCCAAGCAGAAAGTTCTTGGAGGAAATGCGAGAGAAGGGTGAAGGAGCCAAGCAGAAAGCGCTTGGAGGAAATGAAAGAGAAGGCTGAATGAGCCAAGCAGAAAGCACTTGTAGGAAATTCAAGAGAAAGGTGAATGGTCCAACCAGAAAGCGCTTGGAGGAAATGTGAGAGAAGTGTGAATGAGCCAAGCATAAAGTTCTTGGAGGGAATTCGAGAGAAGGGTGAATGAGCCAAGCAGAAAGCACTTGGAGGAAATGTGAGAGAAGGCTGAATGAGCCATGCAGAAAGCGCTTGGAGGAAATTCAAGACCAAGGTGAATGGGCCAAGCAGAAAGCGCTTGGAGGAAATGTGAGAGAAGCGTAAATGAGCCAAGCAGAAAGCGCTTGGAGGAAATGAAAGAGAAGGCTGAATGAGCCAAGCAGAAAGCACTTGTAGGAAATTCAAGAGAAAGGTGAATGGTCCAACCAGAAAGCGCTTGGAGGAAATGTGAGAGAAGTGTGAATGAGCCAAGCATAAAGTTCTTGGAGGGAATTCGAGAGAAGGGTGAATGAGCCAAGCAGAAAGCACTTGGAGGAAATGCGAGAGAAGGCTGAATGAGCCAAGCGCTTGGAGGAAATTGAAAAGAGACAGGTGAATGAGCCAAGCAGTAAGTGCTTGGAGGAAATGCGAGAGAAGGCTGAATGAGCAGAGCAGAAAGCGCTTGGAGGAAATGGGAGAGAAGGCTGAGTAAAGCAGAAAGCAGTTGGAGGAAATGAGAGAGACGGGTGAATGAGCCAAGCAGAAAGCGCTTGGAGGAAATTCGAGAGAAGGGTGAAGGAGCCAAGCAGAAAGCATTTGGAGGAAATGCGAGAGAAGGCTGAATGGGCCAAGCAGAAAGCACTTGGAGGAAATGTGAGAGAAGTGTGAATGAGCCAAGCAGAAATCGTTTGGAGGAAATTTGAGAGAAGGGTGAATGAGCCAAGCAGAAAGCGATTGGAGGAAATGTTAGAGAAGCGTGAATGAGGAAAGCAGAAAGAGCTTGCAGGAAATGCGAGAGAAGTGTGAATGAGCCAAGCAGAAAGCGCTTGGAGGAAATTCACGAGAAAGGTGAATGTTCCAAGCAGAAAGCATTTGGAGGAAATGTGACAGAAGGGTGAATGGGCCAAGCAGAAAGCACTTGGAAGAAATGTGAGAGAAGTGTGAATGAGCCAAGCAGAAATCGTTTGGAGGAAATGTGAGAGAAGGCTGAGGCAAGCAGAAAGCCCTTGGAGGAAATGCGAGAGAAGGCAGAGTCAAGCAGAAAGCGCTTGGAGGAAATGCTAGAGAAGGGTGAATGAGCCAAGAAGAAATCGCTTGGAGGAAATGTGAGAGAAGCATGAATCAGCCAAGCACTTGGAGGAAATTGAAAACAGACAGGTGAATGAGCCAAGCAGAAAGCACTTGGAGGAAATGTGAGACAAGTGTGAATGAGCCAAGCAGAAAGCGATTGGAGGAAATGTTAGAGAAGCGTGAATGAGGAAAGCAGAAAGCGCTTGGTGGAAATGCGAGAGAAGGCTAAGTCAAGCAGAAAGCGGTTGAAGGTAATGCGAGAGAAGGCTGAGGCAAGCAGAAAGCGCTTGGAGGAAATTCAAGAGAAGGGTGAATGAGCCAAGCAGAAAGCACTTGGAGGAAATGTGAGACAAGTGTGAATGAGCCAAGCAGAAATCGTTTGGAGGAAATGGGAGAGATGGCTGAATGAGCCATGCAGAAAGCGCTTGGAGGAAATTCAAGAGAAAGGTGAATGGTCCAAGCAGAAAGCGCTTGGAGGAAATGTGAGATAAGCATGAATGAGCCAAGCAGAAAGTTCTTGGAGGGAATTCGAGAGAAGGGTGAATGAGCCAAGCAGAAAGCACTTGGAGGAAATTCAAGACAAAGGTGAATGGGCCAAGCAGAAAGCGCTTGGAGGAAATGTGAGAGAAGCGTAAATGAGCCAAGCAGAAAGCGCTTGGAGGAAATGAAAGAGAAGGCTGAATGAGCCAAGCAGAAAGCGCTTGTAGGAAATTCAAGAGAAAGGTGAATGGTCCAACCAGAAAGCACTTGGAGGAAATTCCAGAGAAGCGTGAATCAGCCAAGCGCTTGGAGGAAATTGAAAAGAGACAGGTGAATGAGCCAAGCAGTAAGTGCTTGGAGGAAATGGGAGAGAAGGCTGAAAAAGCGTATTGAATTTTCACCACAGTTATTTTTATTAGGTATTATAAAAGACTGTACCACCACAGAGACTAAATTGATCTTGAATTTGATTACGGCAAGACTGTTGGTGGGTCAATATTGGAAGACATCGGAAATACCATCTATTGAAGAATGGACATTAAAAGTCATGAATTTGGCTGAAATGGCAAAGATATCTGCATATTTGAAAAACCACTCAAATGAACAATTTTTGATGGATTGGGAAAAATGGATAGATTATATACAGAAGAAATATCAATTGAAGGAATTATATTTGTTTTATAGTTAAATAATTACGTATAAGTAGTTTAGTCGGGTTTCTTGCGTTTTTACCCTGTATTCACTTTGGGAAGCCTGGGGGGGAGGGGGGAGGGTTTTAATAATAGTTATTTTATATTTTTTCAACTGTTTTGGGGAGTTTTTTTTCTCTTTTTAGGTGGCAAGGCGTTGCTCCGGTGGCCTCTGGGCACCACATTGGTTGGAAGAAGAAGGAGGAGTGAAAGTCAGGAAGGTAGGAAGAAGGTATGAGGGAGAGGATGTAGGTGGGAGGAGAGGATGGAATTGGAGAAAGGTTTAAGTAGGTTGTTAGAGGGAAGAAGAGGGGTTAGTTTTGTCTTAGAAGGATGTGGTGGGGAGGGGGTACCGAGCAGTTTTGTTTGATTGTTTGCGAATTGTATATGTATATAATTGTTTACAGTTGAATTGTTATTTCATTTTTTGTTAAAAACCTTATAAAAAACCAATAAAAATATTTATAAAAAAAAAAGAAAGCGTTTGGAGGAAATGCGAGAGAAGGGTGAAGGAGCCAAACAGAAAGCACTTGGAGGAAATGCGAGAGAACGCTGAATGAGCCAAGCAGAAAGCGCTTGGAGGAAATTCAAGAGAAGTGTGAATGGTCCAAGCAGAAAGCGCCTGGAGGCAACGTGGGAGAAGTGTGAATGAGCATGGAGGAAATGCGAAAGACGGGGGAATGAGCCAAGCAGAAAGCGCTTGGAAGAAATTCACGGGAAAGGTGAATGAGCCAAGCAGAAAGCACTTGGAGGAAATGCGAGAGAAGGCTGAATGAGCCAAGCAGAAAGCGCTTGGAAGAAATTCACGGGAAAGGTGAATGAGCCAAACAGAAAGCGCTTGGAGGAAATTCGAGAGAAGGGTGAATGGGCAAAGCAGAAAGAACTTGGAGGCAATGTGGGAGAAGTGTGAATGATCCAAACAGAAACCACTTGGAGGAAATGCGAGAGAACGCTGAATGAGCCAAGCAGAAAGCGCTTGGAGGAAATTCAAGAGAAAGGTGAATGGTCCAACCAGAAAGCGCTTGGAGGAAATGCGAGAGAAGGCTGAATGAGCAAAAGCAGAAAGCGCTTGGAGGAAATTCGAGAGAAGGGTGAATGGTCCAAGCAGAAAGCGCTTGGAGGAAATGAGAGAGAAGTGTGAATGAGCCAAGTAGAAAGTTCTTAGAGGAAATTCAAGAGAAAGGTGAATGGTCCAACCAGAAAGCGCTTGGAGGAAATGCGAGAGAAGGCTGAATGAGCCAAGCAGAAAGCGCTTGGAGGAAATTCAAGAGAACGGTGAATGGTCCAAGGAGAAAGTTCTTGGAGGAAATGAGAGAGAAGGGTGAATGAGCGAAGCAGAAATTGCTTGGAGGAAATTCAAGACAAAGGTGAATGGGCCAAGCAGAAAGCACTTGGAGGAAATGCCAGAGAAGCGTGAATCAGCCAAGCGCTTGGAGGAAATTGAAAAGAGACAGGTGAATGAGCCAAGCAGAAAGCGCTTGGAGGAAATGCGAGAGAAGGCTGAATGAGCCAAGCAGAAAGCGCTTGGAGGAAATTCAAGACAAAGGTGAATGGGCCAAGCAGAAAGCGCTTGGAGGAAATTCGAGAGAAGGGTGAATGAGCAAAGCAGAAAGAACTTGGAGGCAACGTGGGAGAAGTGTGAATGAGCATGGAGGAAATGCGAAAGACGGGGGAATGAGCCAAGCAGAAAGCGCTTGGAAGAAATTCACGGGAAAGGTGAATGAGCCAAGCAGAAAGCACTTGGAGGAAATGCGAGAGAAGGCTGAATGAGCCAAGCAGAAAGCGCTTGGAAGAAATTCACGGGAAAGGTGAATGAGCCAAACAGAAAGCGCTTGGAGGAAATTCGAGAGAAGGGTGAATGGGCAAAGCAGAAAGAACTTGGAGGCAATGTGGGAGAAGTGTGAATGATCCAAACAGAAACCACTTGGAGGAAATGCGAGAGAACGCTGAATGAGCCAAGCAGAAAGCGCTTGGAGGAAATTCAAGAGAAAGGTGAATGGTCCAACCAGAAAGCGCTTGGAGGAAATGCGAGAGAAGGCTGAATGAGCAAAAGCAGAAAGCGCTTGGAGGAAATTCGAGAGAAGGGTGAATGGTCCAAGCAGAAAGCGCTTGGAGGAAATGAGAGAGAAGTGTGAATGAGCCAAGTAGAAAGTTCTTAGAGGAAATTCAAGAGAAAGGTGAATGGTCCAACCAGAAAGCGCTTGGAGGAAATGCGAGAGAAGGCTGAATGAGCCAAGCAGAAAGCGCTTGGAGGAAATTCAAGAGAACGGTGAATGGTCCAAGGAGAAAGTTCTTGGAGGAAATGAGAGAGAAGGGTGAATGAGCGAAGCAGAAATTGCTTGGAGGAAATTCAAGACAAAGGTGAATGGGCCAAGCAGAAAGCACTTGGAGGAAATGCCAGAGAAGCGTGAATCAGCCAAGCGCTTGGAGGAAATTGAAAAGAGACAGGTGAATGAGCCAAGCAGAAAGCGCTTGGAGGAAATGCGAGAGAAGGCTGAATGAGCCAAGCAGAAAGCGCTTGGAGGAAATTCAAGAGAAAGGTGAATGGTCCAACCAGAAAGCGCTTGGAGGAAATGCGAGAGAAGGCTGAATGAGCAAAAGCAGAAAGCGCTTGGAGGAAATTCGAGAGAAGGGTGAATGGTCCAAGCAGAAAGCGCTTGGAGGAAATGAGAGAGAAGTGTGAATGAGCCAAGTAGAAAGTTCTTAGAGGAAATTCAAGAGAAAGGTGAATGGTCCAACCAGAAAGCGCTTGGAGGAAATGCGAGAGAAGGCTGAATGAGCCAAGCAGAAAGCGCTTGGAGGAAATTCAAGAGAACGGTGAATGGTCCAAGGAGAAAGTTCTTGGAGGAAATGAGAGAGAAGGGTGAATGAGCGAAGCAGAAATTGCTTGGAGGAAATTCAAGACAAAGGTGAATGGGCCAAGCAGAAAGCACTTGGAGGAAATGCCAGAGAAGCGTGAATCAGCCAAGCGCTTGGAGGAAATTGAAAAGAGACAGGTGAATGAGCCAAGCAGAAAGCGCTTGGAGGAAATGCGAGAGAAGGCTGAATGAGCCAAGCAGAAAGCGCTTGGAGGAAATGTTAGAGAAGCCTGAATGAGGAAAGCAGAAAGCGCTTGCAGGAAATGGCAGAGAAGTGTGAATGAGCCAAGCAGAAAGCGCTTGGTTGAAATGTGAGAGAACTGTGAATGAGCGAAGCAGAAAGAACTTGGAGGCAATGTGGGAGAAGTGTGAATGAGCGTGGAGGAAATGCGAAAGACAGGGGAATGAGCCAAGTAGAAAGCTCTTGAAGGAACTGCGAGAGTAGGCTGAATGGGCCAAGCAGAAAGCACTTGGAGGAAATGTGAGACAAGGGTGAATGAGCCAAGCAGAAATCCTTTGGAGGAAATGTGAGGGAAGGGTGAATGAGCCAAGCAGAAAGCGATTGCAGGAAATGTTAGAGAAGGGTGAATGAGGAAACCAGAAAGCGCTTGCAGGAAATGCGAGAGAAGTGTGAATGAGCAAAGCAGAAAGAACTTGGAGGCAATGTGGGAGAAGTGTCAATGAGCGTGGAGGAAATGCGAAAGACAGGGGACTGAGCCAAGTAGAAAGCACTGGAAGGTAATTCGAGAGAAGGCTGAGTCAAGCAGAAAGCGCTTGGAGGAAATTCTAGAGAAGGGTGAATGAGGTAAGCAGAAAGCTTTTGGAGGAAATGTGAGAGAGGGGTGAATGAGCCAAGAAGAAAGCATTTGGAGGAAATGCGAGAGAAGGGTGAATGAGCCAAGTAGAAAGCACTTGGAGGAAATGCGAGAGAAGGCTGAATGGGCCAAGCAGAAAGCACTTGGAGGAAATGTGAGAGAAGTGTGAATGAGCCAAGCAGAAATCGTTTGGAGGAAATGTGAGAGAAGGGTGAATGAGGAAAGCAGAAAGCGCTTTCAGGAAATGGAGAGAGAAGTGTGAATGAGCCAAGCAAAAAGCACTTGGAGGAAATTCACGAGAAAGGTGAATGGTCCAAGCAGAAAGCGCTTGGAGGAAATTCAAGAGAAAGGTGAATGGTCCAACCAGAAAGCGCTTGGAAGAAATGTGAGAGAAGGGTGAATGAGCCAAGTAGAAAACTCTTGGAGGAAATGCGAGAGAAGGCTGAATGAGCCAAGCAGAAAGCGCTTGGAGGAAATTCAAGACAAAGGTGAATGGGCCAAGCCGAAAGCGCTTGGAGGAAATGCGAGAGAAGGCAGAGTCAAGCAGAAAGCGGTTGGAGTAAATGAGAGAGACGGGTGAATGAGCCAAGCAGAAAGCGCTTGGAGGAAATTCAAGAGAAGTGTGAATGGTCCAAGCAGAAAGCGCCTGGAGGCAACGTGGGAGAAGTGTGAATGAGCATGGAGGAAATGCGAAAGACGGGGGAATGAGCCAAGCAGAAAGCGCTTGGAAGAAATTCACGGGAAAGGTGAATGAGCCAAGCAGAAAGCACTTGGAGGAAATGCGAGAGAAGGCTGAATGAGCCAAGCAGAAAGCGCTTGGAAGAAATTCACGGGAAAGGTGAATGAGCCAAGCAGAAAGCGCTTGGAGGAAATTCGAGAGAAGGGTGAATGGGCAAAGCAGAAAGAACTTGGAGGCAATGTGGGAGAAGTGTGAATGATCCAAACAGAAACCACTTGGAGGAAATGCGAGAGAACGCTGAATGAGCCAAGCAGAAAGCGCTTGGAGGAAATTCAAGAGAAAGGTGAATGGTCCAACCAGAAAGCGCTTGGAGGAAATGCGAGAGAAGGCTGAATGAGCAAAAGCAGAAAGCGCTTGGAGGAAATTCGAGAGAAGGGTGAATGGTCCAAGCAGAAAGCGCTTGGAGGAAATGAGAGAGAAGTGTGAATGAGCCAAGTAGAAAGTTCTTAGAGGAAATTCAAGAGAAAGGTGAATGGTCCAACCAGAAAGCGCTTGGAGGAAATGCGAGAGAAGGCTGAATGAGCCAAGCAGAAAGCGCTTGGAGGAAATTCAAGAGAACGGTGAATGGTCCAAGGAGAAAGTTCTTGGAGGAAATGAGAGAGAAGGGTGAATGAGCGAAGCAGAAATTGCTTGGAGGAAATTCAAGACAAAGGTGAATGGGCCAAGCAGAAAGCACTTGGAGGAAATGCCAGAGAAGCGTGAATCAGCCAAGCGCTTGGAGGAAATTGAAAAGAGACAGGTGAATGAGCCAAGCAGAAAGCGCTTGGAGGAAATGCGAGAGAAGGCTGAATGAGCCAAGCAGAAAGCGCTTGGAGGAAATTCAAGACAAAGGTGAATGGGCCAAGCAGAAAGCGCTTGGAGGAAATTCGAGAGAAGGGTGAATGAGCAAAGCAGAAAGAACTTGGAGGCAATGTGGGAGAAGTGTGAATGAGCGTGGAGGAAAAGCGAAAGACGGGGTAATGAGCCAAGTAGAAAGCTCTTGAAGGAACTGCGAGAGAAGGCTGAATGAGCCAAGCAAAAAGCACTTGGAAGAAATTCAAGAGAAAGGTGAATGGGCCAAGCAGAAAGCGCTTGGAGGAAATTCAAGAGAAGTGTGAATGGTTCAAGCAGAAAGCGCTTGGAGGAAATGAGAGAGAAGCGTGAATGAGCCAAGTAGAAAGTTCTTGGAGGAAATTCAAGAGAAAGGTGAATGGTCCAACCAGAAAGCGCTTGGAGGAAATGCGAGAGAAGGCTGAATGAGCCAAGCAGAAAGCGCTTGGAGGAAATGTTAGAGAAGCCTGAATGAGGAAAGCAGAAAGCGCTTGCAGGAAATGGCAGAGAAGTGTGAATGAGCCAAGCAGAAAGCGCTTGGTTGAAATGTGAGAGAACTGTGAATGAGCGAAGCAGAAAGAACTTGGAGGCAATGTGGGAGAAGTGTGAATGAGCGTGGAGGAAATGCGAAAGACAGGGGAATGAGCCAAGTAGAAAGCTCTTGAAGGAACTGCGAGAGTAGGCTGAATGGGCCAAGCAGAAAGCACTTGGAGGAAATGTGAGACAAGGGTGAATGAGCCAAGCAGAAATCCTTTGGAGGAAATGTGAGGGAAGGGTGAATGAGCCAAGCAGAAAGCGATTGCAGGAAATGTTAGAGAAGGGTGAATGAGGAAACCAGAAAGCGCTTGCAGGAAATGCGAGAGAAGTGTGAATGAGCAAAGCAGAAAGAACTTGGAGGCAATGTGGGAGAAGTGTCAATGAGCGTGGAGGAAATGCGAAAGACAGGGGACTGAGCCAAGTAGAAAGCACTGGAAGGTAATTCGAGAGAAGGCTGAGTCAAGCAGAAAGCGCTTGGAGGAAATTCTAGAGAAGGGTGAATGAGGTAAGCAGAAAGCTTTTGGAGGAAATGTGAGAGAGGGGTGAATGAGCCAAGAAGAAAGCATTTGGAGGAAATGCGAGAGAAGGGTGAATGAGCCAAGTAGAAAGCACTTGGAGGAAATGCGAGAGAAGGCTGAATGGGCCAAGCAGAAAGCACTTGGAGGAAATGTGAGAGAAGTGTGAATGAGCCAAGCAGAAATCGTTTGGAGGAAATGTGAGAGAAGGGTGAATGAGGAAAGCAGAAAGCGCTTTCAGGAAATGCAGAGAGAAGTGTGAATGAGCCAAGCAAAAAGCACTTGGAGGAAATTCACGAGAAAGGTGAATGGTCCAAGCAGAAAGCGCTTGGAGGAAATTCAAGAGAAAGGTGAATGGTCCAACCAGAAAGCGCTTGGAAGAAATGTGAGAGAAGGGTGAATGAGCCAAGTAGAAAACTCTTGGAGGAAATGCGAGAGAAGGCTGAATGAGCCAAGCAGAAAGCGCTTGGAGGAAATTCAAGACAAAGGTGAATGGGCCAAGCCGAAAGCGCTTGGAGGAAATGCGAGAGAAGGCAGAGTCAAGCAGAAAGCGGTTGGAGTAAATGAGAGAGACGGGTGAATGAGCCAAGCAGAAAGCGCTTGGAGGAAATTCTAGAGAAGGCTGAATGAGGTAAGCAGAAAGCTTTTGGAGGAAATGTGAGAGATGGGTGAATGAGCCAAGAAGAAAGCGTTTGGAGGAAATGGGAGAGAAGGCTGAATGGGCCAAGCAGAAAGCACTTGGAAGAAATGTGAGAGAAGTGTGAATGAGCCAAGCAGAAATCGTTTGGAGGAAATGTGAGAGAAGGCTGAGGCAAGCAGAAAGCCCTTGGAGGAAATGCGAGAGAAGGCAGAGTCAAGCAGAAAGCGCTTGGAGGAAATGCTAGAGAAGGGTGAATGAGCCAAGAAGAAATCGCTTGGAGGAAATGTGAGAGAAGCATGAATCAGCCAAGCACTTGGAGGAAATTGAAAACAGACAGGTGAATGAGCCAAGCAGAAAGCACTTGGAGGAAATGTGAGACAAGTGTGAATGAGCCAAGCAGAAAGCGATTGGAGGAAATGTTAGAGAAGCGTGAATGAGGAAAGCAGAAAGCGCTTGGTGGAAATGCGAGAGAAGGCTAAGTCAAGCAGAAAGCGGTTGAAGGTAATGCGAGAGAAGGCTGAGGCAAGCAGAAAGCGCTTGGAGGAAATGCGAGAGAAGGCAGAGTCAAGCAGAAAGCGCTTGGAGGAAATTCAAGAGAAGGGTGAATGAGCCAAGCAGAAAGCATTTGGAGGAAATGTGACAGAAGGGTGAATGGGCCAAGCAGAAAGCACTTGGAGGAAATGTGAGACAAGTGTGAATGAGCCAAGCAGAAATCGTTTGGAGGAAATGGGAGAGATGGCTGAATGAGCCATGCAGAAAGCGCTTGGAGGAAATTCAAGAGAAAGGTGAATGGTCCAAGCAGAAAGCGCTTGGAGGAAATGTGAGATAAGCATGAATGAGCCAAGCAGAAAGTTCTTGGAGGGAATTCGAGAGAAGGGTGAATGAGCCAAGAAGAAAGCATTTGGAGGAAATGTGACAGAAGGGTGAATGGGCCAACAGAAAGCACTTGGAGGAAATGTGAGACAAGTGTGAATGAGCCAAGCAGAAAGTTCTTGGAGGAAATGCGAGAGAAGGCTAAATGGGCCAAGCAGAAAGCACTTGGAGGAAATGTGAGAGAAGGCTGAATGAGCCATGCAGAAAGCGCTTGGAGGAAATTCAAGACAAAGGTGAATGGGCCAAGCAGAAAGCGCTTGGAGGAAATGTGAGAGAAGCGTAAATGAGCCAAGCAGAAAGCGCTTGGAGGAAATGAAAGAGAAGGCTGAATGAGCCAAGCAGAAAGCACTTGTAGGAAATTCAAGAGAAAGGTGAATGGTCCAACCAGAAAGCGCTTGGAGGAAATGTGAGAGAAGTGTGAATGAGCCAAGCATAAAGTTCTTGGAGGGAATTCGAGAGAAGGGTGAATGAGCCAAGCAGAAAGCACTTGGAGGAAATTCCAGAGAAGCGTGAATCAGCCAATCGCTTGGAGGAAATTGAAAAGAGACAGGTGAATGAGCCAAGCAGTAAGTGCTTGGAGGAAATGCGAGAGAAGGCTGAATGAGCAGAGCAGAAAGCGCTTGGAGGAAATGGGAGAGAAGGCTGAGTAAAGCAGAAAGCAGTTGGAGGAAATGAGAGAGACGGGTGAATGAGCCAAGCAGAAAGCGCTTGGAGGAAATTCGAGAGAAGGGTGAAGGAGCCAAGCAGAAATCGTTTGGAGGAAATGCGAGAGAAGGGTGAAGGAGCCAAGCAGAAAGCATTTGGAGGAAATGCGAGAGAAGGCTGAATGGGCCAAGCAGAAAGCACTTGAAGGAAATGTGAGAGAAGGGTGAATGAGCCAAGCAGAAAGCGATTGGAGGAAATGTTAGAGAAGCGTGAATGAGGAAAGCAGAAAGAGCTTGCAGGAAATGCGAGAGAAGTGTGAATGAGCCAAGCAGAAAGCGCTTGGAGGAAATTCACGAGAAAGGTGAATGTTCCAAGCAGAAAGCATTTGGAGGAAATGTGACAGAAGGGTGAATGGGCCAAGCAGAAAGCACTTGGAAGAAATGTGAGAGAAGTGTGAATGAGCCAAGCAGAAATCGTTTGGAGGAAATGTGAGAGAAGGCTGAGGCAAGCAGAAAGCCCTTGGAGGAAATGCGAGAGAAGGCAGAGTCAAGCAGAAAGCGCTTGGAGGAAATGCTAGAGAAGGGTGAATGAGCCAAGAAGAAATCGCTTGGAGGAAATGTGAGAGAAGCATGAATCAGCCAAGCACTTGGAGGAAATTGAAAACAGACAGGTGAATGAGCCAAGCAGAAAGCACTTGGAGGAAATGTGAGACAAGTGTGAATGAGCCAAGCAGAAAGCGATTGGAGGAAATGTTAGAGAAGCGTGAATGAGGAAAGCAGAAAGCGCTTGGTGGAAATGCGAGAGAAGGCTAAGTCAAGCAGAAAGCGGTTGAAGGTAATGCGAGAGAAGGCTGAGGCAAGCAGAAAGCGCTTGGAGGAAATGCGAGAGAAGGCAGAGTCAAGCAGAAAGCGCTTGGAGGAAATTCAAGAGAAGGGTGAATGAGCCAAGCAGAAAGCATTTGGAGGAAATGTGACAGAAGGGTGAATGGGCCAAGCAGAAAGCACTTGGAGGAAATGTGAGACAAGTGTGAATGAGCCAAGCAGAAATCGTTTGGAGGAAATGGGAGAGATGGCTGAATGAGCCATGCAGAAAGCGCTTGGAGGAAATTCAAGAGAAAGGTGAATGGTCCAAGCAGAAAGCGCTTGGAGGAAATGTGAGATAAGCATGAATGAGCCAAGCAGAAAGTTCTTGGAGGGAATTCGAGAGAAGGGTGAATGAGCCAAGCAGAAAGCACTTGGAGGAAATTCAAGACAAAGGTGAATGGGCCAAGCAGAAAGCGCTTGGAGGAAATGTGAGAGAAGCGTAAATGAGCCAAGCAGAAAGCGCTTGGAGGAAATGAAAGAGAAGGCTGAATGAGCCAAGCAGAAAGCGCTTGTAGGAAATTCAAGAGAAAGGTGAATGGTCCAACCAGAAAGCACTTGGAGGAAATTCCAGAGAAGCGTGAATCAGCCAAGCGCTTGGAGGAAATTGAAAAGAGACAGGTGAATGAGCCAAGCAGTAAGTGCTTGGAGGAAATGGGAGAGAAGGCTGAAAAAGCGTATTGAATTTTCACCACAGTTATTTTTATTAGGTATTATAAAAGACTGTACCACCACAGAGACTAAATTGATCTTGAATTTGATTACGGCAAGACTGTTGGTGGGTCAATATTGGAAGACATCGGAAATACCATCTATTGAAGAATGGACATTAAAAGTCATGAATTTGGCTGAAATGGCAAAGATATCTGCATATTTGAAAAACCACTCAAATGAACAATTTTTGATGGATTGGGAAAAATGGATAGATTATATACAGAAGAAATATCAATTGAAGGAATTATATTTGTTTTATAGTTAAATAATTACGTATAAGTAGTTTAGTCGGGTTTCTTGCGTTTTTACCCTGTATTCACTTTGGGAAGCCTGGGGGGGAGGGGGGAGGGTTTTAATAATAGTTATTTTATATTTTTTCAACTGTTTTGGGGAGTTTTTTTTCTCTTTTTAGGTGGCAAGGCGTTGCTCCGGTGGCCTCTGGGCACCACATTGGTTGGAAGAAGAAGGAGGAGTGAAAGTCAGGAAGGTAGGAAGAAGGTATGAGGGAGAGGATGTAGGTGGGAGGAGAGGATGGAATTGGAGAAAGGTTTAAGTAGGTTGTTAGAGGGAAGAAGAGGGGTTAGTTTTGTCTTAGAAGGATGTGGTGGGGAGGGGGTACCGAGCAGTTTTGTTTGATTGTTTGCGAATTGTATATGTATATAATTGTTTACAGTTGAATTGTTATTTCATTTTTTGTTAAAAACCTTATAAAAAACCAATAAAAATATTTATAAAAAAAAAAGAAAGCGTTTGGAGGAAATGCGAGAGAAGGGTGAAGGAGCCAAACAGAAAGCGGTTGGAGTAAATGAGAGAGACGGGTGAATGAGCCAAGCAGAAAGCGCTTGGAGGAAATTCAAGAGAAGTGTGAATGGTCCAAGCAGAAAGCGCCTGGAGGCAACGTGGGAGAAGTGTGAATGAGCATGGAGGAAATGCGAAAGACGGGGGAATGAGCCAAGCAGAAAGCGCTTGGAAGAAATTCACGGGAAAGGTGAATGAGCCAAGCAGAAAGCACTTGGAGGAAATGCGAGAGAAGGCTGAATGAGCCAAGCAGAAAGCGCTTGGAAGAAATTCACGGGAAAGGTGAATGAGCCAAGCAGAAAGCGCTTGGAGGAAATTCGAGAGAAGGGTGAATGGGCAAAGCAGAAAGAACTTGGAGGCAATGTGGGAGAAGTGTGAATGATCCAAAGAGAAACCACTTGGAGGAAATGCGAGAGAACGCTGAATGAGCCAAGCAGAAAGCGCTTGGAGGAAATTCAAGAGAAAGGTGAATGGTCCAACCAGAAAGCGCTTGGAGGAAATGCGAGAGAAGGCTGAATGAGCCAAGCAGAAAGCGCTTGGAGGAAATTCGAGAGAAGGGTGAATGGTCCAAGCAGAAAGCGCTTGGAGGAAATGAGAGAGAAGTGTGAATGAGCCAAGTAGAAAGTTCTTAGAGGAAATTCAAGAGAAAGGTGAATGGTCCAACCAGAAAGCGCTTGGAGGAAATGCGAGAGAAGGCTGAATGAGCCAAGCAGAAAGCGCTTGGAGGAAATTCAAGAGAACGGTGAATGGTCCAAGGAGAAAGTTCTTGGAGGAAATGAGAGAGAAGGGTGAATGAGCGAAGCAGAAATTGCTTGGAGGAAATTCAAGACAAAGGTGAATGGGCCAAGCAGAAAGCACTTGGAGGAAATGCCAGAGAAGCGTGAATCAGCCAAGCGCTTGGAGGAAATTGAAAAGAGACAGGTGAATGAGCCAAGCAGAAAGCGCTTGGAGGAAATGCGAGAGAAGGCTGAATGAGCCAAGCAGAAAGCGCTTGGAGGAAATTCAAGACAAAGGTGAATGGGCCAAGCAGAAAGCGCTTGGAGGAAATTCGAGAGAAGGGTGAATGAGCAAAGCAGAAAGAACTTGGAGGCAATGTGGGAGAAGTGTGAATGAGCGTGGAGGAAAAGCGAAAGACGGGGTAATGAGCCAAGTAGAAAGCTCTTGAAGGAACTGCGAGAGAAGGCTGAATGAGCCAAGCAAAAAGCACTTGGAAGAAATTCAAGAGAAAGGTGAATGGGCCAAGCAGAAAGCGCTTGGAGGAAATTCAAGAGAAGTGTGAATGGTTCAAGCAGAAAGCGCTTGGAGGAAATGAGAGAGAAGCGTGAATGAGCCAAGTAGAAAGTTCTTGGAGGAAATTCAAGAGAAAGGTGAATGGTCCAACCAGAAAGCGCTTGGAGGAAATGCGAGAGAAGGCTGAATGAGCCAAGCAGAAAGCGCTTGGAGGAAATGTTAGAGAAGCCTGAATGAGGAAAGCAGAAAGCGCTTGCAGGAAATGGCAGAGAAGTGTGAATGAGCCAAGCAGAAAGCGCTTGGTTGAAATGTGAGAGAACTGTGAATGAGCGAAGCAGAAAGAACTTGGAGGCAATGTGGGAGAAGTGTGAATGAGCGTGGAGGAAATGCGAAAGACAGGGGAATGAGCCAAGTAGAAAGCTCTTGAAGGAACTGCGAGAGTAGGCTGAATGGGCCAAGCAGAAAGCACTTGGAGGAAATGTGAGACAAGGGTGAATGAGCCAAGCAGAAATCCTTTGGAGGAAATGTGAGGGAAGGGTGAATGAGCCAAGCAGAAAGCGATTGCAGGAAATGTTAGAGAAGGGTGAATGAGGAAACCAGAAAGCGCTTGCAGGAAATGCGAGAGAAGTGTGAATGAGCAAAGCAGAAAGAACTTGGAGGCAATGTGGGAGAAGTGTCAATGAGCGTGGAGGAAATGCGAAAGACAGGGGACTGAGCCAAGTAGAAAGCACTGGAAGGTAATTCGAGAGAAGGCTGAGTCAAGCAGAAAGCGCTTGGAGGAAATTCTAGAGAAGGGTGAATGAGGTAAGCAGAAAGCTTTTGGACGAAATGTGAGAGAGGGGTGAATGAGCCAAGAAGAAAGCATTTGGAGGAAATGCGAGAGAAGGGTGAATGAGCCAAGTAGAAAGCACTTGGAGGAAATGCGAGAGAAGGCTGAATGGGCCAAGCAGAAAGCACTTGGAGGAAATGTGAGAGAAGTGTGAATGAGCCAAGCAGAAATCGTTTGGAGGAAATGTGAGAGAAGGGTGAATGAGGAAAGCAGAAAGCGCTTTCAGGAAATGGAGAGAGAAGTGTGAATGAGCCAAGCAAAAAGCACTTGGAGGAAATTCACGAGAAAGGTGAATGGTCCAAGCAGAAAGCGCTTGGAGGAAATTCAAGAGAAAGGTGAATGGTCCAACCAGAAAGCGCTTGGAAGAAATGTGAGAGAAGGGTGAATGAGCCAAGTAGAAAACTCTTGGAGGAAATGCGAGAGAAGGCTGAATGAGCCAAGCAGAAAGCGCTTGGAGGAAATTCAAGACAAAGGTGAATGGGCCAAGCCGAAAGCGCTTGGAGGAAATGCGAGAGAAGGCAGAGTCAAGCAGAAAGCGGTTGGAGTAAATGAGAGAGACGGGTGAATGAGCCAAGCAGAAAGCGCTTGGAGGAAATTCTAGAGAAGGCTGAATGAGGTAAGCAGAAAGCTTTTGGAGGAAATGTGAGAGATGGGTGAATGAGCCAAGAACAAAGCGTTTGGAGGAAATGGGAGAGAAGGCTGAATGGGCCAAGCAGAAAGCACTTGGAGGAAATGTGAGACAAGTGTGAATGAGCCAAGCAGAAAGCGATTGGAGGAAATGTTAGAGAAGCGTGAATGAGGAAAGCAGAAAGCTCTTGGAGGAAATGCGAGAGAAGGCTGAGTCAAGCAGAAAGCGGTTGAAGGTAATGCGAGAGAAGGCTGAGGCAAGCAGAAAGCGCTTGGAGGAAATGTGAGAGAAGGCAGAGTCAAGCAGAAAGCGGTTGGAGTAAATGAGAGAGACGGGTGAATGAGCCAAGCAGAAAGCGCTTGGAGGAAATTCAAGAGAAGGGTGAATGAGCCAAGAAGAAAGCATTTGGAGGAAATGTGACAGAAGGGTGAATGGGCCAACAGAAAGCACTTGGAGGAAATGTGAGACAAGTGTGAATGAGCCAAGCAGAAAGTTCTTGGAGGAAATGCGAGAGAAGGGTGAAGGAGCCAAGCAGAAAGCACTTGGAGGAAATGCGAGAGAAGGCTAAATGGGCCAAGCAGAAAGCACTTGGAGGAAATGTGAGAGAAGGCTGAATGAGCCATGCAGAAAGCGCTTGGAGGAAATTCAAGACCAAGGTGAATGGGCCAAGCAGAAAGCGCTTGGAGGAAATGTGAGAGAAGCGTAAATGAGCCAAGCAGAAAGCGCTTGGAGGAAATGAAAGAGAAGGCTGAATGAGCCAAGCAGAAAGCACTTGTAGGAAATTCAAGAGAAAGGTGAATGGTCCAACCAGAAAGCGCTTGGAGGAAATGTGAGAGAAGTGTGAATGAGCCAAGCATAAAGTTCTTGGAGGGAATTCGAGAGAAGGGTGAATGAGCCAAGCAGAAAGCACTTGGAGGAAATGCGAGAGAAGGCTGAATGAGCCAAGCGCTTGGAGGAAATTGAAAAGAGACAGGTGAATGAGCCAAGCAGTAAGTGCTTGGAGGAAATGCGAGAGAAGGCTGAATGAGCAGAGCAGAAAGCGCTTGGAGGAAATGGGAGAGAAGGCTGAGTAAAGCAGAAAGCAGTTGGAGGAAATGAGAGAGACGGGTGAATGAGCCAAGCAGAAAGCGCTTGGAGGAAATTCGAGAGAAGGGTGAAGGAGCCAAGCAGAAAGCATTTGGAGGAAATGCGAGAGAAGGCTGAATGGGCCAAGCAGAAAGCACTTGGAGGAAATGTGAGAGAAGTGTGAATGAGCCAAGCAGAAATCGTTTGGAGGAAATTTGAGAGAAGGGTGAATGAGCCAAGCAGAAAGCGATTGGAGGAAATGTTAGAGAAGCGTGAATGAGGAAAGCAGAAAGAGCTTGCAGGAAATGCGAGAGAAGTGTGAATGAGCCAAGCAGAAAGCGCTTGGAGGAAATTCACGAGAAAGGTGAATGTTCCAAGCAGAAAGCATTTGGAGGAAATGTGACAGAAGGGTGAATGGGCCAAGCAGAAAGCACTTGGAAGAAATGTGAGAGAAGTGTGAATGAGCCAAGCAGAAATCGTTTGGAGGAAATGTGAGAGAAGGCTGAGGCAAGCAGAAAGCCCTTGGAGGAAATGCGAGAGAAGGCAGAGTCAAGCAGAAAGCGCTTGGAGGAAATGCTAGAGAAGGGTGAATGAGTCAAGAAGAAATCGCTTGGAGGAAATGTGAGAGAAGCATGAATCAGCCAAGCACTTGGAGGAAATTGAAAACAGACAGGTGAATGAGCCAAGCAGAAAGCACTTGGAGGAAATGTGAGACAAGTGTGAATGAGCCAAGCAGAAAGCGATTGGAGGAAATGTTAGAGAAGCGTGAATGAGGAAAGCAGAAAGCGCTTGGTGGAAATGCGAGAGAAGGCTAAGTCAAGCAGAAAGCGGTTGAAGGTAATGCGAGAGAAGGCTGAGGCAAGCAGAAAGCGCTTGGAGGAAATGCGAGAGAAGGCAGAGTCAAGCAGAAAGCGCTTGGAGGAAATTCAAGAGAAGGGTGAATGAGCCAAGCAGAAAGCATTTGGAGGAAATGTGACAGAAGGGTGAATGGGCCAAGCAGAAAGCACTTGGAGGAAATGTGAGACAAGTGTGAATGAGCCAAGCAGAAATCGTTTGGAGGAAATGGGAGAGATGGCTGAATGAGCCATGCAGAAAGCGCTTGGAGGAAATTCAAGAGAAAGGTGAATGGTCCAAGCAGAAAGCGCTTGGAGGAAATGTGAGATAAGCATGAATGAGCCAAGCAGAAAGTTCTTGGAGGGAATTCGAGAGAAGGGTGAATGAGCCAAGCAGAAAGCACTTGGAGGAAATTCAAGACAAAGGTGAATGGGCCAAGCAGAAAGCGCTTGGAGGAAATGTGAGAGAAGCGTAAATGAGCCAAGCAGAAAGCGCTTGGAGGAAATGAAAGAGAAGGCTGAATGAGCCAAGCAGAAAGCGCTTGTAGGAAATTCAAGAGAAAGGTGAATGGTCCAACCAGAAAGCACTTGGAGGAAATTCCAGAGAAGCGTGAATCAGCCAAGCGCTTGGAGGAAATTGAAAAGAGACAGGTGAATGAGCCAAGCAGTAAGTGCTTGGAGGAAATGGGAGAGAAGGCTGAAAAAGCGTATTGAATTTTCACCACAGTTATTTTTATTAGGTATTATAAAAGACTGTACCACCACAGAGACTAAATTGATCTTGAATTTGATTACGGCAAGACTGTTGGTGGGTCAATATTGGAAGACATCGGAAATACCATCTATTGAAGAATGGACATTAAAAGTCATGAATTTGGCTGAAATGGCAAAGATATCTGCATATTTGAAAAACCACTCAAATGAACAATTTTTGATGGATTGGGAAAAATGGATAGATTATATACAGAAGAAATATCAATTGAAGGAATTATATTTGTTTTATAGTTAAATAATTACGTATAAGTAGTTTAGTCGGGTTTCTTGCGTTTTTACCCTGTATTCACTTTGGGAAGCCTGGGGGGGAGGGGGGAGGGTTTTAATAATAGTTATTTTATATTTTTTCAACTGTTTTGGGGAGTTTTTTTTCTCTTTTTAGGTGGCAAGGCGTTGCTCCGGTGGCCTCTGGGCACCACATTGGTTGGAAGAAGAAGGAGGAGTGAAAGTCAGGAAGGTAGGAAGAAGGTATGAGGGAGAGGATGTAGGTGGGAGGAGAGGATGGAATTGGAGAAAGGTTTAAGTAGGTTGTTAGAGGGAAGAAGAGGGGTTAGTTTTGTCTTAGAAGGATGTGGTGGGGAGGGGGTACCGAGCAGTTTTGTTTGATTGTTTGCGAATTGTATATGTATATAATTGTTTACAGTTGAATTGTTATTTCATTTTTTGTTAAAAACCTTATAAAAAACCAATAAAAATATTTATAAAAAAAAAAAGAAAGCGTTTGGAGGAAATGCGAGAGAAGGGTGAAGGAGCCAAACAGAAAGCACTTGGAGGAAATGCGAGAGAACGCTGAATGAGCCAAGCAGAAAGCGCTTGGAGGAAATTCAAGAGAAGTGTGAATGGTCCAAGCAGAAAGCGCCTGGAGGCAACGTGGGAGAAGTGTGAATGAGCATGGAGGAAATGCGAAAGACCGGGGAATGAGCCAAGCAGAAAGCGCTTGGAAGAAATTCACGGGAAAGGTGAATGAGCCAAGCAGAAAGCACTTGGAGGAAATGCGAGAGAAGGCTGAATGAGCCAAGCAGAAAGCGCTTGGAAGAAATTCACGGGAAAGGTGAATGAGCCAAGCAGAAAGCGCTTGGAGGAAATTCGAGAGAAGGGTGAATGGGCAAAGCAGAAAGAACTTGGAGGCAATGTGGGAGAAGTGTGAATGATCCAAACAGAAACCACTTGGAGGAAATGCGAGAGAACGCTGAATGAGCCAAGCAGAAAGCGCTTGGAGGAAATTCAAGAGAAAGGTGAATGGTCCAACCAGAAAGCGCTTGGAGGAAATGCGAGAGAAGGCTGAATGAGCCAAGCAGAAAGCGCTTGGAGGAAATTCGAGAGAAGGGTGAATGGTCCATGCAGAAAGCGCTTGGAGGAAATGAGAGAGAAGTGTGAATGAGCCAAGTAGAAAGTTCTTAGAGGAAATTCAAGAGAAAGTTGAATGGTCCAACCAGAAAGCGCTTGGAGGAAATGCGAGAGAAGGCTGAATGAGCCAAGCAGAAAGCGCTTGGAGGAAATTCAAGAGAACGGTGAATGGTCCAAGGAGAAAGTTCTTGGAGGAAATGAGAGAGAAGGGTGAATGAGCGAAGCAGAAAGCGCTTGGAGGAAATTCAAGACAAAGGTGAATGGGCCAAGCAGAAAGCACTTGGAGGAAATGCCAGAGAAGCGTGAATCAGCCAAGCGCTTGGAGGAAATTGAAAAGAGACAGGTGAATGAGCCAAGCAGAAAGCGCTTGGAGGAAATGCGAGAGAAGGCTGAATGGGCCAAGCAGAAAGCGCTTGGAGGAAATTCAAGAGAAGTGTGAATGGTTCAAGCAGAAAGCGCTTGGAGGAAATGAGAGAGAAGCGTGAATGAGCCAAGTAGAAAGTTCTTGGAGGAAATTCAAGAGAAAGGTGAATGGTCCAACCAGAAAGCGCTTGGAGGAAATGCGAGAGAAGGCTGAATGAGCCAAGCAGAAAGCGCTTGGAGGAAATGTTAGAGAAGCCTGAATGAGGAAAGCAGAAAGCGCTTGCAGGAAATGGCAGAGAAGTGTGAATGAGCCAAGCAGAAAGCGCTTGGTTGAAATGTGAGAGAACTGTGAATGAGCGAAGCAGAAAGAACTTGGAGGCAATGTGGGAGAAGTGTGAATGAGCGTGGAGGAAATGCGAAAGACAGGGGAATGAGCCAAGTAGAAAGCTCTTGAAGGAACTGCGAGAGTAGGCTGAATGGGCCAAGCAGAAAGCACTTGGAGGAAATGTGAGACAAGGGTGAATGAGCCAAGCAGAAATCCTTTGGAGGAAATGTGAGGGAAGGGTGAATGAGCCAAGCAGAAAGCGATTGCAGGAAATGTTAGAGAAGGGTGAATGAGGAAACCAGAAAGCGCTTGCAGGAAATGCGAGAGAAGTGTGAATGAGCAAAGCAGAAAGAACTTGGAGGCAATGTGGGAGAAGTGTCAATGAGCGTGGAGGAAATGCGAAAGACAGGGGACTGAGCCAAGTAGAAAGCACTGGAAGGTAATTCGAGAGAAGGCTGAGTCAAGCAGAAAGCGCTTGGAGGAAATTCTAGAGAAGGGTGAATGAGGTAAGCAGAAAGCTTTTGGAGGAAATGTGAGAGAGGGGTGAATGAGCCAAGAAGAAAGCATTTGGAGGAAATGCGAGAGAAGGGTGAATGAGCCAAGTAGAAAGCACTTGGAGGAAATGCGAGAGAAGGCTGAATGGGCCAAGCAGAAAGCACTTGGAGGAAATGTGAGAGAAGTGTGAATGAGCCAAGCAGAAAGCGCTTTCAGGAAATGGAGAGAGAAGTGTGAATGAGCCAAGCAAAAAGCACTTGGAGGAAATTCACGAGAAAGGTGAATGGTCCAAGCAGAAAGCGCTTGGAGGAAATTCAAGAGAAAGGTGAATGGTCCAACCAGAAAGCGCTTGGAAGAAATGTGAGAGAAGGGTGAATGAGCCAAGTAGAAAACTCTTGGAGGAAATGCGAGAGAAGGCTGAATGAGCCAAGCAGAAAGCGCTTGGAGGAAATTCAAGACAAAGGTGAATGGGCCAAGCCGAAAGCGCTTGGAGGAAATGCGAGAGAAGGCAGAGTCAAGCAGAAAGCGGTTGGAGTAAATGAGAGAGACGGGTGAATGAGCCAAGCAGAAAGCGCTTGGAGGAAATTCTAGAGAAGGCTGAATGAGGTAAGCAGAAAGCTTTTGGAGGAAATGTGAGAGATGGGTGAATGAGCCAAGAAGAAAGCGTTTGGAGGAAATGGGAGAGAAGGCTGAATGGGCCAAGCAGAAAGCACTTGGAGGAAATGTGAGACAAGTGTGAATGAGCCAAGCAGAAAGCGATTGGAGGAAATGTTAGAGAAGCGTGAATGAGGAAAGCAGAAAGCTCTTGGAGGAAATGCGAGAGAAGGCTGAGTCAAGCAGAAAGCGGTTGAAGGCAATGCGAGAGAAGGCTGAGGCAAGCAGAAAGCGCTTGGAGGAAATGTGATAGAATGCAGAGTCAAGCAGAAAGCGGTTGGAGTAAATGAGAGAGACGGGTGAATGAGCCAAGCAGAAAGCGCTTGGAGGAAATTCAAGAGAAGGGTGAATGAGCGAAGAAGAAAGCATTTGGAGGAAATGTGACAGAAGGGTGAATGGGCCAACAGAAAGCACTTGGAGGAAATGTGAGACAAGTGTGAATGAGCCAAGCAGAAAGTTCTTGGAGGAAATGCGAGAGAAGGGTGAAGGAGCCAAGCAGAAAGCACTTGGAGGAAATGCGAGAGAAGGCTAAATGGGCCAAGCAGAAAGCACTTGGAGGAAATGTGAGACAAGTGTGAATGAGCAAAGCAGAAATCGTTTGGAGGAAATGTGAGAGAAGGGTGAATGAGCCAAGCAGAAAGCGATTGGAGGAAATGTTAGAGAAGCGTGAATGAGGAAAGCAGAAAGCGCTTGGAGGAAATGCGAGAGAAGGCTGAGTCAAGCAGAAAGCGGTTGAAGGTAATGGGAGAGAAGGCTGAGGCAAGCAGAAAGCCCTTGGAGGAAATGGGAGAGATGGCTGAATGAGCCAAGTAGAAAGCTCTTGGAGGAAATTCGAGAGAAGGGTGAATGGTCCAACCAGAAAGCGCTTGGAAGAAATGTGAGAGAAGCGTGAATGAGCCAAGCAGAAAGCACTTGGAGGAAATGCGAGAGAAGCGTGAATCAGCCAAGCTCTTGGAGGAAATTGAAAAGGGACAGGTGAATGAGCCAAGCAGTAAGTGCTTGGAGGAAATGCGAGAGAAGGCTGAATGAGCAGAGCAGAAAGCGCTTGGAGGAAATGGGAGAGAAGGCTGAGTAAAGGAGAAAGCGGTTGGAGGAAATTCGAGAGAAGGCTGAATGAGCAGAGCAGAAAGCGCTGGGAGGAAATGGGAGAGAAGGCTGAATGAGCCATGGAGAAAGCGCTTGGAGGAAATTCAAGAGAAAGGTGAATGGTCCAAGCAGAAAGCGCTTGGAGGAAATGTGAGATAAGCGTGAATGAGCCAAGCAGAAAGTTCTTGGAGGGAATTTGAGAGAAGGGTGAATGAGCCAAGCAGAAAGCACTTGGAGGAAATGCGAGAGAAGGCTGAATGGGCCAAGCAGAAAGCTCTTGGAGGAAATGTGAGAGAAGCGTGAATGAGCCAAGTAGAAAGTTCTTGGAGGAAATGCTAGAGAAGGCTGAATGGGCCAAGCAGAAAGCACTTGGAGGAAATGTGAGACAAGTGTGAATGAGCCAAGCAGAAATCGTTTGGAGGAAATGTGAGACAAGTGTGAATGAGCCAAGCAGAAAGCGCTTGGAGGAAATTCGAGAGAAGGGTGAATCAGCGAAGCAGAAAGAACTTGGAGGCAACGTGGGAGAAGTGTGAATGAGCGTGGAGGAAATGCGAAAGACAGGGGAATGAGCCAAGTAGAAAGCCCTTGAAGGAACTGCGAGAGAAGGCTGAATGAGCCAAGCAGAAATCATTTGGAGGAAATGTGAGAGAAGCGTGAATGAGGAAAGCAGAAAGCGGTTGCAGGAAATGCGAAGGAAGTGTGAATGAACCAGCAGAAAGCGCTTGGATGAAATGTGAGAGAACTGTGAATGAGCGAAGCAGAAAGAACTTGGAGGCAATGTGGGAGAAGTGTGAATGAGCGTGGAGGAAATGCGAAAGACAGGGGAATGAGCCAAGTAGAAAGCTCTTGAAGGAACTGCGAGAGTAGGCTGAATGAGCCAAGCAGAAAGCGCTTGAAGGTAATGGGAGAGAGAGGTGAATGAGCCAAGAAGAAAGCTTTTGGAGGAAATGCGAGAGAAGGGTGAATGAGCCAAGCAGAAAGCACTTGGAGGAAATGCGAGAGAAGGCTGAATGGGCCAAGCAGAAAGCACTTGGAGGAAATGTGAGAGAAGGGTGAATGAGCCAAGCAGAAAGCTATTGGAGGAAATGCCAGAGAAGGGTGAATGAGCCAAGCAGAAAGCACTTGGAGGAAATGTGAGAGAAGCGTGAATGAGCCAAGCAGAAAGTACTTGGAGGAAATTCGAGAGAAGGCTGAATGAGCCAAGCAGAAAGCGCTTGGAGGAAATTCAAGAGAAAGGTGAATCGTCCAACCAGAAAGCGCTTGGAAGAAATGTGAGAGAAGCTTGAATGAGCCAAGCAGAAAGTTCTTGGAGGGAATTCGAGAGAAGGGTGAATGAGCCAAGCAGAAAGCACTTGGAGGAAATGCAAGAGAAGGCTGAATGGGCCAAGCAGAAAGCACTTGGAGGAAATGTGAGACAAGTGTGAATGAGCCAAGCAGAAAGCGATTGGAGGAAATGTTAGAGAAGCGTGAATGAGGAAAGCAGAAAGCGCTTGAAGGTAATGTTAGAGAAGGCTGAGGCAAGCAGAAAGCACTTGGAGGAAATGCAAGAGAAGGCTGAGCCAAGCAGAATGCTGTTGGAGTAAATGAGAGAGACGGGTGAATGAGCCAAGCAGAAAGCGCTTGGAGGAACTGTGAGAGAAGCCTGAATGAGCCAAGCAGAAAGCGCTTGAAGGTAATGTTAGAGAAGGCTGAGGCAAGCAGAAAGCACTTGGAGGAATTGCGAGAGAAGGCTGAGTCAAGCAGAAAGCGGTTGGAGTAAATTCGAGAGAAGGGTGAATGAGGCAAGCAGAAAGCATTTGGAGGAAATGCCAGAGAAGGGTGAATGAGCCAAGCAGAAAGCACTTGGAGGAAATGCGAGAGAAGGCTGAATGGGCCAAGCAGAAAGCACTTGGAGGAAATGTGAGACAAGTGTGAATGAGCCAAGCAGAAAGCGCTTGGAGGAAATGCGAGAGAAGGCTGAATGAGCCAAGCAGAAAGCGCTTGGAGGAAATTCAAGAGAAAGGTGAATGGGCCAAGCAGAAAGCACTTGGAGGAAATGCGAGAGAAGGCTGAATGAGCCAAGCAGAAAGCGCTTGGAGGAAATTCACGAGAAAGGTGAATGGTCCAAGCAGAAAGCCCTTGGAGGAATTGCGAGAGAAGGCTGAGTCAAGCAGAAAGCGGTTGGAGTAAATTCGAGAGAAGGGTGAATGAGGCAAGCAGAAAGCATTTGGAGGAAATGCCAGAGAAGGGTGAATGAGCCAAGCAGAAAGCACTTGGAGGAAATGTGAGAGAAGCGTGAATGAGCCAAGCAGAAAGTTCTTGGAGGAAATTCAAGAGAAGTGTGAATGATCCAAACAGAAAGCTCTTGGAGGAAATGTGAGAGAAGCGTGAATGAGCCAAGTAGAAAGTTCTTGGAGGAAATGCGAGAGAAGGCTGAATGGGCCAAGCAGAAAGCACTTGGAGGAAATGTGAGAGAAGTGTGAATGAGCCAAGCAGAAAGCGGTTGCAGGAAATGCGAAGGAAGTGTGAATGAGCCAAGCAGAAAGCGCTTGGAGGAAATTCAAGAGAAGTGTGAATGGTCCAAGCAGAAAGTGCTTGGAGGAAATGTGAGAGAAGGGTGAATGAGCCAAGCAGAAAGTTCTTGGAGGAAATTCACGAGAAAGGTGAATGGTCCAAGCAGAAAGCCCTTGGAGGAATTGCGAGAGAAGGCTGAGTCAAGCAGAAAGCGGTTGGAGTAAATTCGAGAGAAGGGTGAATGAGGCAAGCAGAAAGCATTTGGAGGAAATGCCAGAGAAGGGTGAATGAGCCAAGCAGAAAGCACTTGGAGGAAATGTGAGAGAAGCGTGAATGAGCCAAGCAGAAAGTTCTTGGAGGAAATTCAAGAGAAGTGTGAATGATCCAAACAGAAAGCTCTTGGAGGAAATGTGAGAGAAGGGTGAATGAGCCAAGCAGAAAGCTATTGGAGGAAATGTTAGAGAAGCGTGAATGAGGAAAGCAGAAAGCGCTTGGAGGAAATGCGGGAGAAGGCTGAGCCAAGCAGAAAGCGGTTGGAGTAAATGAGAGAGACGGGTGAATGAGCCAAGCAGAAAGCGCTTGGAGGAACTGCGAGAGAAGCCTGAATGAGCCAAGCAGAAAGCGCTTGAAGGTAATGTGAGAGAAGGCTGAGGCAAGCAGAAAGCGCTTGGAGGAATTGCGAGAGAAGGCTGAGTCAAGCAGAAAGCGGTTGGAGTAAATTCGAGAGAAGGGTGAATGAGGCAAGCAGAAAGCATTTGGAGGAAATGCCAGAGAAGGGTGAATGAGCCAAGCAGAAAGCACTTGGAGGAAATGTGAGAGAAGCGTGAATGAGCCAAGCAGAAAGTTCTTGGAGGAAATTCAAGAGAAGTGTGAATGATCCAAACAGAAAGCTCTTGGAGGAAATGTGAGAGAAGCGTGAATGAGCCAAGTAGAAAGCGCTTGGAGGAAATTCAAGAGAAAGGTGAATGGGCCAAGCAGAAAGCACTTGGAGGAAATGCGAGAGAAGGCTGAATGAGCCAAGCAGAAAGCGCTTGGAGGAAATTCACGAGAAAGGTGAATGGTCCAAGCAGAAAGCCCTTGGAGGAATTGCGAGAGAAGGCTGAGTCAAGCAGAAAGCGGTTGGAGTAAATTCGAGAGAAGGGTGAATGAGGCAAGCAGAAAGCATTTGGAGGAAATGCCAGAGAAGGGTGAATGAGCCAAGCAGAAAGCACTTGGAGGAAATGTGAGAGAAGCGTGAATGAGCCAAGCAGAAAGTTCTTGGAGGAAATTCAAGAGAAGTGTGAATGATCCAAACAGAAAGCTCTTGGAGGAAATGTGAGAGAAGCGTGAATGAGCCAAGTAGAAAGTTCTTGGAGGAAATGCGAGAGAAGGCTGAATGGGCCAAGCAGAAAGCACTTGGAGGAAATGTGAGAGAAGTGTGAATGAGCCAAGCAGAAAGCGGTTGCAGGAAATGCGAAGGAAGTGTGAATGAGCCAAGCAGAAAGCGCTTGGAGGAAATTCAAGAGAAGTGTGAATGGTCCAAGCAGAAAGTGCTTGGAGGAAATGTGAGAGAAGGGTGAATGAGCCAAGCAGAAAGTTCTTGGAGGAAATTCACGAGAAAGGTGAATGGTCCAAGCAGAAAGCCCTTGGAGGAATTGCGAGAGAAGGCTGAGTCAAGCAGAAAGCGGTTGGAGTAAATTCGAGAGAAGGGTGAATGAGGCAAGCAGAAAGCATTTGGAGGAAATGCCAGAGAAGGGTGAATGAGCCAAGCAGAAAGCACTTGGAGGAAATGTGAGAGAAGCGTGAATGAGCCAAGCAGAAAGTTCTTGGAGGAAATTCAAGAGAAGTGTGAATGATCCAAACAGAAAGCTCTTGGAGGAAATGTGAGAGAAGGGTGAATGAGCCAAGCAGAAAGCTATTGGAGGAAATGTTAGAGAAGCGTGAATGAGGAAAGCAGAAAGCGCTTGGAGGAAATGCGGGAGAAGGCTGAGCCAAGCAGAAAGCGGTTGGAGTAAATGAGAGAGACGGGTGAATGAGCCAAGCAGAAAGCGCTTGGAGGAACTGCGAGAGAAGCCTGAATGAGCCAAGCAGAAAGCGCTTGAAGGTAATGTGAGAGAAGGCTGAGGCAAGCAGAAAGCGCTTGGAGGAATTGCGAGAGAAGGCTGAGTCAAGCAGAAAGCGGTTGGAGTAAATTCGAGAGAAGGGTGAATGAGGCAAGCAGAAAGCATTTGGAGGAAATGCCAGAGAAGGGTGAATGAGCCAAGCAGAAAGCACTTGGAGGAAATGTGAGAGAAGCGTGAATGAGCCAAGCAGAAAGTTCTTGGAGGAAATTCAAGAGAAGTGTGAATGATCCAAACAGAAAGCTCTTGGAGGAAATGTGAGAGAAGCGTGAATGAGCCAAGTAGAAAGCGCTTGGAGGAAATGCGAGAGAAGGCTGAATGAGCCAAGCAGAAAGCGCTTGAAGGTAATGGGAGAGAAGGCTGAGTCAAGCAGAAAGCACTTGGAGGAAATGTGAGAGAGAGGTGAATGAGCCAAGAAGAAAGCGTTTGGAGGAAATGCGAGAGAAGGGTGAATGAGCCAAGCAGAAAGCACTTGGAGGAAATGCGAGAGAAGGCTGAATGGGCCAAGCAGAAAGCACTTGGAGGAAATGTGAGACAAGTGTGAATGAGCCAAGCAGAAATCGTTTGGAGGAAATGTGAGAGAAGGGTGAATGAGCCAAGCAGAAAGCGATTGGAGGAAATGTTAGAGAAGCCTGAATGAGCCAAGCAGAAAGCGCTTGAAGGTAATGTTAGAGAAGGCTGAGGCAAGCAGAAAGCACTTGGAGGAAATGCAAGAGAAGGCTGAGCCAAGCAGAATGCTGTTGGAGTAAATGAGAGAGACGGGTGAATGAGCCAAGCAGAAAGCGCTTGGAGGAACTGTGAGAGAAGCCTGAATGAGCCAAGCAGAAAGCGCTTGAAGGTAATGTTAGAGAAGGCTGAGGCAAGCAGAAAGCACTTGGAGGAATTGCGAGAGAAGGCTGAGTCAAGCAGAAAGCGGTTGGAGTAAATTCGAGAGAAGGGTGAATGAGGCAAGCAGAAAGCATTTGGAGGAAATGCCAGAGAAGGGTGAATGAGCCAAGCAGAAAGCACTTGGAGGAAATGCGAGAGAAGGCTGAATGGGCCAAGCAGAAAGCACTTGGAGGAAATGTGAGACAAGTGTGAATGAGCCAAGCAGAAAGCGCTTGGAGGAAATGCGAGAGAAGGCTGAATGAGCCAAGCAGAAAGCGCTTGGAGGAAATTCAAGAGAAAGGTGAATGGGCCAAGCAGAAAGCACTTGGAGGAAATGCGAGAGAAGGCTGAATGAGCCAAGCAGAAAGCGCTTGGAGGAAATTCACGAGAAAGGTGAATGGTCCAAGCAGAAAGCCCTTGGAGGAATTGCGAGAGAAGGCTGAGTCAAGCAGAAAGCGGTTGGAGTAAATTCGAGAGAAGGGTGAATGAGGCAAGCAGAAAGCATTTGGAGGAAATGCCAGAGAAGGGTGAATGAGCCAAGCAGAAAGCACTTGGAGGAAATGTGAGAGAAGCGTGAATGAGCCAAGCAGAAAGTTCTTGGAGGAAATTCAAGAGAAGTGTGAATGATCCAAACAGAAAGCGCTTGGAGGAAATGTGAGAGAAGCGTGAATGAGCCAAGTAGAAAGTTCTTGGAGGAAATGCGAGAGAAGGCTGAATGGGCCAAGCAGAAAGCACTTGGAGGAAATGTGAGAGAAGTGTGAATGAGCCAAGCAGAAAGCGGTTGCAGGAAATGCGAAGGAAGTGTGAATGAGCCAAGCAGAAAGCGCTTGGAGGAAATTCAAGAGAAGTGTGAATGGTCCAAGCAGAAAGTGCTTGGAGGAAATGTGAGAGAAGGGTGAATGAGCCAAGCAGAAAGTTCTTGGAGGAAATTCACGAGAAAGGTGAATGGTCCAAGCAGAAAGCCCTTGGAGGAATTGCGAGAGAAGGCTGAGTCAAGCAGAAAGCGGTTGGAGTAAATTCGAGAGAAGGGTGAATGAGGCAAGCAGAAAGCATTTGGAGGAAATGCCAGAGAAGGGTGAATGAGCCAAGCAGAAAGCACTTGGAGGAAATGTGAGAGAAGCGTGAATGAGCCAAGCAGAAAGTTCTTGGAGGAAATTCAAGAGAAGTGTGAATGATCCAAACAGAAAGCTCTTGGAGGAAATGTGAGAGAAGGGTGAATGAGCCAAGCAGAAAGCTATTGGAGGAAATGTTAGAGAAGCGTGAATGAGGAAAGCAGAAAGCGCTTGGAGGAAATGCGGGAGAAGGCTGAGCCAAGCAGAAAGCGGTTGGAGTAAATGAGAGAGACGGGTGAATGAGCCAAGCAGAAAGCGCTTGGAGGAACTGCGAGAGAAGCCTGAATGAGCCAAGCAGAAAGCGCTTGAAGGTAATGTGAGAGAAGGCTGAGGCAAGCAGAAAGCGCTTGGAGGAATTGCGAGAGAAGGCTGAGTCAAGCAGAAAGCGGTTGGAGTAAATTCGAGAGAAGGGTGAATGAGGCAAGCAGAAAGCATTTGGAGGAAATGCCAGAGAAGGGTGAATGAGCCAAGCAGAAAGCACTTGGAGGAAATGTGAGAGAAGCGTGAATGAGCCAAGCAGAAAGTTCTTGGAGGAAATTCAAGAGAAGTGTGAATGATCCAAACAGAAAGCTCTTGGAGGAAATGTGAGAGAAGCTTGAATGAGCCAAGTAGAAAGCGCTTGGAGGAAATTCAAGAGAAAGGTGAATGGGCCAAGCAGAAAGCACTTGGAGGAAATGCGAGAGAAGGCTGAATGAGCCAAGCAGAAAGCGCTTGGAGGAAATTCACGAGAAAGGTGAATGGTCCAAGCAGAAAGCCCTTGGAGGAATTGCGAGAGAAGGCTGAGTCAAGCAGAAAGCGGTTGGAGTAAATTCGAGAGAAGGGTGAATGAGGCAAGCAGAAAGCATTTGGAGGAAATGCCAGAGAAGGGTGAATGAGCCAAGCAGAAAGCACTTGGAGGAAATGTGAGAGAAGCGTGAATGAGCCAAGCAGAAAGTTCTTGGAGGAAATTCAAGAGAAGTGTGAATGATCCAAACAGAAAGCTCTTGGAGGAAATGTGAGAGAAGCGTGAATGAGCCAAGTAGAAAGTTCTTGGAGGAAATGCGAGAGAAGGCTGAATGGGCCAAGCAGAAAGCACTTGGAGGAAATGTGAGAGAAGTGTGAATGAGCCAAGCAGAAAGCGGTTGCAGGAAATGCGAAGGAAGTGTGAATGAGCCAAGCAGAAAGCGCTTGGAGGAAATTCAAGAGAAGTGTGAATGGTCCAAGCAGAAAGTGCTTGGAGGAAATGTGAGAGAAGGGTGAATGAGCCAAGCAGAAAGTTCTTGGAGGAAATTCACGAGAAAGGTGAATGGTCCAAGCAGAAAGCCCTTGGAGGAATTGCGAGAGAAGGCTGAGTCAAGCAGAAAGCGGTTGGAGTAAATTCGAGAGAAGGGTGAATGAGGCAAGCAGAAAGCATTTGGAGGAAATGCCAGAGAAGGGTGAATGAGCCAAGCAGAAAGCACTTGGAGGAAATGTGAGAGAAGCGTGAATGAGCCAAGCAGAAAGTTCTTGGAGGAAATTCAAGAGAAGTGTGAATGATCCAAACAGAAAGCTCTTGGAGGAAATGTGAGAGAAGGGTGAATGAGCCAAGCAGAAAGCTATTGGAGGAAATGTTAGAGAAGCGTGAATGAGGAAAGCAGAAAGCGCTTGGAGGAAATGCGGGAGAAGGCTGAGCCAAGCAGAAAGCGGTTGGAGTAAATGAGAGAGACGGGTGAATGAGCCAAGCAGAAAGCGCTTGGAGGAACTGCGAGAGAAGCCTGAATGAGCCAAGCAGAAAGCGCTTGAAGGTAATGTGAGAGAAGGCTGAGGCAAGCAGAAAGCGCTTGGAGGAATTGCGAGAGAAGGCTGAGTCAAGCAGAAAGCGGTTGGAGTAAATTCGAGAGAAGGGTGAATGAGGCAAGCAGAAAGCATTTGGAGGAAATGCCAGAGAAGGGTGAATGAGCCAAGCAGAAAGCACTTGGAGGAAATGTGAGAGAAGCGTGAATGAGCCAAGCAGAAAGTTCTTGGAGGAAATTCAAGAGAAGTGTGAATGATCCAAACAGAAAGCTCTTGGAGGAAATGTGAGAGAAGCGTGAATGAGCCAAGTAGAAAGCGCTTGGAGGAAATGCGAGAGAAGGCTGAATGAGCCAAGCAGAAAGCGCTTGAAGGTAATGGGAGAGAAGGCTGAGTCAAGCAGAAAGCACTTGGAGGAAATGTGAGAGAGAGGTGAATGAGCCAAGAAGAAAGCGTTTGGAGGAAATGCGAGAGAAGGGTGAATGAGCCAAGCAGAAAGCACTTGGAGGAAATGCGAGAGAAGGCTGAATGGGCCAAGCAGAAAGCACTTGGAGGAAATGTGAGACAAGTGTGAATGAGCCAAGCAGAAATCGTTTGGAGGAAATGTGAGAGAAGGGTGAATGAGCCAAGCAGAAAGCGATTGGAGGAAATGTTAGAGAAGCCTGAATGAGCCAAGCAGAAAGCGCTTGAAGGTAATGTGAGAGAAGGCTGAGCCAAGCAGAAAGCGCTTGGAGGAATTGCAAGAGAAGGCTGAGTCAAGCAGAAAGCGGTTGGAGTAAATTCGAGAGAAGGGTGAATGAGGCAAGCAGAAAGCATTTGGAGGAAATGCCAGAGAAGGGTGAATGGGCCAAGCAGAAAGCTCTTGGAGGAAATGTGAGAGAAGAGTGAATGAGCCAAGTAGAAAGTTCTTGGAGGAAATGCTAGAGAAGGCTGAATGGGCCAAGCAGAAAGCACTTGGAGGAAATGTGAGACAAGTGTGAATGAGCCAAGCAGAAATCGTTTGGAGGAAATGTGAGACAAGTGTGAATGAGCCAAGCAGAAAGCGCTTGGAGGAAATGCGAGAGAAGGCTGAATGAGCCAAGCAGAAAGCGCTTGGAGGAAATTCAAGAGAAAGGTGAATGGGCCAAGCAGAAAGCACTTGGAGGAAATGCGAGAGAAGGCTGAATGAGCCAAGCAGAAAGCGCTTGGAGGAAATTAACGAGAAAGGTGAATGGTCCAAGCAGAAAGCCCTTGGAGGAATTGCGAGAGAAGGCTGAGTCAAGCAGAAAGCGGTTGGAGTACATTCGAGAGAAGGGTGAATGAGGCAAGCAGAAAGCATTTGGAGGAAATGCCAGAGAAGGGTGAATGAGCCAAGCAGAAAGCACTTGGAGGAAATGTGAGAGAAGCGTGAATGAGCCAAGTAGAAAGTTCTTGGAGGAAATGCGAGAGAAGGCTGAATGGGCCAAGCAGAAAGCACTTGGAGGAAATGTGAGAGAAGTGTGAATGAGCCAAGCAGAAAGCGGTTGCAGGAAATGCGAAGGAAGTGTGAATGAGCCAAGCAGAAAGCGCTTGGAGGAAATTCAAGAGAAGTGTGAATGGTCCAAGCAGAAAGTGCTTGGAGGAAATGTGAGAGAAGCGTGAATGAGCCAAGCAGAAAGTTCTTGGAGGGAATTCGAGAGAAGGGTGAATGAGCCAAGCAGAAAGTTCTTGGAGGAAATTCGAGAGAAGGCTGAATGAGCCAAGCAGAAAGCGCTTGGAGGAAATTCAAGAGAAAGGTGAATGGTCCAAGCAGAAAGCGCTTGGAGGAAATGTGAGAGAAGCCTGAATGAGCCAAGCAGAAAGCGCTTGGAGGAAATGTGAGAGAAGCCTGAATGAACCAAGCAGAAAGTTCTTGGATGGAATTCGAGAGAAGGGTGAATGAGCCAAGCAGAAAGCGCTTGGAGGAAATTCACGAGAAAGGTGAATGGTCCAAGCAGAAAGCCCTTGGAGGAATTGCGAGAGAAGGCTGAGTCAAGCAGAAAGCGGTTGGAGTAAATTCGAGAGAAGGGTGAATGAGGCAAGCAGAAAGCATTTGGAGGAAATGCCAGAGAAGGGTGAATGAGCCAAGCAGAAAGCACTTGGAGGAAATGTGAGAGAAGCGTGAATGAGCCAAGCAGAAAGTTCTTGGAGGAAATTCAAGAGAAGTGTGAATGATCCAAACAGAAAGCTCTTGGAGGAAATGTGAGAGAAGCGTGAATGAGCCAAGTAGAAAGCGCTTGGAGGAAATGCGAGAGAAGGCTGAATGAGCCAAGCAGAAAGCGCTTGAAGGTAATGGGAGAGAAGGCTGAGTCAAGCAGAAAGCACTTGGAGGAAATGTGAGAGAGAGGTGAATGAGCCAAGAAGAAAGCGTTTGGAGGAAATGCGAGAGAAGGCTGAATGAGCCAAGCAGAAAGCACTTGGAGGAAATGCGAGAGAAGGCTGAATGGGCCAAGCAGAAAGCACTTGGAGGAAATGTGAGACAAGTGTGAATGAGCCAAGCAGAAATCGTTTGGAGGAAATGTGAGAGAAGGGTGAATGAGCCAAGCAGAAAGCGATTGGAGGAAATGTTAGAGAAGCCTGAATGAGCCAAGCAGAAAGCGCTTGAAGGTAATGTGAGAGAAGGCTGAGCCAAGCAGAAAGCGCTTGGAGGAATTGCAAGAGAAGGCTGAGTCAAGCAGAAAGCGGTTGGAGTAAATTCGAGAGAAGGGTGAATGAGGCAAGCAGAAAGCATTTGGAGGAAATGCCAGAGAAGGGTGAATGAGCCAAGCAGAAAGCACTTGGAGGAAATGCGAGCGAAGTTTGAATGGGCCAAGCAGAAAGCTCTTGGAGGAAATGTGAGAGAAGAGTGAATGAGCCAAGTAGAAAGTTCTTGGAGGAAATGCTAGAGAAGGCTGAATGGGCCAAGCAGAAAGCACTTGGAGGAAATGTGAGACAAGTGTGAATGAGCCAAGCAGAAATCGTTTGGAGGAAATGTGAGACAAGTGTGAATGAGCCAAGCAGAAAGCGCTTGGAGGAAATGCGAGAGAAGGCTGAATGAGCCAAGCAGAAAGCGCTTGGAGGAAATTCAAGAGAAAGGTGAATGGGCCAAGCAGAAAGCACTTGGAGGAAATGCGAGAGAAGGCTGAATGAGCCAAGCAGAAAGCGCTTGGAGGAAATTCACGAGAAAGGTGAATGGTCCAAGCAGAAAGCCCTTGGAGGAATTGCGAGAGAAGGCTGAGTCAAGCAGAAAGCGGTTGGAGTAAATTCGAGAGAAGGGTGAATGAGGCAAGCAGAAAGCATTTGGAGGAAATGCCAGAGAAGGGTGAATGAGCCAAGCAGAAAGCACTTGGAGGAAATGTGAGAGAAGCGTGAATGAGCCAAGCAGAAAGTTCTTGGAGGAAATTCAAGAGAAGTGTGAATGATCCAAACAGAAAGCTCTTGGAGGAAATGTGAGAGAAGCGTGAATGAGCCAAGTAGAAAGTTCTTGGAGGAAATGCGAGAGAAGGCTGAATGGGCCAAGCAGAAAGCACTTGGAGGAAATGTGAGAGAAGTGTGAATGAGCCAAGCAGAAATCGTTTGGAGGAAATGTGAGACAAGTGTGAATGAGCCAAGCAGAAAGCGCTTGGAGGAAATGCGAGAGAAGGCTGAATGAGCCAAGCAGAAAGCGCTTGGAGGAAATTCAAGAGAAAGGTGAATGGGCCAAGCAGAAAGCACTTGGAGGAAATGCGAGAGAAGGCTGAATGAGCCAAGCAGAAAGCGCTTGGAGGAAATTCACGAGAAAGGTGAATGGTCCAAGCAGAAAGCCCTTGGAGGAATTGCGAGAGAAGGCTGAGTCAAGCAGAAAGCGGTTGGAGTAAATTCGAGAGAAGGGTGAATGAGGCAAGCAGAAAGCATTTGGAGGAAATGCCAGAGAAGGGTGAATGAGCCAAGCAGAAAGCACTTGGAGGAAATGTGAGAGAAGCGTGAATGAGCCAAGCAGAAAGTTCTTGGAGGAAATTCAAGAGAAGTGTGAATGATCCAAACAGAAAGCTCTTGGAGGAAATGTGAGAGAAGCGTGAATGAGCCAAGTAGAAAGTTCTTGGAGGAAATGCGAGAGAAGGCTGAATGGGCCAAGCAGAAAGCACTTGGAGGAAATGTGAGAGAAGTGTGAATGAGCCAAGCAGAAAGCGGTTGCAGGAAATGCGAAGGAAGTGTGAATGAGCCAAGCAGAAAGCGCTTGGAGGAAATTCAAGAGAAGTGTGAATGGTCCAAGCAGAAAGTGCTTGGAGGAAATGTGAGAGAAGCGTGAATGAGCCAAGCAGAAAGTTCTTGGAGGGAATTCGAGAGAAGGGTGAATGAGCCAAGCAGAAAGTTCTTGGAGGAAATTCGAGAGAAGGCTGAATGAGCCAAGCAGAAAGCGCTTGGAGGAAATTCAAGAGAAAGGTGAATGGTCCAAGCAGAAAGCGCTTGGAGGAAATGTGAGAGAAGCCTGAATGAACCAAGCAGAAAGTTCTTGGATGGAATTCGAGAGAAGGGTGAATGAGCCAAGCAGAAAGCGATTGGAGGAAATGTTAGAGAAGCCTGAATGAGCCAAGCAGAAAGCGCTTGAAGGTAATGTGAGAGAAGGCTGAGCCAAGCAGAAAGCGCTTGGAGGAATTGCGAGAGAAGGCTGAGTCAAGCAGAAAGCGGTTGGAGTAAATTCGAGAGAAGGGTGAATGAGGCAAGCAGAAAGCATTTGGAGGAAATGCCAGAGAAGGGTTATTGAGCCAAGCAGAAAGCACTTGGAGGAAATGCTAGCGAAGTTTGAATGGGCCAAGCAGAAAGCTCTTGGAGGAAATGTGAGAGAAGCGTGAATGAGACAAGTAGAAAGTTCTTGGAGGAAATGCTAGAGAAGGCTGAATGGGCCAAGCAGAAAGCACTTGGAGGAAATGTGAGACAAGTGTGAATGAGCCAAGCAGAAATCGTTTGGAGGAAATGTGAGACAAGTGTGAATGAGCCAAGCAGAAAGCGCTTGGAGGAAATTCGAGAGAAGGGTGAATCAGCGAAGCAGAAAGAACTTGGAGGCAACGTGGGAGAAGTGTGAATGAGCGTGGAGGAAATGCGAAAGACAGGGGAATGAGCCAAGTAGAAAGCCCTTGAAGGAACTGCGAGAGAAGGCTGAATGAGCCAAGCAGAAATCATTTGGAGGAAATGTGAGAGAAGCGTGAATGAGGAAAGCAGAAAGCGGTTGCAGGAAATGCGAAGGAAGTGTGAATGAACCAGCAGAAAGCGCTTGGATGAAATTCAAGAGAAGTGTGAATGGTCCAAGCAGAAAGTGCTTGGAGGAAATGTGAGAGAAGCGTGAATGAGCCAAGCAGAAAGTTCTTGGAGGGAATTCGAGAGAAGGGTGAATGAGCCAAGCAGAAAGTTCTTGGAGGAAATTCGAGAGAAGGCTGAATGAGCCAAGCAGAAAGCGCTTGGAGGAAATTCAAGAGAAAGGTGAATGGTCCAAGCAGAAAGCGCTTGGAGGAAATGTGAGAGAAGCCTGAATGAACCAAGCAGAAAGTTCTTGGAGGAAATGCGAGAGAAGGCTGAATGGGCCAAGCAGAAAGCACTTGGAGGAAATGTGAGAGAAGTGTGAATGAGCCAAGCAGAAAGCGGTTGCAGGAAATGCGAAGGAAGTGTGAATGAGCCAAGCAGAAAGCGCTTGGAGGAAATTCAAGAGAAGTGTGAATGGTCCAAGCAGAAAGTGCTTGGAGGAAATGTGAGAGAAGCGTGAATGAGCCAAGCAGAAAGTTCTTGGAGGGAATTCGAGAGAAGGGTGAATGAGCCAAGCAGAAAGTTCTTGGAGGAAATTCGAGAGAAGGCTGAATGAGCCAAGCAGAAAGCGCTTGGAGGAAATTCAAGAGAAAGGTGAATGGTCCAAGCAGAAAGCGCTTGGAGGAAATGTGAGAGAAGCCTGAATGAACCAAGCAGAAAGTTCTTGGATGGAATTCGAGAGAAGGGTGAATGAGCCAAGCAGAAAGCGATTGGAGGAAATGTTAGAGAAGCCTGAATGAGCCAAGCAGAAAGCGCTTGAAGGTAATGTGAGAGAAGGCTGAGCCAAGCAGAAAGCGCTTGGAGGAATTGCGAGAGAAGGCTGAGTCAAGCAGAAAGCGGTTGGAGTAAATTCGAGAGAAGGGTGAATGAGGCAAGCAGAAAGCATTTGGAGGAAATGCCAGAGAAGGGTGAATGAGCCAAGCAGAAAGCACTTGGAGGAAATGCTAGCGAAGTTTGAATGGGCCAAGCAGAAAGCTCTTGGAGGAAATGTGAGAGAAGCGTGAATGAGACAAGTAGAAAGTTCTTGGAGGAAATGCTAGAGAAGGCTGAATGGGCCAAGCAGAAAGCACTTGGAGGAAATGTGAGACAAGTGTGAATGAGCCAAGCAGAAATCGTTTGGAGGAAATGTGAGACAAGTGTGAATGAGCCAAGCAGAAAGCGCTTGGAGGAAATTCGAGAGAAGGGTGAATCAGCGAAGCAGAAAGAACTTGGAGGCAACGTGGGAGAAGTGTGAATGAGCGTGGAGGAAATGCGAAAGACAGGGGAATGAGCCAAGTAGAAAGCCCTTGAAGGAACTGCGAGAGAAGGCTGAATGAGCCAAGCAGAAATCATTTGGAGGAAATGTGAGAGAAGCGTGAATGAGGAAAGCAGAAAGCGGTTGCAGGAAATGCGAAGGAAGTGTGAATGAACCAGCAGAAAGCGCTTGGATGAAATGTGAGAGAACTGTGAATGAGCGAAGCAGAAAGAACTTGGAGGCAATGTGGGAGAAGTGTGAATGAGCGTGGAGGAAATGCGAAAGACAGGGGAATGAGCCAAGTAGAAAGCTCTTGAAGGAACTGCGAGAGTAGGCTGAATGAGCCAAGCAGAAAGCGCTTGAAGGTAATGGGAGAGAGAGGTGAATGAGCCAAGAAGAAAGCTTTTGGAGGAAATACGAGAGAAGGGTGAATGAGCCAAGCAGAAAGCACTTGGAGGAAATGCGAGAGAAGGCTGAATGGGCCAAGCAGAAAGCACTTGGAGGAAATGTGAGAGAAGGGTGAATGAGCCAAGCAGAAAGCTATTGGAGGAAATGCCAGAGAAGGGTGAATGAGCCAAGCAGAAAGCACTTGGAGGAAATGTGAGAGAAGCGTGAATGAGCCAAGCAGAAAGTACTTGGAGGAAATTCGAGAGAAGGCTGAATGAGCCAAGCAGAAAGTGCTTGGAGGAAATTCAAGAGAAAGGTGAATCGTCCAACCAGAAAGCGCTTGGAAGAAATGTGAGAGAAGCTTGAATGGGCCAAGCAGAAAGCACTTGGAGGAAATGTGAGACAAGTGTGAATGAGCCAAGCAGAAATCGTTTGGTGGAAATGTGAGAGAAGGGTGAATGAGCCAAGCAGAAAGCGATTGGAGGAAATGTTAGAGAAGCCTGAATGAGCCAAGCAGAAAGCGCTTGAAGGTAATGTGAGAGAAGGCTGAGCCAAGCAGAAAGCGCTTGGAGGAATTGCGAGAGAAGGCTGAGTCAAGCAGAAAGCGGTTGGAGTAAATTCGAGAGAAGGGTGAATGAGGCAAGCAGAAAGCATTTGGAGGAAATGCCAGAGAAGGGTGAATGAGCCAAGCAGAAAGCACTTGGAGGAAATGCGAGCGAAGTTTGAATGGGCCAAGCAGAAAGCTCTTGGAGGAAATGTGAGAGAAGCGTGAATGAGCCAAGTAGAAAGTTCTTGGAGGAAATGCTAGAGAAGGCTGAATGGGCCAAGCAGAAAGCACTTGGAGGAAATGTGAGACAAGTGTGAATGAGCCAAGCAGAAATCGTTTGGAGGAAATGTGAGACAAGTGTGAATGAGCCAAGCAGAAAGCGCTTGGAGGAAATTCGAGAGAAGGGTGAATCAGCGAAGCAGAAAGAACTTGGAGGCAACGTGGGAGAAGTGTGAATGAGCGTGGAGGAAATGCGAAAGACAGGGGAATGAGCCAAGTAGAAAGCCCTTGAAGGAACTGCGAGAGAAGGCTGAATGAGCCAAGCAGAAATCATTTGGAGGAAATGTGAGAGAAGCGTGAATGAGGAAAGCAGAAAGCGGTTGCAGGAAATGCGAAGGAAGTGTGAATGAACCAGCAGAAAGCGCTTGGATGAAATGTGAGAGAACTGTGAATGAGCGAAGCAGAAAGAACTTGGAGGCAATGTGGGAGAAGTGTGAATGAGCGTGGAGGAAATGCGAAAGACAGGGGAATGAGCCAAGTAGAAAGCTCTTGAAGGAACTGCGAGAGTAGGCTGAATGAGCCAAGCAGAAAGCGCTTGAAGGTAATGGGAGAGAGAGGTGAATGAGCCAAGAAGAAAGCTTTTGGAGGAAATGCGAGAGAAGGGTGAATGAGCCAAGCAGAAAGCACTTGGAGGAAATGCGAGAGAAGGCTGAATGGGCCAAGCAGAAAGCACTTGGAGGAAATGTGAGAGAAGGGTGAATGAGCCAAGCAGAAAGCTATTGGAGGAAATGCCAGAGAAGGGTGAATGAGCCAAGCAGAAAGCACTTGGAGGAAATGTGAGAGAAGCGTGAATGAGCCAAGCAGAAAGTACTTGGAGGAAATTCGAGAGAAGGCTGAATGAGCCAAGCAGAAAGCGCTTGGAGGAAATTCAAGAGAAAGGTGAATCGTCCAACCAGAAAGCGCTTGGAAGAAATGTGAGAGAAGCTTGAATGAGCCAAGCAGAAAGTTCTTGGAGGGAATTCGAGAGAAGGGTGAATGAGCCAAGCAGAAAGCACTTGGAGGAAATGCAAGAGAAGGCTGAATGGGCCAAGCAGAAAGCACTTGGAGGAAATGTGAGACAAGTGTGAATGAGCCAAGCAGAAAGCGATTGGAGGAAATGTTAGAGAAGCGTGAATGAGGAAAGCAGAAAGCGCTTGAAGGTAATGTTAGAGAAGGCTGAGGCAAGCAGAAAGCACTTGGAGGAAATGCAAGAGAAGGCTGAGCCAAGCAGAATGCTGTTGGAGTAAATGAGAGAGACGGGTGAATGAGCCAAGCAGAAAGCGCTTGGAGGAACTGTGAGAGAAGCCTGAATGAGCCAAGCAGAAAGCGCTTGAAGGTAATGTTAGAGAAGGCTGAGGCAAGCAGAAAGCACTTGGAGGAATTGCGAGAGAAGGCTGAGTCAAGCAGAAAGCGGTTGGAGTAAATTCGAGAGAAGGGTGAATGAGGCAAGCAGAAAGCATTTGGAGGAAATGCCAGAGAAGGGTGAATGAGCCAAGCAGAAAGCACTTGGAGGAAATGCGAGAGAAGGCTGAATGGGCCAAGCAGAAAGCACTTGGAGGAAATGTGAGACAAGTGTGAATGAGCCAAGCAGAAAGCGCTTGGAGGAAATGCGAGAGAAGGCTGAATGAGCCAAGCAGAAAGCGCTTGGAGGAAATTCAAGAGAAAGGTGAATGGGCCAAGCAGAAAGCACTTGGAGGAAATGCGAGAGAAGGCTGAATGAGCCAAGCAGAAAGCGCTTGGAGGAAATTCACGAGAAAGGTGAATGGTCCAAGCAGAAAGCCCTTGGAGGAATTGCGAGAGAAGGCTGAGTCAAGCAGAAAGCGGTTGGAGTAAATTCGAGAGAAGGGTGAATGAGGCAAGCAGAAAGCATTTGGAGGAAATGCCAGAGAAGGGTGAATGAGCCAAGCAGAAAGCACTTGGAGGAAATGTGAGAGAAGCGTGAATGAGCCAAGCAGAAAGTTCTTGGAGGAAATTCAAGAGAAGTGTGAATGATCCAAACAGAAAGCTCTTGGAGGAAATGTGAGAGAAGCGTGAATGAGCCAAGTAGAAAGTTCTTGGAGGAAATGCGAGAGAAGGCTGAATGGGCCAAGCAGAAAGCACTTGGAGGAAATGTGAGAGAAGTGTGAATGAGCCAAGCAGAAAGCGGTTGCAGGAAATGCGAAGGAAGTGTGAATGAGCCAAGCAGAAAGCGCTTGGAGGAAATTCAAGAGAAGTGTGAATGGTCCAAGCAGAAAGTGCTTGGAGGAAATGTGAGAGAAGGGTGAATGAGCCAAGCAGAAAGTTCTTGGAGGAAATTCACGAGAAAGGTGAATGGTCCAAGCAGAAAGCCCTTGGAGGAATTGCGAGAGAAGGCTGAGTCAAGCAGAAAGCGGTTGGAGTAAATTCGAGAGAAGGGTGAATGAGGCAAGCAGAAAGCATTTGGAGGAAATGCCAGAGAAGGGTGAATGAGCCAAGCAGAAAGCACTTGGAGGAAATGTGAGAGAAGCGTGAATGAGCCAAGCAGAAAGTTCTTGGAGGAAATTCAAGAGAAGTGTGAATGATCCAAACAGAAAGCTCTTGGAGGAAATGTGAGAGAAGGGTGAATGAGCCAAGCAGAAAGCTATTGGAGGAAATGTTAGAGAAGCGTGAATGAGGAAAGCAGAAAGCGCTTGGAGGAAATGCGGGAGAAGGCTGAGCCAAGCAGAAAGCGGTTGGAGTAAATGAGAGAGACGGGTGAATGAGCCAAGCAGAAAGCGCTTGGAGGAACTGCGAGAGAAGCCTGAATGAGCCAAGCAGAAAGCGCTTGAAGGTAATGTGAGAGAAGGCTGAGGCAAGCAGAAAGCGCTTGGAGGAATTGCGAGAGAAGGCTGAGTCAAGCAGAAAGCGGTTGGAGTAAATTCGAGAGAAGGGTGAATGAGGCAAGCAGAAAGCATTTGGAGGAAATGCCAGAGAAGGGTGAATGAGCCAAGCAGAAAGCACTTGGAGGAAATGTGAGAGAAGCGTGAATGAGCCAAGCAGAAAGTTCTTGGAGGAAATTCAAGAGAAGTGTGAATGATCCAAACAGAAAGCTCTTGGAGGAAATGTGAGAGAAGCGTGAATGAGCCAAGTAGAAAGCGCTTGGAGGAAATTCAAGAGAAAGGTGAATGGGCCAAGCAGAAAGCACTTGGAGGAAATGCGAGAGAAGGCTGAATGAGCCAAGCAGAAAGCGCTTGGAGGAAATTCACGAGAAAGGTGAATGGTCCAAGCAGAAAGCCCTTGGAGGAATTGCGAGAGAAGGCTGAGTCAAGCAGAAAGCGGTTGGAGTAAATTCGAGAGAAGGGTGAATGAGGCAAGCAGAAAGCATTTGGAGGAAATGCCAGAGAAGGGTGAATGAGCCAAGCAGAAAGCACTTGGAGGAAATGTGAGAGAAGCGTGAATGAGCCAAGCAGAAAGTTCTTGGAGGAAATTCAAGAGAAGTGTGAATGATCCAAACAGAAAGCTCTTGGAGGAAATGTGAGAGAAGCGTGAATGAGCCAAGTAGAAAGTTCTTGGAGGAAATGCGAGAGAAGGCTGAATGGGCCAAGCAGAAAGCACTTGGAGGAAATGTGAGAGAAGTGTGAATGAGCCAAGCAGAAAGCGGTTGCAGGAAATGCGAAGGAAGTGTGAATGAGCCAAGCAGAAAGCGCTTGGAGGAAATTCAAGAGAAGTGTGAATGGTCCAAGCAGAAAGTGCTTGGAGGAAATGTGAGAGAAGGGTGAATGAGCCAAGCAGAAAGTTCTTGGAGGAAATTCACGAGAAAGGTGAATGGTCCAAGCAGAAAGCCCTTGGAGGAATTGCGAGAGAAGGCTGAGTCAAGCAGAAAGCGGTTGGAGTAAATTCGAGAGAAGGGTGAATGAGGCAAGCAGAAAGCATTTGGAGGAAATGCCAGAGAAGGGTGAATGAGCCAAGCAGAAAGCACTTGGAGGAAATGTGAGAGAAGCGTGAATGAGCCAAGCAGAAAGTTCTTGGAGGAAATTCAAGAGAAGTGTGAATGATCCAAACAGAAAGCTCTTGGAGGAAATGTGAGAGAAGGGTGAATGAGCCAAGCAGAAAGCTATTGGAGGAAATGTTAGAGAAGCGTGAATGAGGAAAGCAGAAAGCGCTTGGAGGAAATGCGGGAGAAGGCTGAGCCAAGCAGAAAGCGGTTGGAGTAAATGAGAGAGACGGGTGAATGAGCCAAGCAGAAAGCGCTTGGAGGAACTGCGAGAGAAGCCTGAATGAGCCAAGCAGAAAGCGCTTGAAGGTAATGTGAGAGAAGGCTGAGGCAAGCAGAAAGCGCTTGGAGGAATTGCGAGAGAAGGCTGAGTCAAGCAGAAAGCGGTTGGAGTAAATTCGAGAGAAGGGTGAATGAGGCAAGCAGAAAGCATTTGGAGGAAATGCCAGAGAAGGGTGAATGAGCCAAGCAGAAAGCACTTGGAGGAAATGTGAGAGAAGCGTGAATGAGCCAAGCAGAAAGTTCTTGGAGGAAATTCAAGAGAAGTGTGAATGATCCAAACAGAAAGCTCTTGGAGGAAATGTGAGAGAAGCGTGAATGAGCCAAGTAGAAAGCGCTTGGAGGAAATGCGAGAGAAGGCTGAATGAGCCAAGCAGAAAGCGCTTGAAGGTAATGGGAGAGAAGGCTGAGTCAAGCAGAAAGCACTTGGAGGAAATGTGAGAGAGAGGTGAATGAGCCAAGAAGAAAGCGTTTGGAGGAAATGCGAGAGAAGGGTGAATGAGCCAAGCAGAAAGCACTTGGAGGAAATGCGAGAGAAGGCTGAATGGGCCAAGCAGAAAGCACTTGGAGGAAATGTGAGACAAGTGTGAATGAGCCAAGCAGAAATCGTTTGGAGGAAATGTGAGAGAAGGGTGAATGAGCCAAGCAGAAAGCGATTGGAGGAAATGTTAGAGAAGCCTGAATGAGCCAAGCAGAAAGCGCTTGAAGGTAATGTGAGAGAAGGCTGAGCCAAGCAGAAAGCGCTTGGAGGAATTGCAAGAGAAGGCTGAGTCAAGCAGAAAGCGGTTGGAGTAAATTCGAGAGAAGGGTGAATGAGGCAAGCAGAAAGCATTTGGAGGAAATGCCAGAGAAGGGTGAATGAGCCAAGCAGAAAGCACTTGGAGGAAATGCGAGCGAAGTTTGAATGGGCCAAGCAGAAAGCTCTTGGAGGAAATGTGAGAGAAGAGTGAATGAGCCAAGTAGAAAGTTCTTGGAGGAAATGCTAGAGAAGGCTGAATGGGCCAAGCAGAAAGCACTTGGAGGAAATGTGAGACAAGTGTGAATGAGCCAAGCAGAAATCGTTTGGAGGAAATGTGAGACAAGTGTGAATGAGCCAAGCAGAAAGCGCTTGGAGGAAATGCGAGAGAAGGCTGAATGAGCCAAGCAGAAAGCGCTTGGAGGAAATTCAAGAGAAAGGTGAATGGGCCAAGCAGAAAGCACTTGGAGGAAATGCGAGAGAAGGCTGAATGAGCCAAGCAGAAAGCGCTTGGAGGAAATTCACGAGAAAGGTGAATGGTCCAAGCAGAAAGCCCTTGGAGGAATTGCGAGAGAAGGCTGAGTCAAGCAGAAAGCGGTTGGAGTACATTCGAGAGAAGGGTGAATGAGGCAAGCAGAAAGCATTTGGAGGAAATGCCAGAGAAGGGTGAATGAGCCAAGCAGAAAGCACTTGGAGGAAATGTGAGAGAAGCGTGAATGAGCCAAGTAGAAAGTTCTTGGAGGAAATGCGAGAGAAGGCTGAATGGGCCAAGCAGAAAGCACTTGGAGGAAATGTGAGAGAAGTGTGAATGAGCCAAGCAGAAAGCGGTTGCAGGAAATGCGAAGGAAGTGTGAATGAGCCAAGCAGAAAGCGCTTGGAGGAAATTCAAGAGAAGTGTGAATGGTCCAAGCAGAAAGTGCTTGGAGGAAATGTGAGAGAAGCGTGAATGAGCCAAGCAGAAAGTTCTTGGAGGGAATTCGAGAGAAGGGTGAATGAGCCAAGCAGAAAGTTCTTGGAGGAAATTCGAGAGAAGGCTGAATGAGCCAAGCAGAAAGCGCTTGGAGGAAATTCAAGAGAAAGGTGAATGGTCCAAGCAGAAAGCGCTTGGAGGAAATGTGAGAGAAGCCTGAATGAACCAAGCAGAAAGTTCTTGGATGGAATTCGAGAGAAGGGTGAATGAGCCAAGCAGAAAGCGCTTGGAGGAAATTCACGAGAAAGGTGAATGGTCCAAGCAGAAAGCCCTTGGAGGAATTGCGAGAGAAGGCTGAGTCAAGCAGAAAGCGGTTGGAGTAAATTCGAGAGAAGGGTGAATGAGGCAAGCAGAAAGCATTTGGAGGAAATGCCAGAGAAGGGTGAATGAGCCAAGCAGAAAGCACTTGGAGGAAATGTGAGAGAAGCGTGAATGAGCCAAGCAGAAAGTTCTTGGAGGAAATTCAAGAGAAGTGTGAATGATCCAAACAGAAAGCTCTTGGAGGAAATGTGAGAGAAGCGTGAATGAGCCAAGTAGAAAGCGCTTGGAGGAAATGCGAGAGAAGGCTGAATGAGCCAAGCAGAAAGCGCTTGAAGGTAATGGGAGAGAAGGCTGAGTCAAGCAGAAAGCACTTGGAGGAAATGTGAGAGAGAGGTGAATGAGCCAAGAAGAAAGCGTTTGGAGGAAATGCGAGAGAAGGCTGAATGAGCCAAGCAGAAAGCACTTGGAGGAAATGCGAGAGAAGGCTGAATGGGCCAAGCAGAAAGCACTTGGAGGAAATGTGAGACAAGTGTGAATGAGCCAAGCAGAAATCGTTTGGAGGAAATGTGAGAGAAGGGTGAATGAGCCAAGCAGAAAGCGATTGGAGGAAATGTTAGAGAAGCCTGAATGAGCCAAGCAGAAAGCGCTTGAAGGTAATGTGAGAGAAGGCTGAGCCAAGCAGAAAGCGCTTGGAGTAAATTCGAGAGAAGGGTGAATGAGGCAAGCAGAAAGCATTTGGAGGAAATGCCAGAGAAGGGTGAATGAGCCAAGCAGAAAGCACTTGGAGGAAATGCGAGCGAAGTTTGAATGGGCCAAGCAGAAAGCTCTTGGAGGAAATGTGAGAGAAGAGTGAATGAGCCAAGTAGAAAGTTCTTGGAGGAAATGCTAGAGAAGGCTGAATGGGCCAAGAAGAAAGCACTTGGAGGAAATGTGAGACAAGTGTGAATGAGCCAAGCAGAAATCGTTTGGAGGAAATGTGAGACAAGTGTGAATGAGCCAAGCAGAAAGCGCTTGGAGGAAATGCGAGAGAAGGCTGAATGAGCCAAGCAGAAAGCGCTTGGAGGAAATTCAAGAGAAAGGTGAATGGGCCAAGCAGAAAGCACTTGGAGGAAATGCGAGAGAAGGCTGAATGAGCCAAGCAGAAAGCGCTTGGAGGAAATTCACGAGAAAGGTGAATGGTCCAAGCAGAAAGCCCTTGGAGGAATTGCGAGAGAAGGCTGAGTCAAGCAGAAAGCGGTTGGAGTAAATTCGAGAGAAGGGTGAATGAGGCAAGCAGAAAGCATTTGGAGGAAATGCCAGAGAAGGGTGAATGAGCCAAGCAGAAAGCACTTGGAGGAAATGTGAGAGAAGCGTGAATGAGCCAAGCAGAAAGTTCTTGGAGGAAATTCAAGAGAAGTGTGAATGATCCAAACAGAAAGCTCTTGGAGGAAATGTGAGAGAAGCGTGAATGAGCCAAGTAGAAAGTTCTTGGAGGAAATGCGAGAGAAGGCTGAATGGGCCAAGCAGAAAGCACTTGGAGGAAATGTGAGAGAAGTGTGAATGAGCCAAGCAGAAAGCGGTTGCAGGAAATGCGAAGGAAGTGTGAATGAGCCAAGCAGAAAGCGCTTGGAGGAAATTCAAGAGAAGTGTGAATGGTCCAAGCAGAAAGTGCTTGGAGGAAATGTGAGAGAAGCGTGAATGAGCCAAGCAGAAAGTTCTTGGAGGGAATTCGAGAGAAGGGTGAATGAGCCAAGCAGAAAGTTCTTGGAGGAAATTCGAGAGAAGGCTGAATGAGCCAAGCAGAAAGCGCTTGGAGGAAATTCAAGAGAAAGGTGAATGGTCCAAGCAGAAAGCGCTTGGAGGAAATGTGAGAGAAGCCTGAATGAACCAAGCAGAAAGTTCTTGGATGGAATTCGAGAGAAGGGTGAATGAGCCAAGCAGAAAGCGATTGGAGGAAATGTTAGAGAAGCCTGAATGAGCCAAGCAGAAAGCGCTTGAAGGTAATGTGAGAGAAGGCTGAGCCAAGCAGAAAGCGCTTGGAGGAATTGCCAGAGAAGGCTGAGTCAAGCAGAAAGCGGTTGGAGTAAATTCGAGAGAAGGGTGAATGAGGCAAGCAGAAAGCATTTGGAGGAAATGCCAGAGAAGGGTGAATGAGCCAAGCAGAAAGCACTTGGAGGAAATGCTAGCGAAGTTTGAATGGGCCAAGCAGAAAGCTCTTGGAGGAAATGTGAGAGAAGCGTGAATGAGACAAGTAGAAAGTTCTTGGAGGAAATGCTAGAGAAGGCTGAATGGGCCAAGCAGAAAGCACTTGGAGGAAATGTGAGACAAGTGTGAATGAGCCAAGCAGAAATCGTTTGGAGGAAATGTGAGACAAGTGTGAATGAGCCAAGCAGAAAGCGCTTGGAGGAAATTCGAGAGAAGGGTGAATCAGCGAAGCAGAAAGAACTTGGAGGCAACGTGGGAGAAGTGTGAATGAGCGTGGAGGAAATGCGAAAGACAGGGGAATGAGCCAAGTAGAAAGCCCTTGAAGGAACTGCGAGAGAAGGCTGAATGAGCCAAGCAGAAATCATTTGGAGGAAATGTGAGAGAAGCGTGAATGAGGAAAGCAGAAAGCGGTTGCAGGAAATGCGAAGGAAGTGTGAATGAACCAGCAGAAAGCGCTTGGATGAAATTCAAGAGAAGTGTGAATGGTCCAAGCAGAAAGTGCTTGGAGGAAATGTGAGAGAAGCGTGAATGAGCCAAGCAGAAAGTTCTTGGAGGGAATTCGAGAGAAGGGTGAATGAGCCAAGCAGAAAGTTCTTGGAGGAAATTCGAGAGAAGGCTGAATGAGCCAAGCAGAAAGCGCTTGGAGGAAATTCAAGAGAAAGGTGAATGGTCCAAGCAGAAAGCGCTTGGAGGAAATGTGAGAGAAGCCTGAATGAACCAAGCAGAAAGTTCTTGGAGGAAATGCGAGAGAAGGCTGAATGGGCCAAGCAGAAAGCACTTGGAGGAAATGTGAGAGAAGTGTGAATGAGCCAAGCAGAAAGCGGTTGCAGGAAATGCGAAGGAAGTGTGAATGAGCCAAGCAGAAAGCGCTTGGAGGAAATTCAAGAGAAGTGTGAATGGTCCAAGCAGAAAGTGCTTGGAGGAAATGTGAGAGAAGCGTGAATGAGCCAAGCAGAAAGTTCTTGGAGGGAATTCGAGAGAAGGGTGAATGAGCCAAGCAGAAAGTTCTTGGAGGAAATTCGAGAGAAGGCTGAATGAGCCAAGCAGAAAGCGCTTGGAGGAAATTCAAGAGAAAGGTGAATGGTCCAAGCAGAAAGCGCTTGGAGGAAATGTGAGAGAAGCCTGAATGAACCAAGCAGAAAGTTCTTGGATGGAATTCGAGAGAAGGGTGAATGAGCCAAGCAGAAAGCGATTGGAGGAAATGTTAGAGAAGCCTGAATGAGCCAAGCAGAAAGCGCTTGAAGGTAATGTGAGAGAAGGCTGAGCCAAGCAGAAAGCGCTTGGAGGAATTGCGAGAGAAGGCTGAGTCAAGCAGAAAGCGGTTGGAGTAAATTCGAGAGAAGGTTGAATGAGGCAAGCAGAAAGCATTTGGAGGAAATGCCAGAGAAGGGTGAATGAGCCAAGCAGAAAGCACTTGGAGGAAATGCTAGCGAAGTTTGAATGGGCCAAGCAGAAAGCTCTTGGAGGAAATGTGAGAGAAGCGTGAATGAGACAAGTAGAAAGTTCTTGGAGGAAATGCTAGAGAAGGCTGAATGGGCCAAGCAGAAAGCACTTGGAGGAAATGTGAGACAAGTGTGAATGAGCCAAGCAGAAATCGTTTGGAGGAAATGTGAGACAAGTGTGAATGAGCCAAGCAGAAAGCGCTTGGAGGAAATTCGAGAGAAGGGTGAATCAGCGAAGCAGAAAGAACTTGGAGGCAACGTGGGAGAAGTGTGAATGAGCGTGGAGGAAATGCGAAAGACAGGGGAATGAGCCAAGTAGAAAGCCCTTGAAGGAACTGCGAGAGAAGGCTGAATGAGCCAAGCAGAAATCATTTGGAGGAAATGTGAGAGAAGCGTGAATGAGGAAAGCAGAAAGCGGTTGCAGGAAATGCGAAGGAAGTGTGAATGAACCAGCAGAAAGCGCTTGGATGAAATGTGAGAGAACTGTGAATGAGCGAAGCAGAAAGAACTTGGAGGCAATGTGGGAGAAGTGTGAATGAGCGTGGAGGAAATGCGAAAGACAGGGGAATGAGCCAAGTAGAAAGCTCTTGAAGGAACTGCGAGAGTAGGCTGAATGAGCCAAGCAGAAAGCGCTTGAAGGTAATGGGAGAGAGAGGTGAATGAGCCAAGAAGAAAGCTTTTGGAGGAAATACGAGAGAAGGGTGAATGAGCCAAGCAGAAAGCACTTGGAGGAAATGCGAGAGAAGGCTGAATGGGCCAAGCAGAAAGCACTTGGAGGAAATGTGAGAGAAGGGTGAATGAGCCAAGCAGAAAGCTATTGGAGGAAATGCCAGAGAAGGGTGAATGAGCCAAGCAGAAAGCACTTGGAGGAAATGTGAGAGAAGCGTGAATGAGCCAAGCAGAAAGTACTTGGAGGAAATTCGAGAGAAGGCTGAATGAGCCAAGCAGAAAGTGCTTGGAGGAAATTCAAGAGAAAGGTGAATCGTCCAACCAGAAAGCGCTTGGAAGAAATGTGAGAGAAGCTTGAATGAGCCAAGCAGAAAGTTCTTGGAGAGAATTCGAGAGAAGGGTGAATGAGCCAAGCAGAAAGCACTTGGAGGAAATGTGAGAGAAGGCTGAATGGGCCAAGCAGAAAGCACTTGGAGGAAATGTGAGACAAGTGTGAATGAGCCAAGCAGAAATCGTTTGGTGGAAATGTGAGAGAAGGGTGAATGAGCCAAGCAGAAAGCGATTGGAGGAAATGTTAGAGAAGCCTGAATGAGCCAAGCAGAAAGCGCTTGAAGGTAATGTGAGAGAAGGCTGAGCCAAGCAGAAAGCGCTTGGAGGAATTGCGAGAGAAGGCTGAGTCAAGCAGAAAGCGGTTGGAGTAAATTCGAGAGAAGGGTGAATGAGGCAAGCAGAAAGCATTTGGAGGAAATGCCAGAGAAGGGTGAATGAGCCAAGCAGAAAGCACTTGGAGGAAATGCGAGCGAAGTTTGAATGGGCCAAGCAGAAAGCTCTTGGAGGAAATGTGAGAGAAGCGTGAATGAGCCAAGTAGAAAGTTCTTGGAGGAAATGCTAGAGAAGGCTGAATGGGCCAAGCAGAAAGCACTTGGAGGAAATGTGAGACAAGTGTGAATGAGCCAAGCAGAAATCGTTTGGAGGAAATGTGAGACAAGTGTGAATGAGCCAAGCAGAAAGCGCTTGGAGGAAATTCGAGAGAAGGGTGAATCAGCGAAGCAGAAAGAACTTGGAGGCAACGTGGGAGAAGTGTGAATGAGCGTGGAGGAAATGCGAAAGACAGGGGAATGAGCCAAGTAGAAAGCCCTTGAAGGAACTGCGAGAGAAGGCTGAATGAGCCAAGCAGAAATCATTTGGAGGAAATGTGAGAGAAGCATGAATGAGGAAAGCAGAAAGCGGTTGCAGGAAATGCGAAGGAAGTGTGAATGAACCAGCAGAAAGCGCTTGGATGAAATGTGAGAGAACTGTGAATGAGCGAAGCAGAAAGAACTTGGAGGCAATGTGGGAGAAGTGTGAATGAGCGTGGAGGAAATGCGAAAGACAGGGGAATGAGCCAAGTAGAAAGCTCTTGAAGGAACTGCGAGAGTAGGCTGAATGAGCCAAGCAGAAAGCGCTTGAAGGTAATGGGAGAGAGAGGTGAATGAGCCAAGAAGAAAGCTTTTGGAGGAAATGCGAGAGAAGGGTGAATGAGCCAAGCAGAAAGCACTTGGAGGAAATGCGAGAGAAGGCTGAATGGGCCAAGCAGAAAGCACTTGGAGGAAATGTGAGAGAAGGGTGAATGAGCCAAGCAGAAAGCTATTGGAGGAAATGCCAGAGAAGGGTGAATGAGCCAAGCAGAAAGCACTTGGAGGAAATGTGAGAGAAGCGTGAATGAGCCAAGCAGAAAGTACTTGGAGGAAATTCGAGAGAAGGCTGAATGAGCCAAGCAGAAAGCGCGTGGAGGAAATTCAAGAGAAAGGTGAATCGTCCAACCAGAAAGCGCTTGGAAGAAATGTGAGAGAAGCTTGAATGAGCCAAGCAGAAAGTTCTTGGAGGGAATTCGAGAGAAGGGTGAATGAGCCAAGCAGAAAGCACTTGGAGGAAATGCAAGAGAAGGCTGAATGGGCCAAGCAGAAAGCACTTGGAGGAAATGTGAGACAAGTGTGAATGAGCCAAGCAGAAATCGTTTGGAGGAAATGTGAGAGAAGGGTGAATGAGCCAAGCAGAAAGCGATTGGAGGAAATGTTAGAGAAGCGTGAATGAGGAAAGCAGAAAGCGCTTGGAGGAAATGCAAGAGAAGGCTGAGCCAAGCAGAATGCTGTTGGAGTAAATGAGAGAGACGGGTGAATGAGCCAAGCAGAAAGCGCTTGGAGGAACTGTGAGAGAAGCCTGAATGAGCCAAGTAGAAAGCGCTTGAAGGTAATGTTAGAGAAGGCTGAGGCAAGCAGAAAGCACTTGGAGGAATTGCGAGAGAAGGCTGAGTCAAGCAGAAAGCGGTTGGAGTAAATTCGAGAGAAGGGTGAATGAGGCAAGCAGAAAGCATTTGGAGGAAATGCCAGAGAAGGGTGAATGAGCCAAGCAGAAAGCACTTGGAGGAAATGCGAGAGAAGGCTGAATGGGCCAAGCAGAAAGCACTTGGAGGAAATGTGAGAGAAGTGTGAATGAGCCAAGCAGAAAGCGGTTGCAGGAAATGCGAAGGAAGTGTGAATGAGCCAAGCAGAAAGCGCTTGGAGGAAATTCAAGAGAAGTGTGAATGGTCCAAGCAGAAAGTGCTTGGAGGAAATGTGAGAGAAGCTTGAATGAGCCAAGCAGAAAGTTCTTGGAGGGAATTCGAGAGAAGGGTGAATGAGCCAAGCAGAAAGTTCTTGGAGGAAATTCGAGAGAAGGCTGAATGAGCCAAGCAGAAAGCGCTTGGAGGAAATTCAAGAGAAAGGTGAATGGGCCAAGCAGAAAGCACTTGGAGGAAATGCGAGAGAAAGCTGAATGAGCCAAGCAGAAAGCGCTTGGAGGAAATTCAAGAGAAAGGTGAATGGGCCAAGCAGAAAGCACTTGGAGGAAATGTGAGACAAGTGTGAATGAGCCAAGCAGAAATCGTTTGGAGGAAATGTGAGAGAAGGGTGAATGAGCCAAGCAGAAAGCGATTGCAGGAAATGTTAGAGAAGCGTGAATGAGGAAAGCAGAAACGGTTGGGGTAAATGAGAGAGACGGGTGAATGAGCCAAGCAGAAAGCGCTTGGAGGAACTGTGAGAGAAGCCTGAATGAGCCAAGCAGAAAGCGCTTGAAGGTAATGTGAGAGAAGGCTGAGCCAAGCAGAAAGCGCTTGGAGGAAATTCAAGAGAAAGGTGAACGGTCCAACCAGAAAGCGCTTGAAGGTAATGTGAGAGAAGGCTGAGCCAAGCAGAAAGTTCTTGGAGGAAATTCAAGAGAAAGGTGAAGGGTCCAACCAGAAAGCGCTTGGAGGAAATGCGAGAGAAGGCTGAATGAGCCAAGCAGAAAGCGCTTGGAGGAAATTCAAGAGAACGGTGAATGGTCCAAGGAGAAAGTTCTTGGTGGAAATGCGAGAGAAGGCTGAATGGTCCAAGCAGAAAGCGCTTGGAGGAAATTCGAGAGAAGGGTGAATGAGCAAAGCAGAAAGAACTTGGAGGCAATGTGGGAGAAGTGTGAATGAGCGTGGAGGAAATGCGAAGGACGGGGTAATGAGCCAAGTAGAAAGCTCTTGAAGGAACTGCGAGAGAAGGCTGAATGAGCCAAGCAAAAAGCACTTGGAAGAAATTCAAGAGAAAGGTGAATGGGCCAAGCAGAAAGCACTTGGAGGAAATGTGAGAGAAGCGTGAATGAGCCAAGCAGAAAGTTCTTGGAGGAAATTCAAGAGAAGTGTGAATGATCCAAACAGAAAGCTCTTGGAGGAAATGTGAGAGAAGCGTGAATGAGCCAAGTAGAAAGCGCTTGGAGGAAATGCGAGAGAAGGCTGAATGAGCCAAGCAGAAAGCACTTGAAGGTAATGTGAGACAAGTGTGAATGAGCCAAGCAGAAATCGTTTGGAGGAAATGTGAGAGAAGGGTGAATGAGCCAAGCAGAAAGCACTTGGAGGAAATGCGAGAGAAGGCTGAATGGGCCAAGCAGAAAGCACTTGGAGGAAATGTGAGACAAGTGTGAATGAGCCAAGCAGAAATCGTTTGGAGGAAATGTGAGAGAAGGGTGAATGAGCCAAGCAGAAAGCGATTGGAGGAAATGTTAGAGAAGCCTGAATGAGCCAAGCAGAAAGCGCTTGAAGGTAATGTGAGAGAAGGCTGAGCCAAGCAGAAAGCGCTTGGAGGAATTGCCAGAGAAGGCTGAGTCAAGCAGAAAGCGGTTGGAGTAAATTCGAGAGAAGGGTGAATGAGGCAAGCAGAAAGCATTTGGAGGAAATGCCAGAGAAGGGTGAATGAGCCAAGCAGAAAGCACTTGGAGGAAATGCGAGAGAAGGCTGAATGGGCCAAGCAGAAAGCACTTGGAGGAAATGTGAGAGAAGGGTGAATGAGCCAAGCAGAAAGCTATTGGAGGAAATGCCAGAGAAGGGTGAATGAGCCAAGCAGAAAGCACTTGGAGGAAATGTGAGAGAAGCGTGAATGAGCCAAGCAGAAAGTACTTGGAGGAAATTCGAGAGAAGGCTGAATGAGCCAAGCAGAAAGCGCTTGGAGGAAATTCAAGAGAAAGGTGAATCGTCCAACCAGAAAGCGCTTGGAAGAAATGTGAGAGAAGCTTGAATGAGCCAAGCAGAAAGTTCTTGGAGGGAATTCGAGAGAAGGGTGAATGAGCCAAGCAGAAAGCACTTGGAGGAAATGCAAGAGAAGGCTGAATGGGCCAAGCAGAAAGCACTTGGAGGAAATGTGAGACAAGTGTGAATGAGCCAAGCAGAAATCGTTTGGAGGAAATGTGAGAGAAGGGTGAATGAGCCAAGCAGAAAGCGATTGGAGGAAATGTTAGAGAAGCGTGAATGAGGAAAGCAGAAAGCGCTTGGAGGAAATGCAAGAGAAGGCTGAGCCAAGCAGAATGCTGTTGGAGTAAATGAGAGAGACGGGTGAATGAGCCAAGCAGAAAGCGCTTGGAGGAACTGTGAGAGAAGCCTGAATGAGCCAAGCAGAAAGCGCTTGAAGGTAATGTTAGAGAAGGCTGAGGCAAGCAGAAAGCACTTGGAGGAATTGCGAGAGAAGGCTGAGTCAAGCAGAAAGCGGTTGGAGTAAATTCGAGAGAAGGGTGAATGAGGCAAGCAGAAAGCATTTGGAGGAAATGCCAGAGAAGGGTGAATGAGCCAAGCAGAAAGCACTTGGAGGAAATGCGAGAGAAGGCTGAATGGGCCAAGCAGAAAGCACTTGGAGGAAATGTGAGAGAAGTGTGAATGAGCCAAGCAGAAAGCGGTTGCAGGAAATGCGAAGGAAGTGTGAATGAGCCAAGCAGAAAGCGCTTGGAGGAAATTCAAGAGAAGTGTGAATGGTCCAAGCAGAAAGTGCTTGGAGGAAATGTGAGAGAAGCGTGAATGAGCCAAGCAGAAAGTTCTTGGAGGGAATTCGAGAGAAGGGTGAATGAGCCAAGCAGAAAGTTCTTGGAGGAAATTCGAGAGAAGGCTGAATGAGCCAAGCAGAAAGCGCTTGGAGGAAATTCAAGAGAAAGGTGAATGGTCCAAGCAGAAAGCGCTTGGAGGAAATGTGAGAGAAGCCTGAATGAACCAAGCAGAAAGTTCTTGGATGGAATTCGAGAGAAGGGTGAATGAGCCAAGCAGAAAGCGCTTGGAGGAAGTGCGAGAGAAGGCTGAATGACCTAAGCAGAAAGCTCTTGAAGGAACTGCGAGAGAAGGCTGGATGAGCCAAGCAAAAAGCACTTGGAAGAAATTCAAGAGAAAGGTGAATGGGCCAAGCAGAAAGCACTTGGAGGAAATGCGATAGAAGGCTGAATGAGCCAAGCAGAAAGCGCTTGGAGGAAATGTGAGAGAGAGGTGAATGAGCCAAGAAGAAAGCGTTTGGAGGAAATGCGAGAGAAGGGTGAATGAGCCAAGCAGAAAGCACTTGGAGGAAATGCGAGAGAAGGCTGAATGGGCCAAGCAGAAAGCACTTGGAGGAAATGTGAGACAAGTGTGAATGAGCCAAGCAGAAATCGTTTGGAGGAAATGTGAGAGAAGGGTGAAAGAGCCAAGCAGAAAGCGATTGGAGGAAATGTTAGAGAAGCCTGAATGAGCCAAGCAGAAAGCGCTTGAAGGTAATGTGAGAGAAGGCTGAGCCAAGCAGAAAGCGCTTGGAGGAATTGCCAGAGAAGGCTGAGTCAAGCAGAAAGCGGTTGGAGTAAATTCGAGAGAAGGGTGAATGAGGCAAGCAGAAAGCATTTGGAGGAAATGCCAGAGAAGGGTGAATGAGCCAAGCAGAAAGCACTTGGAGGAAATGCGAGAGAAGGCTGAATGGGCCAAGCAGAAAGCACTTGGAGGAAATGTGAGAGAAGGGTGAATGAGCCAAGCAGAAAGCTATTGGAGGAAATGCCAGAGAAGGGTGAATGAGCCAAGCAGAAAGCACTTGGAGGAAATGTGAGAGAAGCGTGAATGAGCCAAGCAGAAAGTACTTGGAGGAAATTCGAGAGAAGGCTGAATGAGCCAAGCAGAAAGCGCTTGGAGGAAATTCAAGAGAAAGGTGAATCGTCCAACCAGAAAGCGCTTGGAAGAAATGTGAGAGAAGCTTGAATGAGCCAAGCAGAAAGTTCTTGGAGGGAATTCGAGAGAAGGGTGAATGAGCCAAGCAGAAAGCACTTGGAGGAAATGCAAGAGAAGGCTGAATGGGCCAAGCAGAAAGCACTTGGAGGAAATGTGAGACAAGTGTGAATGAGCCAAGCAGAAATCGTTTGGAGGAAATGTGAGAGAAGGGTGAATGAGCCAAGCAGAAAGCGATTGGAGGAAATGTTAGAGAAGCGTGAATGAGGAAAGCAGAAAGCGCTTGGAGGAAATGCAAGAGAAGGCTGAGCCAAGCAGAATGCTGTTGGAGTAAATGAGAGAGACGGGTGAATGAGCCAAGCAGAAAGCGCTTGAAGGTAATGTTAGAGAAGGCTGAGGCAAGCAGAAAGCACTTGGAGGAATTGCGAGAGAAGGCTGAGTCAAGCAGAAAGCGGTTGGAGTAAATTCGAGAGAAGGGTGAATGAGGCAAGCAGAAAGCATTTGGAGGAAATGCCAGAGAAGGGTGAATGAGCCAAGCAGAAAGCACTTGGAGGAAATGCGAGAGAAGGCTGAATGGGCCAAGCAGAAAGCACTTGGAGGAAATGTGAGAGAAGTGTGAATGAGCCAAGCAGAAAGCGGTTGCAGGAAGTGCGAAGGAAGTGTGAATGAGCCAAGCAGAAAGCGCTTGGAGGAAATTCAAGAGAAGTGTGAATGGTCCAAGCAGAAAGTGCTTGGAGGAAATGTGAGAGAAGCGTGAATGAGCCAAGCAGAAAGTTCTTGGAGGGAATTCGAGAGAAGGGTGAATGAGCCAAGCAGAAAGTTCTTGGAGGAAATTCGAGAGAAGGCTGAATGAGCCAAGCAGAAAGCGCTTGGAGGAAATTCAAGAGAAAGGTGAATGGTCCAAGCAGAAAGCGCTTGGAGGAAATGTGAGAGAAGCCTGAATGAACCAAGCAGAAAGTTCTTGGATGGAATTCGAGAGAAGGGTGAATGAGCCAAGCAGAAAGCGCTTGGAGGAAGTGCGAGAGAAGGCTGAATGAGCTAAGCAGAAAGCTCTTGAAGGAACTGCGAGAGAAGGCTGGATGAGCCAAGCAAAAAGCGCTTGGAAGAAATGTGAGAGAAGCTTGAATGAGCCAAGCAGAAAGTTCTTGGAGGGAATTCGAGAGAAGGGTGAATGAGCCAAGCAGAAAGCACTTGGAGGAAATGCAAGAGAAGGCTGAATGGGCCAAGCAGAAAGCACTTGGAGGAAATGTGAGACAAGTGTGAATGAGCCAAGCAGAAATCGTTTGGAGGAAATGTGAGAGAAGGGTGAATGAGCCAAGCAGAAAGCGATTGGAGGAAATGTTAGAGAAGCGTGAATGAGGAAAGCAGAAAGCGCTTGGAGGAAATGCAAGAGAAGGCTGAGCCAAGCAGAATGCTGTTGGAGTAAATGAGAGAGACGGGTGAATGAGCCAAGCAGAAAGCGCTTGGAGGAACTGTGAGAGAAGCCTGAATGAGCCAAGTAGAAAGCGCTTGAAGGTAATGTTAGAGAAGGCTGAGGCAAGCAGAAAGCACTTGGAGGAATTGCGAGAGAAGGCTGAGTCAAGCAGAAAGCGGTTGGAGTAAATTCGAGAGAAGGGTGAATGAGGCAAGCAGAAAGCATTTGGAGGAAATGCCAGAGAAGGGTGAATGAGCCAAGCAGAAAGCACTTGGAGGAAATGCGAGAGAAGGCTGAATGGGCCAAGCAGAAAGCACTTGGAGGAAATGTGAGAGAAGTGTGAATGAGCCAAGCAGAAAGCGGTTGCAGGAAATGCGAAGGAAGTGTGAATGAGCCAAGCAGAAAGCGCTTGGAGGAAATTCAAGAGAAGTGTGAATGGTCCAAGCAGAAAGTGCTTGGAGGAAATGTGAGAGAAGCTTGAATGAGCCAAGCAGAAAGTTCTTGGAGGGAATTCGAGAGAAGGGTGAATGAGCCAAGCAGAAAGTTCTTGGAGGAAATTCGAGAGAAGGCTGAATGAGCCAAGCAGAAAGCGCTTGGAGGAAATTCAAGAGAAAGGTGAATGGGCCAAGCAGAAAGCACTTGGAGGAAATGCGAGAGAAAGCTGAATGAGCCAAGCAGAAAGCGCTTGGAGGAAATTCAAGAGAAAGGTGAATGGGCCAAGCAGAAAGCACTTGGAGGAAATGTGAGACAAGTGTGAATGAGCCAAGCAGAAATCGTTTGGAGGAAATGTGAGAGAAGGGTGAATGAGCCAAGCAGAAAGCGATTGCAGGAAATGTTAGAGAAGCGTGAATGAGGAAAGCAGAAACGGTTGGGGTAAATGAGAGAGACGGGTGAATGAGCCAAGCAGAAAGCGCTTGGAGGAACTGTGAGAGAAGCCTGAATGAGCCAAGCAGAAAGCGCTTGAAGGTAATGTGAGAGAAGGCTGAGCCAAGCAGAAAGCGCTTGGAGGAAATTCAAGAGAAAGGTGAACGGTCCAACCAGAAAGCGCTTGAAGGTAATGTGAGAGAAGGCTGAGCCAAGCAGAAAGTTCTTGGAGGAAATTCAAGAGAAAGGTGAAGGGTCCAACCAGAAAGCGCTTGGAGGAAATGCGAGAGAAGGCTGAATGAGCCAAGCAGAAAGCGCTTGGAGGAAATTCAAGAGAACGGTGAATGGTCCAAGGAGAAAGTTCTTGGTGGAAATGCGAGAGAAGGCTGAATGGTCCAAGCAGAAAGCGCTTGGAGGAAATTCGAGAGAAGGGTGAATGAGCAAAGCAGAAAGAACTTGGAGGCAATGTGGGAGAAGTGTGAATGAGCGTGGAGGAAATGCGAAGGACGGGGTAATGAGCCAAGTAGAAAGCTCTTGAAGGAACTGCGAGAGAAGGCTGAATGAGCCAAGCAAAAAGCACTTGGAAGAAATTCAAGAGAAAGGTGAATGGGCCAAGCAGAAAGCACTTGGAGGAAATGTGAGAGAAGCGTGAATGAGCCAAGCAGAAAGTTCTTGGAGGAAATTCAAGAGAAGTGTGAATGATCCAAACAGAAAGCTCTTGGAGGAAATGTGAGAGAAGCGTGAATGAGCCAAGTAGAAAGCGCTTGGAGGAAATGCGAGAGAAGGCTGAATGAGCCAAGCAGAAAGCACTTGAAGGTAATGTGAGACAAGTGTGAATGAGCCAAGCAGAAATCGTTTGGAGGAAATGTGAGAGAAGGGTGAATGAGCCAAGCAGAAAGCACTTGGAGGAAATGCGAGAGAAGGCTGAATGGGCCAAGCAGAAAGCACTTGGAGGAAATGTGAGACAAGTGTGAATGAGCCAAGCAGAAATCGTTTGGAGGAAATGTGAGAGAAGGGTGAATGAGCCAAGCAGAAAGCGATTGGAGGAAATGTTAGAGAAGCCTGAATGAGCCAAGCAGAAAGCGCTTGAAGGTAATGTGAGAGAAGGCTGAGCCAAGCAGAAAGCGCTTGGAGGAATTGCCAGAGAAGGCTGAGTCAAGCAGAAAGCGGTTGGAGTAAATTCGAGAGAAGGGTGAATGAGGCAAGCAGAAAGCATTTGGAGGAAATGCCAGAGAAGGGTGAATGAGCCAAGCAGAAAGCACTTGGAGGAAATGCGAGAGAAGGCTGAATGGGCCAAGCAGAAAGCACTTGGAGGAAATGTGAGAGAAGGGTGAATGAGCCAAGCAGAAAGCTATTGGAGGAAATGCCAGAGAAGGGTGAATGAGCCAAGCAGAAAGCACTTGGAGGAAATGTGAGAGAAGCGTGAATGAGCCAAGCAGAAAGTACTTGGAGGAAATTCGAGAGAAGGCTGAATGAGCCAAGCAGAAAGCGCTTGGAGGAAATTCAAGAGAAAGGTGAATCGTCCAACCAGAAAGCGCTTGGAAGAAATGTGAGAGAAGCTTGAATGAGCCAAGCAGAAAGTTCTTGGAGGGAATTCGAGAGAAGGGTGAATGAGCCAAGCAGAAAGCACTTGGAGGAAATGCAAGAGAAGGCTGAATGGGCCAAGCAGAAAGCACTTGGAGGAAATGTGAGACAAGTGTGAATGAGCCAAGCAGAAATCGTTTGGAGGAAATGTGAGAGAAGGGTGAATGAGCCAAGCAGAAAGCGATTGGAGGAAATGTTAGAGAAGCGTGAATGAGGAAAGCAGAAAGCGCTTGGAGGAAATGCAAGAGAAGGCTGAGCCAAGCAGAATGCTGTTGGAGTAAATGAGAGAGACGGGTGAATGAGCCAAGCAGAAAGCGCTTGGAGGAACTGTGAGAGAAGCCTGAATGAGCCAAGCAGAAAGCGCTTGAAGGTAATGTTAGAGAAGGCTGAGGCAAGCAGAAAGCACTTGGAGGAATTGCGAGAGAAGGCTGAGTCAAGCAGAAAGCGGTTGGAGTAAATTCGAGAGAAGGGTGAATGAGGCAAGCAGAAAGCATTTGGAGGAAATGCCAGAGAAGGGTGAATGAGCCAAGCAGAAAGCACTTGGAGGAAATGCGAGAGAAGGCTGAATGGGCCAAGCAGAAAGCACTTGGAGGAAATGTGAGAGAAGTGTGAATGAGCCAAGCAGAAAGCGGTTGCAGGAAATGCGAAGGAAGTGTGAATGAGCCAAGCAGAAAGCGCTTGGAGGAAATTCAAGAGAAGTGTGAATGGTCCAAGCAGAAAGTGCTTGGAGGAAATGTGAGAGAAGCGTGAATGAGCCAAGCAGAAAGTTCTTGGAGGGAATTCGAGAGAAGGGTGAATGAGCCAAGCAGAAAGTTCTTGGAGGAAATTCGAGAGAAGGCTGAATGAGCCAAGCAGAAAGCGCTTGGAGGAAATTCAAGAGAAAGGTGAATGGTCCAAGCAGAAAGCGCTTGGAGGAAATGTGAGAGAAGCCTGAATGAACCAAGCAGAAAGTTCTTGGATGGAATTCGAGAGAAGGGTGAATGAGCCAAGCAGAAAGCGCTTGGAGGAAGTGCGAGAGAAGGCTGAATGACCTAAGCAGAAAGCTCTTGAAGGAACTGCGAGAGAAGGCTGGATGAGCCAAGCAAAAAGCACTTGGAAGAAATTCAAGAGAAAGGTGAATGGGCCAAGCAGAAAGCACTTGGAGGAAATGCGATAGAAGGCTGAATGAGCCAAGCAGAAAGCGCTTGGAGGAAATGTGAGAGAGAGGTGAATGAGCCAAGAAGAAAGCGTTTGGAGGAAATGCGAGAGAAGGGTGAATGAGCCAAGCAGAAAGCACTTGGAGGAAATGCGAGAGAAGGCTGAATGGGCCAAGCAGAAAGCACTTGGAGGAAATGTGAGACAAGTGTGAATGAGCCAAGCAGAAATCGTTTGGAGGAAATGTGAGAGAAGGGTGAAAGAGCCAAGCAGAAAGCGATTGGAGGAAATGTTAGAGAAGCCTGAATGAGCCAAGCAGAAAGCGCTTGAAGGTAATGTGAGAGAAGGCTGAGCCAAGCAGAAAGCGCTTGGAGGAATTGCCAGAGAAGGCTGAGTCAAGCAGAAAGCGGTTGGAGTAAATTCGAGAGAAGGGTGAATGAGGCAAGCAGAAAGCATTTGGAGGAAATGCCAGAGAAGGGTGAATGAGCCAAGCAGAAAGCACTTGGAGGAAATGCGAGAGAAGGCTGAATGGGCCAAGCAGAAAGCACTTGGAGGAAATGTGAGAGAAGGGTGAATGAGCCAAGCAGAAAGCTATTGGAGGAAATGCCAGAGAAGGGTGAATGAGCCAAGCAGAAAGCACTTGGAGGAAATGTGAGAGAAGCGTGAATGAGCCAAGCAGAAAGTACTTGGAGGAAATTCGAGAGAAGGCTGAATGAGCCAAGCAGAAAGCGCTTGGAGGAAATTCAAGAGAAAGGTGAATCGTCCAACCAGAAAGCGCTTGGAAGAAATGTGAGAGAAGCTTGAATGAGCCAAGCAGAAAGTTCTTGGAGGGAATTCGAGAGAAGGGTGAATGAGCCAAGCAGAAAGCACTTGGAGGAAATGCAAGAGAAGGCTGAATGGGCCAAGCAGAAAGCACTTGGAGGAAATGTGAGACAAGTGTGAATGAGCCAAGCAGAAATCGTTTGGAGGAAATGTGAGAGAAGGGTGAATGAGCCAAGCAGAAAGCGATTGGAGGAAATGTTAGAGAAGCGTGAATGAGGAAAGCAGAAAGCGCTTGGAGGAAATGCAAGAGAAGGCTGAGCCAAGCAGAATGCTGTTGGAGTAAATGAGAGAGACGGGTGAATGAGCCAAGCAGAAAGCGCTTGAAGGTAATGTTAGAGAAGGCTGAGGCAAGCAGAAAGCACTTGGAGGAATTGCGAGAGAAGGCTGAGTCAAGCAGAAAGCGGTTGGAGTAAATTCGAGAGAAGGGTGAATGAGGCAAGCAGAAAGCATTTGGAGGAAATGCCAGAGAAGGGTGAATGAGCCAAGCAGAAAGCACTTGGAGGAAATGCGAGAGAAGGCTGAATGGGCCAAGCAGAAAGCACTTGGAGGAAATGTGAGAGAAGTGTGAATGAGCCAAGCAGAAAGCGGTTGCAGGAAGTGCGAAGGAAGTGTGAATGAGCCAAGCAGAAAGCGCTTGGAGGAAATTCAAGAGAAGTGTGAATGGTCCAAGCAGAAAGTGCTTGGAGGAAATGTGAGAGAAGCGTGAATGAGCCAAGCAGAAAGTTCTTGGAGGGAATTCGAGAGAAGGGTGAATGAGCCAAGCAGAAAGTTCTTGGAGGAAATTCGAGAGAAGGCTGAATGAGCCAAGCAGAAAGCGCTTGGAGGAAATTCAAGAGAAAGGTGAATGGTCCAAGCAGAAAGCGCTTGGAGGAAATGTGAGAGAAGCCTGAATGAACCAAGCAGAAAGTTCTTGGATGGAATTCGAGAGAAGGGTGAATGAGCCAAGCAGAAAGCGCTTGGAGGAAGTGCGAGAGAAGGCTGAATGAGCTAAGCAGAAAGCTCTTGAAGGAACTGCGAGAGAAGGCTGGATGAGCCAAGCAAAAAGCACTTGGAAGAAATTCAAGAGAAAGGTGAATGGGCCAAGCAGAAAGCACTTGGAGGAAATGCGAGAGAAGGCTGAATGAGCCAAGCAGAAAGCGCTTGGAGGAAATTCAAGAGAAAGGTGAATGGGCCAAGCAGAAAGCACTTGGAGGAAATGTGAGACAAGTGTGAATGAGCCAAGCAGAAATCGTTTGGAGGAAATGTGAGAGAAGGGTGAATGAGCCAAGCAGAAAGCGATTGCAGGAAATGTTAGAGAAGCGTGAATGAGGAAAGCAGAAACGGTTGGGGTAAATGAGAGAGACGGGTGAATGAGCCAAGCAGAAAGCGCTTGGAGGAACTGTGAGAGAAGCCTGAATGAGCCAAGCAGAAAGCGCTTGAAGGTAATGTGAGAGAAGGCTGAGCCAAGCAGAAAGCGCTTGGAGGAAATTCAAGAGAAAGGTGAACGGTCCAACCAGAAAGCGCTTGAAGGTAATGTGAGAGAAGGCTGAGCCAAGCAGAAAGTTCTTGGAGGAAATTCAAGAGAAAGGTGAACGGTCCAACCAGAAAGCGCTTGGAGGAAATGCGAGAGAAGGCTGAATGAGCCAAGCAGAAAGCGCTTGGAGGAAATTCAAGAGAACGGTGAATGGTCCAAGGAGAAAGCTCTTGGTGGAAATGCGAGAGAAGGCTGAATGGTCCAAGCAGAAAGCGCTTGGAGGAAATTCGAGAGAAGGGTGAATGAGCAAAGCAGAAAGAACTTGGAGGCAATGTGGGAGAAGTGTGAATGAGCGTGGAGGAAATGCGAAGGACGGGGTAATGAGCCAAGTAGAAAGCTCTTGAAGGAACTGCAAGAGAAGGCTGAATGGGCCAAGCAAAAAGCACTTGGAAGAAATTCAAGAGAAAGGTGAATGGGCCAAGCAGAAAGCACTTGGAGGAAATGTGAGAGAAGCGTGAATGAGCCAAGCCGAAAGTTCTTGGAGGAAATTCAAGAGAAGTGTGAATGATCCAAACAGAAAGCTCTTGGAGGAAATGTGAGAGAAGCGTGAATGAGCCAAGTAGAAAGCGCTTGGAGGAAATGCGAGAGAAGGCTGAATGAGCCAAGCAGAAAGCGCTTGAAGGTAATGGGAGAGAAGGCTGAGTCAAGCAGAAAGCACTTGGAGGAAATGTGAGAGAGAGGTGAATGAGCCAAGAAGAAAGCGTTTGGAGGAAATGCGAGAGAAGGGTGAATGAGCCAAGCAGAAAGCACTTGGAGGAAATGTGAGACAAGTGTGAATGAGCCAAGCAGAAATCGTTTGGAGGAAATGTGAGAGAAGGGTGAATGAGCCAAGCAGAAAGCGATTGGAGGAAATGTTAGAGAAGCCTGAATGAGCCAAGCAGAAAGCGCTTGAAGGTAATGTGAGAGAAGGCTGAGCCAAGCAGAAAGCGCTTGGAGGAATTGCTAGAGAAGGCTGAGTCAAGCAGAAAGCGGTTGGAGTAAATTCGAGAGAAGGGTGAATGAGGCAAGCAGAAAGCATTTGGAGGAAATGCCAGAGAAGGGTGAATGAGCCAAGCAGAAAGCACTTGGAGGAAATGCGAGAGAAGGCTGAATGGGCCAAGCAGAAAGCACTTGGAGGAAATGTGAGAGAAGGGTGAATGAGCCAAGCAGAAAGCTATTGGAGGAAATGCCAGAGAAGGGTGAATGAGCCAAGCAGAAAGCACTTGGAGGAAATGTGAGAGAAGCGTGAATGAGCCAAGCAGAAAGTACTTGGAGGAAATTCGAGAGAAGGCTGAATGAGCCAAGCAGAAAGAGCTTGGAGGAAATGCGAGAGAAGGCTGAATGAGCCAAGCAGAAAGCGCTTGAAGGTAATGGGAGAGAAGGCTGAGTCAAGCAGAAAGCACTTGGAAGAAATGTGAGAGAAGCTTGAATGAGCCAAGCAGAAAGTTCTTGGAGGGAATTCGAGAGAAGGGTGAATGAGCCAAGCAGAAAGCACTTGGAGGAAATGCGAGAGAAGGCTGAATGGGCCAAGCAGAAAGCACTTGGAGGAAATGTGAGACAAGTGTGAATGAGCCAAGCAGAAATCGTTTGGAGGAAATGTGAGAGAAGGGTGAATGAGCCAAGCAGAAAGCGATTGGAGGAAATGTTAGAGAAGCCTGAATGAGCCAAGCAGAAAGCGCTTGAAGGTAATGTGAGAGAAGGCTGAGCCAAGCAGAAAGCGCTTGGAGGAATTGCGAGAGAAGGCTGAGTCAAGCAGAAAGCGGTTGGAGTAAATTCGAGAGAAGGGTGAATGAGGCAAGCAGAAAGCTATTGGAGGAAATGCCAGAGAAGGGTGAATGAGCCAAGCAGAAAGCACTTGGAGGAAATGTGAGAGAAGCATGAATGAGCCAAGCAGAAAGTACTTGGAGGAAATTCGAGAGAAGGCTGAATGAGCCAAGCAGAAAGGGCTTGGAGGAAATTCAAGAGAAAGGTGAATCGTCCAACCAGAAAGCTTTGGAAGAAATGTGAGAGAAGCTTGAATGAGCCAAGCAGAAAGTTCTTGGAGGGAATTCGAGAGAAGGGTGAATGAGCCAAGCAGAAAGCACTTGGAGGAAATGCGAGAGAAGGCTGAATGGGCCAAGCAGAAAGCACTTGGAGGAAATGTGAGACAAGTGTGAATGAGCCAAGCAGAAATCTTTGGAGGAAATGTGGGAGAAGTGTGAATGAGCGTGGAGGAAATGCGAAGGACGGGGTAATGAGCCAAGTAGAAAGCTCTTGAAGGAACTGCGAGAGAAGGCTGAATGAGCCAAGCAAAAAGCACTTGGAAGAAATTCAAGAGAAAGGTGAATGGGCCAAGCAGAAAGCACTTGGAGGAAATGTGAGAGAAGCGTGAATGAGCCAAGCAGAGAGTTCTTGGAGGAAATTCAAGAGAAGTGTGAATGATCCAAACAGAAAGCTCTTGGAGGAAATGCGAGAGAAGCGTGAATGAGCCAAGTAGAAAGCGCTTGGAGGAAATGCGAGAGAAGGCTGAATGAGCCAAGCAGAAAGCGCTTGAAGGTAATGGGAGAGAAGGCTGAGTCAAGCAGAAAGCACTTGGAGGAAATGTGAGAGAGAGGTGAATGAGCCAAGAAGAAAGCGTTTGGAGGAAATGCGAGAGAAGGGTGAATGAGCCAAGCAGAAAGCACTTGGAGGAAATGCGAGAGAAGGCTGAATGGGCCAAGCAGAAAGCACTTGGAGGAAATGTGAGACAAGTGTGAATGAGCCAAGCAGAAATCGTTTGGAGGAAATGTGAGAGAAGGGTGAATGAGCCAAGCAGAAAGCGATTGGAGGAAATGTTAGAGAAGCCTGAATGAGCCAAGCAGAAAGCGCTTGAAGGTAATGTGAGAGAAGGCTGAGCCAAGCAGAAAGCGCTTGGAGGAATTGCCAGAGAAGGCTGAGTCAAGCAGAAAGCGGTTGGAGTAAATTCGAGAGAAGGGTGAATGAGGCAAGCAGAAAGCATTTGGAGGAAATGCCAGAGAAGGGTGAATGAGCCAAGCAGAAAGCACTTGGAGGAAATGCGAGAGAAGGCTGAATGGGCCAAGCAGAAAGCACTTGGAGGAAATGTGAGAGAAGGGTGAATGAGCCAAGCAGAAAGCTATTGGAGGAAATGCCAGAGAAGGGTGAATGAGCCAAGCAGAAAGCACTTGGAGGAAATGTGAGAGAAGCGTGAATGAGCCAAGCAGAAAGCTATTGGAGGAAATGCCAGAGAAGGGTGAATGAGCCAAGCAGAAAGGGCTTGGAGGAAATGCGAGAGAAGGCTGAATGAGCCAAGCAGAAAGCGCTTGAAGGTAATGGGAGAGAAGGCTGAGTCAAGCAGAAAGCACTTGGAAGAAATGTGAGAGAAGCTTGAATGAGCCAAGCAGAAAGTTCTTGGAGGGAATTCGAGAGAAGGGTGAATGAGCCAAGCAGAAAGCACTTGGAGGAAATGCGAGAGAAGGCTGAATGGGCCAAGCAGAAAGCACTTGGAGGAAATGTGAGACAAGTGTGAATGAGCCAAGCAGAAATCGTTTGGAGGAAATGTGAGAGAAGGGTGAATGAGCCAAGCAGAAAGCGATTGGAGGAAATGTTAGAGAAGCCTGAATGAGCCAAGCAGAAAGCGCTTGAAGGTAATGTGAGAGAAGGCTGAGCCAAGCAGAAAGCGCTTGGAGGAATTGCGAGAGAAGGCTGAGTCAAGCAGAAAGCGGTTGGAGTAAATTCGAGAGAAGGGTGAATGAGGCAAGCAGAAAGCATTTGGAGGAAATGCCAGAGAAGGGTGAATGAGCCAAGCAGAAAGCACTTGGAGGAAATGCGAGCGAAGTTTGAATGGGCCAAGCAGAAAGCTCTTGGAGGAAATGTGAGAGAAGCGTGAATGAGCCAAGTAGAAAGTTCTTGGAGGAAATGCTAGAGAAGGCTGAATGGGCCAAGCAGAAAGCACTTGGAGGAAATGTGAGAGAACTGTGAATGAGCGAAGCAGAAAGAACTTGGAGGCAATGTGGGAGAAGTGTGAATGAGCGTGGAGGAAATGCGAAAGACAGGGGAATGAGCCAAGTAGAAAGCTCTTGAAGGAACTGCGAGAGTAGGCTGAATGAGCCAAGCAGAAAGCGCTTGAAGGTAATGGGAGAGAGAGGTGAATGAGCCAAGAAGAAAGCTTTTGGAGGAAATGCGAGAGAAGGGTGAATGAGCCAAGCAGAAAGCACTTGGAGGAAATGCGAGAGAAGGCTGAATGGGCCAAGTAGAAAGCACTTGGAGGAAATGTGAGAGAAGGGTGAATGAGCCAAGCAGAAAGCTATTGGAGGAAATGCCAGAGAAGGGTGAATGAGCCAAGCAGAAAGCACTTGGAGGAAATGTGAGAGAACCGTGAATGAGCCAAGCAGAAAGTACTTGGAGGAAATTCGAGAGAAGGCTGAATGAGCCAAGCAGAAAGCGCTTGGAGGAAATTCAAGAGAAAGGTGAATCGTCCAACCAGAAAGCGCTTGGAAGAAATGTGAGAGAAGCTTGAATGAGCCAAGCAGAAAGTTCTTGGAGGGAATTCGAGAGAAGGGTGAATGAGCCAAGCAGAAAGCACTTGGAGGAAATGCGAGAGAAGGCTGAATGGGACAAGCAGAAAGCACTTGGAGGAAATGTGAGACAAGTGTGAATGAGCCAAGCAGAAATCGTTTGGAGGAAATGTGAGAGAAGGGTGAATGAGCCAAGCAGAAAGCGATTGGAGGAAATGTTAGAGAAGCGTGAATGAGGAAAGCAGAAAGCGCTTGGAGGAAATGCAAGAGAAGGCTGAGCCAAGCAGAATGCGGTTGGAGTAAATGAGAGAGACGGGTGAATGAGCCAAGCAGAAAGCGCTTGGAGGAACTGTGAGAGAAGCCTGAATGAGCCAAGCAGAAAGCGCTTGAAGGTAATGTTAGAGAAGGCTGAGGCAAGCAGAAAGCACTTGGAGGAATTGCGAGAGAAGGCTGAGCCAAGCAAAAAGCACTTGGAAGAAATTCAAGAGAAAGGTGAATGGGCCAACCAGAAAGCACTTGGAGGAAATGTGAGAGAAGCGTGAATGAGCCAAGCAGAAAGTTCTTGGAGGAAATTCAAGAGAAGTGTGAATGATCCAAACAGAAAGCTCTTGGAGGAAATGTGAGAGAAGCGTGAATGAGCCAAGCAGAAAGCGCTTGAAGGTAATGGGAGAGAAGGCTGAGTCAAGCAGAAAGCACTTGGAGGAAATGTGAGAGAGAGGTGAATGAGCCAAGAAGAAAGCGTTTGGAGGAAATGCGAGAGAAGGGTGAATGAGCCAAGCAGAAAGCACTTGGAGGAAATGCGAGAGAAGGCTGAATGGGCCAAGCAGAAAGCACTTGGAGGAAATGTGAGACAAGTGTGAATGAGCCAAGCAGAAATCGTTTGGAGGAAATGTGAGAGAAGGGTGAATGAGCCAAGCAGAAAGCGATTGGAGGAAATGTTAGAGAAGCCTGAATGAGCCAAGCAGAAAGCGCTTGAAGGTAATGTGAGAGAAGGCTGAGCCAAGCAGAAAGCGCTTGGAGGAATTGCCAGAGAAGGCTGAGTCAAGCAGAAAGCGGTTGGAGTAAATTCGAGAGAAGGGTGAATGAGGCAAGCAGAAAGCATTTGGAGGAAATGCCAGAGAAGGGTGAATGAGCCAAGCAGAAAGCACTTGGAGGAAATGCGAGAGAAGGCTGAATGGGCCAAGCAGAAAGCACTTGGAGGAAATGTGAGAGAAGGGTGAATGAGCCAAGCAGAAAGCTATTGGAGGAAATGCCAGAGAAGGGTGAATGAGCCAAGCAGAAAGCACTTGGAGGAAATGTGAGAGAAGCGTGAATGAGCCAAGCAGAAAGTACTTGGAGGAAATTCGAGAGAAGGCTGAATGAGCCAAGCAGAAAGGGCTTGGAGGAAATTCAAGAGAAAGGTGAATCGTCCAACCAGAAAGCGTTTGGAAGAAATGTGAGAGAAGCTTGAATGAGCCAAGCAGAAAGTTCTTGGAGGGAATTCGAGAGAAGGGTGAATGAGCCAAGCAGAAAGCACTTGGAGGAAATGCGAGAGAAGGCTGAATGGGCCAAGCAGAAAGCACTTGGAGGAAATGTGAGACAAGTGTGAATGAGCCAAGCAGAAATCGTTTGGAGGAAATGTGAGAGAAGGGTGAATGAGCCAAGCAGAAAGCGATTGGAGGAAATGTTAGAGAAGCCTGAATGAGCCAAGCAGAAAGCGCTTGAAGGTAATGTGAGAGAAGGCTGAGCCAAGCAGAAAGCGCTTGGAGGAATTGCGAGAGAAGGCTGAGTCAAGCAGAAAGCGGTTGGAGTAAATTCGAGAGAAGGGTGAATGAGGCAAGCAGAAAGCATTTGGAGGAAATGCCAGAGAAGGGTGAATGAGCCAAGCAGAAAGCACTTGGAGGAAATGCGAGCGAAGTTTGAATGGGCCAAGCAGAAAGCTCTTGGAGGAAATGTGAGAGAAGCGTGAATGAGCCAAGTAGAAAGTTCTTGGAGGAAATGCTAGAGAAGGCTGAATGGGCCAAGCAGAAAGCACTTGGAGGAAATTCAAGAGAAGTGTGAATGGTCCAAGCAGAAAGCGCTTGGAGAAAATGAAAGAGAAGGCTGAATGAGCCAAGCAGAAAGCGCTTGGAGGAAATGGGAGAGAAGGCTGAGTCAAGCAGAAAGCACTTGGAGGAAATGCGAGAGAAGGCTGAGTCAAGCAGAAAGCTTTTGGAGGAAATGCGAGAGAAGGCTGAATGGGCCAAGCAGAAAGCGCTTGGAGGAAATGGGAGAGAAGGCTGAGTCAAGCAGAAAGCACTTGGAGGAAATGCGAGAGAAGGCTGAGTCAAGCAGAAAGCTTTTGGAGGAAATGCGAGAGAAGGCTGAATGGGCCAAGCAGAAAGTTCTTGGAGGAAATGCGAAAGACAGGGGAATGAGCCAAGTAGAAAGTTCTTGGAGGAAATGCGAAAGATGGGTGAATGAGCCAAGTAGAAAGCGTTTGGAGGAAATGCGAGAGAAGGCTGAATGAGCCAAGCAGAAAGCGCTTGGAGGAAATTCACGAGAAAGGTGAATGGTCCAAGCAGAAAGCACTTGGAGGAAATGTGAGAGAGAGGTGAATGAGCCAAGAAGAAAGCGTTTGGAGGAAATGCGAGAGAAGGGTGAATGAGCCAAGCAGAAAGCACTTGGAGGAAATGTGAGACAAGTGTGAATGAGCCAAGCAGAAATCGTTTGGAGGAAATGTGAGAGAAGGGTGAATGAGCCAAGCAGAAAGCGATTGGAGGAAATGTTAGAGAAGCCTGAATGAGCCAAGCAGAAAGCGCTTGAAGGTAATGTGAGAGAAGGCTGAGCCAAGCAGAAAGCGCTTGGAGGAATTGCTAGAGAAGGCTGAGTCAAGCAGAAAGCGGTTGGAGTAAATTCGAGAGAAGGGTGAATGAGGCAAGCAGAAAGCATTTGGAGGAAATGCCAGAGAAGGGTGAATGAGCCAAGCAGAAAGCACTTGGAGGAAATGCGAGAGAAGGCTGAATGGGCCAAGCAGAAAGCACTTGGAGGAAATGTGAGAGAAGGGTGAATGAGCCAAGCAGAAAGCTATTGGAGGAAATGCCAGAGAAGGGTGAATGAGCCAAGCAGAAAGCACTTGGAGGAAATGTGAGAGAAGCGTGAATGAGCCAAGCAGAAAGTACTTGGAGGAAATTCGAGAGAAGGCTGAATGAGCCAAGCAGAAAGAGCTTGGAGGAAATGCGAGAGAAGGCTGAATGAGCCAAGCAGAAAGCGCTTGAAGGTAATGGGAGAGAAGGCTGAGTCAAGCAGAAAGCACTTGGAAGAAATGTGAGAGAAGCTTGAATGAGCCAAGCAGAAAGTTCTTGGAGGGAATTCGAGAGAAGGGTGAATGAGCCAAGCAGAAAGCACTTGGAGGAAATGCGAGAGAAGGCTGAATGGGCCAAGCAGAAAGCACTTGGAGGAAATGTGAGACAAGTGTGAATGAGCCAAGCAGAAATCGTTTGGAGGAAATGTGAGAGAAGGGTGAATGAGCCAAGCAGAAAGCGATTGGAGGAAATGTTAGAGAAGCCTGAATGAGCCAAGCAGAAAGCGCTTGAAGGTAATGTGAGAGAAGGCTGAGCCAAGCAGAAAGCGCTTGGAGGAATTGCGAGAGAAGGCTGAGTCAAGCAGAAAGCGGTTGGAGTAAATTCGAGAGAAGGGTGAATGAGGCAAGCAGAAAGCTATTGGAGGAAATGCCAGAGAAGGGTGAATGAGCCAAGCAGAAAGCACTTGGAGGAAATGTGAGAGAAGCATGAATGAGCCAAGCAGAAAGTACTTGGAGGAAATTCGAGAGAAGGCTGAATGAGCCAAGCAGAAAGGGCTTGGAGGAAATTCAAGAGAAAGGTGAATCGTCCAACCAGAAAGCTTTGGAAGAAATGTGAGAGAAGCTTGAATGAGCCAAGCAGAAAGTTCTTGGAGGGAATTCGAGAGAAGGGTGAATGAGCCAAGCAGAAAGCACTTGGAGGAAATGCGAGAGAAGGCTGAATGGGCCAAGCAGAAAGCACTTGGAGGAAATGTGAGACAAGTGTGAATGAGCCAAGCAGAAATCTTTGGAGGAAATGTGGGAGAAGTGTGAATGAGCGTGGAGGAAATGCGAAGGACGGGGTAATGAGCCAAGTAGAAAGCTCTTGAAGGAACTGCGAGAGAAGGCTGAATGAGCCAAGCAAAAAGCACTTGGAAGAAATTCAAGAGAAAGGTGAATGGGCCAAGCAGAAAGCACTTGGAGGAAATGTGAGAGAAGCGTGAATGAGCCAAGCAGAGAGTTCTTGGAGGAAATTCAAGAGAAGTGTGAATGATCCAAACAGAAAGCTCTTGGAGGAAATGCGAGAGAAGCGTGAATGAGCCAAGTAGAAAGCGCTTGGAGGAAATGCGAGAGAAGGCTGAATGAGCCAAGCAGAAAGCGCTTGAAGGTAATGGGAGAGAAGGCTGAGTCAAGCAGAAAGCACTTGGAGGAAATGTGAGAGAGAGGTGAATGAGCCAAGAAGAAAGCGTTTGGAGGAAATGCGAGAGAAGGGTGAATGAGCCAAGCAGAAAGCACTTGGAGGAAATGCGAGAGAAGGCTGAATGGGCCAAGCAGAAAGCACTTGGAGGAAATGTGAGACAAGTGTGAATGAGCCAAGCAGAAATCGTTTGGAGGAAATGTGAGAGAAGGGTGAATGAGCCAAGCAGAAAGCGATTGGAGGAAATGTTAGAGAAGCCTGAATGAGCCAAGCAGAAAGCGCTTGAAGGTAATGTGAGAGAAGGCTGAGCCAAGCAGAAAGCGCTTGGAGGAATTGCCAGAGAAGGCTGAGTCAAGCAGAAAGCGGTTGGAGTAAATTCGAGAGAAGGGTGAATGAGGCAAGCAGAAAGCATTTGGAGGAAATGCCAGAGAAGGGTGAATGAGCCAAGCAGAAAGCACTTGGAGGAAATGCGAGAGAAGGCTGAATGGGCCAAGCAGAAAGCACTTGGAGGAAATGTGAGAGAAGGGTGAATGAGCCAAGCAGAAAGCTATTGGAGGAAATGCCAGAGAAGGGTGAATGAGCCAAGCAGAAAGCACTTGGAGGAAATGTGAGAGAAGCGTGAATGAGCCAAGCAGAAAGCTATTGGAGGAAATGCCAGAGAAGGGTGAATGAGCCAAGCAGAAAGGGCTTGGAGGAAATGCGAGAGAAGGCTGAATGAGCCAAGCAGAAAGCGCTTGAAGGTAATGGGAGAGAAGGCTGAGTCAAGCAGAAAGCACTTGGAAGAAATGTGAGAGAAGCTTGAATGAGCCAAGCAGAAAGTTCTTGGAGGGAATTCGAGAGAAGGGTGAATGAGCCAAGCAGAAAGCACTTGGAGGAAATGCGAGAGAAGGCTGAATGGGCCAAGCAGAAAGCACTTGGAGGAAATGTGAGACAAGTGTGAATGAGCCAAGCAGAAATCGTTTGGAGGAAATGTGAGAGAAGGGTGAATGAGCCAAGCAGAAAGCGATTGGAGGAAATGTTAGAGAAGCCTGAATGAGCCAAGCAGAAAGCGCTTGAAGGTAATGTGAGAGAAGGCTGAGCCAAGCAGAAAGCGCTTGGAGGAATTGCGAGAGAAGGCTGAGTCAAGCAGAAAGCGGTTGGAGTAAATTCGAGAGAAGGGTGAATGAGGCAAGCAGAAAGCATTTGGAGGAAATGCCAGAGAAGGGTGAATGAGCCAAGCAGAAAGCACTTGGAGGAAATGCGAGCGAAGTTTGAATGGGCCAAGCAGAAAGCTCTTGGAGGAAATGTGAGAGAAGCGTGAATGAGCCAAGTAGAAAGTTCTTGGAGGAAATGCTAGAGAAGGCTGAATGGGCCAAGCAGAAAGCACTTGGAGGAAATGTGAGAGAACTGTGAATGAGCGAAGCAGAAAGAACTTGGAGGCAATGTGGGAGAAGTGTGAATGAGCGTGGAGGAAATGCGAAAGACAGGGGAATGAGCCAAGTAGAAAGCTCTTGAAGGAACTGCGAGAGTAGGCTGAATGAGCCAAGCAGAAAGCGCTTGAAGGTAATGGGAGAGAGAGGTGAATGAGCCAAGAAGAAAGCTTTTGGAGGAAATGCGAGAGAAGGGTGAATGAGCCAAGCAGAAAGCACTTGGAGGAAATGCGAGAGAAGGCTGAATGGGCCAAGTAGAAAGCACTTGGAGGAAATGTGAGAGAAGGGTGAATGAGCCAAGCAGAAAGCTATTGGAGGAAATGCCAGAGAAGGGTGAATGAGCCAAGCAGAAAGCACTTGGAGGAAATGTGAGAGAACCGTGAATGAGCCAAGCAGAAAGTACTTGGAGGAAATTCGAGAGAAGGCTGAATGAGCCAAGCAGAAAGCGCTTGGAGGAAATTCAAGAGAAAGGTGAATCGTCCAACCAGAAAGCGCTTGGAAGAAATGTGAGAGAAGCTTGAATGAGCCAAGCAGAAAGTTCTTGGAGGGAATTCGAGAGAAGGGTGAATGAGCCAAGCAGAAAGCACTTGGAGGAAATGCGAGAGAAGGCTGAATGGGACAAGCAGAAAGCACTTGGAGGAAATGTGAGACAAGTGTGAATGAGCCAAGCAGAAATCGTTTGGAGGAAATGTGAGAGAAGGGTGAATGAGCCAAGCAGAAAGCGATTGGAGGAAATGTTAGAGAAGCGTGAATGAGGAAAGCAGAAAGCGCTTGGAGGAAATGCAAGAGAAGGCTGAGCCAAGCAGAATGCGGTTGGAGTAAATGAGAGAGACGGGTGAATGAGCCAAGCAGAAAGCGCTTGGAGGAACTGTGAGAGAAGCCTGAATGAGCCAAGCAGAAAGCGCTTGAAGGTAATGTTAGAGAAGGCTGAGGCAAGCAGAAAGCACTTGGAGGAATTGCGAGAGAAGGCTGAGCCAAGCAAAAAGCACTTGGAAGAAATTCAAGAGAAAGGTGAATGGGCCAACCAGAAAGCACTTGGAGGAAATGTGAGAGAAGCGTGAATGAGCCAAGCAGAAAGTTCTTGGAGGAAATTCAAGAGAAGTGTGAATGATCCAAACAGAAAGCTCTTGGAGGAAATGTGAGAGAAGCGTGAATGAGCCAAGCAGAAAGCGCTTGAAGGTAATGGGAGAGAAGGCTGAGTCAAGCAGAAAGCACTTGGAGGAAATGTGAGAGAGAGGTGAATGAGCCAAGAAGAAAGCGTTTGGAGGAAATGCGAGAGAAGGGTGAATGAGCCAAGCAGAAAGCACTTGGAGGAAATGCGAGAGAAGGCTGAATGGGCCAAGCAGAAAGCACTTGGAGGAAATGTGAGACAAGTGTGAATGAGCCAAGCAGAAATCGTTTGGAGGAAATGTGAGAGAAGGGTGAATGAGCCAAGCAGAAAGCGATTGGAGGAAATGTTAGAGAAGCCTGAATGAGCCAAGCAGAAAGCGCTTGAAGGTAATGTGAGAGAAGGCTGAGCCAAGCAGAAAGCGCTTGGAGGAATTGCCAGAGAAGGCTGAGTCAAGCAGAAAGCGGTTGGAGTAAATTCGAGAGAAGGGTGAATGAGGCAAGCAGAAAGCATTTGGAGGAAATGCCAGAGAAGGGTGAATGAGCCAAGCAGAAAGCACTTGGAGGAAATGCGAGAGAAGGCTGAATGGGCCAAGCAGAAAGCACTTGGAGGAAATGTGAGAGAAGGGTGAATGAGCCAAGCAGAAAGCTATTGGAGGAAATGCCAGAGAAGGGTGAATGAGCCAAGCAGAAAGCACTTGGAGGAAATGTGAGAGAAGCGTGAATGAGCCAAGCAGAAAGTACTTGGAGGAAATTCGAGAGAAGGCTGAATGAGCCAAGCAGAAAGGGCTTGGAGGAAATTCAAGAGAAAGGTGAATCGTCCAACCAGAAAGCGTTTGGAAGAAATGTGAGAGAAGCTTGAATGAGCCAAGCAGAAAGTTCTTGGAGGGAATTCGAGAGAAGGGTGAATGAGCCAAGCAGAAAGCACTTGGAGGAAATGCGAGAGAAGGCTGAATGGGCCAAGCAGAAAGCACTTGGAGGAAATGTGAGACAAGTGTGAATGAGCCAAGCAGAAATCGTTTGGAGGAAATGTGAGAGAAGGGTGAATGAGCCAAGCAGAAAGCGATTGGAGGAAATGTTAGAGAAGCCTGAATGAGCCAAGCAGAAAGCGCTTGAAGGTAATGTGAGAGAAGGCTGAGCCAAGCAGAAAGCGCTTGGAGGAATTGCGAGAGAAGGCTGAGTCAAGCAGAAAGCGGTTGGAGTAAATTCGAGAGAAGGGTGAATGAGGCAAGCAGAAAGCATTTGGAGGAAATGCCAGAGAAGGGTGAATGAGCCAAGCAGAAAGCACTTGGAGGAAATGCGAGCGAAGTTTGAATGGGCCAAGCAGAAAGCTCTTGGAGGAAATGTGAGAGAAGCGTGAATGAGCCAAGTAGAAAGTTCTTGGAGGAAATGCTAGAGAAGGCTGAATGGGCCAAGCAGAAAGCACTTGGAGGAAATTCAAGAGAAGTGTGAATGGTCCAAGCAGAAAGCGCTTGGAGAAAATGAAAGAGAAGGCTGAATGAGCCAAGCAGAAAGCGCTTGGAGGAAATGGGAGAGAAGGCTGAGTCAAGCAGAAAGCACTTGGAGGAAATGCGAGAGAAGGCTGAGTCAAGCAGAAAGCTTTTGGAGGAAATGCGAGAGAAGGCTGAATGGGCCAAGCAGAAAGCGCTTGGAGGAAATGGGAGAGAAGGCTGAGTCAAGCAGAAAGCACTTGGAGGAAATGCGAGAGAAGGCTGAGTCAAGCAGAAAGCTTTTGGAGGAAATGCGAGAGAAGGCTGAATGGGCCAAGCAGAAAGTTCTTGGAGGAAATGCGAAAGACAGGGGAATGAGCCAAGTAGAAAGTTCTTGGAGGAAATGCGAAAGATGGGTGAATGAGCCAAGTAGAAAGCGTTTGGAGGAAATGCGAGAGAAGGCTGAATGAGCCAAGCAGAAAGCGCTTGGAGGAAATTCACGAGAAAGGTGAATGGTCCAAGCAGAAAGCACTTGGAGGAAATGTGAGAGAAGGCTGAATGAGCCAAGCAGAAAGCGCTTGGAGGAAATTCAAGAGAAGTGTGAATGGTCCAAGCAGAAAGCGCTTGGAGGAAATGAGAGAGAAGCGTGAATGAGCCAAGTAGAAACTTCTTGGAGGGAATTCGTGAGAAGGCTGAATGAGCCAAGCAGAAAGCGCTTGGAGGAAATTCAGGAGAAAGGTGAATGATCCAAACAGAAAGCACTTGGACGAAATGCGAGAGAAGGCTGAATGAGCCAAGCAGAAAGCACTTGGATGAAATTCAAGAGAAAGGTGAATGGGCCAAGCAGAAAGCTCTTGGAGGAAATTCGAGAGAAGCGTGAATGATCCAAACAGAAAGCACTTGGACGAAATGCGAGAGAAGGCTGAATGAGCCAAGCAGAAATCGCTTGGAGGAAATGTGAGACAAGTGTGAATGAGCCAAGCAGAAATCGTTTGGAGGAAATGTGAGAGAAGGGTGAATGAGCCAAGCAAAAAGCGCTTGGAGGAAATTCGAGAGGAGGGTGAATGAGCGAAGCAGAAAGAACTTGGAGGCAACGTGGGAGAAGTGTGAATGAGCGTGGAGGAAATGCGAAAGATAGGGGAATGAGCCAAGTAGAAAGCCCTTGAAGGAACTGCGAGAGAAGGCTGAATGAGCCAAGCAGAAATCGTTTGGAGGAAATGTGAGAGAAGCGTGAATGAGCCAAGCAGAAAGTTCTTGGAGGAAATGCGAGAGAAGGCTGAATGAGCCAAGCAGAAAGCGCTTGGAGGAAATTCAAGAGAAGTGTGAATGGTCCAAGCAGAAAGCGCTTGGAGAAAATGAAAGAGAAGGCTGAATGAGCCAAGCAGAAAGCGCTTGGAGGAAATGGGAGAGAAGGCTGAGTCAAGCAGAAAGCACTTGGAGGAAATGCGAGAGAAGGCTGAGTCAAGCAGAAAGCTTTTGGAGGAAATGCGAGAGAAGGCTGAATGGGCCAAGCAGAAAGCACTTGGAGGAAATGTGAGAGAAGGCTGAGTCAAGCAGAAAGCTTTTGGAGGAAATGCGAGAGAAGGCTGAATGAGCCAAGCAGAAAGCGCTTGGAGGAAATGGGAGAGAAGGCTGAGTCAAGCAGAAAGCACTTGGAGGAAATGCGAGAGAAGGCTGAGTCAAGCAGAAAGCTTTTGGAGGAAATGCGAGAGAAGGCTGAATGGGCCAAGCAGAAAGTTCTTGGAGGAAATGCGAAAGACAGGGGAATGAGCCAAGTAGAAAGTTCTTGGAGGAAATGCGAAAGATGGGTGAATGAGCCAAGTAGAAAGCGTTTGGAGGAAATGCGAGAGAAGGCTGAATGAGCCAAACAGAAAGCGCTTGGAGGAAATTCACGAGAAAGGTGAATGGTCCAAGCTGAAAGCACTTGTAGGAAATTGAGAGAAGGCTGAATGAGCCAAGCAGAAAGCGCTTGGAGGAAATTCAAGAGAAGTGTGAATGGTCCAAGCAGAAAGCGCTTGGAGGAAATGAGAGAGAAGCGTGAATGAGCCAAGTAGAAACTTCTTGGAGGAAATGCGAGAGAAGGCTGAATGGGCCAAGTAGAAAGCCCTTGAAGGAACTGCGAGAGAAGGCTGAATGAGCCAAGCAGAAATCGTTTGGAAGAAATGTGAGAGAGAGGTGAATGAGCCAAGAAGAAAGCGTTTGGAGGAAATGCGAGAGAAGGGTGAATGAGCCAAGCAGAAAGCACTTGGAGGAAATGTGAGACAAGTGTGAATGAGCCAAGCAGAAATCGTTTGGAGGAAATGTGAGAGAAGGGTGAATGAGCCAAGCAGAAAGCGATTGGAGGAAATCAAATGTTAGAGAAGCGTGAATGAGGAAAGCAGAAAGCGCTTGGAGGAAATTCAAGAGAAGGCTGAGCCAAGCAGAATGCGGTTGGAGTAAATGAGAGAGACGGGTGAATGAGCCAAGCAGAAAGCGCTTGGAGGAACTGCGAGAGAAGCCTGAATGAGCCAAGCAGAAAGCGCTTGAAGGTAATGTTAGAGAAGGCTGAGGCAAGCAGAAAGCGCTTGGAGGAATTGCGAGAGAAGGCTGAGTCAAGCAGAAAGCGGTTGGAGTAAATTCGAGAGAAGGGTGAATGAGGCAAGCAGAAAGCATTTGGAGGAAATGCCAGAGAAGGGTGAATGAGCCAAGCAGAAAGCACTTGGAGGAAATGTGAGAGAAGCCTGAATGAGCCAAGCAGAAAGTTCTTGGAGGGAATTCGAGAGAAGGGTGAATGAGCCAAGCAGAAAGTTCTTGGAGGAAATTCGAGAGAAGGCTGAATGAGCCAAGCAGAAAGCGCTTGGAGGAAATTCAAGAGAAAGGTGAATGGTCCAAGCAGAAAGCGCTTGGAGGAAATGTGAGAGAAGCCTGAATGAACCAAGCAGAAAGTTCTTGGATGGAATTCGAGAGAAGGCTGAATGAGCCAAGCAAAAAGCACTTGGAAGAAATTGAAGAGAAAGGTGAATGGGCCAAGCAGAAAGCACTTGGAGGAAATGCCAGAGAAGGCTGAATGAGCCAAGCAGAAAGTGCTTGGAGGAAATTCACGAGAAAGGTGAATGGTCCAAGCAGAAAGCCCTTGGAGGAATTGCGAGAGAAGGCTGAGTCAAGCAGAAAGCGGTTGGAGTAAATTCGAGAGAAGGGTGAATGAGGCAAGCAGAAAGCATTTGGAGGAAATGCCAGAGAAGGGTGAATGAGCCAAGCAGAAAGCACTTGGAGGAAATGTGAGAGAGAGGTGAATGAGCCAAGAAGAAAGCGTTTGGAGGAAATGCGAGAGAAGGGTGAATGAGGCAAGCAGAAAGCATTTGGAGGAAATGCCAGAGAAGGGTGAATGAGCCAAGAAGAAAGCACTTGGAGGAAATGCGAGCGAAGGTTGAATGGGCCAAGCAGAAAGCTCTTGGAGGAAATGTGAGAGAAGCCTGAATGAGCCAAGCAGAAAGTTCTTGGAGGGAATTCGAGAGAAGGGTGAATGAGCCAAGCAGAAAGTTCTTGGAGGAAATTCGAGAGAAGGCTGAATGAGCCAAGCAGAAAGCGCTTGGAGGAAATTCAAGAGAAAGGTGAATGGTCCAAGCAGAAAGCGCTTGGAGGAAATGTGAGAGAAGCCTGAATGAACCAAGCAGAAAGTTCTTGGATGGAATTCGAGAGAAGGCTGAATGAGCCAAGCAAAAAGCACTTGGAAGAAATTCAAGAGAAAGGTGAATGGGCCAAGCAGAAAGCACTTGGAGGAAATGCCAGAGAAGGCTGAATGAGCCAAGCAGAAAGTGCTTGGAGGAAATTCACGAGAAAGGTGAATGGTCCAAGCAGAAAGCCCTTGGAGGAATTGCGAGAGAAGGCTGAGTCAAGCAGAAAGCGGTTGGAGTAAATTCGAGAGAAGGGTGAATGAGGCAAGCAGAAAGCATTTGGAGGAAATGCCAGAGAAGGGTGAATGAGCCAAGCAGAAAGCACTTGGAGGAAATGTGAGAGAGAGGTGAATGAGCCAAGAAGAAAGCGTTTGGAGGAAATGCGAGAGAAGGGTGAATGAGGCAAGCAGAAAGCATTTGGAGGAAATGCCAGAGAAGGGTGAATGAGCCAAGAAGAAAGCACTTGGAGGAAATGCGAGCGAAGGTTGAATGGGCCAAGCAGAAAGCTCTTGGAGGAAATGTGAGAGAAGCGTGAATGAGCCAAGTAGAAAGTTCTTGGAGGAAATGCGAGAGAAGGCTGAATGGGCCAAGTAGAAAGCCCTTGAAGGAACTGCGAGAGAAGGCTGAATGAGCCAAGCAGAAATCGTTTGGAAGAAATGTGAGAGAGAGGTGAATGAGCCAAGAAGAAAGCGTTTGGAGGAAATGCGAGAGAAGGGTGAATGAGCCAAGCAGAAAGCACTTGGAGGAAATGTGAGACAAGTGTGAATGAGCCAAGCAGAAATCGTTTGGAGGAAATGTGAGAGAAGGGTGAATGAGCCAAGCAGAAAGCGATTGGAGGAAATCAAATGTTAGAGAAGCGTGAATGAGGAAAGCAGAAAGCGCTTGGAGGAAATGCAAGAGAAGGCTGAGCCAAGCAGAATGCGGTTGGAGTAAATGAGAGAGACGGGTGAATGAGCCAAGCAGAAAGCGCTTGGAGGAACTGCGAGAGAAGCCTGAATGAGCCAAGCAGAAAGCGCTTGAAGGTAATGTTAGAGAAGGCTGAGGCAAGCAGAAAGCGCTTGGAGGAATTGCGAGAGAAGGCTGAGTCAAGCAGAAAGCGGTTGGAGTAAATTCGAGAGAAGGGTGAATGAGGCAAGCAGAAAGCATTTGGAGGAAATGCCAGAGAAGGGTGAATGAGCCAAGCAGAAAGCACTTGGAGGAAATGTGAGAGAAGCGTGAATGAGCCAAGTAGAAAGTTCTTGGAGGAAATGCGAGAGAAGGCTGAATGGGCCAAGCAGAAAGCACTTGGAGGAAATGTGAGAGAAGCCTGAATGAGCCAAGCAGAAAGTTCTTGGAGGGAATTCGAGAGAAGGGTGAATGAGCCAAGCAGAAAGTTCTTGGAGGAAATTCGAGAGAAGGCTGAATGAGCCAAGCAGAAAGCGCTTCGAGGAAATTCAAGAGAAAGGTGAATGGTCCAAGCAGAAAGCGCTTGGAGGAAATGTGAGAGAAGCCTGAATGAACCAAGCAGAAAGTTCTTGGATGGAATTCGAGAGAAGGCTGAATGAGCCAAGCAAAAAGCACTTGGAAGAAATTCAAGAGAAAGGTGAATGGGCCAAGCAGAAAGCACTTGGAGGAAATGCCAGAGAAGGCTGAATGAGCCAAGCAGAAAGCGCTTGGAGGAAATGCCAGAGAAGGCTGAATGAGCCAAGCAGAAAGTGCTTGGAGGAAATTCACGAGAAAGGTGAATGGTCCAAGCAGAAAGCCCTTGGAGGAATTGCGAGAGAAGGCTGAGTCAAGCAGAAAGCGGTTGGAGTAAATTCGAGAGAAGGGTGAATGAGGCAAGCAGAAAGCATTTGGAGGAAATGCCAGAGAAGGGTGAATGAGCCAAGCAGAAAGCACTTGGAGGAAATGTGAGAGAGAGGTGAATGAGCCAAGAAGAAAGCGTTTGGAGGAAATGCGAGAGAAGGGTGAATGAGGCAAGCAGAAAGCATTTGGAGGAAATGCCAGAGAAGGGTGAATGAGCCAAGAAGAAAGCACTTGGAGGAAATGCGAGCGAAGGTTGAATGGGCCAAGCAGAAAGCTCTTGGAGGAAATGTGAGAGAAGCGTGAATGAGCCAAGTAGAAAGTTCTTGGAGGAAATGCGAGAGAAGGCTGAATGGGCCAAGTAGAAAGCCCTTGAAGGAACTGCGAGAGAAGGCTGAATGAGCCAAGCAGAAATCGTTTGGAAGAAATGTGAGAGAGAGGTGAATGAGCCAAGAAGAAAGCGTTTGGAGGAAATGCGAGAGAAGGGTGAATGAGCCAAGCAGAAAGCACTTGGAGGAAATGTGAGACAAGTGTGAATGAGCCAAGCAGAAATCGTTTGGAGGAAATGTGAGAGAAGGGTGAATGAGCCAAGCAGAAAGCGATTGGAGGAAATCAAATGTTAGAGAAGCGTGAATGAGGAAAGCAGAAAGCGCTTGGAGGAAATGCAAGAGAAGGCTGAGCCAAGCAGAATGCGGTTGGAGTAAATGAGAGAGACGGGTGAATGAGCCAAGCAGAAAGCGCTTGGAGGAACTGCGAGAGAAGCCTGATTGAGCCAAGCAGAAAGCGCTTGAAGGTAATGTTAGAGAAGGCTGAGGCAAGCAGAAAGCGCTTGGAGGAATTGCGAGAGAAGGCTGAGTCAAGCAGAAAGCGGTTGGAGTAAATTCGAGAGAAGGGTGAATGAGGCAAGCAGAAAGCATTTGGAGGAAATGCCAGAGAAGGGTGAATGAGCCAAGCAGAAAGCACTTGGAGGAAATGTGAGAGAAGCGTGAATGAGCCAAGCAGAAAGTTCTTGGAGGAAATTCAAGAGAAGTGTGAATGATCCAAACAGAAAGCTCTTGGAGGAAATGTGAGAGAAGCGTGAATGAGCCAAGTAGAAAGTTCTTGGAGGAAATGCGAGAGAAGGCTGAATGGGCCAAGCAGAAAACACTTGGAGGAAATGTGAGACAAGTGTGAATGAGCCAAGCAGAAAGCGGTTGCAGGAAATGCGAAGGAAGTGTGAATGAACCAGCAGAAAGCGCTTGGATGAAATGTGAGAGAACTGTGAATGAGCGAAGCAGAAAGAACTTGGAGGCAATGTGGGAGAAGTGTGAATGAGCGTGGAGGAAATGCGAAAGACAGGGGAATGAGCCAAGTAGAAAGCTCTTGAAGGAACTGCGAGAGAAGGCTGAATGGGCCAAGCAGAAAGCACTTGGAGCAAATGTGAGAGAAGCGTGAATAAGCCAAGCAGAAACTTCTTGGAGGAAATGCGAGAGAAGGCTGAATGAGCCAAGCAGAAAGCACTTGGAGGAAATTCAAGAGAAAGGTGAATGGTCCAAGCAGAAAGCACTTAGAGGAAATGTGAGAGAAGCGTGAATGAGCCAAGCAGAAAGCGCTTGGAGGAAATTCAAGAGAAGTGTGAATGATCCAAGCAGAAATTGCTTGGAGGAAATGAGAGAGAAGCGTGAATGAGCCAAGTAGAAACTTCTTGGAGGGAATTCGTGAGAAGGCTGAATGAGCCAAGCAGAAAGCGCTTGGAGGAAATTCAGGAGAAAGGTGAATGATCCAAACAGAAAGCACTTGGACGAAATGCGAGAGAAGGCTGAATGAGCCAAGCAGAAAGCACTTGGATGAAATTCAAGAGAAAGGTGAATGGGCCAAGCAGAAAGCTCTTGGAGGAAATTCGAGAGAAGCGTGAATGATCCAAACAGAAAGCACTTGGACGAAATGCGAGAGAAGGCTGAATGAGCCAAGCAGAAAGCGCTTGGAGGAAATGTGAGACAAGTGTGAATGAGCCAAGCAGAAATCGTTTGGAGGAAATGTGAGAGAAGGGTGAATGAGCCAAGCAGAAAGCGCTTGGAGGAAATTCGAGAGGAGGGTGAATGAGCGAAGCAGAAAGAACTTGGAGGCAACGTGGGAGAAGTGTGAATGAGCGTGGAGGAAATGCGAAAGATAGGGGAATGAGCCAAGTAGAAAGCCCTTGAAGGAACTGCGAGAGAAGGCTGAATGAGCCAAGCAGAAATCGTTTGGAGGAAATGTGAGAGAAGCGTGAATGAGCCAAGCAGAAAGTTCTTGGAGGAAATGCGAGAGAAGGCTGAATGAGCCAAGCAGAAAGCGCTTCGAGGAAATTCAAGAGAAAGGTGAATGGTCCAAGCAGAAAGCGCTTGGAGGAAATGTGAGAGAAGCCTGAATGAACCAAGCAGAAAGTTCTTGGATGGAATTCGAGAGAAGGCTGAATGAGCCAAGCAAAAAGCACTTGGAAGAAATTCAAGAGAAAGGTGAATGGGCCAAGCAGAAAGCACTTGGAGGAAATGCCAGAGAAGGCTGAATGAGCCAAGCAGAAAGCGCTTGGAGGAAATGCCAGAGAAGGCTGAATGAGCCAAGCAGAAAGTGCTTGGAGGAAATTCACGAGAAAGGTGAATGGTCCAAGCAGAAAGCCCTTGGAGGAATTGCGAGAGAAGGCTGAGTCAAGCAGAAAGCGGTTGGAGTAAATTCGAGAGAAGGGTGAATGAGGCAAGCAGAAAGCATTTGGAGGAAATGCCAGAGAAGGGTGAATGAGCCAAGCAGAAAGCACTTGGAGGAAATGTGAGAGAGAGGTGAATGAGCCAAGAAGAAAGCGTTTGGAGGAAATGCGAGAGAAGGGTGAATGAGGCAAGCAGAAAGCATTTGGAGGAAATGCCAGAGAAGGGTGAATGAGCCAAGAAGAAAGCACTTGGAGGAAATGCGAGCGAAGGTTGAATGGGCCAAGCAGAAAGCTCTTGGAGGAAATGTGAGAGAAGCGTGAATGAGCCAAGTAGAAAGTTCTTGGAGGAAATGCGAGAGAAGGCTGAATGGGCCAAGTAGAAAGCCCTTGAAGGAACTGCGAGAGAAGGCTGAATGAGCCAAGCAGAAATCGTTTGGAAGAAATGTGAGAGAGAGGTGAATGAGCCAAGAAGAAAGCGTTTGGAGGAAATGCGAGAGAAGGGTGAATGAGCCAAGCAGAAAGCACTTGGAGGAAATGTGAGACAAGTGTGAATGAGCCAAGCAGAAATCGTTTGGAGGAAATGTGAGAGAAGGGTGAATGAGCCAAGCAGAAAGCGATTGGAGGAAATCAAATGTTAGAGAAGCGTGAATGAGGAAAGCAGAAAGCGCTTGGAGGAAATGCAAGAGAAGGCTGAGCCAAGCAGAATGCGGTTGGAGTAAATGAGAGAGACGGGTGAATGAGCCAAGCAGAAAGCGCTTGGAGGAAGTGCGAGAGAAGCCTGAATGAGCCAAGCAGAAAGCGCTTGAAGGTAATGTTAGAGAAGGCTGAGGCAAGCAGAAAGCGCTTGGAGGAATTGCGAGAGAAGGCTGAGTCAAGCAGAAAGCGGTTGGAGTAAATTCGAGAGAAGGGTGAATGAGGCAAGCAGAAAGCATTTGGAGGAAATGCCAGAGAAGGGTGAATGAGCCAAGCAGAAAGCACTTGGAGGAAATGTGAGAGAAGCGTGAATGAGCCAAGCAGAAAGTTCTTGGAGGAAATTCAAGAGAAGTGTGAATGATCCAAACAGAAAGCTCTTGGAGGAAATGTGAGAGAAGCGTGAATGAGCCAAGTAGAAAGTTCTTGGAGGAAATGCGAGAGAAGGCTGAATGGGCCAAGCAGAAAACACTTGGAGGAAATGTGAGACAAGTGTGAATGAGCCAAGCAGAAAGCGGTTGCAGGAAATGCGAAGGAAGTGTGAATGAACCAGCAGAAAGCGCTTGGATGAAATGTGAGAGAACTGTGAATGAGCGAAGCAGAAAGAACTTGGAGGCAATGTGGGAGAAGTGTGAATGAGCGTGGAGGAAATGCGAAAGACAGGGGAATGAGCCAAGTAGAAAGCTCTTGAAGGAACTGCGAGAGAAGGCTGAATGGGCCAAGCAGAAAGCACTTGGAGCAAATGTGAGAGAAGCGTGAATAAGCCAAGCAGAAACTTCTTGGAGGAAATGCGAGAGAAGGCTGAATGAGCCAAGCAGAAAGCACTTGGAGGAAATTCAAGAGAAAGGTGAATGGTCCAAGCAGAAAGCACTTAGAGGAAATGTGAGAGAAGCGTGAATGAGCCAAGCAGAAAGCGCTTGGAGGAAATTCAAGAGAAGTGTGAATGATCCAAGCAGAAAGCGCTTGGAGGAAATGAGAGAGAAGCGTGAATGAGCCAAGTAGAAACTTCTTGGAGGGAATTCGTGAGAAGGCTGAGTGAGCCAAGCAGAAAGCGCTTGGAGGAAATTCAGGAGAAAGGTGAATGATCCAAACAGAAAGCACTTGGACGAAATGCGAGAGAAGGCTGAATGAGCCAAGCAGAAAGCACTTGGATGAAATTCAAGAGAAAGGTGAATGGGCCAAGCAGAAAGCTCTTGGAGGAAATTCGAGAGAAGCGTGAATGATCCAAACAGAAAGCACTTGGACGAAATGCGAGAGAAGGCTGAATGAGCCAAGCAGAAAGCGCTTGGAGGAAATGTGAGACAAGTGTGAATGAGCCAAGCAGAAATCGTTTGGAGGAAATGTGAGAGAAGGGTGAATGAGCCAAGCAGAAAGCGCTTGGAGGAAATTCGAGAGGAGGGTGAATGAGCGAAGCAGAAAGAACTTGGAGGCAACGTGGGAGAAGTGTGAATGAGCGTGGAGGAAATGCGAAAGATAGGGGAATGAGCCAAGTAGAAAGCCCTTGAAGGAACTGCGAGAGAAGGCTGAATGAGCCAAGCAGAAATCGTTTGGAGGAAATGTGAGAGAAGCGTGAATGAGCCAAGCAGAAAGTTCTTGGAGGAAATGCGAGAGAAGGCTGAATGAGCCAAGCAGAAAGCGCTTGGAGGAAATTCAAGAGAAGTGTGAATGGTCCAAGCAGAAAGCGCTTGGAGAAAATGAAAGAGAAGGCTGAATGAGCCAAGCAGAAAGCGCTTGGAGGAAATGGGAGAGAAGGCTGAGTCAAGCAGAAAGCACTTGGAGGAAATGCGAGAGAAGGCTGAGTCAAGCAGAAAGCTTTTGGAGGAAATGCGAGAGAAGGCTGAATGGGCCAAGCAGAAAGTTCTTGGAGGAAATGCGAAAGACAGGGGAATGAGCCAAGTAGAAAGTTCTTGGAGGAAATGCGAAAGATGGGTGAATGAGCCAAGTAGAAAGCGTTTGGAGGAAATGCGAGAGAAGGCTGAATGAGCCAAGCAGAAAGCGCTTGGAGGAAATTCACGAGAAAGGTGAATGGTCCAAGCAGAAAGCACTTGGAGGAAATTGAGAGAAGGCTGAATGAGCCAAGCAGAAAGCGCTTGGAGGAAATTCAAGAGAAGTGTGAATGGTCCAAGCAGAAAGCGCTTGGAGGAAATGAGAGAGAAGCGTGAATGAGCCAAGTAGAAACTTCTTGGAGGGAATTCCTGAGAAGGCTGAATGAGCCAAGCAGAAAGCGCTTGGAGGAAATTCACGAGAAAGGTGAATGATCCAAACAGAAAGCACTTGGAGGAAATGCGAGAGAAGGCTGAATGAGCCAAGCAGAAAGCACTTGGATGAAATTCAAGAGAAAGGTGAATGGGCCAAGCAGAAAGCTCTTGGAGGAAATTCGAGAGAAGCTTGAATGATCCAAACAGAAAGCACTTGGACGAAATGCGAGAGAAGGCTGAATGAGCCAAGCAGAAAGCGCTTGGAGGAAATGTGAGACAAGTGTGAATGAGCCAGGAAGAAATCCTTTGGAGGAAATGTTAGAGAAGCGTGAATGAGGAAAGCAGAAAGCGGTTGCAGGAAATGCGAGGGAAGTGTGAATGAGCCAGCAGAAAGCGCTTGGTTGAAATGTGAGACAACTGTGAATGAGCGAAGCAGAAAGAACTTGGAGGCAATGTGGGAGAAGTGTGAATGAGCGTGGAGGAAATGCGAAAGACGGGGGAATGAGCCAAGTAGAAAGCGTTTGGAGGAAATGCGAGAGAAGGCTGAATGAGCCAAGCAGAAAGCGCTTGGAGGAAATGCGAGAGAAGGCTGAGTCAAGCAGAAAGTTTTTGGAGGAAATGCGAGAGAAGGCTGAATGGGCCAAGCAGAAAGCACTTGGAGGAAATGCGAGAGAAGGCTGAGTCAAGCAGAAAGCTTTTGGAGGAAATGCGAGAGAAGGCTGAATGAGCCAAGCAGAAAGCGCTTGGAGGAAATGGGAGAGAAGGCTGAGTCAAGCAGAAAGCACTTGGAGGAAATGCGAGAGAAGGCTGAGTCAAGCAGAAAGCTTTTGGAGGAAATGCGAGAGAAGGCTGAATGGGCCAAGCAGAAAGTTCTTGGAGGAAATGCGAAAGACAGGGGAATGAGCCAAGTAGAAAGTTCTTGGAGGAAATGCGAAAGATGGGTGAATGAGCCAAGTAGAAAGCGTTTGGAGGAAATGCGAGAGAAGGCTGAATGAGCCAAGCAGAAAGCGCTTGGAGGAAATTCACGAGAAAGGTGAATGGTCCAAGCACAAAGCACTTGGAGGAAATTGAGAGAAGGCTGAAGGAGCCAAGCAGAAAGCGCTTGGAGGAAATTCAAGAGAAGTGTGAATGGTCCAAGCAGAAAGCGCTTGGAGGAAATGAGAGAGAAGCGTGAATGAGCCAAGTAGAAACTTCTTGGAGGGAATTCCTGAGAAGGCTGAATGAGCCAAGCAGAAAGCGCTTGGAGGAAATTCACGAGAAAGGTGAATGATCCAAACAGAAAGCACTTGGAGGAAATGCGAGAGAAGGCTGAATGAGCCAAGCAGAAAGCTCTTGGAGGAAATTCGAGAGAAGCGTGAATGATCCAAACAGAAAGCACTTGGACGAAATGCGAGAGAAGGCTGAATGAGCCAAGCAGAAAGCACTTGGAGGAAATGTGAGACAAGTGTGAATGAGCCAGGAAGAAATCCTTTGGAGGAAATGTTAGAGAAGCGTGAATGAGGAAAGCAGAAAGCGGTTGCAGGAAATGCGAGGGAAGTGTGAATGAGCCAGCAGAAAGCGCTTGGTTGAAATGTGAGACAACTGTGAATGAGCGAAGCAGAAAGAACTTGGAGGCAATGTGGGAGAAGTGTGAATGAGCGTGGAGGAAATGCGAAAGACGGGGGAATGAGCCAAGTAGAAAGCGTTTGGAGGAAATGCGAGAGAAGGCTGAATGAGCCAAGCAGAAAGCGCTTGGAGGAAATTCAGGAGAAAGGTGAATGGTCCAAGCAGAAAGCACTTGGAGGAAATGTGAGAGAAGCGTGAATGAGCCAAGCAGAAAGTTCTTGGAGGAAATGCGAGAGAAGGCTGAATGAGCCAAGCAGAAAGCGCTTGGAGGAAATTCAAGAGAACTGTGAATGGTCCAAGCAGAAAGCGCTTGGAGGAAATGAGAGAGAAGCATGAATGAGCCAGGCAGAAAGTTCTTGGAGGAAATTCGAGAGAAGGCTGAATGAGCCAAGCAAAAAGCACTTGGATGAAATTCGAGAGAAGTGTGAATGATCCAAACTCAAAGCACTTGGAGGAAATGCCAGAGAAGGCAGAATGAGCCAAGCAGAAAGCGCTTGGAGGAAATTCAAGAGAAAGGTGAACGGTCCAAGCACAAAGCACTTGGAGGAAATGTGAGAGAAGCGTGAATGAGCCAAGCAGAAAGTTCTTGGAGGAAATTCGAGAGAAGTGTGAATGATCCAAACAGAAAGCACTTGGAGGAAATGCGAGAGAAGGCAGAATGAGCCAAATAGAAAGTTCTTGGAGGAAATTCGAGAGAAGGGTGAATGAGCCAAGCAGAAAGCGCTTAGAGGAAATTCAAGAGAAAGGTGAATGGTCCAAGCAGAAAGCGCATGGAGGAAATGTGAGAGAAGCGTGAATGAGCCAAGTAGAAAGTTCTTGGAGGAAATGCGAAAGACAGGGGAATGAGCCAAGTAGAAAGTTCTTGGAGGAAATGCGAAAGATGGGTGAATGAGCCAAGTAGAAAGCGTTTGGAGGAAATGCGAGAGAAGGCTGAATGAGCCAAGCAGAAAGCGCTTGGAGGAAATTCACGAGAAAGGTGAATGGTCCAAGCAGAAAGCACTTGGAGGAAATTGAGAGAAGGCTGAATGAGCCAAGCAGAAAGCGCTTGGAGGAAATTCAAGAGAAGTGTGAATGGTCCAAGCAGAAAGCGCTTGGAGGAAATGAGAGAGAAGCGTGAATGAGCCAAGTAGAAACTTCTTGGAGGGAATTCCTGAGAAGGCTGAATGAGCCAAGCAGAAAGCGCTTGGAGGAAATTCACGAGAAAGGTGAATGATCCAAACAGAAAGCACTTGGAGGAAATGCGAGAGAAGGCTGAATGAGCCAAGCAGAAAGCACTTGGATGAAATTCAAGAGAAAGGTGAATGGGCCAAGCAGAAAGCTCTTGGAGGAAATTCGAGAGAAGCTTGAATGATCCAAACAGAAAGCACTTGGACGAAATGCGAGAGAAGGCTGAATGAGCCAAGCAGAAAGCGCTTGGAGGAAATGTGAGACAAGTGTGAATGAGCCAGGAAGAAATCCTTTGGAGGAAATGTTAGAGAAGCGTGAATGAGGAAAGCAGAAAGCGGTTGCAGGAAATGCGAGGGAAGTGTGAATGAGCCAGCAGAAAGCGCTTGGTTGAAATGTGAGACAACTGTGAATGAGCGAAGCAGAAAGAACTTGGAGGCAATGTGGGAGAAGTGTGAATGAGCGTGGAGGAAATGCGAAAGACGGGGGAATGAGCCAAGTAGAAAGCGTTTGGAGGAAATGCGAGAGAAGGCTGAATGAGCCAAGCAGAAAGCGCTTGGAGGAAATGCGAGAGAAGGCTGAGTCAAGCAGAAAGTTTTTGGAGGAAATGCGAGAGAAGGCTGAATGGGCCAAGCAGAAAGCACTTGGAGGAAATGCGAGAGAAGGCTGAGTCAAGCAGAAAGCTTTTGGAGGAAATGCGAGAGAAGGCTGAATGAGCCAAGCAGAAAGCGCTTGGAGGAAATGGGAGAGAAGGCTGAGTCAAGCAGAAAGCACTTGGAGGAAATGCGAGAGAAGGCTGAGTCAAGCAGAAAGCTTTTGGAGGAAATGCGAGAGAAGGCTGAATGGGCCAAGCAGAAAGTTCTTGGAGGAAATGCGAAAGACAGGGGAATGAGCCAAGTAGAAAGTTCTTGGAGGAAATGCGAAAGATGGGTGAATGAGCCAAGTAGAAAGCGTTTGGAGGAAATGCGAGAGAAGGCTGAATGAGCCAAGCAGAAAGCGCTTGGAGGAAATTCACGAGAAAGGTGAATGGTCCAAGCACAAAGCACTTGGAGGAAATTGAGAGAAGGCTGAAGGAGCCAAGCAGAAAGCGCTTGGAGGAAATTCAAGAGAAGTGTGAATGGTCCAAGCAGAAAGCGCTTGGAGGAAATGAGAGAGAAGCGTGAATGAGCCAAGTAGAAACTTCTTGGAGGGAATTCCTGAGAAGGCTGAATGAGCCAAGCAGAAAGCGCTTGGAGGAAATTCACGAGAAAGGTGAATGATCCAAACAGAAAGCACTTGGAGGAAATGCGAGAGAAGGCTGAATGAGCCAAGCAGAAAGCTCTTGGAGGAAATTCGAGAGAAGCGTGAATGATCCAAACAGAAAGCACTTGGACGAAATGCGAGAGAAGGCTGAATGAGCCAAGCAGAAAGCACTTGGAGGAAATGTGAGACAAGTGTGAATGAGCCAGGAAGAAATCCTTTGGAGGAAATGTTAGAGAAGCGTGAATGAGGAAAGCAGAAAGCGGTTGCAGGAAATGCGAGGGAAGTGTGAATGAGCCAGCAGAAAGCGCTTGGTTGAAATGTGAGACAACTGTGAATGAGCGAAGCAGAAAGAACTTGGAGGCAATGTGGGAGAAGTGTGAATGAGCGTGGAGGAAATGCGAAAGACGGGGGAATGAGCCAAGTAGAAAGCGTTTGGAGGAAATGCGAGAGAAGGCTGAATGAGCCAAGCAGAAAGCGCTTGGAGGAAATTCAGGAGAAAGGTGAATGGTCCAAGCAGAAAGCACTTGGAGGAAATGTGAGAGAAGCGTGAATGAGCCAAGCAGAAAGTTCTTGGAGGAAATGCGAGAGAAGGCTGAATGAGCCAAGCAGAAAGCGCTTGGAGGAAATTCAAGAGAACTGTGAATGGTCCAAGCAGAAAGCGCTTGGAGGAAATGAGAGAGAAGCATGAATGAGCCAGGCAGAAAGTTCTTGGAGGAAATTCGAGAGAAGGCTGAATGAGCCAAGCAAAAAGCACTTGGATGAAATTCGAGAGAAGTGTGAATGATCCAAACTCAAAGCACTTGGAGGAAATGCCAGAGAAGGCAGAATGAGCCAAGCAGAAAGCGCTTGGAGGAAATTCAAGAGAAAGGTGAACGGTCCAAGCACAAAGCACTTGGAGGAAATGTGAGAGAAGCGTGAATGAGCCAAGCAGAAAGTTCTTGGAGGAAATTCGAGAGAAGTGTGAATGATCCAAACAGAAAGCACTTGGAGGAAATGCGAGAGAAGGCAGAATGAGCCAAATAGAAAGTTCTTGGAGGAAATTCGAGAGAAGGGTGAATGAGCCAAGCAGAAAGCGCTTAGAGGAAATTCAAGAGAAAGGTGAATGGTCCAAGCAGAAAGCGCATGGAGGAAATGTGAGAGAAGCGTGAATGAGCCAAGTAGAAAGTTCTTGGAGGAAATGCGAGAGAAGGCTGAATGGGCCAAGCAGAAAGCACTTGGAGGAAATGTGAGACAAGTGTGAATGAGCCAAGCAGAAATCGTTTGGAGGAAATGTGAGAGAAGGGTGAATGAGCCAAGCAGAAAGCGATTGGAGGAAATGTTAGAGAAGCCTGAATGAGCCAAGCAAAAAGCACTTGGATGAAATTCAAGAGAAGGATGAATGGGCCAAGATGAATGGGCCAAGCAGAAAGCACTTGGAGGAAATGCGAGAGAAGGCTGAATGAGCCAAGCAGAAAGCCCTTGGAGGACATTCAAGAGAAGTGTGAATGGTCCAAGCAGAAAGTGCTTGGAGGAAATGTGAGAGAAGCGTCAATGAGCCAAGTAGAAAGTTCTTGGAGGAAATTCGAGAGAAGGGTGAATGAGCCAAGCAGAAAGCGCTTGGAGGAAATTCAAGAGAAAGGTGAATGGTCCAACCAGAAAGCGCTTGGAGGAAATGTGAGAGAAGCGTGAATCAGCCAAGCGCTTGGAGGAAATTGAAAAGAGACAGGTGAATGAGCCAAGCAAAAAGCGCTTGGAGGAAGTGCGAGAGAAGGCTGAATGGGCCAAGCAGAAAGCACTTGGAGGAAATGCGAGAGAAGGCTGAATGAGCCAAGCAGAAAGCCCTTGGAGGACATTCAAGAGAAGTGTGAATGGTCCAAGCAGAAAGTGCTTGGAGGAAATGTGAGAGAAGCGTCAATGAGCCAAGTAGAAAGTTCTTGAAGGAAATTCGAGAGAAGGGTGAATGAGACAAGCAGAAAGCGCTTGGAGGAAATTCGAGAGAAGGGTGAATGAGCCAAGAAGAAATCGCTTGGAGGAAATGTGAGAGAAGCGTGAATCAGCCAAGCGCTTGGATGAAATTGAAAAGAGACAGGTGAATGAGCCAAGCAGAAAGCGCTTGGAGGAAGTGCGAGAGAAGGCTGAATGGGCCAAGCAGAAAGCACTTGGAGGAAATGCGAGAGAAGGCTGAATGAGCCAAGCAGAAAGCGCTTGGAGGAAATTCAAGAGAAAGGTGAATGGTCCAAGCAGAAAGAGCTTGGAGGAAATGCAAGAGAAGGCTGAATGAGCCAAGCAGAAAGCGCTTGGAGGAAATGCTAGAGAAGGGTGAATGAGCCAAGAAGAAATCGCTTGGAGGACATGTGAGAGAAGCATGAATCAGCCAAGAGCTTGGAGGAAATTGAAAAGAGACAGGTGAATGAGCCAAGCAGAAAGCGCTTGGAGGAAGTGCGAGAGAAGGCTGAATGAGCCAAGCAGAAAGCGCTTGGAGGAAATTCAAGATAAAGGTGAATGGGCCAAGCAGAAAGCGGTTGGAGGAAATGTGAGAGAAGCGTAAATGAGACAAGCAGAAAGCGCTTGGAGGAAATTCGAGAGAAGGGTGAATGAGCGAAGCAGAAAGAACTTGGAGGCAATGTGGGAGAAGTGTGAATGATCCAAACAGAAAGCACTTGGAGGAAATGCGAGAGAAGGCTGAATAAGCCAAGCAGAAAGCGCTTGGAAGAAATGCGAGAGAAGGCTGAATGAGCCAAGCAGAAAGCGCTTGGAGGAAATTCAAGACAAAGGTGAATGGGCCAAGCAGAAAGCGCTTGGAGGAAATTCCAGAGAAGGGTGAATGAGCTAAGCAGAAAGAACTTGGAGGCAATGTGGGAGAAGTGTGAATGAGCGTGGAGGAAATGCGAAAGAAAGGGGAATGAGCCAAGTAGAAAGCCCTTGAAGGAACTGCGAGATTAGGCTGAATGAGCCAAGCAGAAAGCACTTGAAGGTAATGGGAGAGAAGGCTGAGTCAAGCAGAAAGCACTTGGAGGAAATGTGAGAGAGAGGTGAATGAGCCAAGAAGAAAGCGTTTGGAGGAAATGCGAGAGAAGGGTGAATGAGGCAAGCAGAAAGCATTTGGAGGAAATGCCAGAGAAGGCTGAATGAGCCAAGCAGAAAGCGCTTGGAGGAAATTCAAGAGAAGTGTGAATGGTCCAAGCAGAAAGCGCTTGGAGGAAATGAGAGAGAAGCGTGAATGAGCCAAGTAGAAACTTCTTGGAGGGAATTCGTGAGAAGGCTGAATGAGCCAAGCAGAAAGCGCTTGGAGGAAATTCAGGAGAAAGGTGAATGATCCAAACAGAAAGCACTTGGACGAAATGCGAGAGAAGGCTGAATGAGCCAAGCAGAAAGCACTTGGATGAAATTCAAGAGAAAGGTGAATGGGCCAAGCAGAAAGCTCTTGGAGGAAATTCGAGAGAAGCGTGAATGATCCAAACAGAAAGCACTTGGACGAAATGCGAGAGAAGGCTGAATGAGCCAAGCAGAAAGCGCTTGGAGGAAATGTGAGACAAGTGTGAATGAGCCAAGCAGAAATCGTTTGGAGGAAATGTGAGAGAAGGGTGAATGAGCCAAGCAGAAAGCGCTTGGAGGAAATTCGAGAGGAGGGTGAATGAGCGAAGCAGAAAGAACTTGGAGGCAACGTGGGAGAAGTGTGAATGAGCGTGGAGGAAATGCGAAAGATAGGGGAATGAGCCAAGTAGAAAGCCCTTGAAGGAACTGCGAGAGAAGGCTGAATGAGCCAAGCAGAAATCGTTTGGAGGAAATGTGAGAGAAGCGTGAATGAGCCAAGCAGAAAGTTCTTGGAGGAAATGCGAGAGAAGGCTGAATGAGCCAAGCAGAAAGCGCTTGGAGGAAATTCAAGAGAAGTGTGAATGGTCCAAGCAGAAAGCGCTTGGAGAAAATGAAAGAGAAGGCTGAATGAGCCAAGCAGAAAGCGCTTGGAGGAAATGGGAGAGAAGGCTGAGTCAAGCAGAAAGCACTTGGAGGAAATGCGAGAGAAGGCTGAGTCAAGCAGAAAGCTTTTGGAGGAAATGCGAGAGAAGGCTGAATGGGCCAAGCAAAAAGCGCTTGGAGGAAATGGGAGAGAAGGCTGAGTCAAGCAGAAAGCACTTGGAGGAAATGCGAGAGAAGGCTGAGTCAAGCAGAAAGCTTTTGGAGGAAATGCGAGAGAAGTCTGAATGAGCCAAGCAAAAGGCGCTTGGAGGAAATGGGAGAGAAGGCTGAGTCAAGCAGAAAGCACTTGGAGGAAATGCGAGAGAAGGCTGAGTCAAGCAGAAAGCTTTTGGAGGAAATGCGAGAGAAGGCTGAATGGGCCAAGCAGAAAGTTCTTGGAGGAAATGCGAAAGACAGGGGAATGAGCCAAGTAGAAAGTTCTTGGAGGAAATGCGAAAGATGGGTGAATGAGCCAAGTAGAAAGCGTTTGGAGGAAATGCGAGAGAAGGCTGAATGAGCCAAGCAGAAAGCGCTTGGAGGAAATTCACGAGAAAGGTGAATGGTCCAAGCAGAAAGCACTTGTAGGAAATTGAGAGAAGGCTGAATGAGCCAAGCAGAAAGCGCTTGGAGGAAATTCAAGAGAAGTGTGAATGGTCCAAGCAGAAAGCGCTTGGAGGAAATGAGAGAGAAGCGTGAATGAGCCAAGTAGAAACTTCTTGGAGGGAATTCCTGAGAAGGCTGAATGAGCCAAGCAGAAAGCGCTTGGAGGAAATTCACGAGAAAGGTGAATGATCCAAACAGAAAGCACTTGGACGAAATGCGAGAGAAGGCTGAATGAGCCAAGCAGAAAGCACTTGGATGAAATTCAAGAGAAAGGTGAATGGGCCAAGCAGAAAGCTCTTGGAGGAAATGTGAGAGAAGCGTGAATGAGCCAAGTAGAAAGTTCTTGGAGGAAATGCGAGAGAAGGCTGAATGGGCCAAGTAGAAAGCCCTTGAAGGAACTGCGAGAGAAGGCTGAATGAGCCAAGCAGAAATCGTTTGGAAGAAATGTGAGAGAGAGGTGAATGAGCCAAGAAGAAAGCGTTTGGAGGAAATGCGAGAGAAGGGTGAATGAGCCAAGCAGAAAGCACTTGGAGGAAATGTGAGACAAGTGTGAATGAGCCAAGCAGAAATCGTTTGGAGGAAATGTGAGAGAAGGGTGAATGAGCCAAGCAGAAAGCGATTGGAGGAAATCAAATGTTAGAGAAGCGTGAATGAGGAAAGCAGAAAGCGCTTGGAGGAAATGCAAGAGAAGGCTGAGCCAAGCAGAATGCGGTTGGAGTAAATGAGAGAGACGGGTGAATGAGCCAAGCAGAAAGCGCTTCGAGGAACTGCGAGAGAAGCCTGAATGAGCCAAGCAGAAAGCTTTTGGAGGAAATGCAAGAGAAGGCTGAATGGGCCAAGCAGAAAGTTCTTGGAGGAAATGCGAAAGACAGGGGAATGAGCCAAGTAGAAAGTTCTTGGAGGAAATGCGAGAGAAGGCTGAATGAGCCAAGCAGAAAGCGCTTGGAGGAAATTCACGAGAAAGGTGAATGGTCCAAGCAGAAAGCACTTGGAGGAAATGTGAGAGAAGGCTGAATGAGCCAAGCAGAAAGCGCTTGGAGGAAATTCAAGAGAAGTGTGAATGGTCCAAGCAGAAAGCGCTTGGAGGAAATGAGAGAGAAGCGTGAATGAGCCAAGTAGAAACTTCTTGGAGGGAATTCGTGAGAAGGCTGAATGAGCCAAGCAGAAAGCGCTTGGAGGAAATTCAGGAGAAAGGTGAATGATCCAAACAGAAAGCACTTGGACGAAATGCGAGAGAAGGCTGAATGAGCCAAGCAGAAAGCACTTGGATGAAATTCAAGAGAAAGGTGAATGGGCCAAGCAGAAAGCTCTTGGAGGAAATTCGAGAGAAGCGTGAATGATCCAAACAGAAAGCACTTGGACGAAATGCGAGAGAAGGCTGAATGAGCCAAGCAGAAAGCGCTTGGAGGAAATGTGAGACAAGTGTGAATGAGCCAAGCAGAAATCGTTTGGAGGAAATGTGAGAGAAGGGTGAATGAGCCAAGCAGAAAGCGCTTGGAGGAAATTCAAGAGAAGTGTGAATGGTCCAAGCAGAAAGCGCTTGGAGAAAATGAAAGAGAAGGCTGAATGAGCCAAGCAGAAAGCGCTTGGAGGAAATGGGAGAGAAGGCTGAGTCAAGCAGAAAGCACTTGGAGGAAATGCGAGAGAAGGCTGAGTCAAGCAGAAAGCTTTTGGAGGAAATGCGAGAGAAGGCTGAATGGGCCAAGCAAAAAGCGCTTGGAGGAAATGGGAGAGAAGGCTGAGTCAAGCAGAAAGCACTTGGAGGAAATGCGAGAGAAGGCTGAGTCAAGCAGAAAGCTTTTGGAGGAAATGCGAGAGAAGTCTGAATGAGCCAAGCAAAAAGCGCTTGGAGGAAATGGGAGAGAAGGCTGAGTCAAGCAGAAAGCACTTGGAGGAAATGCGAGAGAAGGCTGAGTCAAGCAGAAAGCTTTTGGAGGAAATGCGAGAGAAGGCTGAATGGGCCAAGCAGAAAGTTCTTGGAGGAAATGCGAAAGACAGGGGAATGAGCCAAGTAGAAAGTTCTTGGAGGAAATGCGAAAGATGGGTGAATGAGCCAAGTAGAAAGCGTTTGGAGGAAATGCGAGAGAAGGCTGAATGAGCCAAGCAGAAAGCGCTTGGAGGAAATTCACGAGAAAGGTGAATGGTCCAAGCAGAAAGCACTTGTAGGAAATTGAGAGAAGGCTGAATGAGCCAAGCAGAAAGCGCTTGGAGGAAATTCAAGAGAAGTGTGAATGGTCCAAGCAGAAAGCGCTTGGAGGAAATGAGAGAGAAGCGTGAATGAGCCAAGTAGAAACTTCTTGGAGGGAATTCCTGAGAAGGCTGAATGAGCCAAGCAGAAAGCGCTTGGAGGAAATTCACGAGAAAGGTGAATGATCCAAACAGAAAGCACTTGGACGAAATGCGAGAGAAGGCTGAATGAGCCAAGCAGAAAGCACTTGGATGAAATTCAAGAGAAAGGTGAATGGGCCAAGCAGAAAGCTCTTGGAGGAAATGTGAGAGAAGCGTGAATGAGCCAAGTAGAAAGTTCTTGGAGGAAATGCGAGAGAAGGCTGAATGAGCCAAGCAGAAAGCACTTGGATGAAATTCAAGAGAAAGGTGAATGGGCCAAGCAGAAAGCTCTTGGAGGAAATTCGAGAGAAGCGTGAATGATCCAAACAGAAAGCACTTGGACGAAATGCGAGAGAAGGCTGAATGAGCCAAGCAGAAAGCGCTTGGAGGAAATGTGAGACAAGTGTGAATGAGCCAAGCAGAAATCGTTTGGAGGAAATGTGAGAGAAGGGTGAATGAGCCAAGCAGAAAGCGCTTGGAGGAAATTCGAGAGGAGGGTGAATGAGCGAAGCAGAAAGAACTTGGAGGCAACGTGGGAGAAGTGTGAATGAGCGTGGAGGAAATGCGAAAGATAGGGGAATGAGCCAAGTAGAAAGCCCTTGAAGGAACTGCGAGAGAAGGCTGAATGAGCCAAGCAGAAATCGTTTGGAGGAAATGTGAGAGAAGCGTGAATGAGCCAAGCAGAAAGTTCTTGGAGGAAATGCGAGAGAAGGCTGAATGAGCCAAGCAGAAAGCGCTTGGAGGAAATTCAAGAGAAGTGTGAATGGTCCAAGCAGAAAGCGCTTGGAGAAAATGAAAGAGAAGGCTGAATGAGCCAAGCAGAAAGCGCTTGGAGGAAATGGGAGAGAAGGCTGAGTCAAGCAGAAAGCACTTGGAGGAAATGCGAGAGAAGGCTGAGTCAAGCAGAAAGCTTTTGGAGGAAATGCGAGAGAAGGCTGAATGGGCCAAGCAAAAAGCGCTTGGAGGAAATGGGAGAGAAGGCTGAGTCAAGCAGAAAGCACTTGGAGGAAATGCGAGAGAAGGCTGAGTCAAGCAGAAAGCTTTTGGAGGAAATGCGAGAGAAGTCTGAATGAGCCAAGCAAAAAGCGCTTGGAGGAAATGGGAGAGAAGGCTGAGTCAAGCAGAAAGCACTTGGAGGAAATGCGAGAGAAGGCTGAGTCAAGCAGAAAGCTTTTGGAGGAAATGCGAGAGAAGGCTGAATGGGCCAAGCAGAAAGTTCTTGGAGGAAATGCGAAAGACAGGGGAATGAGCCAAGTAGAAAGTTCTTGGAGGAAATGCGAAAGATGGGTGAATGAGCCAAGTAGAAAGCGTTTGGAGGAAATGCGAGAGAAGGCTGAATGAGCCAAGCAGAAAGCGCTTGGAGGAAATTCACGAGAAAGGTGAATGGTCCAAGCAGAAAGCACTTGTAGGAAATTGAGAGAAGGCTGAATGAGCCAAGCAGAAAGCGCTTGGAGGAAATTCAAGAGAAGTGTGAATGGTCCAAGCAGAAAGCGCTTGGAGGAAATGAGAGAGAAGCGTGAATGAGCCAAGTAGAAACTTCTTGGAGGGAATTCCTGAGAAGGCTGAATGAGCCAAGCAGAAAGCGCTTGGAGGAAATTCACGAGAAAGGTGAATGATCCAAACAGAAAGCACTTGGACGAAATGCGAGAGAAGGCTGAATGAGCCAAGCAGAAAGCACTTGGATGAAATTCAAGAGAAAGGTGAATGGGCCAAGCAGAAAGCTCTTGGAGGAAATGTGAGAGAAGCGTGAATGAGCCAAGTAGAAAGTTCTTGGAGGAAATGCGAGAGAAGGCTGAATGGGCCAAGTAGAAAGCCCTTGAAGGAACTGCGAGAGAAGGCTGAATGAGCCAAGCAGAAATCATTTGGAAGAAATGTGAGAGAGATGTGAATGAGCCAAGAAGAAAGCGTTTGGAGGAAATGCGAGAGAAGGGTGAATGAGCCAAGCAGAAAGCACTTGGAGGAAATGTGAGACAAGTGTGAATGAGCCAAGCAGAAATCGTTTGGAGGAAATGTGAGAGAAGGGTGAATGAGCCAAGCAGAAAGCGATTGGAGGAAATCAAATGTTAGAGAAGCGTGAATGAGGAAAGCAGAAAGCGCTTGGAGGAAATGCAAGAGAAGGCTGAGCCAAGCAGAATGCGGTTGGAGTAAATGAGAGAGACGGGTGAATGAGCCAAGCAGAAAGCGCTTGGAGGAACTGCGAGAGAAGCCTGAATGAGCCAAGCAGAAAGCGCTTGAAGGTAATGTTAGAGAAGGCTGAGGCAAGCAGAAAGCGCTTGGAGGAATTGCGAGAGAAGGCTGAGTCAAGCAGAAAGCGGTTGGAGTAAATTCGAGAGAAGGGTGAATGAGGCAAGCAGAAAGCATTTGGAGGAAATGCCAGAGAAGGGTGAATGAGCCAAGCAGAAAGCACTTGGAGGAAATGTGAGAGAAGCGTGAATGAGCCATGTAGAAAGTTCTTGGAGGAAATGCGAGAGAAGGCTGAATGGGCCAAGTAGAAAGCACTTGGAGGAAATGTGAGAGAAGCCTGAATGAGCCAAGCAGAAAGTTCTTGGAGGGAATTCGAGAGAAGGGTGAATGAGCCAAGCAGAAAGTTCTTGGAGGAAATTCGAGAGAAGGCTGAATGAGCCAAGCAGAAAGCGCTTGGAGGAAATTCAAGAGAAAGGTGAATGGTCCAAGCAGAAAGCGCTTGGAGGAAATGTGAGAGAAGCCTGAATGAACCAAGCAGAAAGTTCTTGGATGGAATTCGAGAGAAGGCTGAATGAGCCAAGCAAAAAGCACTTGGAAGAAATTCAAGAGAAAGGTGAATGGGCCAAGCAGAAAGCACTTGGAGGAAATGCCAGAGAAGGCTGAATGAGCCAAGCAGAAAGTGCTTGGAGGAAATTCACGAGAAAGGTGAATGGTCCAAGCAGAAAGCCCTTGGAGGAATTGCGAGAGAAGGCTGAGTCAAGCAGAAAGCGGTTGGAGTAAATTCGAGAGAAGGGTGAATGAGGCAAGCAGAAAGCATTTGGAGGAAATGCCAGAGAAGGGTGAATGAGCCAAGCAGAAAGCACTTGGAGGAAATGTGAGAGAGAGGTGAATGAGCCAAGAAGAAAGCGTTTGGAGGAAATGCGAGAGAAGGGTGAATGAGGCAAGCAGAAAGCATTTGGAGGAAATGCCAGAGAAGGGTGAATGAGCCAAGAAGAAAGCACTTGGAGGAAATGCGAGCGAAGGTTGAATGGGCCAAGCAGAAAGCTCTTGGAGGAAATGTGAGAGAAGCGTGAATGAGCCAAGTAGAAAGTTCTTGGAGGAAATGCGAGAGAAGGCTGAATGGGCCAAGTAGAAAGCCCTTGAAGGAACTGCGAGAGAAGGCTGAATGAGCCAAGCAGAAATCGTTTGGAAGAAATGTGAGAGAGAGGTGAATGAGCCAAGAAGAAAGCGTTTGGAGGAAATGCGAGAGAAGGGTGAATGAGCCAAGCAGAAAGCACTTGGAGGAAATGTGAGACAAGTGTGAATGAGCCAAGCAGAAATCGTTTGGAGGAAATGTGAGAGAAGGGTGAATGAGCCAAGCAGAAAGCGATTGGAGGAAATCAAATGTTAGAGAAGCGTGAATGAGGAAAGCAGAAAGCGCTTGGAGGAAATGCAAGAGAAGGCTGAGCCAAGCAGAAAGCACTTGGAGGAAATGTGAGAGAAGCGTGAATGAGCCAAGTAGAAAGTTCTTGGAGGAAATGCGAGAGAAGGCTGAATGGGCCAAGCAGAAAGCACTTGGAGGAAATGTGAGAGAAGCCTGAATGAGCCAAGCAGAAAGTTCTTGGAGGGAATTCGAGAGAAGGGTGAATGAGCCAAGCAGAAAGTTCTTGGAGGAAATTCGAGAGAAGGCTGAATGAGCCAAGCAGAAAGCGCTTCGAGGAAATTCAAGAGAAAGGTGAATGGTCCAAGCAGAAAGCGCTTGGAGGAAATGTGAGAGAAGCCTGAATGAACCAAGCAGAAAGTTCTTGGATGGAATTCGAGAGAAGGCTGAATGAGCCAAGCAAAAAGCACTTGGAAGAAATTCAAGAGAAAGGTGAATGGGCCAAGCAGAAAGCACTTGGAGGAAATGCCAGAGAAGGCTGAATGAGCCAAGCAGAAAGCGCTTGGAGGAAATTCACGAGAAAGGTGAATGGTCCAAGCAGAAAGCCCTTGGAGGAATTGCGAGAGAAGGCTGAGTCAAGCAGAAAGCGGTTGGAGTAAATTCGAGAGAAGGGTGAATGAGGCAAGCAGAAAGCATTTGGAGGAAATGCCAGAGAAGGGTGAATGAGCCAAGCAGAAAGCACTTGGAGGAAATGCGAGAGAAGGCTGAATGAGCCAAGCAGAAAGCGCTTGGAGGAAATTCACGAGAAAGGTGAATGGTCCAAGCAGAAAGTACTTGGAGGAAATGTGAGAGAAGGCTGAATGAGCCAAGCAGAAAGCGCTTGGAGGAAATTCAAGAGAAGTGTGAATGGTCCAAGCAGAAAGCGCTTGGAGGAAATGAGAGAGAAGCGTGAATGAGCCAAGTAGAAACTTCTTGGAGGGAATTCGTGAGAAGGCTGAATGAGCCAAGCAGAAAGCGCTTGGAGGAAATTCAGGAGAAAGGTGAATGATCCAAACAGAAAGCACTTGGACGAAATGCGAGAGAAGGCTGAATGAGCCAAGCAGAAAGCACTTGGATGAAATTCAAGAGAAAGGTGAATGGGCCAAGCAGAAAGCTCTTGGAGGAAATTCGAGAGAAGCGTGAATGATCCAAACAGAAAGCACTTGGACGAAATGCGAGAGAAGGCTGAATGAGCCAAGCAGAAAGCGCTTGGAGGAAATGTGAGACAAGTGTGAATGAGCCAAGCAGAAATCGTTTGGAGGAAATGTGAGAGAAGGGTGAATGAGCCAAGCAGAAAGCGCTTGGAGGAAATTCGAGAGGAGGGTGAATGAGCGAAGCAGAAAGAACTTGGAGGCAACGTGGGAGAAGTGTGAATGAGCGTGGAGGAAATGCGAAAGATAGGGGAATGAGCCAAGTAGAAAGCCCTTGAAGGAACTGCGAGAGAAGGCTGAATGAGCCAAGCAGAAATCGTTTGGAGGAAATGTGAGAGAAGCGTGAATGAGCCAAGCAGAAAGTTCTTGGAGGAAATGCGAGAGAAGGCTGAATGAGCCAAGCAGAAAGCGCTTGGAGGAAATTCAAGAGAAGTGTGAATGGTCCAAGCAGAAAGCGCTTGGAGAAAATGAAAGAGAAGGCTGAATGAGCCAAGCAGAAAGCGCTTGGAGGAAATGGGAGAGAAGGCTGAGTCAAGCAGAAAGCACTTGGAGGAAATGCGAGAGAAGGCTGAGTCAAGCAGAAAGCTTTTGGAGGAAATGCGAGAGAAGGCTGAATGGGCCAAGCAAAAAGCGCTTGGAGGAAATGGGAGAGAAGGCTGAGTCAAGCAGAAAGCACTTGGAGGAAATGCGAGAGAAGGCTGAGTCAAGCAGAAAGCTTTTGGAGGAAATGCGAGAGAAGTCTGAATGAGCCAAGCAAAAGGCGCTTGGAGGAAATGGGAGAGAAGGCTGAGTCAAGCAGAAAGCACTTGGAGGAAATGCGAGAGAAGGCTGAGTCAAGCAGAAAGCTTTTGGAGGAAATGCGAGAGAAGGCTGAATGGGCCAAGCAGAAAGTTCTTGGAGGAAATGCGAAAGACAGGGGAATGAGCCAAGTAGAAAGTTCTTGGAGGAAATGCGAAAGATGGGTGAATGAGCCAAGTAGAAAGCGTTTGGAGGAAATGCGAGAGAAGGCTGAATGAGCCAAGCAGAAAGCGCTTGGAGGAAATTCACGAGAAAGGTGAATGGTCCAAGCAGAAAGCACTTGGAGGAAATTGAGAGAAGGCTGAATGAGCCAAGCAGAAAGCGCTTGGAGGAAATTCAAGAGAAGTGTGAATGGTCCAAGCAGAAAGCGCTTGGAGGAAATGAGAGAGAAGCGTGAATGAGCCAAGTAGAAACTTCTTGGAGGGAATTCCTGAGAAGGCTGAATGAGCCAAGCAGAAAGCGCTTGGAGGAAATTCACGAGAAAGGTGAATGATCCAAACAGAAAGCACTTGGACGAAATGCGAGAGAAGGCTGAATGAGCCAAGCAGAAAGCACTTGGATGAAATTCAAGAGAAAGGTGAATGGGCCAAGCAGAAAGCTCTTGGAGGAAATGTGAGAGAAGCGTGAATGAGCCAAGTAGAAAGTTCTTGGAGGAAATGCGAGAGAAGGCTGAATGGGCCAAGTAGAAAGCCCTTGAAGGAACTGCGAGAGAAGGCTGAATGAGCCAAGCAGAAATCGTTTGGAAGAAATGTGAGAGAGAGGTGAATGAGCCAAGAAGAAAGCGTTTGGAGGAAATGCGAGAGAAGGGTGAATGAGCCAAGCAGAAAGCACTTGGAGGAAATGTGAGACAAGTGTGAATGAGCCAAGCAGAAATCGTTTGGAGGAAATGTGAGAGAAGGGTGAATGAGCCAAGCAGAAAGCGATTGGAGGAAATCAAATGTTAGAGAAGCGTGAATGAGGAAAGCAGAAAGCGCTTGGAGGAAATGCAAGAGAAGGCTGAGCCAAGCAGAATGCGGTTGGAGTAAATGAGAGAGACGGGTGAATGAGCCAAGCAGAAAGCGCTTGGAGGAACTGCGAGAGAAGCCTGAATGAGCCAAGCAGAAAGCTTTTGGAGGAAATGCAAGAGAAGGCTGAATGGGCCAAGCAGAAAGTTCTTGGAGGAAATGCGAAAGACAGGGGAATGAGCCAAGTAGAAAGTTCTTGGAGGAAATGCGAGAGAAGGCTGAATGAGCCAAGCAGAAAGCGCTTGGAGGAAATTCACGAGAAAGGTGAATGGTCCAAGCAGAAAGCACTTGGAGGAAATGTGAGAGAAGGCTGAATGAGCCAAGCAGAAAGCGCTTGGAGGAAATTCAAGAGAAGTGTGAATGGTCCAAGCAGAAAGCGCTTGGAGGAAATGAGAGAGAAGCGTGAATGAGCCAAGTAGAAACTTCTTGGAGGGAATTCGTGAGAAGGCTGAATGAGCCAAGCAGAAAGCGCTTGGAGGAAATTCAGGAGAAAGGTGAATGATCCAAACAGAAAGCACTTGGACGAAATGCGAGAGAAGGCTGAATGAGCCAAGCAGAAAGCACTTGGATGAAATTCAAGAGAAAGGTGAATGGGCCAAGCAGAAAGCTCTTGGAGGAAATTCGAGAGAAGCGTGAATGATCCAAACAGAAAGCACTTGGACGAAATGCGAGAGAAGGCTGAATGAGCCAAGCAGAAAGCGCTTGGAGGAAATGTGAGACAAGTGTGAATGAGCCAAGCAGAAATCGTTTGGAGGAAATGTAAGAGAAGGGTGAATGAGCCAAGCAGAAAGCGCTTGGAGGAAATTCGAGAGGAGGGTGAATGAGCGAAGCAGAAAGAACTTGGAGGCAACGTGGGAGAAGTGTGAATGAGCGTGGAGGAAATGCGAAAGATAGGGGAATGAGCCAAGTAGAAAGCCCTTGAAGGAACTGCGAGAGAAGGCTGAATGAGCCAAGCAGAAATCGTTTGGAGGAAATGTGAGAGAAGCGTGAATGAGCCAAGCAGAAAGTTCTTGGAGGAAATGCGAGAGAAGGCTGAATGAGCCAAGCAGAAAGCGCTTGGAGGAAATTCAAGAGAAGTGTGAATGGTCCAAGCAGAAAGCGCTTGGAGAAAATGAAAGAGAAGGCTGAATGAGCCAAGCAGAAAGCGCTTGGAGGAAATGGGAGAGAAGGCTGAGTCAAGCAGAAAGCACTTGGAGGAAATGCGAGAGAAGGCTGAGTCAAGCAGAAAGCTTTTGGAGGAAATGCGAGAGAAGGCTGAATGGGCCAAGCAAAAAGCGCTTGGAGGAAATGGGAGAGAAGGCTGAGTCAAGCAGAAAGCACTTGGAGGAAATGCGAGAGAAGGCTGAGTCAAGCAGAAAGCTTTTGGAGGAAATGCGAGAGAAGTCTGAATGAGCCAAGCAAAAAGCGCTTGGAGGAAATGGGAGAGAAGGCTGAGTCAAGCAGAAAGCACTTGGAGGAAATGCGAGAGAAGGCTGAGTCAAGCAGAAAGCTTTTGGAGGAAATGCGAGAGAAGGCTGAATAGGCCAAGCAGAAAGTTCTTGGAGGAAATGTGAAAGACAGGGGAATGAGCCAAGTAGAAAGTTCTTGGAGGAAATGCGAAAGATGGGTGAATGAGCCAAGTAGAAAGCGTTTGGAGGAAATGCGAGAGAAGGCTGAATGAGCCAAGCAGAAAGCGCTTGGAGGAAATTCACGAGAAAGGTGAATGGTCCAAGCAGAAAGCACTTGTAGGAAATTGAGAGAAGGCTGAATGAGCCAAGCAGAAAGCGCTTGGAGGAAATTCAAGAGAAGTGTGAATGGTCCAAGCAGAAAGCGCTTGGAGGAAATGAGAGAGAAGCGTGAATGAGCCAAGTAGAAACTTCTTGGAGGGAATTCCTGAGAAGGCTGAATGAGCCAAGCAGAAAGCGCTTGGAGGAAATTCACGAGAAAGGTGAATGATCCAAACAGAAAGCACTTGGACGAAATGCGAGAGAAGGCTGAATGAGCCAAGCAGAAAGCACTTGGATGAAATTCAAGAGAAAGGTGAATGGGCCAAGCAGAAAGCTCTTGGAGGAAATGTGAGAGAAGCGTGAATGAGCCAAGTAGAAAGTTCTTGGAGGAAATGCGAGAGAAGGCTGAATGAGCCAAGCAGAAAGCACTTGGATGAAATTCAAGAGAAAGGTGAATGGGCCAAGCAGAAAGCTCTTGGAGGAAATTCGAGAGAAGCGTGAATGATCCAAACAGAAAGCACTTGGACGAAATGCGAGAGAAGGCTGAATGAGCCAAGCAGAAAGCGCTTGGAGGAAATGTGAGACAAGTGTGAATGAGCCAAGCAGAAATCGTTTGGAGGAAATGTGAGAGAAGGGTGAATGAGCCAAGCAGAAAGCGCTTGGAGGAAATTCGAGAGGAGGGTGAATGAGCGAAGCAGAAAGAACTTGGAGGCAACGTGGGAGAAGTGTGAATGAGCGTGGAGGAAATGCGAAAGATAGGGGAATGAGCCAAGTAGAAAGCCCTTGAAGGAACTGCGAGAGAAGGCTGAATGAGCCAAGCAGAAATCGTTTGGAGGAAATGTGAGAGAAGCGTGAATGAGCCAAGCAGAAAGTTCTTGGAGGAAATGCGAGAGAAGGCTGAATGAGCCAAGCAGAAAGCGCTTGGAGGAAATTCAAGAGACGGGTGAATGGTCCAAGCAGAAAGCGCTTGGAGAAAATGAAAGAGAAGGCTGAATGAGCCAAGCAGAAAGCGCTTGGAGGAAATGGGAGAGAAGGCTGAGTCAAGCAGAAAGCACTTGGAGGAAATGCGAGAGAAGGCTGAGTCAAGCAGAAAGCTTTTGGAGGAAATGCGAGAGAAGGCTGAATGGGCCAAGCAAAAAGCGCTTGGAGGAAATGGGAGAGAAGGCTGAGTCAAGCAGAAAGCACTTGGAGGAAATGCGAGAGAAGGCTGAGTCAAGCAGAAAGCTTTTGGAGGAAATGCGAGAGAAGTCTGAATGAGCCAAGCAAAAAGCGCTTGGAGGAAATGGGAGAGAAGGCTGAGTCAAGCAGAAAGCACTTGGAGGAAATGCGAGAGAAGGCTGAGTCAAGCAGAAAGCTTTTGGAGGAAATGCGAGAGAAGGCTGAATGGGCCAAGCAGAAAGTTCTTGGAGGAAATGCGAAAGACAGGGGAATGAGCCAAGTAGAAAGTTCTTGGAGGAAATGCGAAAGATGGGTGAATGAGCCAAGTAGAAAGCGTTTGGAGGAAATGCGAGAGAAGGCTGAATGAGCCAAGCAGAAAGCGCTTGGAGGAAATTCACGAGAAAGGTGAATGGTCCAAGCAGAAAGCACTTGTAGGAAATTGAGAGAAGGCTGAATGAGCCAAGCAGAAAGCGCTTGGAGGAAATTCAAGAGAAGTGTGAATGGTCCAAGCAGAAAGCGCTTGGAGGAAATTCACGAGAAAGGTGAATGATCCAAACAGAAAGCACTTGGACGAAATGCGAGAGAAGGCTGAATGAGCCAAGCAGAAAGCACTTGGATGAAATTCAAGAGAAAGGTGAATGGGCCAAGCAGAAAGCTCTTGGAGGAAATGTGAGAGAAGCGTGAATGAGCCAAGTAGAAAGTTCTTGGAGGAAATGCGAGAGAAGGCTGAATGGGCCAAGTAGAAAGCCCTTGAAGGAACTGCGAGAGAAGGCTGAATGAGCCAAGCAGAAATCGTTTGGAAGAAATGTGAGAGAGATGTGAATGAGCCAAGAAGAAAGCGTTTGGAGGAAATGCGAGAGAAGGGTGAATGAGCCAAGCAGAAAGCACTTGGAGGAAATGTGAGACAAGTGTGAATGAGCCAAGCAGAAATCGTTTGGAGGAAATGTGAGAGAAGGGTGAATGAGCCAAGCAGAAAGCGATTGGAGGAAATCAAATGTTAGAGAAGCGTGAATGAGGAAAGCAGAAAGCGCTTGGAGGAAATGCAAGAGAAGGCTGAGCCAAGCAGAATGCGGTTGGAGTAAATGAGAGAGACGGGTGAATGAGCCAAGCAGAAAGCGCTTGGAGGAACTGCGAGAGAAGCCTGAATGAGCCAAGCAGAAAGCGCTTGAAGGTAATGTTAGAGAAGGCTGAGGCAAGCAGAAAGCGCTTGGAGGAATTGCGAGAGAAGGCTGAGTCAAGCAGAAAGCGGTTGGAGTAAATTCGAGAGAAGGGTGAATGAGGCAAGCAGAAAGCATTTGGAGGAAATGCCAGAGAAGGGTGAATGAGCCAAGCAGAAAGCACTTGGAGGAAATGTGAGAGAAGCGTGAATGAGCCATGTAGAAAGTTCTTGGAGGAAATGCGAGAGAAGGCTGAATGGGCCAAGTAGAAAGCACTTGGAGGAAATGTGAGAGAAGCCTGAATGAGCCAAGCAGAAAGTTCTTGGAGGGAATTCGAGAGAAGGGTGAATGAGCCAAGCAGAAAGTTCTTGGAGGAAATTCGAGAGAAGGCTGAATGAGCCAAGCAGAAAGCGCTTGGAGGAAATTCAAGAGAAAGGTGAATGGTCCAAGCAGAAAGCGCTTGGAGGAAATGTGAGAGAAGCCTGAATGAACCAAGCAGAAAGTTCTTGGATGGAATTCGAGAGAAGGCTGAATGAGCCAAGCAAAAAGCACTTGGAAGAAATTCAAGAGAAAGGTGAATGGGCCAAGCAGAAAGCACTTGGAGGAAATGCCAGAGAAGGCTGAATGAGCCAAGCAGAAAGTGCTTGGAGGAAATTCACGAGAAAGGTGAATGGTCCAAGCAGAAAGCCCTTGGAGGAATTGCGAGAGAAGGCTGAGTCAAGCAGAAAGCGGTTGGAGTAAATTCGAGAGAAGGGTGAATGAGGCAAGCAGAAAGCATTTGGAGGAAATGCCAGAGAAGGGTGAATGAGCCAAGCAGAAAGCACTTGGAGGAAATGTGAGAGAGAGGTGAATGAGCCAAGAAGAAAGCGTTTGGAGGAAATGCGAGAGAAGGGTGAATGAGGCAAGCAGAAAGCATTTGGAGGAAATGCCAGAGAAGGGTGAATGAGCCAAGAAGAAAGCACTTGGAGGAAATGCGAGCGAAGGTTGAATGGGCCAAGCAGAAAGCTCTTGGAGGAAATGTGAGAGAAGCGTGAATGAGCCAAGTAGAAAGTTCTTGGAGGAAATGCGAGAGAAGGCTGAATGGGCCAAGTAGAAAGCCCTTGAAGGAACTGCGAGAGAAGGCTGAATGAGCCAAGCAGAAATCGTTTGGAAGAAATGTGAGAGAGAGGTGAATGAGCCAAGAAGAAAGCGTTTGGAGGAAATGCGAGAGAAGGGTGAATGAGCCAAGCAGAAAGCACTTGGAGGAAATGTGAGACAAGTGTGAATGAGCCAAGCAGAAATCGTTTGGAGGAAATGTGAGAGAAGGGTGAATGAGCCAAGCAGAAAGCGATTGGAGGAAATCAAATGTTAGAGAAGCGTGAATGAGGAAAGCAGAAAGCGCTTGGAGGAAATGCAAGAGAAGGCTGAGCCAAGCAGAAAGCACTTGGAGGAAATGTGAGAGAAGCGTGAATGAGCCAAGTAGAAAGTTCTTGGAGGAAATGCGAGAGAAGGCTGAATGGGCCAAGCAGAAAGCACTTGGAGGAAATGTGAGAGAAGCCTGAATGAGCCAAGCAGAAAGTTCTTGGAGGGAATTCGAGAGAAGGGTGAATGAGCCAAGCAGAAAGTTCTTGGAGGAAATTCGAGAGAAGGCTGAATGAGCCAAGCAGAAAGCGCTTCGAGGAAATTCAAGAGAAAGGTGAATGGTCCAAGCAGAAAGCGCTTGGAGGAAATGTGAGAGAAGCCTGAATGAACCAAGCAGAAAGTTCTTGGATGGAATCCGAGAGAAGGCTGAATGAGCCAAGCAAAAAGCACTTGGAAGAAATTCAAGAGAAAGGTGAATGGGCCAAGCAGAAAGCACTTGGAGGAAATGCCAGAGAAGGCTGAATGAGCCAAGCAGAAAGCGCTTGGAGGAAATTCACGAGAAAGGTGAATGGTCCAAGCAGAAAGCCCTTGGAGGAATTGCGAGAGAAGGCTGAGTCAAGCAGAAAGCGGTTGGAGTAAATTCGAGAGAAGGGTGAATGAGGCAAGCAGAAAGCATTTGGAGGAAATGCCAGAGAAGGGTGAATGAGCCAAGCAGAAAGCACTTGGAGGAAATGTGAGAGAAGCGTGAATGAGCCAAGCAGAAAGTTCTTGGAGGAAATTCAAGAGAAGTGTGAATGATCCAAACAGAAAGCTCTTGGAGGAAATGTGAGAGAAGCGTGAATGAGCCAAGTAGAAAGTTCTTGGAGGAAATGCGAGAGAAGGCTGAATGGGCCAAGCAGAAAACACTTGGAGGAAATGTGAGACAAGTGTGAATGAGCCAAGCAGAAAGCGGTTGCAGGAAATGCGAAGGAAGTGTGAATGAACCAGCAGAAAGCGCTTGGATGAAATGTGAGAGAACTGTGAATGAGCGAAGCAGAAAGAACTTGGAGGCAATGTGGGAGAAGTGTGAATGAGCGTGGAGGAAATGCGAAAGACAGGGGAATGAGCCAAGTAGAAAGCTCTTGAAGGAACTGCGAGAGAAGGCTGAATGGGCCAAGCAGAAAGCACTTGGAGCAAATGTGAGAGAAGCGTGAATAAGCCAAGCAGAAACTTCTTGGAGGAAATGCGAGAGAAGGCTGAATGAGCCAAGCAGAAAGCACTTGGAGGAAATTCAAGAGAAAGGTGAATGGTCCAAGCAGAAAGCACTTAGAGGAAATGTGAGAGAAGCGTGAATGAGCCAAGCAGAAAGCTCTTGGAGGAAATTCAAGAGAAAGGTGAATGCTCCAACCAGAAAGCGCTTAGAAGAAATGTGAGAGAAGCCTGAATGAGCCAAGCAGAAAGCGCTTGAAGGTAATGTGAGAGAAGGCTGAGCCAAGCAGAAAGCGCTTGGAGGAAATTCAAGAGAAAGGTGAACGGTCCAACCAGAAAGCACTTGGAGGAAATGTGAGAGAAGCGTGAATGAGCCAAGTAGAAAGTTCTTGGAGGAAATTCGAGAGAAGGGTGAATGAGCGAAGCAGAAAGAACTTGGAGGCAATGTGGGAGAAGTGTGAATGAGCGTGGAGGAAATGCGAAAGACAGGGGAATGAGCCAAGTAGAAAGCTCTTGAAGGAACTGCGAGAGAAGGCTGAATGAGCCAAGCAAAAAGCACTTGGAAGAAATTCAAGAGAAAGGTGAATGGGCCAAGCAGAAAGCGTTTGGAGGAAATGCGAGAGAAGGGTGAATGAGCCAAGCAGAAAGCTATTGGAGGAAATGTTAGAGAAGCGTGAATGAGGAAAGCAGAAAGCGCTTGGAGGAAATGCGAGCGAAGGCTGAGCCAAGCAGAAAGCGGTTGGAGTAAATGAGAGAGACGGGTGAATGGGCCAAGCAGAAAGCACTTGGAGGAAATGCGATAGAAGGCTGAATGAGCCAAGCAGAAAGCGCTTGGAGGAAATGTGAGAGAGAGGTGAATGAGCCAAGAAGAAAGCTTTTGGAGGAAATGCGAGAGAAGGGTGAAGGAGCCAAGCAGAAAGCACTTGGAGGAAATGCGAGAGAAGGCTGAATGGGCCAAGCAGAAAGCACTTGGAGGAAATGTGAGACAAGTGTGAATGAGCCAAGCAGAAATCGTTTGGAGGAAATGTGAGAGAAGGGTGAATGAGCCAAGCAGAAAGCGATTGGAGGAAATGTTAGAGAAGCCTGAATGAGCCAAGCAGAAAGCGCTTGAAGGTAATGTGAGAGAAGGCTGAGCCAAGCAGAAAGCGCTTGGAGGAATTGCAAGAGAAGGCTGAGTCAAGCAGAAAGCGGTTGGAGTAAATTCGAGAGAAGGGTGAATGAGGCAAGCAGAAAGCATTTGGAGGAAATGCCGAAGAAGGGTGAATGAGCCAAGCAGAAAGCACTTGGAGGAAATGCGAGCGAAGTTTGAATGGGCCAAGCAGAAAGCTCTTGGAGGAAATGTGAGAGAAGAGTGAATGAGCCAAGTAGAAAGTTCTTGGAGGAAATGCTAGAGAAGGCTGAATGGGCCAAGCAGAAAGCACTTGGAGGAAATGTGAGACAAGTGTGAATGAGCCAAGCAGAAATCGTTTGGAGGAAATGTGAGACAAGTGTGAATGAGCCAAGCAGAAAGCGCTTGGAGGAAATGCGAGAGAAGGCTGAATGAGCCAAGCAGAAAGCGCTTGGAGGAAATTCAAGAGAAAGGTGAATGGGCCAAGCAGAAAGCACTTGGAGGAAATGCGAGAGAAGGCTGAATGAGCCAAGCAGAAAGCGCTTGGAGGAAATTCACGAGAAAGGTGAATGGTCCAAGCAGAAAGCCCTTGGAGGAATTGCGAGAGAAGGCTGAGTCAAGCAGAAAGCGGTTGGAGTAAATTCGAGAGAAGGGTGAATGAGGCAAGCAGAAAGCATTTGGAGGAAATGCCAGAGAAGGGTGAATGAGCCAAGCAGAAAGCACTTGGAGGAAATGTGAGAGAAGCGTGAATGAGCCAAGCAGAAAGTTCTTGGAGGAAATTCAAGAGAAGTGTGAATGATCCAAACAGAAAGCTCTTGGAGGAAATGTGAGAGAAGCGTGAATGAGCCAAGTAGAAAGTTCTTGGAGGAAATGCGAGAGAAGGCTGAATGGGCCAAGCAGAAAGCACTTGGAGGAAATGTGAGAGAAGTGTGAATGAGCCAAGCAGAAAGCGGTTGCAGGAAATGCGAAGGAAGTGTGAATGAGCCAAGCAGAAAGCGCTTGGAGGAAATTCAAGAGAAGTGTGAATGGTCCAAGCAGAAAGTGCTTGGAGGAAATGTGAGAGAAGCGTGAATGAGCCAAGCAGAAAGTTCTTGGAGGGAATTCGAGAGAAGGGTGAATGAGCCAAGCAGAAAGTTCTTGGAGGAAATTCGAGAGAAGGCTGAATGAGCCAAGCAGAAAGCGCTTGGAGGAAATTCAAGAGAAAGGTGAATGGTCCAAGCAGAAAGCGCTTGGAGGAAATGTGAGAGAAGCCTGAATGAACCAAGCAGAAAGTTCTTGGATGGAATTCGAGAGAAGGGTGAATGAGCCAAGCAGAAAGCGATTGGAGGAAATGTTAGAGAAGCCTGAATGAGCCAAGCAGAAAGCGCTTGAAGGTAATGTGAGAGAAGGCTGAGCCAAGCAGAAAGCGCTTGGAGGAATTGCGAGAGAAGGCTGAGTCAAGCAGAAAGCGGTTGGAGTAAATTCGAGAGAAGGGTGAATGAGGCAAGCAGAAAGCATTTGGAGGAAATGCCAGAGAAGGGTGAATGAGCCAAGCAGAAAGCACTTGGAGGAAATGCTAGCGAAGTTTGAATGGGCCAAGCAGAAAGCTCTTGGAGGAAATGTGAGAGAAGCGTGAATGAGACAAGTAGAAAGTTCTTGGAGGAAATGCTAGAGAAGGCTGAATGGGCCAAGCAGAAAGCACTTGGAGGAAATGTGAGACAAGTGTGAATGAGCCAAGCAGAAATCGTTTGGAGGAAATGTGAGACAAGTGTGAATGAGCCAAGCAGAAAGCGCTTGGAGGAAATTCGAGAGAAGGGTGAATCAGCGAAGCAGAAAGAACTTGGAGGCAACGTGGGAGAAGTGTGAATGAGCGTGGAGGAAATGCGAAAGACAGGGGAATGAGCCAAGTAGAAAGCCCTTGAAGGAACTGCGAGAGAAGGCTGAATGAGCCAAGCAGAAATCATTTGGAGGAAATGTGAGAGAAGCGTGAATGAGGAAAGCAGAAAGCGGTTGCAGGAAATGCGAAGGAAGTGTGAATGAACCAGCAGAAAGCGCTTGGATGAAATTCAAGAGAAGTGTGAATGGTCCAAGCAGAAAGTGCTTGGAGGAAATGTGAGAGAAGCGTGAATGAGCCAAGCAGAAAGTTCTTGGAGGGAATTCGAGAGAAGGGTGAATGAGCCAAGCAGAAAGTTCTTGGAGGAAATTCGAGAGAAGGCTGAATGAGCCAAGCAGAAAGCGCTTGGAGGAAATTCAAGAGAAAGGTGAATGGTCCAAGCAGAAAGCGCTTGGAGGAAATGTGAGAGAAGCCTGAATGAACCAAGCAGAAAGTTCTTGGAGGAAATGCGAGAGAAGGCTGAATGGGCCAAGCAGAAAGCACTTGGAGGAAATGTGAGAGAAGTGTGAATGAGCCAAGCAGAAAGCGGTTGCAGGAAATGCGAAGGAAGTGTGAATGAGCCAAGCAGAAAGCGCTTGGAGGAAATTCAAGAGAAGTGTGAATGGTCCAAGCAGAAAGTGCTTGGAGGAAATGTGAGAGAAGCGTGAATGAGCCAAGCAGAAAGTTCTTGGAGGGAATTCGAGAGAAGGGTGAATGAGCCAAGCAGAAAGTTCTTGGAGGAAATTCGAGAGAAGGCTGAATGAGCCAAGCAGAAAGCGCTTGGAGGAAATTCAAGAGAAAGGTGAATGGTCCAAGCAGAAAGCGCTTGGAGGAAATGTGAGAGAAGCCTGAATGAACCAAGCAGAAAGTTCTTGGATGGAATTCGAGAGAAGGGTGAATGAGCCAAGCAGAAAGCGATTGGAGGAAATGTTAGAGAAGCCTGAATGAGCCAAGCAGAAAGCGCTTGAAGGTAATGTGAGAGAAGGCTGAGCCAAGCAGAAAGCGCTTGGAGGAATTGCGAGAGAAGGCTGAGTCAAGCAGAAAGCGGTTGGAGTAAATTCGAGAGAAGGGTGAATGAGGCAAGCAGAAAGCATTTGGAGGAAATGCCAGAGAAGGGTGAATGAGCCAAGCAGAAAGCACTTGGAGGAAATGCTAGCGAAGTTTGAATGGGCCAAGCAGAAAGCTCTTGGAGGAAATGTGAGAGAAGCGTGAATGAGACAAGTAGAAAGTTCTTGGAGGAAATGCTAGAGAAGGCTGAATGGGCCAAGCAGAAAGCACTTGGAGGAAATGTGAGACAAGTGTGAATGAGCCAAGCAGAAATCGTTTGGAGGAAATGTGAGACAAGTGTGAATGAGCCAAGCAGAAAGCGCTTGGAGGAAATTCGAGAGAAGGGTGAATCAGCGAAGCAGAAAGAACTTGGAGGCAACGTGGGAGAAGTGTGAATGAGCGTGGAGGAAATGCGAAAGACAGGGGAATGAGCCAAGTAGAAAGCCCTTGAAGGAACTGCGAGAGAAGGCTGAATGAGCCAAGCAGAAATCATTTGGAGGAAATGTGAGAGAAGCGTGAATGAGGAAAGCAGAAAGCGGTTGCAGGAAATGCGAAGGAAGTGTGAATGAACCAGCAGAAAGCGCTTGGATGAAATGTGAGAGAACTGTGAATGAGCGAAGCAGAAAGAACTTGGAGGCAATGTGGGAGAAGTGTGAATGAGCGTGGAGGAAATGCGAAAGACAGGGGAATGAGCCAAGTAGAAAGCTCTTGAAGGAACTGCGAGAGTAGGCTGAATGAGCCAAGCAGAAAGCGCTTGAAGGTAATGGGAGAGAGAGGTGAATGAGCCAAGAAGAAAGCTTTTGGAGGAAATACGAGAGAAGGGTGAATGAGCCAAGCAGAAAGCACTTGGAGGAAATGCGAGAGAAGGCTGAATGGGCCAAGCAGAAAGCACTTGGAGGAAATGTGAGAGAAGGGTGAATGAGCCAAGCAGAAAGCTATTGGAGGAAATGCCAGAGAAGGGTGAATGAGCCAAGCAGAAAGCACTTGGAGGAAATGTGAGAGAAGCGTGAATGAGCCAAGCAGAAAGTACTTGGAGGAAATTCGAGAGAAGGCTGAATGAGCCAAGCAGAAAGTGCTTGGAGGAAATTCAAGAGAAAGGTGAATCGTCCAACCAGAAAGCGCTTGGAAGAAATGTGAGAGAAGCTTGAATGAGCCAAGCAGAAAGTTCTTGGAGAGAATTCGAGAGAAGGGTGAATGAGCCAAGCAGAAAGCACTTGGAGGAAATGCGAGAGAAGGCTGAATGGGCCAAGCAGAAAGCACTTGGAGGAAATGTGAGACAAGTGTGAATGAGCCAAGCAGAAATCGTTTGGTGGAAATGTGAGAGAAGGGTGAATGAGCCAAGCAGAAAGCGATTGGAGGAAATGTTAGAGAAGCCTGAATGAGCCAAGCAGAAAGCGCTTGAAGGTAATGTGAGAGAAGGCTGAGCCAAGCAGAAAGCGCTTGGAGGAATTGCGAGAGAAGGCTGAGTCAAGCAGAAAGCGGTTGGAGTAAATTCGAGAGAAGGGTGAATGAGGCAAGCAGAAAGCATTTGGAGGAAATGCCAGAGAAGGGTGAATGAGCCAAGCAGAAAGCACTTGGAGGAAATGCGAGCGAAGTTTGAATGGGCCAAGCAGAAAGCTCTTGGAGGAAATGTGAGAGAAGCGTGAATGAGCCAAGTAGAAAGTTCTTGGAGGAAATGCTAGAGAAGGCTGAATGGGCCAAGCAGAAAGCACTTGGAGGAAATGTGAGACAAGTGTGAATGAGCCAAGCAGAAATCGTTTGGAGGAAATGTGAGACAAGTGTGAATGAGCCAAGCAGAAAGCGCTTGGAGGAAATTCGAGAGAAGGGTGAATCAGCGAAGCAGAAAGAACTTGGAGGCAACGTGGGAGAAGTGTGAATGAGCGTGGAGGAAATGCGAAAGACAGGGGAATGAGCCAAGTAGAAAGCCCTTGAAGGAACTGCGAGAGAAGGCTGAATGAGCCAAGCAGAAATCATTTGGAGGAAATGTGAGAGAAGCATGAATGAGGAAAGCAGAAAGCGGTTGCAGGAAATGCGAAGGAAGTGTGAATGAACCAGCAGAAAGCGCTTGGATGAAATGTGAGAGAACTGTGAATGAGCGAAGCAGAAAGAACTTGGAGGCAATGTGGGAGAAGTGTGAATGAGCGTGGAGGAAATGCGAAAGACAGGGGAATGAGCCAAGTAGAAAGCTCTTGAAGGAACTGCGAGAGTAGGCTGAATGAGCCAAGCAGAAAGCGCTTGAAGGTAATGGGAGAGAGAGGTGAATGAGCCAAGAAGAAAGCTTTTGGAGGAAATGCGAGAGAAGGGTGAATGAGCCAAGCAGAAAGCACTTGGAGGAAATGCGAGAGAAGGCTGAATGGGCCAAGCAGAAAGCACTTGGAGGAAATGTGAGAGAAGGGTGAATGAGCCAAGCAGAAAGCTATTGGAGGAAATGCCAGAGAAGGGTGAATGAGCCAAGCAGAAAGCACTTGGAGGAAATGTGAGAGAAGCGTGAATGAGCCAAGCAGAAAGTACTTGGAGGAAATTCGAGAGAAGGCTGAATGAGCCAAGCAGAAAGCGCTTGGAGGAAATTCAAGAGAAAGGTGAATCGTCCAACCAGAAAGCGCTTGGAAGAAATGTAAGAGAAGCTTGAATGAGCCAAGCAGAAAGTTCTTGGAGGGAATTCGAGAGAAGGGTGAATGAGCCAAGCAGAAAGCACTTGGAGGAAATGCAAGAGAAGGCTGAATGGGCCAAGCAGAAAGCACTTGGAGGAAATGTGAGACAAGTGTGAATGAGCCAAGCAGAAATCGTTTGGAGGAAATGTGAGAGAAGGGTGAATGAGCCAAGCAGAAAGCGATTGGAGGAAATGTTAGAGAAGCGTGAATGAGGAAAGCAGAAAGCGCTTGGAGGAAATGCAAGAGAAGGCTGAGCCAAGCAGAATGCTGTTGGAGTAAATGAGAGAGACGGGTGAATGAGCCAAGCAGAAAGCGCTTGGAGGAACTGTGAGAGAAGCCTGAATGAGCCAAGTAGAAAGCGCTTGAAGGTAATGTTAGAGAAGGCTGAGGCAAGCAGAAAGCACTTGGAGGAATTGCGAGAGAAGGCTGAGTCAAGCAGAAAGCGGTTGGAGTAAATTCGAGAGAAGGGTGAATGAGGCAAGCAGAAAGCATTTGGAGGAAATGCCAGAGAAGGGTGAATGAGCCAAGCAGAAAGCACTTGGAGGAAATGCGAGAGAAGGCTGAATGGGCCAAGCAGAAAGCACTTGGAGGAAATGTGAGAGAAGTGTGAATGAGCCAAGCAGAAAGCGGTTGCAGGAAATGCGAAGGAAGTGTGAATGAGCCAAGCAGAAAGCGCTTGGAGGAAATTCAAGAGAAGTGTGAATGGTCCAAGCAGAAAGTGCTTGGAGGAAATGTGAGAGAAGCTTGAATGAGCCAAGCAGAAAGTTCTTGGAGGGAATTCGAGAGAAGGGTGAATGAGCCAAGCAGAAAGTTCTTGGAGGAAATTCGAGAGAAGGCTGAATGAGCCAAGCAGAAAGCGCTTGGAGGAAATTCAAGAGAAAGGTGAATGGGCCAAGCAGAAAGCACTTGGAGGAAATGCGAGAGAAGGCTGAATGAGCCAAGCAGAAAGCGCTTGGAGGAAATTCAAGAGAAAGGTGAATGGGCCAAGCAGAAAGCACTTGGAGGAAATGTGAGACAAGTGTGAATGAGCCAAGCAGAAATCGTTTGGAGGAAATGTGAGAGAAGGGTGAATGAGCCAAGCAGAAAGCGATTGCAGGAAATGTTAGAGAAGCGTGAATGAGGAAAGCAGAAACGGTTGGGGTAAATGAGAGAGACGGGTGAATGAGCCAAGCAGAAAGCGCTTGGAGGAACTGTGAGAGAAGCCTGAATGAGCCAAGCAGAAAGCGCTTGGAGGAAATTCAAGAGAAAGGTGAACGGTCCAACCAGAAAGCGCTTGAAGGTAATGTGAGAGAAGGCTGAGCCAAGCAGAAAGTTCTTGGAGGAAATTCAAGAGAAAGGTGAAGGGTCCAACCAGAAAGCGCTTGGAGGAAATGCGAGAGAAGGCTGAATGAGCCAAGCAGAAAGCGCTTGGAGGAAATTCAAGAGAACGGTGAATGGTCCAAGGAGAAAGTTCTTGGTGGAAATGCGAGAGAAGGCTGAATGGTCCAAGCAGAAAGCGCTTGGAGGAAATTCGAGAGAAGGGTGAATGAGCAAAGCAGAAAGAACTTGGAGGCAATGTGGGAGAAGTGTGAATGAGCGTGGAGGAAATGCGAAGGACGGGGTAATGAGCCAAGTAGAAAGCTCTTGAAGGAACTGCGAGAGAAGGCTGAATGAGCCAAGCAAAAAGCACTTGGAAGAAATTCAAGAGAAAGGTGAATGGGCCAAGCAGAAAGCACTTGGAGGAAATGTGAGAGAAGCGTGAATGAGCCAAGCAGAAAGTTCTTGGAGGAAATACAAGAGAAGTGTGAATGATCCAAACAGAAAGCTCTTGGAGGAAATGTGAGAGAAGCGTGAATGAGCCAAGTAGAAAGCGCTTGGAGGAAATGCGAGAGAAGGCTGAATGAGCCAAGCAGAAAGCACTTGAAGGTAATGGGAGAGAAGGCTGAGTCAAGCAGAAAGCACTTGGAGGAAATGTGAGAGAGAGGTGAATGATCCAAGAAGAAAGCGTTTGGAGGAAATGCGAGAGAAGGGTGAATGAGCCAAGCAGAAAGCACTTGGAGGAAATGCGAGAGAAGGCTGAATGGGCCAAGCAGAAAGCACTTGGAGGAAATGTGAGACAAGTGTGAATGAGCCAAGCAGAAATCGTTTGGAGGAAATGTGAGAGAAGGGTGAATGAGCCAAGCAGAAAGCGATTGGAGGAAATGTTAGAGAAGCCTGAATGAGCCAAGCAGAAAGCGCTTGAAGGTAATGTGAGAGAAGGCTGAGCCAAGCAGAAAGCGCTTGGAGGAATTGCCAGAGAAGGCTGAGTCAAGCAGAAAGCGGTTGGAGTAAATTCGAGAGAAGGGTGAATGAGGCAAGCAGAAAGCATTTGGAGGAAATGCCAGAGAAGGGTGAATGAGCCAAGCAGAAAGCACTTGGAGGAAATGCGAGAGAAGGCTGAATGGGCCAAGCAGAAAGCACTTGGAGGAAATGTGAGAGAAGGGTGAATGAGCCAAGCAGAAAGCTATTGGAGGAAATGCCAGAGAAGGGTGAATGAGCCAAGCAGAAAGCACTTGGAGGAAATGTGAGAGAAGCGTGAATGAGCCAAGCAGAAAGTACTTGGAGGAAATTCGAGAGAAGGCTGAATGAGCCAAGCAGAAAGCGCTTGGAGGAAATTCAAGAGAAAGGTGAATCGTCCAACCAGAAAGCGCTTGGAAGAAATGTGAGAGAAGCTTGAATGAGCCAAGCAGAAAGTTCTTGGAGGGAATTCGAGAGAAGGGTGAATGAGCCAAGCAGAAAGCACTTGGAGGAAATGCAAGAGAAGGCTGAATGGGCCAAGCAGAAAGCACTTGGAGGAAATGTGAGACAAGTGTGAATGAGCCAAGCAGAAATCGTTTGGAGGAAATGTGAGAGAAGGGTGAATGAGCCAAGCAGAAAGCGATTGGAGGAAATGTTAGAGAAGCGTGAATGAGGAAAGCAGAAAGCGCTTGGAGGAAATGCAAGAGAAGGCTGAGCCAAGCAGAATGCTGTTGGAGTAAATGAGAGAGACGGGTGAATGAGCCAAGCAGAAAGCGCTTGGAGGAACTGTGAGAGAAGCCTGAATGAGCCAAGCAGAAAGCGCTTGAAGGTAATGTTAGAGAAGGCTGAGGCAAGCAGAAAGCACTTGGAGGAATTGCGAGAGAAGGCTGAGTCAAGCAGAAAGCGGTTGGAGTAAATTCGAGAGAAGGGTGAATGAGGCAAGCAGAAAGCATTTGGAGGAAATGCCAGAGAAGGGTGAATGAGCCAAGCAGAAAGCACTTGGAGGAAATGCGAGAGAAGGCTGAATGGGCCAAGCAGAAAGCACTTGGAGGAAATGTGAGAGAAGTGTGAATGAGCCAAGCAGAAAGCGGTTGCAGGAAATGCGAAGGAAGTGTGAATGAGCCAAGCAGAAAGCGCTTGGAGGAAATTCAAGAGAAGTGTGAATGGTCCAAGCAGAAAGTGCTTGGAGGAAATGTGAGAGAAGCGTGAATGAGCCAAGCAGAAAGTTCTTGGAGGGAATTCGAGAGAAGGGTGAATGAGCCAAGCAGAAAGTTCTTGGAGGAAATTCGAGAGAAGGCTGAATGAGCCAAGCAGAAAGCGCTTGGAGGAAATTCAAGAGAAAGGTGAATGGTCCAAGCAGAAAGCGCTTGGAGGAAATGTGAGAGAAGCCTGAATGAACCAAGCAGAAAGTTCTTGGATGGAATTCGAGAGAAGGGTGAATGAGCCAAGCAGAAAGCGCTTGGAGGAAGTGCGAGAGAAGGCTGAATGACCTAAGCAGAAAGCTCTTGAAGGAACTGCGAGAGAAGGCTGGATGAGCCAAGCAAAAAGCACTTGGAAGAAATTCAAGAGAAAGGTGAATGGGCCAAGCAGAAAGCACTTGGAGGAAATGCGATAGAAGGCTGAATGAGCCAAGCAGAAAGCGCTTGGAGGAAATGTGAGAGAGAGGTGAATGAGCCAAGAAGAAAGCGTTTGGAGGAAATGCGAGAGAAGGGTGAATGAGCCAAGCAGAAAGCACTTGGAGGAAATGCGAGAGAAGGCTGAATGGGCCAAGCAGAAAGCACTTGGAGGAAATGTGAGACAAGTGTGAATGAGCCAAGCAGAAATCGTTTGGAGGAAATGTGAGAGAAGGGTGAAAGAGCCAAGCAGAAAGCGATTGGAGGAAATGTTAGAGAAGCCTGAATGAGCCAAGCAGAAAGCGCTTGAAGGTAATGTGAGAGAAGGCTGAGCCAAGCAGAAAGCGCTTGGAGGAATTGCCAGAGAAGGCTGAGTCAAGCAGAAAGCGGTTGGAGTAAATTCGAGAGAAGGGTGAATGAGGCAAGCAGAAAGCACTTGGAGGAAATGCCAGAGAAGGGTGAATGAGCCAAGCAGAAAGCACTTGGAGGAAATGCGAGAGAAGGCTGAATGGGCCAAGCAGAAAGCACTTGGAGGAAATGTGAGAGAAGGGTGAATGAGCCAAGCAGAAAGCTATTGGAGGAAATGCCAGAGAAGGGTGAATGAGCCAAGCAGAAAGCACTTGGAGGAAATGTGAGAGAAGCGTGAATGAGCCAAGCAGAAAGTACTTGGAGGAAATTCGAGAGAAGGCTGAATGAGCCAAGCAGAAAGCGCTTGGAGGAAATTCAAGAGAAAGGTGAATCGTCCAACCAGAAAGCGCTTGGAAGAAATGTGAGAGAAGCTTGAATGAGCCAAGCAGAAAGTTCTTGGAGGGAATTCGAGAGAAGGGTGAATGAGCCAAGCAGAAAGCACTTGGAGGAAATGCAAGAGAAGGCTGAATGGGCCAAGCAGAAAGCACTTGGAGGAAATGTGAGACAAGTGTGAATGAGCCAAGCAGAAATCGTTTGGAGGAAATGTGAGAGAAGGGTGAATGAGCCAAGCAGAAAGCGATTGGAGGAAATGTTAGAGAAGCGTGAATGAGGAAAGCAGAAAGCGCTTGGAGGAAATGCAAGAGAAGGCTGAGCCAAGCAGAATGCTGTTGGAGTAAATGAGAGAGACGGGTGAATGAGCCAAGCAGAAAGCGCTTGGAGGAACTGTGAGAGAAGCCTGAATGAGCCAAGCAGAAAGCGCTTGGAGGAAATTCAAGAGAAGTGTGAATGGTCCAAGCAGAAAGTGCTTGGAGGAAATGTGAGAGAAGCGTGAATGAGCCAAGCAGAAAGCGGTTGCAGGAAGTGCGAAGGAAGTGTGAATGAGCCAAGCAGAAAGCGCTTGGAGGAAATTCAAGAGAAGTGTGAATGGTCCAAGCAGAAAGTGCTTGGAGGAAATGTGAGAGAAGCGTGAATGAGCCAAGCAGAAAGTTCTTGGAGGGAATTCGAGAGAAGGGTGAATGAGCCAAGCAGAAAGTTCTTGGAGGAAATTCGAGAGAAGGCTGAATGAGCCAAGCAGAAAGCGCTTGGAGGAAATTCAAGAGAAAGGTGAATGGTCCAAGCAGAAAGCGCTTGGAGGAAATGTGAGAGAAGCCTGAATGAACCAAGCAGAAAGTTCTTGGATGGAATTCGAGAGAAGGGTGAATGAGCCAAGCAGAAAGCGCTTGGAGGAAGTGCGAGAGAAGGCTGAATGAGCTAAGCAGAAAGCTCTTGAAGGAACTGCGAGAGAAGGCTGGATGAGCCAAGCAAAAAGCACTTGGAAGAAATTCAAGAGAAAGGTGAATGGGCCAAGCAGAAAGCACTTGGAGGAAATGCGAGAGAAGGCTGAATGAGCCAAGCAGAAAGCGCTTGGAGGAAATTCAAGAGAAAGGTGAATGGGCCAAGCAGAAAGCACTTGGAGGAAATGTGAGACAAGTGTGAATGAGCCAAGCAGAAATCGTTTGGAGGAAATGTGAGAGAAGGGTGAATGAGCCAAGCAGAAAGCGATTGCAGGAAATGTTAGAGAAGCGTGAATGAGGAAAGCAGAAACGGTTGGGGTAAATGAGAGAGACGGGTGAATGAGCCAAGCAGAAAGCGCTTGGAGGAACTGTGAGAGAAGCCTGAATGAGCCAAGCAGAAAGCGCTTGAAGGTAATGTGAGAGAAGGCTGAGCCAAGCAGAAAGCGCTTGGAGGAAATTCAAGAGAAAGGTGAACGGTCCAACCAGAAAGCGCTTGAAGGTAATGTGAGAGAAGGCTGAGCCAAGCAGAAAGTTCTTGGAGGAAATTCAAGAGAAAGGTGAACGGTCCAACCAGAAAGCGCTTGGAGGAAATGCGAGAGAAGGCTGAATGAGCCAAGCAGAAAGCGCTTGGAGGAAATTCAAGAGAACGGTGAATGGTCCAAGGAGAAAGCTCTTGGTGGAAATGCGAGAGAAGGGTGAATGAGCCAAGCCGAAAGCGCTTGGAGGAAATTCAAGAGAAGTGTGAATGATCCAAACAGAAAGCTCTTGGAGGAAATGTGAGAGAAGGCTGAATGAGCCAAGCAGAAAGCGCTTGAAGGTAATGGGAGAGAAGGCTGAGTCAAGCAGAAAGCACTTGGAGGAAATGTGAGAGAGAGGTGAATGAGCCAAGAAGAAAGCGTTTGGAGGAAATGCGAGAGAAGGGTGAATGAGCCAAGCAGAAAGCACTTGGAGGAAATGTGAGACAAGTGTGAATGAGCCAAGCAGAAATCGTTTGGAGGAAATGTGAGAGAAGGGTGAATGAGCCAAGCAGAAAGCGATTGGAGGAAATGTTAGAGAAGCCTGAATGAGCCAAGCAGAAAGCGCTTGAAGGTAATGTGAGAGAAGGCTGAGCCAAGCAGAAAGCGCTTGGAGGAATTGCTAGAGAAGGCTGAGTCAAGCAGAAAGCGGTTGGAGTAAATTCGAGAGAAGGGTGAATGAGGCAAGCAGAAAGCATTTGGAGGAAATACCAGAGAAGGGTGAATGAGCCAAGCAGAAAGCACTTGGAGGAAATGCGAGAGAAGGCTGAATGGGCCAAGCAGAAAGAACTTGGAGGAAATGTGAGAGAAGGGTGAATGAGCCAAGCAGAAAGCTATTGGAGGAAATGCCAGAGAAGGGTGAATGAGCCAAGCAGAAAGCACTTGGAGGAAATGTGAGAGAAGCGTGAATGAGCCAAGCAGAAAGTACTTGGAGGAAATTCGAGAGAAGGCTGAATGAGCCAAGCAGAAAGAGCTTGGAGGAAATGCGAGAGAAGGCTGAATGAGCCAAGCAGAAAGCGCTTGAAGGTAATGGGAGAGAAGGCTGAGTCAAGCAGAAAGCACTTGGAAGAAATGTGAGAGAAGCTTGAATGAGCCAAGCAGAAAGTTCTTGGAGGGAATTCGAGAGAAGGGTGAATGAGCCAAGCAGAAAGCACTTGGAGGAAATGCGAGAGAAGGCTGAATGGGCCAAGCAGAAAGCACTTGGAGGAAATGTGAGACAAGTGTGAATGAGCCAAGCAGAAATCGTTTGGAGGAAATGTGAGAGAAGGGTGAATGAGCCAAGCAGAAAGCGATTGGAGGAAATGTTAGAGAAGCCTGAATGAGCCAAGCAGAAAGCGCTTGAAGGTAATGTGAGAGAAGGCTGAGCCAAGCAGAAAGCGCTTGGAGGAATTGCGAGAGAAGGCTGAGTCAAGCAGAAAGCGGTTGGAGTAAATTCGAGAGAAGGGTGAATGAGGCAAGCAGAAAGCTATTGGAGGAAATGCCAGAGAAGGGTGAATGAGCCAAGCAGAAAGCACTTGGAGGAAATGTGAGAGAAGCATGAATGAGCCAAGCAGAAAGTACTTGGAGGAAATTCGAGAGAAGGCTGAATGAGCCAAGCAGAAAGGGCTTGGAGGAAATTCAAGAGAAAGGTGAATCGTCCAACCAGAAAGCTTTGGAAGAAATGTGAGAGAAGCTTGAATGAGCCAAGCAGAAAGTTCTTGGAGGGAATTCGAGAGAAGGGTGAATGATCCAAACAGAAAGCTCTTGGAGGAAATGCGAGAGAAGCGTGAATGAGCCAAGTAGAAAGCGCTTGGAGGAAATGCGAGAGAAGGCTGAATGAGCCAAGCAGAAAGCGCTTGAAGGTAATGGGAGAGAAGGCTGAGTCAAGCAGAAAGCACTTGGAGGAAATGTGAGAGAGAGGTGAATGAGCCAAGAAGAAAGCGTTTGGAGGAAATGCGAGAGAAGGGTGAATGAGCCAAGCAGAAAGCACTTGGAGGAAATGCGAGAGAAGGCTGAATGGGCCAAGCAGAAAGCACTTGGAGGAAATGTGAGACAAGTGTGAATGAGCCAAGCAGAAATCGTTTGGAGGAAATGTGAGAGAAGGGTGAATGAGCCAAGCAGAAAGCGATTGGAGGAAATGTTAGAGAAGCCTGAATGAGCCAAGCAGAAAGCGCTTGAAGGTAATGTGAGAGAAGGCTGAGCCAAGCAGAAAGCGCTTGGAGGAATTGCCAGAGAAGGCTGAGTCAAGCAGAAAGCGGTTGGAGTAAATTCGAGAGAAGGGTGAATGAGGCAAGCAGAAAGCATTTGGAGGAAATGCCAGAGAAGGGTGAATGAGCCAAGCAGAAAGCACTTGGAGGAAATGCGAGAGAAGGCTGAATGGGCCAAGCAGAAAGCACTTGGAGGAAATGTGAGAGAAGGGTGAATGAGCCAAGCAGAAAGCTATTGGAGGAAATGCCAGAGAAGGGTGAATGAGCCAAGCAGAAAGCACTTGGAGGAAATGTGAGAGAAGCGTGAATGAGCCAAGCAGAAAGCTATTGGAGGAAATGCCAGAGAAGGGTGAATGAGCCAAGCAGAAAGGGCTTGGAGGAAATGCGAGAGAAGGCTGAATGAGCCAAGCAGAAAGCGCTTGAAGGTAATGGGAGAGAAGGCTGAGTCAAGCAGAAAGCACTTGGAAGAAATGTGAGAGAAGCTTGAATGAGCCAAGCAGAAAGTTCTTGGAGGGAATTCGAGAGAAGGGTGAATGAGCCAAGCAGAAAGCACTTGGAGGAAATGCGAGAGAAGGCTGAATGGGCCAAGCAGAAAGCACTTGGAGGAAATGTGAGACAAGTGTGAATGAGCCAAGCAGAAATCGTTTGGAGGAAATGTGAGAGAAGGGTGAATGAGCCAAGCAGAAAGCGATTGGAGGAAATGTTAGAGAAGCCTGAATGAGCCAAGCAGAAAGCGCTTGAAGGTAATGTGAGAGAAGGCTGAGCCAAGCAGAAAGCGCTTGGAGGAATTGCGAGAGAAGGCTGAGTCAAGCAGAAAGCGGTTGGAGTAAATTCGAGAGAAGGGTGAATGAGGCAAGCAGAAAGCATTTGGAGGAAATGCCAGAGAAGGGTGAATGAGCCAAGCAGAAAGCACTTGGAGGAAATGCGAGCGAAGTTTGAATGGGCCAAGCAGAAAGCTCTTGGAGGAAATGTGAGAGAAGCGTGAATGAGCCAAGTAGAAAGTTCTTGGAGGAAATGCTAGAGAAGGCTGAATGGGCCAAGCAGAAAGCACTTGGAGGAAATGTGAGAGAACTGTGAATGAGCGAAGCAGAAAGAACTTGGAGGCAATGTGGGAGAAGTGTGAATGAGCGTGGAGGAAATGCGAAAGACAGGGGAATGAGCCAAGTAGAAAGCTCTTGAAGGAACTGCGAGAGTAGGCTGAATGAGCCAAGCAGAAAGCGCTTGAAGGTAATGGGAGAGAGAGGTGAATGAGCCAAGAAGAAAGCTTTTGGAGGAAATGCGAGAGAAGGGTGAATGAGCCAAGCAGAAAGCACTTGGAGGAAATGCGAGAGAAGGCTGAATGGGCCAAGTAGAAAGCACTTGGAGGAAATGTGAGAGAAGGGTGAATGAGCCAAGCAGAAAGCTATTGGAGGAAATGCCAGAGAAGGGTGAATGAGCCAAGCAGAAAGCACTTGGAGGAAATGTGAGAGAACCGTGAATGAGCCAAGCAGAAAGTACTTGGAGGAAATTCGAGAGAAGGCTGAATGAGCCAAGCAGAAAGCGCTTGGAGGAAATTCAAGAGAAAGGTGAATCGTCCAACCAGAAAGCGCTTGGAAGAAATGTGAGAGAAGCTTGAATGAGCCAAGCAGAAAGTTCTTGGAGGGAATTCGAGAGAAGGGTGAATGAGCCAAGCAGAAAGCACTTGGAGGAAATGCGAGAGAAGGCTGAATGGGACAAGCAGAAAGCACTTGGAGGAAATGTGAGACAAGTGTGAATGAGCCAAGCAGAAATCGTTTGGAGGAAATGTGAGAGAAGGGTGAATGAGCCAAGCAGAAAGCGATTGGAGGAAATGTTAGAGAAGCGTGAATGAGGAAAGCAGAAAGCGCTTGGAGGAAATGCAAGAGAAGGCTGAGCCAAGCAGAATGCGGTTGGAGTAAATGAGAGAGACGGGTGAATGAGCCAAGCAGAAAGCGCTTGGAGGAACTGTGAGAGAAGCCTGAATGAGCCAAGCAGAAAGCGCTTGAAGGTAATGTTAGAGAAGGCTGAGGCAAGCAGAAAGCACTTGGAGGAATTGCGAGAGAAGGCTGAGCCAAGCAAAAAGCACTTGGAAGAAATTCAAGAGAAAGGTGAATGGGCCAACCAGAAAGCACTTGGAGGAAATGTGAGAGAAGCGTGAATGAGCCAAGCAGAAAGTTCTTGGAGGAAATTCAAGAGAAGTGTGAATGATCCAAACAGAAAGCTCTTGGAGGAAATGTGAGAGAAGCGTGAATGAGCCAAGTAGAAAGCGCTTGGAGGAAATGCGAGAGAAGGCTGAATGAGCCAAGCAGAAAGCGCTTGAAGGTAATGGGAGAGAAGGCTGAGTCAAGCAGAAAGCACTTGGAGGAAATGTGAGAGAGAGGTGAATGAGCCAAGAAGAAAGCGTTTGGAGGAAATGCGAGAGAAGGGTGAATGAGCCAAGCAGAAAGCACTTGGAGGAAATGCGAGAGAAGGCTGAATGGGCCAAGCAGAAAGCACTTGGAGGAAATGTGAGACAAGTGTGAATGAGCCAAGCAGAAATCGTTTGGAGGAAATGTGAGAGAAGGGTGAATGAGCCAAGCAGAAAGCGATTGGAGGAAATGTTAGAGAAGCCTGAATGAGCCAAGCAGAAAGCGCTTGAAGGTAATGTGAGAGAAGGCTGAGCCAAGCAGAAAGCGCTTGGAGGAATTGCGAGAGAAGGCTGAGTCAAGCAGAAAGCGGTTGGAGTAAATTCGAGAGAAGGGTGAATGAGGCAAGCAGAAAGCATTTGGAGGAAATGCCAGAGAAGGGTGAATGAGCCAAGCAGAAAGCACTTGGAGGAAATGCGAGAGAAGGCTGAATGGGCCAAGCAGAAAGCACTTGGAGGAAATGTGAGAGAAGGGTGAATGAGCCAAGCAGAAAGCTATTGGAGGAAATGCCAGAGAAGGGTGAATGAGCCAAGCAGAAAGCACTTGGAGGAAATGTGAGAGAAGCGTGAATGAGCCAAGCAGAAAGTACTTGGAGGAAATTCGAGAGAAGGCTGAATGAGCCAAGCAGAAAGGGCTTGGAGGAAATTCAAGAGAAAGGTGAATCGTCCAACCAGAAAGCGTTTGGAAGAAATGTGAGAGAAGCTTGAATGAGCCAAGCAGAAAGTTCTTGGAGGGAATTCGAGAGAAGGGTGAATGAGCCAAGCAGAAAGCACTTGGAGGAAATGCGAGAGAAGGCTGAATGGGCCAAGCAGAAAGCACTTGGAGGAAATGTGAGACAAGTGTGAATGAGCCAAGCAGAAATCGTTTGGAGGAAATGTGAGAGAAGGGTGAATGAGCCAAGCAGAAAGCGATTGGAGGAAATGTTAGAGAAGCCTGAATGAGCCAAGCAGAAAGCGCTTGAAGGTAATGTGAGAGAAGGCTGAGCCAAGCAGAAAGCGCTTGGAGGAATTGCGAGAGAAGGCTGAGTCAAGCAGAAAGCGGTTGGAGTAAATTCGAGAGAAGGGTGAATGAGGCAAGCAGAAAGCATTTGGAGGAAATGCCAGAGAAGGGTGAATGAGCCAAGCAGAAAGCACTTGGAGGAAATGCGAGCGAAGTTTGAATGGGCCAAGCAGAAAGCTCTTGGAGGAAATGTGAGAGAAGCGTGAATGAGCCAAGTAGAAAGTTCTTGGAGGAAATGCTAGAGAAGGCTGAATGGGCCAAGCAGAAAGCACTTGGAGGAAATTCAAGAGAAGTGTGAATGGTCCAAGCAGAAAGCGCTTGGAGAAAATGAAAGAGAAGGCTGAATGAGCCAAGCAGAAAGCGCTTGGAGGAAATGGGAGAGAAGGCTGAGTCAAGCAGAAAGCACTTGGAGGAAATGGGAGAGAAGGCTGAGTCAAGCAGAAAGCTTTTGGAGGAAATGCGAGAGAAGGCTGAATGGGCCAAGCAGAAAGCGCTTGGAGGAAATGGGAGAGAAGGCTGAGTCAAGCAGAAAGCTTTTGGAGGAAATGCGAGAGAAGGCTGAATGGCCAAGCAGAAAGTTCTTGGAGGAAATGCGAAAGACAGGGGAATGAGCCAAGTAGAAAGTTCTTGGAGGAAATGCGAAAGATGGGTGAATGAGCCAAGTAGAAAGCGTTTGGAGGAAATGCGAGAGAAGGCTGAATGAGCCAAGCAGAAAGCGCTTGGAGGAAATTCACGAGAAAGGTGAATGGTCCAAGCAGAAAGCACTTGGAGGAAATGTGAGAGAAGGCTGAATGAGCCAAGCAGAAAGCGCTTGGAGGAAATTCAAGAGAAGTGTGAATGGTCCAAGCAGAAAGCGCTTGGAGGAAATGAGAGAGAAGCGTGAATGAGCCAAGTAGAAACTTCTTGGAGGGAATTCGTGAGAAGGCTGAATGAGCCAAGCAGAAAGCGCTTGGAGGAAATTCAGGAGAAAGGTGAATGATCCAAACAGAAAGCACTTGGACGAAATGCGAGAGAAGGCTGAATGAGCCAAGCAGAAAGCACTTGGATGAAATTCAAGAGAAAGGTGAATGGGCCAAGCAGAAAGCTCTTGGAGGAAATTCGAGAGAAGCGTGAATGATCCAAACAGAAAGCACTTGGACGAAATGCGAGAGAAGGCTGAATGAGCCAAGCAGAAATCGCTTGGAGGAAATGTGAGACAAGTGTGAATGAGCCAAGCAGAAATCGTTTGGAGGAAATGTGAGAGAAGGGTGAATGAGCCAAGCAAAAAGCGCTTGGAGGAAATTCGAGAGGAGGGTGAATGAGCGAAGCAGAAAGAACTTGGAGGCAACGTGGGAGAAGTGTGAATGAGCGTGGAGGAAATGCGAAAGATAGGGGAATGAGCCAAGTAGAAAGCCCTTGAAGGAACTGCGAGAGAAGGCTGAATGAGCCAAGCAGAAATCGTTTGGAGGAAATGTGAGAGAAGCGTGAATGAGCCAAGCAGAAATCGTTTGGAGGAAATGTGAGAGAAGCGTGAATGAGCCAAGCAGAAAGTTCTTGGAGGAAATGCGAGAGAAGGCTGAATGAGCCAAGCAGAAAGCGCTTGGAGGAAATTCAAGAGAAGTGTGAATGGTCCAAGCAGAAAGCGCTTGGAGAAAATGAAAGAGAAGGCTGAATGAGCCAAGCAGAAAGCGCTTGGAGGAAATGGGAGAGAAGGCTGAGTCAAGCAGAAAGCACTTGGAGGAAATGCGAGAGAAGGCTGAGTCAAGCAGAAAGCTTTTGGAGGAAATGCGAGAGAAGGCTGAATGGGCCAAGCAGAAAGCACTTGGAGGAAATGTGAGAGAAGGCTGAGTCAAGCAGAAAGCTTTTGGAGGAAATGCGAGAGAAGGCTGAATGAGCCAAGCAGAAAGCGCTTGGAGGAAATGGGAGAGAAGGCTGAGTCAAGCAGAAAGCACTTGGAGGAAATGCGAGAGAAGGCTGAGTCAAGCAGAAAGCTTTTGGAGGAAATGCGAGAGAAGGCTGAATGGGCCAAGCAGAAAGTTCTTGGAGGAAATGCGAAAGACAGGGGAATGAGCCAAGTAGAAAGTTCTTGGAGGAAATGCGAAAGATGGGTGAATGAGCCAAGTAGAAAGCGTTTGGAGGAAATGCGAGAGAAGGCTGAATGAGCCAAACAGAAAGCGCTTGGAGGAAATTCACGAGAAAGGTGAATGGTCCAAGCAGAAAGCACTTGTAGGAAATTGAGAGAAGGCTGAATGAGCCAAGCAGAAAGCGCTTGGAGGAAATTCAAGAGAAGTGTGAATGGTCCAAGCAGAAAGCGCTTGGAGGAAATGAGAGAGAAGCGTGAATGAGCCAAGTAGAAACTTCTTGGAGGAAATGCGAGAGAAGGCTGAATGGGCCAAGTAGAAAGCCCTTGAAGGAACTGCGAGAGAAGGCTGAATGAGCCAAGCAGAAATCGTTTGGAAGAAATGTGAGAGAGAGGTGAATGAGCCAAGAAGAAAGCGTTTGGAGGAAATGCGAGAGAAGGGTGAATGAGCCAAGCAGAAAGCACTTGGAGGAAATGTGAGACAAGTGTGAATGAGCCAAGCAGAAATCGTTTGGAGGAAATGTGAGAGAAGGGTGAATGAGCCAAGCAGAAAGCGATTGGAGGAAATCAAATGTTAGAGAAGCGTGAATGAGGAAAGCAGAAAGCGCTTGGAGGAAATTCAAGAGAAGGCTGAGCCAAGCAGAATGCGGTTGGAGTAAATGAGAGAGACGGGTGAATGAGCCAAGCAGAAAGCGCTTGGAGGAACTGCGAGAGAAGCCTGAATGAGCCAAGCAGAAAGCGCTTGAAGGTAATGTTAGAGAAGGCTGAGGCAAGCAGAAAGCGCTTGGAGGAATTGCGAGAGAAGGCTGAGTCAAGCAGAAAGCGGTTGGAGTAAATTCGAGAGAAGGGTGAATGAGGCAAGCAGAAAGCATTTGGAGGAAATGCCAGAGAAGGGTGAATGAGCCAAGCAGAAAGCACTTGGAGGAAATGTGAGAGAAGCGTGAATGAGCCAAGTAGAAAGTTCTTGGAGGAAATGCGAGAGAAGGCTGAATGGGCCAAGCAGAAAGCACTTGGAGGAAATGTGAGAGAAGCCTGAATGAGCCAAGCAGAAAGTTCTTGGAGGGAATTCGAGAGAAGGGTGAATGAGCCAAGCAGAAAGTTCTTGGAGGAAATTCGAGAGAAGGCTGAATGAGCCAAGCAGAAAGCGCTTGGAGGAAATTCAAGAGAAAGGTGAATGGTCCAAGCAGAAAGTGCTTGGAGGAAATGTGAGAGAAGCCTGAATGAACCAAGCAGAAAGTTCTTGGATGGAATTCGAGAGAAGGCTGAATGAGCCAAGCAAAAAGCACTTGGAAGAAATTCAAGAGAAAGGTGAATGGGCCAAGCAGAAAGCACTTGGAGGAAATGCCAGAGAAGGCTGAATGAGCCAAGCAGAAAGTGCTTGGAGGAAATTCACGAGAAAGGTGAATGGTCCAAGCAGAAAGCCCTTGGAGGAATTGCGAGAGAAGGCTGAGTCAAGCAGAAAGCGGTTGGAGTAAATTCGAGAGAAGGGTGAATGAGGCAAGCAGAAAGCATTTGGAGGAAATGCCAGAGAAGGGTGAATGAGCCAAGCAGAAAGCACTTGGAGGAAATGTGAGAGAGAGGTGAATGAGCCAAGAAGAAAGCGTTTGGAGGAAATGCGAGAGAAGGGTGAATGAGGCAAGCAGAAAGCATTTGGAGGAAATGCCAGAGAAGGGTGAATGAGCCAAGAAGAAAGCACTTGGAGGAAATGCGAGCGAAGGTTGAATGGGCCAAGCAGAAAGCTCTTGGAGGAAATGTGAGAGAAGCCTGAATGAGCCAAGCAGAAAGTTCTTGGAGGGAATTCGAGAGAAGGGTGAATGAGCCAAGCAGAAAGTTCTTGGAGGAAATTCGAGAGAAGGCTGAATGAGCCAAGCAGAAAGCGCTTGGAGGAAATTCAAGAGAAAGGTGAATGGTCCAAGCAGAAAGCGCTTGGAGGAAATGTGAGAGAAGCCTGAATGAACCAAGCAGAAAGTTCTTGGATGGAATTCGAGAGAAGGCTGAATGAGCCAAGCAAAAAGCACTTGGAAGAAATTCAAGAGAAAGGTGAATGGGCCAAGCAGAAAGCACTTGGAGGAAATGCCAGAGAAGGCTGAATGAGCCAAGCAGAAAGTGCTTGGAGGAAATTCACGAGAAAGGTGAATGGTCCAAGCAGAAAGCCCTTGGAGGAATTGCGAGAGAAGGCTGAGTCAAGCAGAAAGCGGTTGGAGTAAATTCGAGAGAAGGGTGAATGAGGCAAGCAGAAAGCATTTGGAGGAAATGCCAGAGAAGGGTGAATGAGCCAAGCAGAAAGCACTTGGAGGAAATGTGAGAGAGAGGTGAATGAGCCAAGAAGAAAGCGTTTGGAGGAAATGCGAGAGAAGGGTGAATGAGGCAAGCAGAAAGCATTTGGAGGAAATGCCAGAGAAGGGTGAATGAGCCAAGAAGAAAGCACTTGGAGGAAATGCGAGCGAAGGTTGAATGGGCCAAGCAGAAAGCTCTTGGAGGAAATGTGAGAGAAGCGTGAATGAGCCAAGTAGAAAGTTCTTGGAGGAAATGCGAGAGAAGGCTGAATGGGCCAAGTAGAAAGCCCTTGAAGGAACTGCGAGAGAAGGCTGAATGAGCCAAGCAGAAATCGTTTGTAAGAAATGTGAGAGAGAGGTGAATGAGCCAAGAAGAAAGCGTTTGGAGGAAATGCGAGAGAAGGGTGAATGAGCCAAGCAGAAAGCACTTGGAGGAAATGTGAGACAAGTGTGAATGAGCCAAGCAGAAATCGTTTGGAGGAAATGTGAGAGAAGGGTGAATGAGCCAAGCAGAAAGCGATTGGAGGAAATCAAATGTTAGAGAAGCGTGAATGAGGAAAGCAGAAAGCGCTTGGAGGAAATGCAAGAGAAGGCTGAGCCAAGCAGAATGCGGTTGGAGTAAATGAGAGAGACGGGTGAATGAGCCAAGCAGAAAGCGCTTGGAGGAACTGCGAGAGAAGCCTGAATGAGCCAAGCAGAAAGCGCTTGAAGGTAATGTTAGAGAAGGCTGAGGCAAGCAGAAAGCGCTTGGAGGAATTGCGAGAGAAGGCTGAGTCAAGCAGAAAGCGGTTGGAGTAAATTCGAGAGAAGGGTGAATGAGGCAAGCAGAAAGCATTTGGAGGAAATGCCAGAGAAGGGTGAATGAGCCAAGCAGAAAGCACTTGGAGGAAATGTGAGAGAAGCGTGAATGAGCCAAGTAGAAAGTTCTTGGAGGAAATGCGAGAGAAGGCTGAATGGGCCAAGCAGAAAGCACTTGGAGGAAATGTGAGAGAAGCCTGAATGAGCCAAGCAGAAAGTTCTTGGAGGGAATTCGAGAGAAGGGTGAATGAGCCAAGCAGAAAGTTCTTGGAGGAAATTCGAGAGAAGGCTGAATGAGCCAAGCAGAAAGCGCTTCGAGGAAATTCAAGAGAAAGGTGAATGGTCCAAGCAGAAAGCGCTTGGAGGAAATGTGAGAGAAGCCTGAATGAACCAAGCAGAAAGTTCTTGGATGGAATTCGAGAGAAGGCTGAATGAGCCAAGCAAAAAGCACTTGGAAGAAATTCAAGAGAAAGGTGAATGGGCCAAGCAGAAAGCACTTGGAGGAAATGCCAGAGAAGGCTGAATGAGCCAAGCAGAAAGCGCTTGGAGGAAATGCCAGAGAAGGCTGAATGAGCCAAGCAGAAAGTGCTTGGAGGAAATTCACGAGAAAGGTGAATGGTCCAAGCAGAAAGCCCTTGGAGGAATTGCGAGAGAAGGCTGAGTCAAGCAGAAAGCGGTTGGAGTAAATTCGAGAGAAGGGTGAATGAGGCAAGCAGAAAGCATTTGGAGGAAATGCCAGAGAAGGGTGAATGAGCCAAGCAGAAAGCACTTGGAGGAAATGTGAGAGAGAGGTGAATGAGCCAAGAAGAAAGCGTTTGGAGGAAATGCGAGAGAAGGGTGAATGAGGCAAGCAGAAAGCATTTGGAGGAAATGCCAGAGAAGGGTGAATGAGCCAAGAAGAAAGCACTTGGAGGAAATGCGAGCGAAGGTTGAATGGGCCAAGCAGAAAGCTCTTGGAGGAAATGTGAGAGAAGCGTGAATGAGCCAAGTAGAAAGTTCTTGGAGGAAATGCGAGAGAAGGCTGAATGGGCCAAGTAGAAAGCCCTTGAAGGAACTGCGAGAGAAGGCTGAATGAGCCAAGCAGAAATCGTTTGGAAGAAATGTGAGAGAGAGGTGAATGAGCCAAGAAGAAAGCGTTTGGAGGAAATGCGAGAGAAGGGTGAATGAGCCAAGCAGAAAGCACTTGGAGGAAATGTGAGACAAGTGTGAATGAGCCAAGCAGAAATCGTTTGGAGGAAATGTGAGAGAAGGGTGAATGAGCCAAGCAGAAAGCGATTGGAGGAAATCAAATGTTAGAGAAGCGTGAATGAGGAAAGCAGAAAGCGCTTGGAGGAAATGCAAGAGAAGGCTGAGCCAAGCAGAATGCGGTTGGAGTAAATGAGAGAGACGGGTGAATGAGCCAAGCAGAAAGCGCTTGGAGGAACTGCGAGAGAAGCCTGAATGAGCCAAGCAGAAAGCGCTTGAAGGTAATGTTAGAGAAGGCTGAGGCAAGCAGAAAGCGCTTGGAGGAATTGCGAGAGAAGGCTGAGTCAAGCAGAAAGCGGTTGGAGTAAATTCGAGAGAAGGGTGAATGAGGCAAGCAGAAAGCATTTGGAGGAAATGCCAGAGAAGGGTGAATGAGCCAAGCAGAAAGCACTTGGAGGAAATGTGAGAGAAGCGTGAATGAGCCAAGCAGAAAGTTCTTGGAGGAAATTCAAGAGAAGTGTGAATGATCCAAACAGAAAGCTCTTGGAGGAAATGTGAGAGAAGCGTGAATGAGCCAAGTAGAAAGTTCTTGGAGGAAATGCGAGAGAAGGCTGAATGGGCCAAGCAGAAAACACTTGGAGGAAATGTGAGACAAGTGTGAATGAGCCAAGCAGAAAGCGGTTGCAGGAAATGCGAAGGAAGTGTGAATGAACCAGCAGAAAGCGCTTGGATGAAATGTGAGAGAACTGTGAATGAGCGAAGCAGAAAGAACTTGGAGGCAATGTGGGAGAAGTGTGAATGAGCGTGGAGGAAATGCGAAAGACAGGGGAATGAGCCAAGTAGAAAGCTCTTGAAGGAACTGCGAGAGAAGGCTGAATGGGCCAAGCAGAAAGCACTTGGAGCAAATGTGAGAGAAGCGTGAATAAGCCAAGCAGAAACTTCTTGGAGGAAATGCGAGAGAAGGCTGAATGAGCCAAGCAGAAAGCACTTGGAGGAAATTCAAGAGAAAGGTGAATGGTCCAAGCAGAAAGCACTTAGAGGAAATGTGAGAGAAGCGTGAATGAGCCAAGCAGAAAGCGCTTGGAGGAAATTCAAGAGAAGTGTGAATGATCCAAGCAGAAATTGCTTGGAGGAAATGAGAGAGAAGCGTGAATGAGCCAAGTAGAAACTTCTTGGAGGGAATTCGTGAGAAGGCTGAATGAGCCAAGCAGAAAGCGCTTGGAGGAAATTCAGGAGAAAGGTGAATGATCCAAACAGAAAGCACTTGGACGAAATGCGAGAGAAGGCTGAATGAGCCAAGCAGAAAGCACTTGGATGAAATTCAAGAGAAAGGTGAATGGGCCAAGCAGAAAGCTCTTGGAGGAAATTCGAGAGAAGCGTGAATGATCCAAACAGAAAGCACTTGGACGAAATGCGAGAGAAGGCTGAATGAGCCAAGCAGAAAGCGCTTGGAGGAAATGTGAGACAAGTGTGAATGAGCCAAGCAGAAATCGTTTGGAGGAAATGTGAGAGAAGGGTGAATGAGCCAAGCAGAAAGCGCTTGGAGGAAATTCGAGAGGAGGGTGAATGAGCGAAGCAGAAAGAACTTGGAGGCAACGTGGGAGAAGTGTGAATGAGCGTGGAGGAAATGCGAAAGATAGGGGAATGAGCCAAGTAGAAAGCCCTTGAAGGAACTGCGAGAGAAGGCTGAATGAGCCAAGCAGAAATCGTTTGGAGGAAATGTGAGAGAAGCGTGAATGAGCCAAGCAGAAAGTTCTTGGAGGAAATGCGAGAGAAGGCTGAATGAGCCAAGCAGAAAGCGCTTCGAGGAAATTCAAGAGAAAGGTGAATGGTCCAAGCAGAAAGCGCTTGGAGGAAATGTGAGAGAAGCCTGAATGAACCAAGCAGAAAGTTCTTGGATGGAATTCGAGAGAAGGCTGAATGAGCCAAGCAAAAAGCACTTGGAAGAAATTCAAGAGAAAGGTGAATGGGCCAAGCAGAAAGCACTTGGAGGAAATGCCAGAGAAGGCTGAATGAGCCAAGCAGAAAGCGCTTGGAGGAAATGCCAGAGAAGGCTGAATGAGCCAAGCAGAAAGTGCTTGGAGGAAATTCACGAGAAAGGTGAATGGTCCAAGCAGAAAGCCCTTGGAGGAATTGCGAGAGAAGGCTGAGTCAAGCAGAAAGCGGTTGGAGTAAATTCGAGAGAAGGGTGAATGAGGCAAGCAGAAAGCATTTGGAGGAAATGCCAGAGAAGGGTGAATGAGCCAAGCAGAAAGCACTTGGAGGAAATGTGAGAGAGAGGTGAATGAGCCAAGAAGAAAGCGTTTGGAGGAAATGCGAGAGAAGGGTGAATGAGGCAAGCAGAAAGCATTTGGAGGAAATGCCAGAGAAGGGTGAATGAGCCAAGAAGAAAGCACTTGGAGGAAATGCGAGCGAAGGTTGAATGGGCCAAGCAGAAAGCTCTTGGAGGAAATGTGAGAGAAGCGTGAATGAGCCAAGTAGAAAGTTCTTGGAGGAAATGCGAGAGAAGGCTGAATGGGCCAAGTAGAAAGCCCTTGAAGGAACTGCGAGAGAAGGCTGAATGAGCCAAGCAGAAATCGTTTGGAAGAAATGTGAGAGAGAGGTGAATGAGCCAAGAAGAAAGCGTTTGGAGGAAATGCGAGAGAAGGGTGAATGAGCCAAGCAGAAAGCACTTGGAGGAAATGTGAGACAAGTGTGAATGAGCCAAGCAGAAATCGTTTGGAGGAAATGTGAGAGAAGGGTGAATGAGCCAAGCAGAAAGCGATTGGAGGAAATCAAATGTTAGAGAAGCGTGAATGAGGAAAGCAGAAAGCGCTTGGAGGAAATGCAAGAGAAGGCTGAGCCAAGCAGAATGCGGTTGGAGTAAATGAGAGAGACGGGTGAATGAGCCAAGCAGAAAGCGCTTGGAGGAACTGCGAGAGAAGCCTGAATGAGCCAAGCAGAAAGCGCTTGAAGGTAATGTTAGAGAAGGCTGAGGCAAGCAGAAAGCGCTTGGAGGAATTGCGAGAGAAGGCTGAGTCAAGCAGAAAGCGGTTGGAGTAAATTCGAGAGAAGGGTGAATGAGGCAAGCAGAAAGCATTTGGAGGAAATGCCAGAGAAGGGTGAATGAGCCAAGCAGAAAGCACTTGGAGGAAATGTGAGAGAAGCGTGAATGAGCCAAGCAGAAAGTTCTTGGAGGAAATTCAAGAGAAGTGTGAATGATCCAAACAGAAAGCTCTTGGAGGAAATGTGAGAGAAGCGTGAATGAGCCAAGTAGAAAGTTCTTGGAGGAAATGCGAGAGAAGGCTGAATGGGCCAAGCAGAAAACACTTGGAGGAAATGTGAGACAAGTGTGAATGAGCCAAGCAGAAAGCGGTTGCAGGAAATGCGAAGGAAGTGTGAATGAACCAGCAGAAAGCGCTTGGATGAAATGTGAGAGAACTGTGAATGAGCGAAGCAGAAAGAACTTGGAGGCAATGTGGGAGAAGTGTGAATGAGCGTGGAGGAAATGCGAAAGACAGGGGAATGAGCCAAGTAGAAAGCTCTTGAAGGAACTGCGAGAGAAGGCTGAATGGGCCAAGCAGAAAGCACTTGGAGCAAATGTGAGAGAAGCGTGAATAAGCCAAGCAGAAACTTCTTGGAGGAAATGCGAGAGAAGGCTGAATGAGCCAAGCAGAAAGCACTTGGAGGAAATTCAAGAGAAAGGTGAATGGTCCAAGCAGAAAGCACTTAGAGGAAATGTGAGAGAAGCGTGAATGAGCCAAGCAGAAAGCGCTTGGAGGAAATTCAAGAGAAGTGTGAATGATCCAAGCAGAAAGCGCTTGGAGGAAATGAGAGAGAAGCGTGAATGAGCCAAGTAGAAACTTCTTGGAGGGAATTCGTGAGAAGGCTGAATGAGCCAAGCAGAAAGCGCTTGGAGGAAATTCAGGAGAAAGGTGAATGATCCAAACAGAAAGCACTTGGACGAAATGCGAGAGAAGGCTGAATGAGCCAAGCAGAAAGCACTTGGATGAAATTCAAGAGAAAGGTGAATGGGCCAAGCAGAAAGCTCTTGGAGGAAATTCGAGAGAAGCGTGAATGATCCAAACAGAAAGCACTTGGACGAAATGCGAGAGAAGGCTGAATGAGCCAAGCAGAAAGCGCTTGGAGGAAATGTGAGACAAGTGTGAATGAGCCAAGCAGAAATCGTTTGGAGGAAATGTGAGAGAAGGGTGAATGAGCCAAGCAGAAAGCGCTTGGAGGAAATTCGAGAGGAGGGTGAATGAGCGAAGCAGAAAGAACTTGGAGGCAACGTGGGAGAAGTGTGAATGAGCGTGGAGGAAATGCGAAAGATAGGGGAATGAGCCAAGTAGAAAGCCCTTGAAGGAACTGCGAGAGAAGGCTGAATGAGCCAAGCAGAAATCGTTTGGAGGAAATGTGAGAGAAGCGTGAATGAGCCAAGCAGAAAGTTCTTGGAGGAAATGCGAGAGAAGGCTGAATGAGCCAAGCAGAAAGCGCTTGGAGGAAATTCAAGAGAAGTGTGAATGGTCCAAGCAGAAAGCGCTTGGAGAAAATGAAAGAGAAGGCTGAATGAGCCAAGCAGAAAGCGCTTGGAGGAAATGGGAGAGAAGGCTGAGTCAAGCAGAAAGCACTTGGAGGAAATGCGAGAGAAGGCTGAGTCAAGCAGAAAGCTTTTGGAGGAAATGCGAGAGAAGGCTGAATGGGCCAAGCAGAAAGTTCTTGGAGGAAATGCGAAAGACAGGGGAATGAGCCAAGTAGAAAGTTCTTGGAGGAAATGCGAAAGATGGGTGAATGAGCCAAGTAGAAAGCGTTTGGAGGAAATGCGAGAGAAGGCTGAATGAGCCAAGCAGAAAGCGCTTGGAGGAAATTCACGAGAAAGGTGAATGGTCCAAGCAGAAAGCACTTGGAGGAAATTGAGAGAAGGCTGAATGAGCCAAGCAGAAAGCGCTTGGAGGAAATTCAAGAGAAGTGTGAATGGTCCAAGCAGAAAGCGCTTGGAGGAAATGAGAGAGAAGCGTGAATGAGCCAAGTAGAAACTTCTTGGAGGGAATTCCTGAGAAGGCTGAATGAGCCAAGCAGAAAGCGCTTGGAGGAAATTCACGAGAAAGGTGAATGATCCAAACAGAAAGCACTTGGAGGAAATGCGAGAGAAGGCTGAATGAGCCAAGCAGAAAGCACTTGGATGAAATTCAAGAGAAAGGTGAATGGGCCAAGCAGAAAGCTCTTGGAGGAAATTCGAGAGAAGCTTGAATGATCCAAACAGAAAGCACTTGGACGAAATGCGAGAGAAGGCTGAATGAGCCAAGCAGAAAGCGCTTGGAGGAAATGTGAGACAAGTGTGAATGAGCCAAGCAGAAAGTTCTTGGAGGAAATGCGAGAGAAGGCTGAATGAGCCAAGCAGAAAGCGCTTCGAGGAAATTCAAGAGAAAGGTGAATGGTCCAAGCAGAAAGCGCTTGGAGGAAATGTGAGAGAAGCCTGAATGAACCAAGCAGAAAGTTCTTGGATGGAATTCGAGAGAAGGCTGAATGAGCCAAGCAAAAAGCACTTGGAAGAAATTCAAGAGAAAGGTGAATGGGCCAAGCAGAAAGCACTTGGAGGAAATGCCAGAGAAGGCTGAATGAGCCAAGCAGAAAGCGCTTGGAGGAAATGCCAGAGAAGGCTGAATGAGCCAAGCAGAAAGTGCTTGGAGGAAATTCACGAGAAAGGTGAATGGTCCAAGCAGAAAGCCCTTGGAGGAATTGCGAGAGAAGGCTGAGTCAAGCAGAAAGCGGTTGGAGTAAATTCGAGAGAAGGGTGAATGAGGCAAGCAGAAAGCATTTGGAGGAAATGCCAGAGAAGGGTGAATGAGCCAAGCAGAAAGCACTTGGAGGAAATGTGAGAGAGAGGTGAATGAGCCAAGAAGAAAGCGTTTGGAGGAAATGCGAGAGAAGGGTGAATGAGGCAAGCAGAAAGCATTTGGAGGAAATGCCAGAGAAGGGTGAATGAGCCAAGAAGAAAGCACTTGGAGGAAATGCGAGCGAAGGTTGAATGGGCCAAGCAGAAAGCTCTTGGAGGAAATGTGAGAGAAGCGTGAATGAGCCAAGTAGAAAGTTCTTGGAGGAAATGCGAGAGAAGGCTGAATGGGCCAAGTAGAAAGCCCTTGAAGGAACTGCGAGAGAAGGCTGAATGAGCCAAGCAGAAATCGTTTGGAAGAAATGTGAGAGAGAGGTGAATGAGCCAAGAAGAAAGCGTTTGGAGGAAATGCGAGAGAAGGGTGAATGAGCCAAGCAGAAAGCACTTGGAGGAAATGTGAGACAAGTGTGAATGAGCCAAGCAGAAATCGTTTGGAGGAAATGTGAGAGAAGGGTGAATGAGCCAAGCAGAAAGCGATTGGAGGAAATCAAATGTTAGAGAAGCGTGAATGAGGAAAGCAGAAAGCGCTTGGAGGAAATGCAAGAGAAGGCTGAGCCAAGCAGAATGCGGTTGGAGTAAATGAGAGAGACGGGTGAATGAGCCAAGCAGAAAGCGCTTGGAGGAACTGCGAGAGAAGCCTGAATGAGCCAAGCAGAAAGCGCTTGAAGGTAATGTTAGAGAAGGCTGAGGCAAGCAGAAAGCGCTTGGAGGAATTGCGAGAGAAGGCTGAGTCAAGCAGAAAGCGGTTGGAGTAAATTCGAGAGAAGGGTGAATGAGGCAAGCAGAAAGCATTTGGAGGAAATGCCAGAGAAGGCTGAATGAGCCAAGCAGAAAGCGCTTGGAGGAAATGTGAGACAAGTGTGAATGAGCCAAGCAGAAATCGTTTGGAGGAAATGTGAGAGAAGGGTGAATGAGCCAAGCAGAAAGCGCTTGGAGGAAATTCGAGAGGAGGGTGAATGAGCGAAGCAGAAAGAACTTGGAGGCAACGTGGGAGAAGTGTGAATGAGCGTGGAGGAAATGCGAAAGATAGGGGAATGAGCCAAGTAGAAAGCCCTTGAAGGAACTGCGAGAGAAGGCTGAATGAGCCAAGCAGAAATCGTTTGGAGGAAATGTGAGAGAAGCGTGAATGAGCCAAGCAGAAAGTTCTTGGAGGAAATGCGAGAGAAGGCTGAATGAGCCAAGCAGAAAGCGCTTGGAGGAAATTCAAGAGAAGTGTGAATGGTCCAAGCAGAAAGCGCTTGGAGAAAATGAAAGAGAAGGCTGAATGAGCCAAGCAGAAAGCGCTTGGAGGAAATGGGAGAGAAGGCTGAGTCAAGCAGAAAGCACTTGGAGGAAATGCGAGAGAAGGCTGAGTCAAGCAGAAAGCTTTTGGAGGAAATGCGAGAGAAGGCTGAATGGGCCAAGCAGAAAGTTCTTGGAGGAAATGCGAAAGACAGGGGAATGAGCCAAGTAGAAAGTTCTTGGAGGAAATGCGAAAGATGGGTGAATGAGCCAAGTAGAAAGCGTTTGGAGGAAATGCGAGAGAAGGCTGAATGAGCCAAGCAGAAAGCGCTTGGAGGAAATTCACGAGAAAGGTGAATGGTCCAAGCAGAAAGCACTTGGAGGAAATTGAGAGAAGGCTGAATGAGCCAAGCAGAAAGCGCTTGGAGGAAATTCAAGAGAAGTGTGAATGGTCCAAGCAGAAAGCGCTTGGAGGAAATGAGAGAGAAGCGTGAATGAGCCAAGTAGAAACTTCTTGGAGGGAATTCCTGAGAAGGCTGAATGAGCCAAGCAGAAAGCGCTTGGAGGAAATTCACGAGAAAGGTGAATGATCCAAACAGAAAGCACTTGGAGGAAATGCGAGAGAAGGCTGAATGAGCCAAGCAGAAAGCACTTGGATGAAATTCAAGAGAAAGGTGAATGGGCCAAGCAGAAAGCTCTTGGAGGAAATTCGAGAGAAGCTTGAATGATCCAAACAGAAAGCACTTGGACGAAATGCGAGAGAAGGCTGAATGAGCCAAGCAGAAAGCGCTTGGAGGAAATGTGAGACAAGTGTGAATGAGCCAAGCAGAAAGTTCTTGGAGGAAATGCGAGAGAAGGCTGAATGAGCCAAGCAGAAAGCGCTTCGAGGAAATTCAAGAGAAAGGTGAATGGTCCAAGCAGAAAGCGCTTGGAGGAAATGTGAGAGAAGCCTGAATGAACCAAGCAGAAAGTTCTTGGATGGAATTCGAGAGAAGGCTGAATGAGCCAAGCAAAAAGCACTTGGAAGAAATTCAAGAGAAAGGTGAATGGGCCAAGCAGAAAGCACTTGGAGGAAATGCCAGAGAAGGCTGAATGAGCCAAGCAGAAAGCGCTTGGAGGAAATGCCAGAGAAGGCTGAATGAGCCAAGCAGAAAGTGCTTGGAGGAAATTCACGAGAAAGGTGAATGGTCCAAGCAGAAAGCCCTTGGAGGAATTGCGAGAGAAGGCTGAGTCAAGCAGAAAGCGGTTGGAGTAAATTCGAGAGAAGGGTGAATGAGGCAAGCAGAAAGCATTTGGAGGAAATGCCAGAGAAGGGTGAATGAGCCAAGCAGAAAGCACTTGGAGGAAATGTGAGAGAGAGGTGAATGAGCCAAGAAGAAAGCGTTTGGAGGAAATGCGAGAGAAGGGTGAATGAGGCAAGCAGAAAGCATTTGGAGGAAATGCCAGAGAAGGGTGAATGAGCCAAGAAGAAAGCACTTGGAGGAAATGCGAGCGAAGGTTGAATGGGCCAAGCAGAAAGCTCTTGGAGGAAATGTGAGAGAAGCGTGAATGAGCCAAGTAGAAAGTTCTTGGAGGAAATGCGAGAGAAGGCTGAATGGGCCAAGTAGAAAGCCCTTGAAGGAACTGCGAGAGAAGGCTGAATGAGCCAAGCAGAAATCGTTTGGAAGAAATGTGAGAGAGAGGTGAATGAGCCAAGAAGAAAGCGTTTGGAGGAAATGCGAGAGAAGGGTGAATGAGCCAAGCAGAAAGCACTTGGAGGAAATGTGAGACAAGTGTGAATGAGCCAAGCAGAAATCGTTTGGAGGAAATGTGAGAGAAGGGTGAATGAGCCAAGCAGAAAGCGATTGGAGGAAATCAAATGTTAGAGAAGCGTGAATGAGGAAAGCAGAAAGCGCTTGGAGGAAATGCAAGAGAAGGCTGAGCCAAGCAGAATGCGGTTGGAGTAAATGAGAGAGACGGGTGAATGAGCCAAGCAGAAAGCGCTTGGAGGAACTGCGAGAGAAGCCTGAATGAGCCAAGCAGAAAGCGCTTGAAGGTAATGTTAGAGAAGGCTGAGGCAAGCAGAAAGCGCTTGGAGGAATTGCGAGAGAAGGCTGAGTCAAGCAGAAAGCGGTTGGAGTAAATTCGAGAGAAGGGTGAATGAGGCAAGCAGAAAGCATTTGGAGGAAATGCCAGAGAAGGGTGAATGAGCCAAGCAGAAAGCACTTGGAGGAAATGTGAGAGAAGCGTGAATGAGCCAAGCAGAAAGTTCTTGGAGGAAATTCAAGAGAAGTGTGAATGATCCAAACAGAAAGCTCTTGGAGGAAATGTGAGAGAAGCGTGAATGAGCCAAGTAGAAAGTTCTTGGAGGAAATGCGAGAGAAGGCTGAATGGGCCAAGCAGAAAACACTTGGAGGAAATGTGAGACAAGTGTGAATGAGCCAAGCAGAAAGCGGTTGCAGGAAATGCGAAGGAAGTGTGAATGAACCAGCAGAAAGCGCTTGGATGAAATGTGAGAGAACTGTGAATGAGCGAAGCAGAAAGAACTTGGAGGCAATGTGGGAGAAGTGTGAATGAGCGTGGAGGAAATGCGAAAGACAGGGGAATGAGCCAAGTAGAAAGCTCTTGAAGGAACTGCGAGAGAAGGCTGAATGGGCCAAGCAGAAAGCACTTGGAGCAAATGTGAGAGAAGCGTGAATAAGCCAAGCAGAAACTTCTTGGAGGAAATGCGAGAGAAGGCTGAATGAGCCAAGCAGAAAGCACTTGGAGGAAATTCAAGAGAAAGGTGAATGGTCCAAGCAGAAAGCACTTAGAGGAAATGTGAGAGAAGCGTGAATGAGCCAAGCAGAAAGCGCTTGGAGGAAATTCAAGAGAAGTGTGAATGATCCAAGCAGAAAGCGCTTGGAGGAAATGAGAGAGAAGCGTGAATGAGCCAAGTAGAAACTTCTTGGAGGGAATTCGTGAGAAGGCTGAATGAGCCAAGCAGAAAGCGCTTGGAGGAAATTCAGGAGAAAGGTGAATGATCCAAACAGAAAGCACTTGGACGAAATGCGAGAGAAGGCTGAATGAGCCAAGCAGAAAGCACTTGGATGAAATTCAAGAGAAAGGTGAATGGGCCAAGCAGAAAGCTCTTGGAGGAAATTCGAGAGAAGCGTGAATGATCCAAACAGAAAGCACTTGGACGAAATGCGAGAGAAGGCTGAATGAGCCAAGCAGAAAGCGCTTGGAGGAAATGTGAGACAAGTGTGAATGAGCCAAGCAGAAATCGTTTGGAGGAAATGTGAGAGAAGGGTGAATGAGCCAAGCAGAAAGCGCTTGGAGGAAATTCGAGAGGAGGGTGAATGAGCGAAGCAGAAAGAACTTGGAGGCAACGTGGGAGAAGTGTGAATGAGCGTGGAGGAAATGCGAAAGATAGGGGAATGAGCCAAGTAGAAAGCCCTTGAAGGAACTGCGAGAGAAGGCTGAATGAGCCAAGCAGAAATCGTTTGGAGGAAATGTGAGAGAAGCGTGAATGAGCCAAGCAGAAAGTTCTTGGAGGAAATGCGAGAGAAGGCTGAATGAGCCAAGCAGAAAGCGCTTGGAGGAAATTCAAGAGAAGTGTGAATGGTCCAAGCAGAAAGCGCTTGGAGAAAATGAAAGAGAAGGCTGAATGAGCCAAGCAGAAAGCGCTTGGAGGAAATGGGAGAGAAGGCTGAGTCAAGCAGAAAGCACTTGGAGGAAATGCGAGAGAAGGCTGAGTCAAGCAGAAAGCTTTTGGAGGAAATGCGAGAGAAGGCTGAATGGGCCAAGCAGAAAGCACTTGGAGGAAATGCGAGAGAAGGCTGAGTCAAGCAGAAAGCTTTTGGAGGAAATGCGAGAGAAGGCTGAATGAGCCAAGCAGAAAGCGCTTGGAGGAAATGGGAGAGAAGGCTGAGTCAAGCAGAAAGCACTTGGAGGAAATGCGAGAGAAGGCTGAGTCAAGCAGAAAGCTTTTGGAGGAAATGCGAGAGAAGGCTGAATGGGCCAAGCAGAAAGTTCTTGGAGGAAATGCGAAAGACAGGGGAATGAGCCAAGTAGAAAGTTCTTGGAGGAAATGCGAAAGATGGGTGAATGAGCCAAGTAGAAAGCGTTTGGAGGAAATGCGAGAGAAGGCTGAATGAGCCAAGCAGAAAGCGCTTGGAGGAAATTCACGAGAAAGGTGAATGGTCCAAGCAGAAAGCACTTGGAGGAAATTGAGAGAAGGCTGAATGAGCCAAGCAGAAAGCGCTTGGAGGAAATTCAAGAGAAGTGTGAATGGTCCAAGCAGAAAGCGCTTGGAGGAAATGAGAGAGAAGCGTGAATGAGCCAAGTAGAAACTTCTTGGAGGGAATTCCTGAGAAGGCTGAATGAGCCAAGCAGAAAGCGCTTGGAGGAAATTCACGAGAAAGGTGAATGATCCAAACAGAAAGCACTTGGAGGAAATGCGAGAGAAGGCTGAATGAGCCAAGCAGAAAGCACTTGGAAGAAATTCAAGAGAAAGGTGAATGGGCCAAGCAGAAAGCTCTTGGAGGAAATTCGAGAGAAGCTTGAATGATCCAAACAGAAAGCACTTGGACGAAATGCGAGAGAAGGCTGAATGAGCCAAGCAGAAAGCGCTTGGAGGAAATGTGAGACAAGTGTGAATGAGCCAGGAAGAAATCCTTTGGAGGAAATGTTAGAGAAGCGTGAATGAGGAAAGCAGAAAGCGGTTGCAGGAAATGCGAGGGAAGTGTGAATGAGCCAGCAGAAAGCGCTTGGTTGAAATGTGAGACAACTGTGAATGAGCGAAGCAGAAAGAACTTGGAGGCAATGTGGGAGAAGTGTGAATGAGCGTGGAGGAAATGCGAAAGACGGGGGAATGAGCCAAGTAGAAAGCGTTTGGAGGAAATGCGAGAGAAGGCTGAATGAGCCAAGCAGAAAGCGCTTGGAGGAAATGCGAGAGAAGGCTGAGTCAAGCAGAAAGTTTTTGGAGGAAATGCGAGAGAAGGCTGAATGGGCCAAGCAGAAAGCACTTGGAGGAAATGCGAGAGAAGGCTGAGTCAAGCAGAAAGCTTTTGGAGGAAATGCGAGAGAAGGCTGAATGAGCCAAGCAGAAAGCGCTTGGAGGAAATGGGAGAGAAGGCTGAGTCAAGCAGAAAGCACTTGGAGGAAATGCGAGAGAAGGCTGAGTCAAGCAGAAAGCTTTTGGAGGAAATGCGAGAGAAGGCTGAATGGGCCAAGCAGAAAGTTCTTGGAGGAAATGCGAAAGACAGGGGAATGAGCCAAGTAGAAAGTTCTTGGAGGAAATGCGAAAGATGGGTGAATGAGCCAAGTAGAAAGCGTTTGGAGGAAATGCGAGAGAAGGCTGAATGAGCCAAGCAGAAAGCGCTTGGAGGAAATTCACGAGAAAGGTGAATGGTCCAAGCACAAAGCACTTGGAGGAAATTGAGAGAAGGCTGAAGGAGCCAAGCAGAAAGCGCTTGGAGGAAATTCAAGAGAAGTGTGAATGGTCCAAGCAGAAAGCGCTTGGAGGAAATGAGAGAGAAGCGTGAATGAGCCAAGTAGAAACTTCTTGGAGGGAATTCCTGAGAAGGCTGAATGAGCCAAGCAGAAAGCGCTTGGAGGAAATTCACGAGAAAGGTGAATGATCCAAACAGAAAGCACTTGGAGGAAATGCGAGAGAAGGCTGAATGAGCCAAGCAGAAAGCTCTTGGAGGAAATTCGAGAGAAGCGTGAATGATCCAAACAGAAAGCACTTGGACGAAATGCGAGAGAAGGCTGAATGAGCCAAGCAGAAAGCACTTGGAGGAAATGTGAGACAAGTGTGAATGAGCCAGGAAGAAATCCTTTGGAGGAAATGTTAGAGAAGCGTGAATGAGGAAAGCAGAAAGCGGTTGCAGGAAATGCGAGGGAAGTGTGAATGAGCCAGCAGAAAGCGCTTGGTTGAAATGTGAGACAACTGTGAATGAGCGAAGCAGAAAGAACTTGGAGGCAATGTGGGAGAAGTGTGAATGAGCGTGGAGGAAATGCGAAAGACGGGGGAATGAGCCAAGTAGAAAGCGTTTGGAGGAAATGCGAGAGAAGGCTGAATGAGCCAAGCAGAAAGCGCTTGGAGGAAATTCAGGAGAAAGGTGAATGGTCCAAGCAGAAAGCACTTGGAGGAAATGTGAGAGAAGCGTGAATGAGCCAAGCAGAAAGTTCTTGGAGGAAATGCGAGAGAAGGCTGAATGAGCCAAGCAGAAAGCGCTTGGAGGAAATTCAAGAGAACTGTGAATGGTCCAAGCAGAAAGCGCTTGGAGGAAATGAGAGAGAAGCATGAATGAGCCAGGCAGAAAGTTCTTGGAGGAAATTCGAGAGAAGGCTGAATGAGCCAAGCAAAAAGCACTTGGATGAAATTCGAGAGAAGTGTGAATGATCCAAACTCAAAGCACTTGGAGGAAATGCCAGAGAAGGCAGAATGAGCCAAGCAGAAAGCGCTTGGAGGAAATTCAAGAGAAAGGTGAACGGTCCAAGCACAAAGCACTTGGAGGAAATGTGAGAGAAGCGTGAATGAGCCAAGCAGAAAGTTCTTGGAGGAAATTCGAGAGAAGTGTGAATGATCCAAACAGAAAGCACTTGGAGGAAATGCGAGAGAAGGCAGAATGAGCCAAATAGAAAGTTCTTGGAGGAAATTCGAGAGAAGGGTGAATGAGCCAAGCAGAAAGCGCTTAGAGGAAATTCAAGAGAAAGGTGAATGGTCCAAGCAGAAAGCGCATGGAGGAAATGTGAGAGAAGCGTGAATGAGCCAAGTAGAAAGTTCTTGGAGGAAATGCGAGAGAAGGCTGAATGGGCCAAGCAGAAAGCACTTGGAGGAAATGTGAGACAAGTGTGAATGAGCCAAGCAGAAATCGTTTGGAGGAAATGTGAGAGAAGGGTGAATGAGCCAGGCAGAAAGCGATTGGAGGAAATTCGAGAGAAGGGTGAATGAGCGAAGCAGAAAAAACTTGGAGGAACTGAGCGTGGAGGAAATGCGAAAGACAGGGGAATGAGCCTTGAAGGAACTGCGAGAGAAGGCTGAATGAGCCAAGCAAAAAGCACTTGGATGAAATTCAAGAGAAGGATGAATGGGCCAAGATGAATGGGCCAAGCAGAAAGCACTTGGAGGAAATGCGAGAGAAGGCTGAATGAGCCAAGCAGAAAGCCCTTGGAGGACATTCAAGAGAAGTGTGAATGGTCCAAGCAGAAAGTGCTTGGAGGAAATGTGAGAGAAGCGTCAATGAGCCAAGTAGAAAGTTCTTGGAGGAAATTCGAGAGAAGGGTGAATGAGCCAAGCAGAAAGCGCTTGGAGGAAATTCAAGAGAAAGGTGAATGGTCCAACCAGAAAGCGCTTGGAGGAAATGTGAGAGAAGCGTGAATCAGCCAAGCGCTTGGAGGAAATTGAAAAGAGACAGGTGAATGAGCCAAGCAAAAAGCGCTTGGAGGAAGTGCGAGAGAAGGCTGAATGGGCCAAGCAGAAAGCACTTGGAGGAAATGCGAGAGAAGGCTGAATGAGCCAAGCAGAAAGCCCTTGGAGGACATTCAAGAGAAGTGTGAATGGTCCAAGCAGAAAGTGCTTGGAGGAAATGTGAGAGAAGCGTCAATGAGCCAAGTAGAAAGTTCTTGAAGGAAATTCGAGAGAAGGGTGAATGAGACAAGCAGAAACTTCTTGGAGGAAATGCGAGAGAAGGCTGAATGAGCCAAGCAGAAAGCACTTGGAGGAAATTCAAGAGAAAGGTGAATGGTCCAAGCAGAAAGCACTTAGAGGAAATGTGAGAGAAGCGTGAATGAGCCAAGCAGAAAGCGCTTGGAGGAAATTCAAGAGAAGTGTGAATGATCCAAGCAGAAAGCGCTTGGAGGAAATGAGAGAGAAGCGTGAATGAGCCAAGTAGAAACTTCTTGGAGGGAATTCGTGAGAAGGCTGAATGAGCCAAGCAGAAAGCGCTTGGAGGAAATTCAGGAGAAAGGTGAATGATCCAAACAGAAAGCACTTGGACGAAATGCGAGAGAAGGCTGAATGAGCCAAGCAGAAAGCACTTGGATGAAATTCAAGAGAAAGGTGAATGGGCCAAGCAGAAAGCTCTTGGAGGAAATTCGAGAGAAGCGTGAATGATCCAAACAGAAAGCACTTGGACGAAATGCGAGAGAAGGCTGAATGAGCCAAGCAGAAAGCGCTTGGAGGAAATGTGAGACAAGTGTGAATGAGCCAAGCAGAAATCGTTTGGAGGAAATGTGAGAGAAGGGTGAATGAGCCAAGCAGAAAGCGCTTGGAGGAAATTCGAGAGGAGGGTGAATGAGCGAAGCAGAAAGAACTTGGAGGCAACGTGGGAGAAGTGTGAATGAGCGTGGAGGAAATGCGAAAGATAGGGGAATGAGCCAAGTAGAAAGCCCTTGAAGGAACTGCGAGAGAAGGCTGAATGAGCCAAGCAGAAATCGTTTGGAGGAAATGTGAGAGAAGCGTGAATGAGCCAAGCAGAAAGTTCTTGGAGGAAATGCGAGAGAAGGCTGAATGAGCCAAGCAGAAAGCGCTTGGAGGAAATTCAAGAGAAGTGTGAATGGTCCAAGCAAAAAGCGCTTGGAGAAAATGAAAGAGAAGGCTGAATGAGCCAAGCAGAAAGCGCTTGGAGGAAATGGGAGAGAAGGCTGAGTCAAGCAGAAAGCACTTGGAGGAAATGCGAGAGAAGGCTGAGTCAAGCAGAAAGCTTTTGGAGGAAATGCGAGAGAAGGCTGAATGGGCCAAGCAGAAAGCACTTGGAGGAAATGCGAGAGAAGGCTGAGTCAAGCAGAAAGCTTTTGGAGGAAATGCGAGAGAAGGCTGAATGAGCCAAGCAGAAAGCGCTTGGAGGAAATGGGAGAGAAGGCTGAGTCAAGCAGAAAGCACTTGGAGGAAATGCGAGAGAAGGCTGAGTCAAGCAGAAAGCTTTTGGAGGAAATGCGAGAGAAGGCTGAATGGGCCAAGCAGAAAGTTCTTGGAGGAAATGCGAAAGACAGGGGAATGAGCCAAGTAGAAAGTTCTTGGAGGAAATGCGAAAGATGGGTGAATGAGCCAAGTAGAAAGCGTTTGGAGGAAATGCGAGAGAAGGCTGAATGAGCCAAGCAGAAAGCGCTTGGAGGAAATTCACGAGAAAGGTGAATGGTCCAAGCAGAAAGCACTTGGAGGAAATTGAGAGAAGGCTGAATGAGCCAAGCAGAAAGCGCTTGGAGGAAATTCAAGAGAAGTGTGAATGGTCCAAGCAGAAAGCGCTTGGAGGAAATGAGAGAGAAGCGTGAATGAGCCAAGTAGAAACTTCTTGGAGGGAATTCCTGAGAAGGCTGAATGAGCCAAGCAGAAAGCGCTTGGAGGAAATTCACGAGAAAGGTGAATGATCCAAACAGAAAGCACTTGGAGGAAATGCGAGAGAAGGCTGAATGAGCCAAGCAGAAAGCACTTGGATGAAATTCAAGAGAAAGGTGAATGGGCCAAGCAGAAAGCTCTTGGAGGAAATTCGAGAGAAGCTTGAATGATCCAAACAGAAAGCACTTGGACGAAATGCGAGAGAAGGCTGAATGAGCCAAGCAGAAAGCGCTTGGAGGAAATGTGAGACAAGTGTGAATGAGCCAGGAAGAAATCCTTTGGAGGAAATGTTAGAGAAGCGTGAATGAGGAAAGCAGAAAGCGGTTGCAGGAAATGCGAGGGAAGTGTGAATGAGCCAGCAGAAAGCGCTTGGTTGAAATGTGAGACAACTGTGAATGAGCGAAGCAGAAAGAACTTGGAGGCAATGTGGGAGAAGTGTGAATGAGCGTGGAGGAAATGCGAAAGACGGGGGAATGAGCCAAGTAGAAAGCGTTTGGAGGAAATGCGAGAGAAGGCTGAATGAGCCAAGCAGAAAGCGCTTGGAGGAAATGCGAGAGAAGGCTGAGTCAAGCAGAAAGTTTTTGGAGGAAATGCGAGAGAAGGCTGAATGGGCCAAGCAGAAAGCACTTGGAGGAAATGCGAGAGAAGGCTGAGTCAAGCAGAAAGCTTTTGGAGGAAATGCGAGAGAAGGCTGAATGAGCCAAGCAGAAAGCGCTTGGAGGAAATGGGAGAGAAGGCTGAGTCAAGCAGAAAGCACTTGGAGGAAATGCGAGAGAAGGCTGAGTCAAGCAGAAAGCTTTTGGAGGAAATGCGAGAGAAGGCTGAATGGGCCAAGCAGAAAGTTCTTGGAGGAAATGCGAAAGACAGGGGAATGAGCCAAGTAGAAAGTTCTTGGAGGAAATGCGAAAGATGGGTGAATGAGCCAAGTAGAAAGCGTTTGGAGGAAATGCGAGAGAAGGCTGAATGAGCCAAGCAGAAAGCGCTTGGAGGAAATTCACGAGAAAGGTGAATGGTCCAAGCACAAAGCACTTGGAGGAAATTGAGAGAAGGCTGAAGGAGCCAAGCAGAAAGCGCTTGGAGGAAATTCAAGAGAAGTGTGAATGGTCCAAGCAGAAAGCGCTTGGAGGAAATGAGAGAGAAGCGTGAATGAGCCAAGTAGAAACTTCTTGGAGGGAATTCCTGAGAAGGCTGAATGAGCCAAGCAGAAAGCGCTTGGAGGAAATTCACGAGAAAGGTGAATGATCCAAACAGAAAGCACTTGGAGGAAATGCGAGAGAAGGCTGAATGAGCCAAGCAGAAAGCACTTGGATGAAATTCAAGAGAAAGGTGAATGGGCCAAGCAGAAAGCTCTTGGAGGAAATTCGAGAGAAGCTTGAATGATCCAAACAGAAAGCACTTGGACGAAATGCGAGAGAAGGCTGAATGAGCCAAGCAGAAAGCGCTTGGAGGAAATGTGAGACAAGTGTGAATGAGCCAGGAAGAAATCCTTTGGAGGAAATGTTAGAGAAGCGTCAATGAGGAAAGCAGAAAGCGGTTGCAGGAAATGCGAGGGAAGTGTGAATGAGCCAGCAGAAAGCGCTTGGTTGAAATGTGAGACAACTGTGAATGAGCGAAGCAGAAAGAACTTGGAGGCAATGTGGGAGAAGTGTGAATGAGCGTGGAGGAAATGCGAAAGACGGGGGAATGAGCCAAGTAGAAAGCGTTTGGAGGAAATGCGAGAGAAGGCTGAATGAGCCAAGCAGAAAGCGCTTGGAGGAAATGCGAGAGAAGGCTGAGTCAAGCAGAAAGTTTTTGGAGGAAATGCGAGAGAAGGCTGAATGGGCCAAGCAGAAAGCACTTGGAGGAAATGCGAGAGAAGGCTGAGTCAAGCAGAAAGCTTTTGGAGGAAATGCGAGAGAAGGCTGAATGAGCCAAGCAGAAAGCGCTTGGAGGAAATGGGAGAGAAGGCTGAGTCAAGCAGAAAGCACTTGGAGGAAATGCGAGAGAAGGCTGAGTCAAGCAGAAAGCTTTTGGAGGAAATGCGAGAGAAGGCTGAATGGGCCAAGCAGAAAGTTCTTGGAGGAAATGCGAAAGACAGGGGAATGAGCCAAGTAGAAAGTTCTTGGAGGAAATGCGAAAGATGGGTGAATGAGCCAAGTAGAAAGCGTTTGGAGGAAATGCGAGAGAAGGCTGAATGAGCCAAGCAGAAAGCGCTTGGAGGAAATTCACGAGAAAGGTGAATGGTCCAAGCACAAAGCACTTGGAGGAAATTGAGAGAAGGCTGAAGGAGCCAAGCAGAAAGCGCTTGGAGGAAATTCAAGAGAAGTGTGAATGGTCCAAGCAGAAAGCGCTTGGAGGAAATGAGAGAGAAGCGTGAATGAGCCAAGTAGAAACTTCTTGGAGGGAATTCCTGAGAAGGCTGAATGAGCCAAGCAGAAAGCGCTTGGAGGAAATTCACGAGAAAGGTGAATGATCCAAACAGAAAGCACTTGGAGGAAATGCGAGAGAAGGCTGAATGAGCCAAGCAGAAAGCACTTGGATGAAATTCAAGAGAAAGGTGAATGGGCCAAGCAGAAAGCTCTTGGAGGAAATTCGAGAGAAGCGTGAATGATCCAAACAGAAAGCACTTGGACGAAATGCGAGAGAAGGCTGAATGAGCCAAGCAGAAAGCACTTGGAGGAAATGTGAGACAAGTGTGAATGAGCCAGGAAGAAATCCTTTGGAGGAAATGTTAGAGAAGCGTGAATGAGGAAAGCAGAAAGCGGTTGCAGGAAATGCGAGGGAAGTGTGAATGAGCCAGCAGAAAGCGCTTGGTTGAAATGTGAGACAACTGTGAATGAGCGAAGCAGAAAGAACTTGGAGGCAATGTGGGAGAAGTGTGAATGAGCGTGGAGGAAATGCGAAAGACGGGGGAATGAGCCAAGTAGAAAGCGTTTGGAGGAAATGCGAGAGAAGGCTGAATGAGCCAAGCAGAAAGCGCTTGGAGGAAATTCAGGAGAAAGGTGAATGGTCCAAGCAGAAAGCACTTGGAGGAAATGTGAGAGAAGCGTGAATGAGCCAAGCAGAAAGTTCTTGGAGGAAATGCGAGAGAAGGCTGAATGAGCCAAGCAGAAAGCGCTTGGAGGAAATTCAAGAGAACTGTGAATGGTCCAAGCAGAAAGCGCTTGGAGGAAATGAGAGAGAAGCATGAATGAGCCAGGCAGAAAGTTCTTGGAGGAAATTCGAGAGAAGGCTGAATGAGCCAAGCAAAAAGCACTTGGATGAAATTCGAGAGAAGTGTGAATGATCCAAACTCAAAGCACTTGGAGGAAATGCCAGAGAAGGCAGAATGAGCCAAGCAGAAAGCGCTTGGAGGAAATTCAAGAGAAAGGTGAACGGTCCAAGCACAAAGCACTTGGAGGAAATGTGAGAGAAGCGTGAATGAGCCAAGCAGAAAGTTCTTGGAGGAAATTCGAGAGAAGTGTGAATGATCCAAACAGAAAGCACTTGGAGGAAATGCGAGAGAAGGCAGAATGAGCCAAATAGAAAGTTCTTGGAGGAAATTCGAGAGAAGGGTGAATGAGCCAAGCAGAAAGCGCTTAGAGGAAATTCAAGAGAAAGGTGAATGGTCCAAGCAGAAAGCGCATGGAGGAAATGTGAGAGAATCGTGAATGAGCCAAGTAGAAAGTTCTTGGAGGAAATGCGAGAGAAGGCTGAATGGGCCAAGCAGAAAGCACTTGGAGGAAATGTGAGACAAGTGTGAATGAGCCAAGCAGAAATCGTTTGGAGGAAATGTGAGAGAAGGGTGAATGAGCCAGGCAGAAAGCGATTGGAGGAAATTCGAGAGAAGGGTGAATGAGCGAAGCAGAAAAAACTTGGAGGAACTGAGCGTGGAGGAAATGCGAAAGACAGGGGAATGAGCCTTGAAGGAACTGCGAGAGAAGGCTGAATGAGCCAAGCAAAAAGCACTTGGATGAAATTCAAGAGAAGGATGAATGGGCCAAGATGAATGGGCCAAGCAGAAAGCACTTGGAGGAAATGCGAGAGAAGGCTGAATGAGCCAAGCAGAAAGCCCTTGGAGGACATTCAAGAGAAGTGTGAATGGTCCAAGCAGAAAGTGCTTGGAGGAAATGTGAGAGAAGCGTCAATGAGCCAAGTAGAAAGTTCTTGGAGGAAATTCGAGAGAAGGGTGAATGAGCCAAGCAGAAAGCGCTTGGAGGAAATTCAAGAGAAAGGTGAATGGTCCAACCAGAAAGCGCTTGGAGGAAATGTGAGAGAAGCGTGAATCAGCCAAGCGCTTGGAGGAAATTGAAAAGAGACAGGTGAATGAGCCAAGCAAAAAGCGCTTGGAGGAAGTGCGAGAGAAGGCTGAATGGGCCAAGCAGAAAGCACTTGGAGGAAATGCGAGAGAAGGCTGAATGAGCCAAGCAGAAAGCCCTTGGAGGACATTCAAGAGAAGTGTGAATGGTCCAAGCAGAAAGTGCTTGGAGGAAATGTGAGAGAAGCGTCAATGAGCCAAGTAGAAAGTTCTTGAAGGAAATTCGAGAGAAGGGTGAATGAGACAAGCAGAAAGCGCTTGGAGGAAATTCGAGAGAAGGGTGAATGAGCCAAGAAGAAATCGCTTGGAGGAAATGTGAGAGAAGCGTGAATCAGCCAAGCGCTTGGAGGAAATTGAAAAGAGACAGGTGAATGAGCCAAGCAGAAAGCGCTTGGAGGAAGTGCGATAGAAGGCTGAATGGGCCAAGCAGAAAGCACTTGGAGGAAATGCGAGAGAAGGCTGAATGAGCCAAGCAGAAAGCGCTTGGAGGAAATTCAAGAGAAAGGTGAATGGTCCAAGCAGAAAGAGCTTGGAGGAAATGCAAGAGAAGGCTGAATGAGCCAAGCAGAAAGCGCTTGGAGGAAATGCTAGAGAAGGGTGAATGAGCCAAGAAGAAATCGCTTGGAGGACATGTGAGAGAAGCATGAATCAGCCAAGAGCTTGGAGGAAATTGAAAAGAGACAGGTGAATGAGCCAAGCAGAAAGCGCTTGGAGGAAGTGCGAGAGAAGGCTGAATGAGCCAAGCAGAAAGCGCTTGGAGGAAATTCAAGATAAAGGTGAATGGGCCAAGCAGAAAGCGGTTGGAGGAAATGTGAGAGAAGCGTAAATGAGACAAGCAGAAAGCGCTTGGAGGAAATTCGAGAGAAGGGTGAATGAGCGAAGCAGAAAGAACTTGGAGGCAATGTGGGAGAAGTGTGAATGATCCAAACAGAAAGCACTTGGAGGAAATGCGAGAGAAGGCTGAATAAGCCAAGCAGAAAGCGCTTGGAAGAAATGCGAGAGAAGGCTGAATGAGCCAAGCAGAAAGCGCTTGGAGGAAATTCAAGACAAAGGTGAATGGGCCAAGCAGAAAGCGCTTGGAGGAAATTCCAGAGAAGGGTGAATGAGCTAAGCAGAAAGAACTTGGAGGCAATGTGGGAGAAGTGTGAATGAGCGTGGAGGAAATGCGAAAGAAAGGGGAATGAGCCAAGTAGAAAGCCCTTGAAGGAACTGCGAGATTAGGCTGAATGAGCCAAGCAGAAAGCACTTGAAGGTAATGGGAGAGAAGGCTGAGTCAAGCAGAAAGCACTTGGAGGAAATGTGAGAGAGAGGTGAATGAGCCAAGAAGAAAGCGTTTGGAGGAAATGCGAGAGAAGGGTGAATGAGGCAAGCAGAAAGCTATTGGAGGAAATGCCAGAGAAGGGTGAATGAGCCAAGCAGAAAGCACTTGGAGGAAATGTGAGAGAAGCATGAATGAGCCAAGCAGAAAGTACTTGGAGGAAATTCGAGAGAAGGCTGAATGAGCCAAGCAGAAAGGGCTTGGAGGAAATTCAAGAGAAAGGTGAATCGTCCAACCAGAAAGCTTTGGAAGAAATGTGAGAGAAGCTTGAATGAGCCAAGCAGAAAGTTCTTGGAGGGAATTCGAGAGAAGGGTGAATGATCCAAACAGAAAGCTCTTGGAGGAAATGCGAGAGAAGCGTGAATGAGCCAAGTAGAAAGCGCTTGGAGGAAATGCGAGAGAAGGCTGAATGAGCCAAGCAGAAAGCGCTTGAAGGTAATGGGAGAGAAGGCTGAGTCAAGCAGAAAGCACTTGGAGGAAATGTGAGAGAGAGGTGAATGAGCCAAGAAGAAAGCGTTTGGAGGAAATGCGAGAGAAGGGTGAATGAGCCAAGCAGAAAGCACTTGGAGGAAATGCGAGAGAAGGCTGAATGGGCCAAGCAGAAAGCACTTGGAGGAAATGTGAGACAAGTGTGAATGAGCCAAGCAGAAATCGTTTGGAGGAAATGTGAGAGAAGGGTGAATGAGCCAAGCAGAAAGCGATTGGAGGAAATGTTAGAGAAGCCTGAATGAGCCAAGCAGAAAGCGCTTGAAGGTAATGTGAGAGAAGGCTGAGCCAAGCAGAAAGCGCTTGGAGGAATTGCCAGAGAAGGCTGAGTCAAGCAGAAAGCGGTTGGAGTAAATTCGAGAGAAGGGTGAATGAGGCAAGCAGAAAGCATTTGGAGGAAATGCCAGAGAAGGGTGAATGAGCCAAGCAGAAAGCACTTGGAGGAAATGCGAGAGAAGGCTGAATGGGCCAAGCAGAAAGCACTTGGAGGAAATGTGAGAGAAGGGTGAATGAGCCAAGCAGAAAGCTATTGGAGGAAATGCCAGAGAAGGGTGAATGAGCCAAGCAGAAAGCACTTGGAGGAAATGTGAGAGAAGCGTGAATGAGCCAAGCAGAAAGCTATTGGAGGAAATGCCAGAGAAGGGTGAATGAGCCAAGCAGAAAGGGCTTGGAGGAAATGCGAGAGAAGGCTGAATGAGCCAAGCAGAAAGCGCTTGAAGGTAATGGGAGAGAAGGCTGAGTCAAGCAGAAAGCACTTGGAAGAAATGTGAGAGAAGCTTGAATGAGCCAAGCAGAAAGTTCTTGGAGGGAATTCGAGAGAAGGGTGAATGAGCCAAGCAGAAAGCACTTGGAGGAAATGCGAGAGAAGGCTGAATGGGCCAAGCAGAAAGCACTTGGAGGAAATGTGAGACAAGTGTGAATGAGCCAAGCAGAAATCGTTTGGAGGAAATGTGAGAGAAGGGTGAATGAGCCAAGCAGAAAGCGATTGGAGGAAATGTTAGAGAAGCCTGAATGAGCCAAGCAGAAAGCGCTTGAAGGTAATGTGAGAGAAGGCTGAGCCAAGCAGAAAGCGCTTGGAGGAATTGCGAGAGAAGGCTGAGTCAAGCAGAAAGCGGTTGGAGTAAATTCGAGAGAAGGGTGAATGAGGCAAGCAGAAAGCATTTGGAGGAAATGCCAGAGAAGGGTGAATGAGCCAAGCAGAAAGCACTTGGAGGAAATGCGAGCGAAGTTTGAATGGGCCAAGCAGAAAGCTCTTGGAGGAAATGTGAGAGAAGCGTGAATGAGCCAAGTAGAAAGTTCTTGGAGGAAATGCTAGAGAAGGCTGAATGGGCCAAGCAGAAAGCACTTGGAGGAAATGTGAGAGAACTGTGAATGAGCGAAGCAGAAAGAACTTGGAGGCAATGTGGGAGAAGTGTGAATGAGCGTGGAGGAAATGCGAAAGACAGGGGAATGAGCCAAGTAGAAAGCTCTTGAAGGAACTGCGAGAGTAGGCTGAATGAGCCAAGCAGAAAGCGCTTGAAGGTAATGGGAGAGAGAGGTGAATGAGCCAAGAAGAAAGCTTTTGGAGGAAATGCGAGAGAAGGGTGAATGAGCCAAGCAGAAAGCACTTGGAGGAAATGCGAGAGAAGGCTGAATGGGCCAAGTAGAAAGCACTTGGAGGAAATGTGAGAGAAGGGTGAATGAGCCAAGCAGAAAGCTATTGGAGGAAATGCCAGAGAAGGGTGAATGAGCCAAGCAGAAAGCACTTGGAGGAAATGTGAGAGAACCGTGAATGAGCCAAGCAGAAAGTACTTGGAGGAAATTCGAGAGAAGGCTGAATGAGCCAAGCAGAAAGCGCTTGGAGGAAATTCAAGAGAAAGGTGAATCGTCCAACCAGAAAGCGCTTGGAAGAAATGTGAGAGAAGCTTGAATGAGCCAAGCAGAAAGTTCTTGGAGGGAATTCGAGAGAAGGGTGAATGAGCCAAGCAGAAAGCACTTGGAGGAAATGCGAGAGAAGGCTGAATGGGACAAGCAGAAAGCACTTGGAGGAAATGTGAGACAAGTGTGAATGAGCCAAGCAGAAATCGTTTGGAGGAAATGTGAGAGAAGGGTGAATGAGCCAAGCAGAAAGCGATTGGAGGAAATGTTAGAGAAGCGTGAATGAGGAAAGCAGAAAGCGCTTGGAGGAAATGCAAGAGAAGGCTGAGCCAAGCAGAATGCGGTTGGAGTAAATGAGAGAGACGGGTGAATGAGCCAAGCAGAAAGCGCTTGGAGGAACTGTGAGAGAAGCCTGAATGAGCCAAGCAGAAAGCGCTTGAAGGTAATGTTAGAGAAGGCTGAGGCAAGCAGAAAGCACTTGGAGGAATTGCGAGAGAAGGCTGAGCCAAGCAAAAAGCACTTGGAAGAAATTCAAGAGAAAGGTGAATGGGCCAACCAGAAAGCACTTGGAGGAAATGTGAGAGAAGCGTGAATGAGCCAAGCAGAAAGTTCTTGGAGGAAATTCAAGAGAAGTGTGAATGATCCAAACAGAAAGCTCTTGGAGGAAATGTGAGAGAAGCGTGAATGAGCCAAGTAGAAAGCGCTTGGAGGAAATGCGAGAGAAGGCTGAATGAGCCAAGCAGAAAGCGCTTGAAGGTAATGGGAGAGAAGGCTGAGTCAAGCAGAAAGCACTTGGAGGAAATGTGAGAGAGAGGTGAATGAGCCAAGAAGAAAGCGTTTGGAGGAAATGCGAGAGAAGGGTGAATGAGCCAAGCAGAAAGCACTTGGAGGAAATGCGAGAGAAGGCTGAATGGGCCAAGCAGAAAGCACTTGGAGGAAATGTGAGACAAGTGTGAATGAGCCAAGCAGAAATCGTTTGGAGGAAATGTGAGAGAAGGGTGAATGAGCCAAGCAGAAAGCGATTGGAGGAAATGTTAGAGAAGCCTGAATGAGCCAAGCAGAAAGCGCTTGAAGGTAATGTGAGAGAAGGCTGAGCCAAGCAGAAAGCGCTTGGAGGAATTGCGAGAGAAGGCTGAGTCAAGCAGAAAGCGGTTGGAGTAAATTCGAGAGAAGGGTGAATGAGGCAAGCAGAAAGCATTTGGAGGAAATGCCAGAGAAGGGTGAATGAGCCAAGCAGAAAGCACTTGGAGGAAATGCGAGAGAAGGCTGAATGGGCCAAGCAGAAAGCACTTGGAGGAAATGTGAGAGAAGGGTGAATGAGCCAAGCAGAAAGCTATTGGAGGAAATGCCAGAGAAGGGTGAATGAGCCAAGCAGAAAGCACTTGGAGGAAATGTGAGAGAAGCGTGAATGAGCCAAGCAGAAAGTACTTGGAGGAAATTCGAGAGAAGGCTGAATGAGCCAAGCAGAAAGGGCTTGGAGGAAATTCAAGAGAAAGGTGAATCGTCCAACCAGAAAGCGTTTGGAAGAAATGTGAGAGAAGCTTGAATGAGCCAAGCAGAAAGTTCTTGGAGGGAATTCGAGAGAAGGGTGAATGAGCCAAGCAGAAAGCACTTGGAGGAAATGCGAGAGAAGGCTGAATGGGCCAAGCAGAAAGCACTTGGAGGAAATGTGAGACAAGTGTGAATGAGCCAAGCAGAAATCGTTTGGAGGAAATGTGAGAGAAGGGTGAATGAGCCAAGCAGAAAGCGATTGGAGGAAATGTTAGAGAAGCCTGAATGAGCCAAGCAGAAAGCGCTTGAAGGTAATGTGAGAGAAGGCTGAGCCAAGCAGAAAGCGCTTGGAGGAATTGCGAGAGAAGGCTGAGTCAAGCAGAAAGCGGTTGGAGTAAATTCGAGAGAAGGGTGAATGAGGCAAGCAGAAAGCATTTGGAGGAAATGCCAGAGAAGGGTGAATGAGCCAAGCAGAAAGCACTTGGAGGAAATGCGAGCGAAGTTTGAATGGGCCAAGCAGAAAGCTCTTGGAGGAAATGTGAGAGAAGCGTGAATGAGCCAAGTAGAAAGTTCTTGGAGGAAATGCTAGAGAAGGCTGAATGGGCCAAGCAGAAAGCACTTGGAGGAAATTCAAGAGAAGTGTGAATGGTCCAAGCAGAAAGCGCTTGGAGAAAATGAAAGAGAAGGCTGAATGAGCCAAGCAGAAAGCGCTTGGAGGAAATGGGAGAGAAGGCTGAGTCAAGCAGAAAGCACTTGGAGGAAATGGGAGAGAAGGCTGAGTCAAGCAGAAAGCTTTTGGAGGAAATGCGAGAGAAGGCTGAATGGGCCAAGCAGAAAGCGCTTGGAGGAAATGGGAGAGAAGGCTGAGTCAAGCAGAAAGCTTTTGGAGGAAATGCGAGAGAAGGCTGAATGGCCAAGCAGAAAGTTCTTGGAGGAAATGCGAAAGACAGGGGAATGAGCCAAGTAGAAAGTTCTTGGAGGAAATGCGAAAGATGGGTGAATGAGCCAAGTAGAAAGCGTTTGGAGGAAATGCGAGAGAAGGCTGAATGAGCCAAGCAGAAAGCGCTTGGAGGAAATTCACGAGAAAGGTGAATGGTCCAAGCAGAAAGCACTTGGAGGAAATGTGAGAGAAGGCTGAATGAGCCAAGCAGAAAGCGCTTGGAGGAAATTCAAGAGAAGTGTGAATGGTCCAAGCAGAAAGCGCTTGGAGGAAATGAGAGAGAAGCGTGAATGAGCCAAGTAGAAACTTCTTGGAGGGAATTCGTGAGAAGGCTGAATGAGCCAAGCAGAAAGCGCTTGGAGGAAATTCAGGAGAAAGGTGAATGATCCAAACAGAAAGCACTTGGACGAAATGCGAGAGAAGGCTGAATGAGCCAAGCAGAAAGCACTTGGATGAAATTCAAGAGAAAGGTGAATGGGCCAAGCAGAAAGCTCTTGGAGGAAATTCGAGAGAAGCGTGAATGATCCAAACAGAAAGCACTTGGACGAAATGCGAGAGAAGGCTGAATGAGCCAAGCAGAAATCGCTTGGAGGAAATGTGAGACAAGTGTGAATGAGCCAAGCAGAAATCGTTTGGAGGAAATGTGAGAGAAGGGTGAATGAGCCAAGCAAAAAGCGCTTGGAGGAAATTCGAGAGGAGGGTGAATGAGCGAAGCAGAAAGAACTTGGAGGCAACGTGGGAGAAGTGTGAATGAGCGTGGAGGAAATGCGAAAGATAGGGGAATGAGCCAAGTAGAAAGCCCTTGAAGGAACTGCGAGAGAAGGCTGAATGAGCCAAGCAGAAATCGTTTGGAGGAAATGTGAGAGAAGCGTGAATGAGCCAAGCAGAAATCGTTTGGAGGAAATGTGAGAGAAGCGTGAATGAGCCAAGCAGAAAGTTCTTGGAGGAAATGCGAGAGAAGGCTGAATGAGCCAAGCAGAAAGCGCTTGGAGGAAATTCAAGAGAAGTGTGAATGGTCCAAGCAGAAAGCGCTTGGAGAAAATGAAAGAGAAGGCTGAATGAGCCAAGCAGAAAGCGCTTGGAGGAAATGGGAGAGAAGGCTGAGTCAAGCAGAAAGCACTTGGAGGAAATGCGAGAGAAGGCTGAGTCAAGCAGAAAGCTTTTGGAGGAAATGCGAGAGAAGGCTGAATGGGCCAAGCAGAAAGCACTTGGAGGAAATGTGAGAGAAGGCTGAGTCAAGCAGAAAGCTTTTGGAGGAAATGCGAGAGAAGGCTGAATGAGCCAAGCAGAAAGCGCTTGGAGGAAATGGGAGAGAAGGCTGAGTCAAGCAGAAAGCACTTGGAGGAAATGCGAGAGAAGGCTGAGTCAAGCAGAAAGCTTTTGGAGGAAATGCGAGAGAAGGCTGAATGGGCCAAGCAGAAAGTTCTTGGAGGAAATGCGAAAGACAGGGGAATGAGCCAAGTAGAAAGTTCTTGGAGGAAATGCGAAAGATGGGTGAATGAGCCAAGTAGAAAGCGTTTGGAGGAAATGCGAGAGAAGGCTGAATGAGCCAAACAGAAAGCGCTTGGAGGAAATTCACGAGAAAGGTGAATGGTCCAAGCAGAAAGCACTTGTAGGAAATTGAGAGAAGGCTGAATGAGCCAAGCAGAAAGCGCTTGGAGGAAATTCAAGAGAAGTGTGAATGGTCCAAGCAGAAAGCGCTTGGAGGAAATGAGAGAGAAGCGTGAATGAGCCAAGTAGAAACTTCTTGGAGGAAATGCGAGAGAAGGCTGAATGGGCCAAGTAGAAAGCCCTTGAAGGAACTGCGAGAGAAGGCTGAATGAGCCAAGCAGAAATCGTTTGGAAGAAATGTGAGAGAGAGGTGAATGAGCCAAGAAGAAAGCGTTTGGAGGAAATGCGAGAGAAGGGTGAATGAGCCAAGCAGAAAGCACTTGGAGGAAATGTGAGACAAGTGTGAATGAGCCAAGCAGAAATCGTTTGGAGGAAATGTGAGAGAAGGGTGAATGAGCCAAGCAGAAAGCGATTGGAGGAAATCAAATGTTAGAGAAGCGTGAATGAGGAAAGCAGAAAGCGCTTGGAGGAAATTCAAGAGAAGGCTGAGCCAAGCAGAATGCGGTTGGAGTAAATGAGAGAGACGGGTGAATGAGCCAAGCAGAAAGCGCTTGGAGGAACTGCGAGAGAAGCCTGAATGAGCCAAGCAGAAAGCGCTTGAAGGTAATGTTAGAGAAGGCTGAGGCAAGCAGAAAGCGCTTGGAGGAATTGCGAGAGAAGGCTGAGTCAAGCAGAAAGCGGTTGGAGTAAATTCGAGAGAAGGGTGAATGAGGCAAGCAGAAAGCATTTGGAGGAAATGCCAGAGAAGGGTGAATGAGCCAAGCAGAAAGCACTTGGAGGAAATGTGAGAGAAGCGTGAATGAGCCAAGTAGAAAGTTCTTGGAGGAAATGCGAGAGAAGGCTGAATGGGCCAAGCAGAAAGCACTTGGAGGAAATGTGAGAGAAGCCTGAATGAGCCAAGCAGAAAGTTCTTGGAGGGAATTCGAGAGAAGGGTGAATGAGCCAAGCAGAAAGTTCTTGGAGGAAATTCGAGAGAAGGCTGAATGAGCCAAGCAGAAAGCGCTTGGAGGAAATTCAAGAGAAAGGTGAATGGTCCAAGCAGAAAGTGCTTGGAGGAAATGTGAGAGAAGCCTGAATGAACCAAGCAGAAAGTTCTTGGATGGAATTCGAGAGAAGGCTGAATGAGCCAAGCAAAAAGCACTTGGAAGAAATTCAAGAGAAAGGTGAATGGGCCAAGCAGAAAGCACTTGGAGGAAATGCCAGAGAAGGCTGAATGAGCCAAGCAGAAAGTGCTTGGAGGAAATTCACGAGAAAGGTGAATGGTCCAAGCAGAAAGCCCTTGGAGGAATTGCGAGAGAAGGCTGAGTCAAGCAGAAAGCGGTTGGAGTAAATTCGAGAGAAGGGTGAATGAGGCAAGCAGAAAGCATTTGGAGGAAATGCCAGAGAAGGGTGAATGAGCCAAGCAGAAAGCACTTGGAGGAAATGTGAGAGAGAGGTGAATGAGCCAAGAAGAAAGCGTTTGGAGGAAATGCGAGAGAAGGGTGAATGAGGCAAGCAGAAAGCATTTGGAGGAAATGCCAGAGAAGGGTGAATGAGCCAAGAAGAAAGCACTTGGAGGAAATGCGAGCGAAGGTTGAATGGGCCAAGCAGAAAGCTCTTGGAGGAAATGTGAGAGAAGCCTGAATGAGCCAAGCAGAAAGTTCTTGGAGGGAATTCGAGAGAAGGGTGAATGAGCCAAGCAGAAAGTTCTTGGAGGAAATTCGAGAGAAGGCTGAATGAGCCAAGCAGAAAGCGCTTGGAGGAAATTCAAGAGAAAGGTGAATGGTCCAAGCAGAAAGCGCTTGGAGGAAATGTGAGAGAAGCCTGAATGAACCAAGCAGAAAGTTCTTGGATGGAATTCGAGAGAAGGCTGAATGAGCCAAGCAAAAAGCACTTGGAAGAAATTCAAGAGAAAGGTGAATGGGCCAAGCAGAAAGCACTTGGAGGAAATGCCAGAGAAGGCTGAATGAGCCAAGCAGAAAGTGCTTGGAGGAAATTCACGAGAAAGGTGAATGGTCCAAGCAGAAAGCCCTTGGAGGAATTGCGAGAGAAGGCTGAGTCAAGCAGAAAGCGGTTGGAGTAAATTCGAGAGAAGGGTGAATGAGGCAAGCAGAAAGCATTTGGAGGAAATGCCAGAGAAGGGTGAATGAGCCAAGCAGAAAGCACTTGGAGGAAATGTGAGAGAGAGGTGAATGAGCCAAGAAGAAAGCGTTTGGAGGAAATGCGAGAGAAGGGTGAATGAGGCAAGCAGAAAGCATTTGGAGGAAATGCCAGAGAAGGGTGAATGAGCCAAGAAGAAAGCACTTGGAGGAAATGCGAGCGAAGGTTGAATGGGCCAAGCAGAAAGCTCTTGGAGGAAATGTGAGAGAAGCGTGAATGAGCCAAGTAGAAAGTTCTTGGAGGAAATGCGAGAGAAGGCTGAATGGGCCAAGTAGAAAGCCCTTGAAGGAACTGCGAGAGAAGGCTGAATGAGCCAAGCAGAAATCGTTTGTAAGAAATGTGAGAGAGAGGTGAATGAGCCAAGAAGAAAGCGTTTGGAGGAAATGCGAGAGAAGGGTGAATGAGCCAAGCAGAAAGCACTTGGAGGAAATGTGAGACAAGTGTGAATGAGCCAAGCAGAAATCGTTTGGAGGAAATGTGAGAGAAGGGTGAATGAGCCAAGCAGAAAGCGATTGGAGGAAATCAAATGTTAGAGAAGCGTGAATGAGGAAAGCAGAAAGCGCTTGGAGGAAATGCAAGAGAAGGCTGAGCCAAGCAGAATGCGGTTGGAGTAAATGAGAGAGACGGGTGAATGAGCCAAGCAGAAAGCGCTTGGAGGAACTGCGAGAGAAGCCTGAATGAGCCAAGCAGAAAGCGCTTGAAGGTAATGTTAGAGAAGGCTGAGGCAAGCAGAAAGCGCTTGGAGGAATTGCGAGAGAAGGCTGAGTCAAGCAGAAAGCGGTTGGAGTAAATTCGAGAGAAGGGTGAATGAGGCAAGCAGAAAGCATTTGGAGGAAATGCCAGAGAAGGGTGAATGAGCCAAGCAGAAAGCACTTGGAGGAAATGTGAGAGAAGCGTGAATGAGCCAAGTAGAAAGTTCTTGGAGGAAATGCGAGAGAAGGCTGAATGGGCCAAGCAGAAAGCACTTGGAGGAAATGTGAGAGAAGCCTGAATGAGCCAAGCAGAAAGTTCTTGGAGGGAATTCGAGAGAAGGGTGAATGAGCCAAGCAGAAAGTTCTTGGAGGAAATTCGAGAGAAGGCTGAATGAGCCAAGCAGAAAGCGCTTCGAGGAAATTCAAGAGAAAGGTGAATGGTCCAAGCAGAAAGCGCTTGGAGGAAATGTGAGAGAAGCCTGAATGAACCAAGCAGAAAGTTCTTGGATGGAATTCGAGAGAAGGCTGAATGAGCCAAGCAAAAAGCACTTGGAAGAAATTCAAGAGAAAGGTGAATGGGCCAAGCAGAAAGCACTTGGAGGAAATGCCAGAGAAGGCTGAATGAGCCAAGCAGAAAGCGCTTGGAGGAAATGCCAGAGAAGGCTGAATGAGCCAAGCAGAAAGTGCTTGGAGGAAATTCACGAGAAAGGTGAATGGTCCAAGCAGAAAGCCCTTGGAGGAATTGCGAGAGAAGGCTGAGTCAAGCAGAAAGCGGTTGGAGTAAATTCGAGAGAAGGGTGAATGAGGCAAGCAGAAAGCATTTGGAGGAAATGCCAGAGAAGGGTGAATGAGCCAAGCAGAAAGCACTTGGAGGAAATGTGAGAGAGAGGTGAATGAGCCAAGAAGAAAGCGTTTGGAGGAAATGCGAGAGAAGGGTGAATGAGGCAAGCAGAAAGCATTTGGAGGAAATGCCAGAGAAGGGTGAATGAGCCAAGAAGAAAGCACTTGGAGGAAATGCGAGCGAAGGTTGAATGGGCCAAGCAGAAAGCTCTTGGAGGAAATGTGAGAGAAGCGTGAATGAGCCAAGTAGAAAGTTCTTGGAGGAAATGCGAGAGAAGGCTGAATGGGCCAAGTAGAAAGCCCTTGAAGGAACTGCGAGAGAAGGCTGAATGAGCCAAGCAGAAATCGTTTGGAAGAAATGTGAGAGAGAGGTGAATGAGCCAAGAAGAAAGCGTTTGGAGGAAATGCGAGAGAAGGGTGAATGAGCCAAGCAGAAAGCACTTGGAGGAAATGTGAGACAAGTGTGAATGAGCCAAGCAGAAATCGTTTGGAGGAAATGTGAGAGAAGGGTGAATGAGCCAAGCAGAAAGCGATTGGAGGAAATCAAATGTTAGAGAAGCGTGAATGAGGAAAGCAGAAAGCGCTTGGAGGAAATGCAAGAGAAGGCTGAGCCAAGCAGAATGCGGTTGGAGTAAATGAGAGAGACGGGTGAATGAGCCAAGCAGAAAGCGCTTGGAGGAACTGCGAGAGAAGCCTGAATGAGCCAAGCAGAAAGCGCTTGAAGGTAATGTTAGAGAAGGCTGAGGCAAGCAGAAAGCGCTTGGAGGAATTGCGAGAGAAGGCTGAGTCAAGCAGAAAGCGGTTGGAGTAAATTCGAGAGAAGGGTGAATGAGGCAAGCAGAAAGCATTTGGAGGAAATGCCAGAGAAGGGTGAATGAGCCAAGCAGAAAGCACTTGGAGGAAATGTGAGAGAAGCGTGAATGAGCCAAGCAGAAAGTTCTTGGAGGAAATTCAAGAGAAGTGTGAATGATCCAAACAGAAAGCTCTTGGAGGAAATGTGAGAGAAGCGTGAATGAGCCAAGTAGAAAGTTCTTGGAGGAAATGCGAGAGAAGGCTGAATGGGCCAAGCAGAAAACACTTGGAGGAAATGTGAGACAAGTGTGAATGAGCCAAGCAGAAAGCGGTTGCAGGAAATGCGAAGGAAGTGTGAATGAACCAGCAGAAAGCGCTTGGATGAAATGTGAGAGAACTGTGAATGAGCGAAGCAGAAAGAACTTGGAGGCAATGTGGGAGAAGTGTGAATGAGCGTGGAGGAAATGCGAAAGACAGGGGAATGAGCCAAGTAGAAAGCTCTTGAAGGAACTGCGAGAGAAGGCTGAATGGGCCAAGCAGAAAGCACTTGGAGCAAATGTGAGAGAAGCGTGAATAAGCCAAGCAGAAACTTCTTGGAGGAAATGCGAGAGAAGGCTGAATGAGCCAAGCAGAAAGCACTTGGAGGAAATTCAAGAGAAAGGTGAATGGTCCAAGCAGAAAGCACTTAGAGGAAATGTGAGAGAAGCGTGAATGAGCCAAGCAGAAAGCGCTTGGAGGAAATTCAAGAGAAGTGTGAATGATCCAAGCAGAAATTGCTTGGAGGAAATGAGAGAGAAGCGTGAATGAGCCAAGTAGAAACTTCTTGGAGGGAATTCGTGAGAAGGCTGAATGAGCCAAGCAGAAAGCGCTTGGAGGAAATTCAGGAGAAAGGTGAATGATCCAAACAGAAAGCACTTGGACGAAATGCGAGAGAAGGCTGAATGAGCCAAGCAGAAAGCACTTGGATGAAATTCAAGAGAAAGGTGAATGGGCCAAGCAGAAAGCTCTTGGAGGAAATTCGAGAGAAGCGTGAATGATCCAAACAGAAAGCACTTGGACGAAATGCGAGAGAAGGCTGAATGAGCCAAGCAGAAAGCGCTTGGAGGAAATGTGAGACAAGTGTGAATGAGCCAAGCAGAAATCGTTTGGAGGAAATGTGAGAGAAGGGTGAATGAGCCAAGCAGAAAGCGCTTGGAGGAAATTCGAGAGGAGGGTGAATGAGCGAAGCAGAAAGAACTTGGAGGCAACGTGGGAGAAGTGTGAATGAGCGTGGAGGAAATGCGAAAGATAGGGGAATGAGCCAAGTAGAAAGCCCTTGAAGGAACTGCGAGAGAAGGCTGAATGAGCCAAGCAGAAATCGTTTGGAGGAAATGTGAGAGAAGCGTGAATGAGCCAAGCAGAAAGTTCTTGGAGGAAATGCGAGAGAAGGCTGAATGAGCCAAGCAGAAAGCGCTTCGAGGAAATTCAAGAGAAAGGTGAATGGTCCAAGCAGAAAGCGCTTGGAGGAAATGTGAGAGAAGCCTGAATGAACCAAGCAGAAAGTTCTTGGATGGAATTCGAGAGAAGGCTGAATGAGCCAAGCAAAAAGCACTTGGAAGAAATTCAAGAGAAAGGTGAATGGGCCAAGCAGAAAGCACTTGGAGGAAATGCCAGAGAAGGCTGAATGAGCCAAGCAGAAAGCGCTTGGAGGAAATGCCAGAGAAGGCTGAATGAGCCAAGCAGAAAGTGCTTGGAGGAAATTCACGAGAAAGGTGAATGGTCCAAGCAGAAAGCCCTTGGAGGAATTGCGAGAGAAGGCTGAGTCAAGCAGAAAGCGGTTGGAGTAAATTCGAGAGAAGGGTGAATGAGGCAAGCAGAAAGCATTTGGAGGAAATGCCAGAGAAGGGTGAATGAGCCAAGCAGAAAGCACTTGGAGGAAATGTGAGAGAGAGGTGAATGAGCCAAGAAGAAAGCGTTTGGAGGAAATGCGAGAGAAGGGTGAATGAGGCAAGCAGAAAGCATTTGGAGGAAATGCCAGAGAAGGGTGAATGAGCCAAGAAGAAAGCACTTGGAGGAAATGCGAGCGAAGGTTGAATGGGCCAAGCAGAAAGCTCTTGGAGGAAATGTGAGAGAAGCGTGAATGAGCCAAGTAGAAAGTTCTTGGAGGAAATGCGAGAGAAGGCTGAATGGGCCAAGTAGAAAGCCCTTGAAGGAACTGCGAGAGAAGGCTGAATGAGCCAAGCAGAAATCGTTTGGAAGAAATGTGAGAGAGAGGTGAATGAGCCAAGAAGAAAGCGTTTGGAGGAAATGCGAGAGAAGGGTGAATGAGCCAAGCAGAAAGCACTTGGAGGAAATGTGAGACAAGTGTGAATGAGCCAAGCAGAAATCGTTTGGAGGAAATGTGAGAGAAGGGTGAATGAGCCAAGCAGAAAGCGATTGGAGGAAATCAAATGTTAGAGAAGCGTGAATGAGGAAAGCAGAAAGCGCTTGGAGGAAATGCAAGAGAAGGCTGAGCCAAGCAGAATGCGGTTGGAGTAAATGAGAGAGACGGGTGAATGAGCCAAGCAGAAAGCGCTTGGAGGAACTGCGAGAGAAGCCTGAATGAGCCAAGCAGAAAGCGCTTGAAGGTAATGTTAGAGAAGGCTGAGGCAAGCAGAAAGCGCTTGGAGGAATTGCGAGAGAAGGCTGAGTCAAGCAGAAAGCGGTTGGAGTAAATTCGAGAGAAGGGTGAATGAGGCAAGCAGAAAGCATTTGGAGGAAATGCCAGAGAAGGGTGAATGAGCCAAGCAGAAAGCACTTGGAGGAAATGTGAGAGAAGCGTGAATGAGCCAAGCAGAAAGTTCTTGGAGGAAATTCAAGAGAAGTGTGAATGATCCAAACAGAAAGCTCTTGGAGGAAATGTGAGAGAAGCGTGAATGAGCCAAGTAGAAAGTTCTTGGAGGAAATGCGAGAGAAGGCTGAATGGGCCAAGCAGAAAACACTTGGAGGAAATGTGAGACAAGTGTGAATGAGCCAAGCAGAAAGCGGTTGCAGGAAATGCGAAGGAAGTGTGAATGAACCAGCAGAAAGCGCTTGGATGAAATGTGAGAGAACTGTGAATGAGCGAAGCAGAAAGAACTTGGAGGCAATGTGGGAGAAGTGTGAATGAGCGTGGAGGAAATGCGAAAGACAGGGGAATGAGCCAAGTAGAAAGCTCTTGAAGGAACTGCGAGAGAAGGCTGAATGGGCCAAGCAGAAAGCACTTGGAGCAAATGTGAGAGAAGCGTGAATAAGCCAAGCAGAAACTTCTTGGAGGAAATGCGAGAGAAGGCTGAATGAGCCAAGCAGAAAGCACTTGGAGGAAATTCAAGAGAAAGGTGAATGGTCCAAGCAGAAAGCACTTAGAGGAAATGTGAGAGAAGCGTGAATGAGCCAAGCAGAAAGCGCTTGGAGGAAATTCAAGAGAAGTGTGAATGATCCAAGCAGAAAGCGCTTGGAGGAAATGAGAGAGAAGCGTGAATGAGCCAAGTAGAAACTTCTTGGAGGGAATTCGTGAGAAGGCTGAATGAGCCAAGCAGAAAGCGCTTGGAGGAAATTCAGGAGAAAGGTGAATGATCCAAACAGAAAGCACTTGGACGAAATGCGAGAGAAGGCTGAATGAGCCAAGCAGAAAGCACTTGGATGAAATTCAAGAGAAAGGTGAATGGGCCAAGCAGAAAGCTCTTGGAGGAAATTCGAGAGAAGCGTGAATGATCCAAACAGAAAGCACTTGGACGAAATGCGAGAGAAGGCTGAATGAGCCAAGCAGAAAGCGCTTGGAGGAAATGTGAGACAAGTGTGAATGAGCCAAGCAGAAATCGTTTGGAGGAAATGTGAGAGAAGGGTGAATGAGCCAAGCAGAAAGCGCTTGGAGGAAATTCGAGAGGAGGGTGAATGAGCGAAGCAGAAAGAACTTGGAGGCAACGTGGGAGAAGTGTGAATGAGCGTGGAGGAAATGCGAAAGATAGGGGAATGAGCCAAGTAGAAAGCCCTTGAAGGAACTGCGAGAGAAGGCTGAATGAGCCAAGCAGAAATCGTTTGGAGGAAATGTGAGAGAAGCGTGAATGAGCCAAGCAGAAAGTTCTTGGAGGAAATGCGAGAGAAGGCTGAATGAGCCAAGCAGAAAGCGCTTGGAGGAAATTCAAGAGAAGTGTGAATGGTCCAAGCAGAAAGCGCTTGGAGAAAATGAAAGAGAAGGCTGAATGAGCCAAGCAGAAAGCGCTTGGAGGAAATGGGAGAGAAGGCTGAGTCAAGCAGAAAGCACTTGGAGGAAATGCGAGAGAAGGCTGAGTCAAGCAGAAAGCTTTTGGAGGAAATGCGAGAGAAGGCTGAATGGGCCAAGCAGAAAGTTCTTGGAGGAAATGCGAAAGACAGGGGAATGAGCCAAGTAGAAAGTTCTTGGAGGAAATGCGAAAGATGGGTGAATGAGCCAAGTAGAAAGCGTTTGGAGGAAATGCGAGAGAAGGCTGAATGAGCCAAGCAGAAAGCGCTTGGAGGAAATTCACGAGAAAGGTGAATGGTCCAAGCAGAAAGCACTTGGAGGAAATTGAGAGAAGGCTGAATGAGCCAAGCAGAAAGCGCTTGGAGGAAATTCAAGAGAAGTGTGAATGGTCCAAGCAGAAAGCGCTTGGAGGAAATGAGAGAGAAGCGTGAATGAGCCAAGTAGAAACTTCTTGGAGGGAATTCCTGAGAAGGCTGAATGAGCCAAGCAGAAAGCGCTTGGAGGAAATTCACGAGAAAGGTGAATGATCCAAACAGAAAGCACTTGGAGGAAATGCGAGAGAAGGCTGAATGAGCCAAGCAGAAAGCACTTGGATGAAATTCAAGAGAAAGGTGAATGGGCCAAGCAGAAAGCTCTTGGAGGAAATTCGAGAGAAGCTTGAATGATCCAAACAGAAAGCACTTGGACGAAATGCGAGAGAAGGCTGAATGAGCCAAGCAGAAAGCGCTTGGAGGAAATGTGAGACAAGTGTGAATGAGCCAAGCAGAAAGTTCTTGGAGGAAATGCGAGAGAAGGCTGAATGAGCCAAGCAGAAAGCGCTTCGAGGAAATTCAAGAGAAAGGTGAATGGTCCAAGCAGAAAGCGCTTGGAGGAAATGTGAGAGAAGCCTGAATGAACCAAGCAGAAAGTTCTTGGATGGAATTCGAGAGAAGGCTGAATGAGCCAAGCAAAAAGCACTTGGAAGAAATTCAAGAGAAAGGTGAATGGGCCAAGCAGAAAGCACTTGGAGGAAATGCCAGAGAAGGCTGAATGAGCCAAGCAGAAAGCGCTTGGAGGAAATGCCAGAGAAGGCTGAATGAGCCAAGCAGAAAGTGCTTGGAGGAAATTCACGAGAAAGGTGAATGGTCCAAGCAGAAAGCCCTTGGAGGAATTGCGAGAGAAGGCTGAGTCAAGCAGAAAGCGGTTGGAGTAAATTCGAGAGAAGGGTGAATGAGGCAAGCAGAAAGCATTTGGAGGAAATGCCAGAGAAGGGTGAATGAGCCAAGCAGAAAGCACTTGGAGGAAATGTGAGAGAGAGGTGAATGAGCCAAGAAGAAAGCGTTTGGAGGAAATGCGAGAGAAGGGTGAATGAGGCAAGCAGAAAGCATTTGGAGGAAATGCCAGAGAAGGGTGAATGAGCCAAGAAGAAAGCACTTGGAGGAAATGCGAGCGAAGGTTGAATGGGCCAAGCAGAAAGCTCTTGGAGGAAATGTGAGAGAAGCGTGAATGAGCCAAGTAGAAAGTTCTTGGAGGAAATGCGAGAGAAGGCTGAATGGGCCAAGTAGAAAGCCCTTGAAGGAACTGCGAGAGAAGGCTGAATGAGCCAAGCAGAAATCGTTTGGAAGAAATGTGAGAGAGAGGTGAATGAGCCAAGAAGAAAGCGTTTGGAGGAAATGCGAGAGAAGGGTGAATGAGCCAAGCAGAAAGCACTTGGAGGAAATGTGAGACAAGTGTGAATGAGCCAAGCAGAAATCGTTTGGAGGAAATGTGAGAGAAGGGTGAATGAGCCAAGCAGAAAGCGATTGGAGGAAATCAAATGTTAGAGAAGCGTGAATGAGGAAAGCAGAAAGCGCTTGGAGGAAATGCAAGAGAAGGCTGAGCCAAGCAGAATGCGGTTGGAGTAAATGAGAGAGACGGGTGAATGAGCCAAGCAGAAAGCGCTTGGAGGAACTGCGAGAGAAGCCTGAATGAGCCAAGCAGAAAGCGCTTGAAGGTAATGTTAGAGAAGGCTGAGGCAAGCAGAAAGCGCTTGGAGGAATTGCGAGAGAAGGCTGAGTCAAGCAGAAAGCGGTTGGAGTAAATTCGAGAGAAGGGTGAATGAGGCAAGCAGAAAGCATTTGGAGGAAATGCCAGAGAAGGCTGAATGAGCCAAGCAGAAAGCGCTTGGAGGAAATGTGAGACAAGTGTGAATGAGCCAAGCAGAAATCGTTTGGAGGAAATGTGAGAGAAGGGTGAATGAGCCAAGCAGAAAGCGCTTGGAGGAAATTCGAGAGGAGGGTGAATGAGCGAAGCAGAAAGAACTTGGAGGCAACGTGGGAGAAGTGTGAATGAGCGTGGAGGAAATGCGAAAGATAGGGGAATGAGCCAAGTAGAAAGCCCTTGAAGGAACTGCGAGAGAAGGCTGAATGAGCCAAGCAGAAATCGTTTGGAGGAAATGTGAGAGAAGCGTGAATGAGCCAAGCAGAAAGTTCTTGGAGGAAATGCGAGAGAAGGCTGAATGAGCCAAGCAGAAAGCGCTTGGAGGAAATTCAAGAGAAGTGTGAATGGTCCAAGCAGAAAGCGCTTGGAGAAAATGAAAGAGAAGGCTGAATGAGCCAAGCAGAAAGCGCTTGGAGGAAATGGGAGAGAAGGCTGAGTCAAGCAGAAAGCACTTGGAGGAAATGCGAGAGAAGGCTGAGTCAAGCAGAAAGCTTTTGGAGGAAATGCGAGAGAAGGCTGAATGGGCCAAGCAGAAAGTTCTTGGAGGAAATGCGAAAGACAGGGGAATGAGCCAAGTAGAAAGTTCTTGGAGGAAATGCGAAAGATGGGTGAATGAGCCAAGTAGAAAGCGTTTGGAGGAAATGCGAGAGAAGGCTGAATGAGCCAAGCAGAAAGCGCTTGGAGGAAATTCACGAGAAAGGTGAATGGTCCAAGCAGAAAGCACTTGGAGGAAATTGAGAGAAGGCTGAATGAGCCAAGCAGAAAGCGCTTGGAGGAAATTCAAGAGAAGTGTGAATGGTCCAAGCAGAAAGCGCTTGGAGGAAATGAGAGAGAAGCGTGAATGAGCCAAGTAGAAACTTCTTGGAGGGAATTCCTGAGAAGGCTGAATGAGCCAAGCAGAAAGCGCTTGGAGGAAATTCACGAGAAAGGTGAATGATCCAAACAGAAAGCACTTGGAGGAAATGCGAGAGAAGGCTGAATGAGCCAAGCAGAAAGCACTTGGATGAAATTCAAGAGAAAGGTGAATGGGCCAAGCAGAAAGCTCTTGGAGGAAATTCGAGAGAAGCTTGAATGATCCAAACAGAAAGCACTTGGACGAAATGCGAGAGAAGGCTGAATGAGCCAAGCAGAAAGCGCTTGGAGGAAATGTGAGACAAGTGTGAATGAGCCAAGCAGAAAGTTCTTGGAGGAAATGCGAGAGAAGGCTGAATGAGCCAAGCAGAAAGCGCTTCGAGGAAATTCAAGAGAAAGGTGAATGGTCCAAGCAGAAAGCGCTTGGAGGAAATGTGAGAGAAGCCTGAATGAACCAAGCAGAAAGTTCTTGGATGGAATTCGAGAGAAGGCTGAATGAGCCAAGCAAAAAGCACTTGGAAGAAATTCAAGAGAAAGGTGAATGGGCCAAGCAGAAAGCACTTGGAGGAAATGCCAGAGAAGGCTGAATGAGCCAAGCAGAAAGCGCTTGGAGGAAATGCCAGAGAAGGCTGAATGAGCCAAGCAGAAAGTGCTTGGAGGAAATTCACGAGAAAGGTGAATGGTCCAAGCAGAAAGCCCTTGGAGGAATTGCGAGAGAAGGCTGAGTCAAGCAGAAAGCGGTTGGAGTAAATTCGAGAGAAGGGTGAATGAGGCAAGCAGAAAGCATTTGGAGGAAATGCCAGAGAAGGGTGAATGAGCCAAGCAGAAAGCACTTGGAGGAAATGTGAGAGAGAGGTGAATGAGCCAAGAAGAAAGCGTTTGGAGGAAATGCGAGAGAAGGGTGAATGAGGCAAGCAGAAAGCATTTGGAGGAAATGCCAGAGAAGGGTGAATGAGCCAAGAAGAAAGCACTTGGAGGAAATGCGAGCGAAGGTTGAATGGGCCAAGCAGAAAGCTCTTGGAGGAAATGTGAGAGAAGCGTGAATGAGCCAAGTAGAAAGTTCTTGGAGGAAATGCGAGAGAAGGCTGAATGGGCCAAGTAGAAAGCCCTTGAAGGAACTGCGAGAGAAGGCTGAATGAGCCAAGCAGAAATCGTTTGGAAGAAATGTGAGAGAGAGGTGAATGAGCCAAGAAGAAAGCGTTTGGAGGAAATGCGAGAGAAGGGTGAATGAGCCAAGCAGAAAGCACTTGGAGGAAATGTGAGACAAGTGTGAATGAGCCAAGCAGAAATCGTTTGGAGGAAATGTGAGAGAAGGGTGAATGAGCCAAGCAGAAAGCGATTGGAGGAAATCAAATGTTAGAGAAGCGTGAATGAGGAAAGCAGAAAGCGCTTGGAGGAAATGCAAGAGAAGGCTGAGCCAAGCAGAATGCGGTTGGAGTAAATGAGAGAGACGGGTGAATGAGCCAAGCAGAAAGCGCTTGGAGGAACTGCGAGAGAAGCCTGAATGAGCCAAGCAGAAAGCGCTTGAAGGTAATGTTAGAGAAGGCTGAGGCAAGCAGAAAGCGCTTGGAGGAATTGCGAGAGAAGGCTGAGTCAAGCAGAAAGCGGTTGGAGTAAATTCGAGAGAAGGGTGAATGAGGCAAGCAGAAAGCATTTGGAGGAAATGCCAGAGAAGGGTGAATGAGCCAAGCAGAAAGCACTTGGAGGAAATGTGAGAGAAGCGTGAATGAGCCAAGCAGAAAGTTCTTGGAGGAAATTCAAGAGAAGTGTGAATGATCCAAACAGAAAGCTCTTGGAGGAAATGTGAGAGAAGCGTGAATGAGCCAAGTAGAAAGTTCTTGGAGGAAATGCGAGAGAAGGCTGAATGGGCCAAGCAGAAAACACTTGGAGGAAATGTGAGACAAGTGTGAATGAGCCAAGCAGAAAGCGGTTGCAGGAAATGCGAAGGAAGTGTGAATGAACCAGCAGAAAGCGCTTGGATGAAATGTGAGAGAACTGTGAATGAGCGAAGCAGAAAGAACTTGGAGGCAATGTGGGAGAAGTGTGAATGAGCGTGGAGGAAATGCGAAAGACAGGGGAATGAGCCAAGTAGAAAGCTCTTGAAGGAACTGCGAGAGAAGGCTGAATGGGCCAAGCAGAAAGCACTTGGAGCAAATGTGAGAGAAGCGTGAATAAGCCAAGCAGAAACTTCTTGGAGGAAATGCGAGAGAAGGCTGAATGAGCCAAGCAGAAAGCACTTGGAGGAAATTCAAGAGAAAGGTGAATGGTCCAAGCAGAAAGCACTTAGAGGAAATGTGAGAGAAGCGTGAATGAGCCAAGCAGAAAGCGCTTGGAGGAAATTCAAGAGAAGTGTGAATGATCCAAGCAGAAAGCGCTTGGAGGAAATGAGAGAGAAGCGTGAATGAGCCAAGTAGAAACTTCTTGGAGGGAATTCGTGAGAAGGCTGAATGAGCCAAGCAGAAAGCGCTTGGAGGAAATTCAGGAGAAAGGTGAATGATCCAAACAGAAAGCACTTGGACGAAATGCGAGAGAAGGCTGAATGAGCCAAGCAGAAAGCACTTGGATGAAATTCAAGAGAAAGGTGAATGGGCCAAGCAGAAAGCTCTTGGAGGAAATTCGAGAGAAGCGTGAATGATCCAAACAGAAAGCACTTGGACGAAATGCGAGAGAAGGCTGAATGAGCCAAGCAGAAAGCGCTTGGAGGAAATGTGAGACAAGTGTGAATGAGCCAAGCAGAAATCGTTTGGAGGAAATGTGAGAGAAGGGTGAATGAGCCAAGCAGAAAGCGCTTGGAGGAAATTCGAGAGGAGGGTGAATGAGCGAAGCAGAAAGAACTTGGAGGCAACGTGGGAGAAGTGTGAATGAGCGTGGAGGAAATGCGAAAGATAGGGGAATGAGCCAAGTAGAAAGCCCTTGAAGGAACTGCGAGAGAAGGCTGAATGAGCCAAGCAGAAATCGTTTGGAGGAAATGTGAGAGAAGCGTGAATGAGCCAAGCAGAAAGTTCTTGGAGGAAATGCGAGAGAAGGCTGAATGAGCCAAGCAGAAAGCGCTTGGAGGAAATTCAAGAGAAGTGTGAATGGTCCAAGCAGAAAGCGCTTGGAGAAAATGAAAGAGAAGGCTGAATGAGCCAAGCAGAAAGCGCTTGGAGGAAATGGGAGAGAAGGCTGAGTCAAGCAGAAAGCACTTGGAGGAAATGCGAGAGAAGGCTGAGTCAAGCAGAAAGCTTTTGGAGGAAATGCGAGAGAAGGCTGAATGGGCCAAGCAGAAAGCACTTGGAGGAAATGCGAGAGAAGGCTGAGTCAAGCAGAAAGCTTTTGGAGGAAATGCGAGAGAAGGCTGAATGAGCCAAGCAGAAAGCGCTTGGAGGAAATGGGAGAGAAGGCTGAGTCAAGCAGAAAGCACTTGGAGGAAATGCGAGAGAAGGCTGAGTCAAGCAGAAAGCTTTTGGAGGAAATGCGAGAGAAGGCTGAATGGGCCAAGCAGAAAGTTCTTGGAGGAAATGCGAAAGACAGGGGAATGAGCCAAGTAGAAAGTTCTTGGAGGAAATGCGAAAGATGGGTGAATGAGCCAAGTAGAAAGCGTTTGGAGGAAATGCGAGAGAAGGCTGAATGAGCCAAGCAGAAAGCGCTTGGAGGAAATTCACGAGAAAGGTGAATGGTCCAAGCAGAAAGCACTTGGAGGAAATTGAGAGAAGGCTGAATGAGCCAAGCAGAAAGCGCTTGGAGGAAATTCAAGAGAAGTGTGAATGGTCCAAGCAGAAAGCGCTTGGAGGAAATGAGAGAGAAGCGTGAATGAGCCAAGTAGAAACTTCTTGGAGGGAATTCCTGAGAAGGCTGAATGAGCCAAGCAGAAAGCGCTTGGAGGAAATTCACGAGAAAGGTGAATGATCCAAACAGAAAGCACTTGGAGGAAATGCGAGAGAAGGCTGAATGAGCCAAGCAGAAAGCACTTGGAAGAAATTCAAGAGAAAGGTGAATGGGCCAAGCAGAAAGCTCTTGGAGGAAATTCGAGAGAAGCTTGAATGATCCAAACAGAAAGCACTTGGACGAAATGCGAGAGAAGGCTGAATGAGCCAAGCAGAAAGCGCTTGGAGGAAATGTGAGACAAGTGTGAATGAGCCAGGAAGAAATCCTTTGGAGGAAATGTTAGAGAAGCGTGAATGAGGAAAGCAGAAAGCGGTTGCAGGAAATGCGAGGGAAGTGTGAATGAGCCAGCAGAAAGCGCTTGGTTGAAATGTGAGACAACTGTGAATGAGCGAAGCAGAAAGAACTTGGAGGCAATGTGGGAGAAGTGTGAATGAGCGTGGAGGAAATGCGAAAGACGGGGGAATGAGCCAAGTAGAAAGCGTTTGGAGGAAATGCGAGAGAAGGCTGAATGAGCCAAGCAGAAAGCGCTTGGAGGAAATGCGAGAGAAGGCTGAGTCAAGCAGAAAGTTTTTGGAGGAAATGCGAGAGAAGGCTGAATGGGCCAAGCAGAAAGCACTTGGAGGAAATGCGAGAGAAGGCTGAGTCAAGCAGAAAGCTTTTGGAGGAAATGCGAGAGAAGGCTGAATGAGCCAAGCAGAAAGCGCTTGGAGGAAATGGGAGAGAAGGCTGAGTCAAGCAGAAAGCACTTGGAGGAAATGCGAGAGAAGGCTGAGTCAAGCAGAAAGCTTTTGGAGGAAATGCGAGAGAAGGCTGAATGGGCCAAGCAGAAAGTTCTTGGAGGAAATGCGAAAGACAGGGGAATGAGCCAAGTAGAAAGTTCTTGGAGGAAATGCGAAAGATGGGTGAATGAGCCAAGTAGAAAGCGTTTGGAGGAAATGCGAGAGAAGGCTGAATGAGCCAAGCAGAAAGCGCTTGGAGGAAATTCACGAGAAAGGTGAATGGTCCAAGCACAAAGCACTTGGAGGAAATTGAGAGAAGGCTGAAGGAGCCAAGCAGAAAGCGCTTGGAGGAAATTCAAGAGAAGTGTGAATGGTCCAAGCAGAAAGCGCTTGGAGGAAATGAGAGAGAAGCGTGAATGAGCCAAGTAGAAACTTCTTGGAGGGAATTCCTGAGAAGGCTGAATGAGCCAAGCAGAAAGCGCTTGGAGGAAATTCACGAGAAAGGTGAATGATCCAAACAGAAAGCACTTGGAGGAAATGCGAGAGAAGGCTGAATGAGCCAAGCAGAAAGCTCTTGGAGGAAATTCGAGAGAAGCGTGAATGATCCAAACAGAAAGCACTTGGACGAAATGCGAGAGAAGGCTGAATGAGCCAAGCAGAAAGCACTTGGAGGAAATGTGAGACAAGTGTGAATGAGCCAGGAAGAAATCCTTTGGAGGAAATGTTAGAGAAGCGTGAATGAGGAAAGCAGAAAGCGGTTGCAGGAAATGCGAGGGAAGTGTGAATGAGCCAGCAGAAAGCGCTTGGTTGAAATGTGAGACAACTGTGAATGAGCGAAGCAGAAAGAACTTGGAGGCAATGTGGGAGAAGTGTGAATGAGCGTGGAGGAAATGCGAAAGACGGGGGAATGAGCCAAGTAGAAAGCGTTTGGAGGAAATGCGAGAGAAGGCTGAATGAGCCAAGCAGAAAGCGCTTGGAGGAAATTCAGGAGAAAGGTGAATGGTCCAAGCAGAAAGCACTTGGAGGAAATGTGAGAGAAGCGTGAATGAGCCAAGCAGAAAGTTCTTGGAGGAAATGCGAGAGAAGGCTGAATGAGCCAAGCAGAAAGCGCTTGGAGGAAATTCAAGAGAACTGTGAATGGTCCAAGCAGAAAGCGCTTGGAGGAAATGAGAGAGAAGCATGAATGAGCCAGGCAGAAAGTTCTTGGAGGAAATTCGAGAGAAGGCTGAATGAGCCAAGCAAAAAGCACTTGGATGAAATTCGAGAGAAGTGTGAATGATCCAAACTCAAAGCACTTGGAGGAAATGCCAGAGAAGGCAGAATGAGCCAAGCAGAAAGCGCTTGGAGGAAATTCAAGAGAAAGGTGAACGGTCCAAGCACAAAGCACTTGGAGGAAATGTGAGAGAAGCGTGAATGAGCCAAGCAGAAAGTTCTTGGAGGAAATTCGAGAGAAGTGTGAATGATCCAAACAGAAAGCACTTGGAGGAAATGCGAGAGAAGGCAGAATGAGCCAAATAGAAAGTTCTTGGAGGAAATTCGAGAGAAGGGTGAATGAGCCAAGCAGAAAGCGCTTAGAGGAAATTCAAGAGAAAGGTGAATGGTCCAAGCAGAAAGCGCATGGAGGAAATGTGAGAGAAGCGTGAATGAGCCAAGTAGAAAGTTCTTGGAGGAAATGCGAGAGAAGGCTGAATGGGCCAAGCAGAAAGCACTTGGAGGAAATGTGAGACAAGTGTGAATGAGCCAAGCAGAAATCGTTTGGAGGAAATGTGAGAGAAGGGTGAATGAGCCAGGCAGAAAGCGATTGGAGGAAATTCGAGAGAAGGGTGAATGAGCGAAGCAGAAAAAACTTGGAGGAACTGAGCGTGGAGGAAATGCGAAAGACAGGGGAATGAGCCTTGAAGGAACTGCGAGAGAAGGCTGAATGAGCCAAGCAAAAAGCACTTGGATGAAATTCAAGAGAAGGATGAATGGGCCAAGATGAATGGGCCAAGCAGAAAGCACTTGGAGGAAATGCGAGAGAAGGCTGAATGAGCCAAGCAGAAAGCCCTTGGAGGACATTCAAGAGAAGTGTGAATGGTCCAAGCAGAAAGTGCTTGGAGGAAATGTGAGAGAAGCGTCAATGAGCCAAGTAGAAAGTTCTTGGAGGAAATTCGAGAGAAGGGTGAATGAGCCAAGCAGAAAGCGCTTGGAGGAAATTCAAGAGAAAGGTGAATGGTCCAACCAGAAAGCGCTTGGAGGAAATGTGAGAGAAGCGTGAATCAGCCAAGCGCTTGGAGGAAATTGAAAAGAGACAGGTGAATGAGCCAAGCAAAAAGCGCTTGGAGGAAGTGCGAGAGAAGGCTGAATGGGCCAAGCAGAAAGCACTTGGAGGAAATGCGAGAGAAGGCTGAATGAGCCAAGCAGAAAGCCCTTGGAGGACATTCAAGAGAAGTGTGAATGGTCCAAGCAGAAAGTGCTTGGAGGAAATGTGAGAGAAGCGTCAATGAGCCAAGTAGAAAGTTCTTGAAGGAAATTCGAGAGAAGGGTGAATGAGACAAGCAGAAACTTCTTGGAGGAAATGCGAGAGAAGGCTGAATGAGCCAAGCAGAAAGCACTTGGAGGAAATTCAAGAGAAAGGTGAATGGTCCAAGCAGAAAGCACTTAGAGGAAATGTGAGAGAAGCGTGAATGAGCCAAGCAGAAAGCGCTTGGAGGAAATTCAAGAGAAGTGTGAATGATCCAAGCAGAAAGCGCTTGGAGGAAATGAGAGAGAAGCGTGAATGAGCCAAGTAGAAACTTCTTGGAGGGAATTCGTGAGAAGGCTGAATGAGCCAAGCAGAAAGCGCTTGGAGGAAATTCAGGAGAAAGGTGAATGATCCAAACAGAAAGCACTTGGACGAAATGCGAGAGAAGGCTGAATGAGCCAAGCAGAAAGCACTTGGATGAAATTCAAGAGAAAGGTGAATGGGCCAAGCAGAAAGCTCTTGGAGGAAATTCGAGAGAAGCGTGAATGATCCAAACAGAAAGCACTTGGACGAAATGCGAGAGAAGGCTGAATGAGCCAAGCAGAAAGCGCTTGGAGGAAATGTGAGACAAGTGTGAATGAGCCAAGCAGAAATCGTTTGGAGGAAATGTGAGAGAAGGGTGAATGAGCCAAGCAGAAAGCGCTTGGAGGAAATTCGAGAGGAGGGTGAATGAGCGAAGCAGAAAGAACTTGGAGGCAACGTGGGAGAAGTGTGAATGAGCGTGGAGGAAATGCGAAAGATAGGGGAATGAGCCAAGTAGAAAGCCCTTGAAGGAACTGCGAGAGAAGGCTGAATGAGCCAAGCAGAAATCGTTTGGAGGAAATGTGAGAGAAGCGTGAATGAGCCAAGCAGAAAGTTCTTGGAGGAAATGCGAGAGAAGGCTGAATGAGCCAAGCAGAAAGCGCTTGGAGGAAATTCAAGAGAAGTGTGAATGGTCCAAGCAAAAAGCGCTTGGAGAAAATGAAAGAGAAGGCTGAATGAGCCAAGCAGAAAGCGCTTGGAGGAAATGGGAGAGAAGGCTGAGTCAAGCAGAAAGCACTTGGAGGAAATGCGAGAGAAGGCTGAGTCAAGCAGAAAGCTTTTGGAGGAAATGCGAGAGAAGGCTGAATGGGCCAAGCAGAAAGCACTTGGAGGAAATGCGAGAGAAGGCTGAGTCAAGCAGAAAGCTTTTGGAGGAAATGCGAGAGAAGGCTGAATGAGCCAAGCAGAAAGCGCTTGGAGGAAATGGGAGAGAAGGCTGAGTCAAGCAGAAAGCACTTGGAGGAAATGCGAGAGAAGGCTGAGTCAAGCAGAAAGCTTTTGGAGGAAATGCGAGAGAAGGCTGAATGGGCCAAGCAGAAAGTTCTTGGAGGAAATGCGAAAGACAGGGGAATGAGCCAAGTAGAAAGTTCTTGGAGGAAATGCGAAAGATGGGTGAATGAGCCAAGTAGAAAGCGTTTGGAGGAAATGCGAGAGAAGGCTGAATGAGCCAAGCAGAAAGCGCTTGGAGGAAATTCACGAGAAAGGTGAATGGTCCAAGCAGAAAGCACTTGGAGGAAATTGAGAGAAGGCTGAATGAGCCAAGCAGAAAGCGCTTGGAGGAAATTCAAGAGAAGTGTGAATGGTCCAAGCAGAAAGCGCTTGGAGGAAATGAGAGAGAAGCGTGAATGAGCCAAGTAGAAACTTCTTGGAGGGAATTCCTGAGAAGGCTGAATGAGCCAAGCAGAAAGCGCTTGGAGGAAATTCACGAGAAAGGTGAATGATCCAAACAGAAAGCACTTGGAGGAAATGCGAGAGAAGGCTGAATGAGCCAAGCAGAAAGCACTTGGATGAAATTCAAGAGAAAGGTGAATGGGCCAAGCAGAAAGCTCTTGGAGGAAATTCGAGAGAAGCTTGAATGATCCAAACAGAAAGCACTTGGACGAAATGCGAGAGAAGGCTGAATGAGCCAAGCAGAAAGCGCTTGGAGGAAATGTGAGACAAGTGTGAATGAGCCAGGAAGAAATCCTTTGGAGGAAATGTTAGAGAAGCGTGAATGAGGAAAGCAGAAAGCGGTTGCAGGAAATGCGAGGGAAGTGTGAATGAGCCAGCAGAAAGCGCTTGGTTGAAATGTGAGACAACTGTGAATGAGCGAAGCAGAAAGAACTTGGAGGCAATGTGGGAGAAGTGTGAATGAGCGTGGAGGAAATGCGAAAGACGGGGGAATGAGCCAAGTAGAAAGCGTTTGGAGGAAATGCGAGAGAAGGCTGAATGAGCCAAGCAGAAAGCGCTTGGAGGAAATGCGAGAGAAGGCTGAGTCAAGCAGAAAGTTTTTGGAGGAAATGCGAGAGAAGGCTGAATGGGCCAAGCAGAAAGCACTTGGAGGAAATGCGAGAGAAGGCTGAGTCAAGCAGAAAGCTTTTGGAGGAAATGCGAGAGAAGGCTGAATGAGCCAAGCAGAAAGCGCTTGGAGGAAATGGGAGAGAAGGCTGAGTCAAGCAGAAAGCACTTGGAGGAAATGCGAGAGAAGGCTGAGTCAAGCAGAAAGCTTTTGGAGGAAATGCGAGAGAAGGCTGAATGGGCCAAGCAGAAAGTTCTTGGAGGAAATGCGAAAGACAGGGGAATGAGCCAAGTAGAAAGTTCTTGGAGGAAATGCGAAAGATGGGTGAATGAGCCAAGTAGAAAGCGTTTGGAGGAAATGCGAGAGAAGGCTGAATGAGCCAAGCAGAAAGCGCTTGGAGGAAATTCACGAGAAAGGTGAATGGTCCAAGCACAAAGCACTTGGAGGAAATTGAGAGAAGGCTGAAGGAGCCAAGCAGAAAGCGCTTGGAGGAAATTCAAGAGAAGTGTGAATGGTCCAAGCAGAAAGCGCTTGGAGGAAATGAGAGAGAAGCGTGAATGAGCCAAGTAGAAACTTCTTGGAGGGAATTCCTGAGAAGGCTGAATGAGCCAAGCAGAAAGCGCTTGGAGGAAATTCACGAGAAAGGTGAATGATCCAAACAGAAAGCACTTGGAGGAAATGCGAGAGAAGGCTGAATGAGCCAAGCAGAAAGCACTTGGATGAAATTCAAGAGAAAGGTGAATGGGCCAAGCAGAAAGCTCTTGGAGGAAATTCGAGAGAAGCTTGAATGATCCAAACAGAAAGCACTTGGACGAAATGCGAGAGAAGGCTGAATGAGCCAAGCAGAAAGCGCTTGGAGGAAATGTGAGACAAGTGTGAATGAGCCAGGAAGAAATCCTTTGGAGGAAATGTTAGAGAAGCGTCAATGAGGAAAGCAGAAAGCGGTTGCAGGAAATGCGAGGGAAGTGTGAATGAGCCAGCAGAAAGCGCTTGGTTGAAATGTGAGACAACTGTGAATGAGCGAAGCAGAAAGAACTTGGAGGCAATGTGGGAGAAGTGTGAATGAGCGTGGAGGAAATGCGAAAGACGGGGGAATGAGCCAAGTAGAAAGCGTTTGGAGGAAATGCGAGAGAAGGCTGAATGAGCCAAGCAGAAAGCGCTTGGAGGAAATGCGAGAGAAGGCTGAGTCAAGCAGAAAGTTTTTGGAGGAAATGCGAGAGAAGGCTGAATGGGCCAAGCAGAAAGCACTTGGAGGAAATGCGAGAGAAGGCTGAGTCAAGCAGAAAGCTTTTGGAGGAAATGCGAGAGAAGGCTGAATGAGCCAAGCAGAAAGCGCTTGGAGGAAATGGGAGAGAAGGCTGAGTCAAGCAGAAAGCACTTGGAGGAAATGCGAGAGAAGGCTGAGTCAAGCAGAAAGCTTTTGGAGGAAATGCGAGAGAAGGCTGAATGGGCCAAGCAGAAAGTTCTTGGAGGAAATGCGAAAGACAGGGGAATGAGCCAAGTAGAAAGTTCTTGGAGGAAATGCGAAAGATGGGTGAATGAGCCAAGTAGAAAGCGTTTGGAGGAAATGCGAGAGAAGGCTGAATGAGCCAAGCAGAAAGCGCTTGGAGGAAATTCACGAGAAAGGTGAATGGTCCAAGCACAAAGCACTTGGAGGAAATTGAGAGAAGGCTGAAGGAGCCAAGCAGAAAGCGCTTGGAGGAAATTCAAGAGAAGTGTGAATGGTCCAAGCAGAAAGCGCTTGGAGGAAATGAGAGAGAAGCGTGAATGAGCCAAGTAGAAACTTCTTGGAGGGAATTCCTGAGAAGGCTGAATGAGCCAAGCAGAAAGCGCTTGGAGGAAATTCACGAGAAAGGTGAATGATCCAAACAGAAAGCACTTGGAGGAAATGCGAGAGAAGGCTGAATGAGCCAAGCAGAAAGCACTTGGATGAAATTCAAGAGAAAGGTGAATGGGCCAAGCAGAAAGCTCTTGGAGGAAATTCGAGAGAAGCGTGAATGATCCAAACAGAAAGCACTTGGACGAAATGCGAGAGAAGGCTGAATGAGCCAAGCAGAAAGCACTTGGAGGAAATGTGAGACAAGTGTGAATGAGCCAGGAAGAAATCCTTTGGAGGAAATGTTAGAGAAGCGTGAATGAGGAAAGCAGAAAGCGGTTGCAGGAAATGCGAGGGAAGTGTGAATGAGCCAGCAGAAAGCGCTTGGTTGAAATGTGAGACAACTGTGAATGAGCGAAGCAGAAAGAACTTGGAGGCAATGTGGGAGAAGTGTGAATGAGCGTGGAGGAAATGCGAAAGACGGGGGAATGAGCCAAGTAGAAAGCGTTTGGAGGAAATGCGAGAGAAGGCTGAATGAGCCAAGCAGAAAGCGCTTGGAGGAAATTCAGGAGAAAGGTGAATGGTCCAAGCAGAAAGCACTTGGAGGAAATGTGAGAGAAGCGTGAATGAGCCAAGCAGAAAGTTCTTGGAGGAAATGCGAGAGAAGGCTGAATGAGCCAAGCAGAAAGCGCTTGGAGGAAATTCAAGAGAACTGTGAATGGTCCAAGCAGAAAGCGCTTGGAGGAAATGAGAGAGAAGCATGAATGAGCCAGGCAGAAAGTTCTTGGAGGAAATTCGAGAGAAGGCTGAATGAGCCAAGCAAAAAGCACTTGGATGAAATTCGAGAGAAGTGTGAATGATCCAAACTCAAAGCACTTGGAGGAAATGCCAGAGAAGGCAGAATGAGCCAAGCAGAAAGCGCTTGGAGGAAATTCAAGAGAAAGGTGAACGGTCCAAGCACAAAGCACTTGGAGGAAATGTGAGAGAAGCGTGAATGAGCCAAGCAGAAAGTTCTTGGAGGAAATTCGAGAGAAGTGTGAATGATCCAAACAGAAAGCACTTGGAGGAAATGCGAGAGAAGGCAGAATGAGCCAAATAGAAAGTTCTTGGAGGAAATTCGAGAGAAGGGTGAATGAGCCAAGCAGAAAGCGCTTAGAGGAAATTCAAGAGAAAGGTGAATGGTCCAAGCAGAAAGCGCATGGAGGAAATGTGAGAGAATCGTGAATGAGCCAAGTAGAAAGTTCTTGGAGGAAATGCGAGAGAAGGCTGAATGGGCCAAGCAGAAAGCACTTGGAGGAAATGTGAGACAAGTGTGAATGAGCCAAGCAGAAATCGTTTGGAGGAAATGTGAGAGAAGGGTGAATGAGCCAGGCAGAAAGCGATTGGAGGAAATTCGAGAGAAGGGTGAATGAGCGAAGCAGAAAAAACTTGGAGGAACTGAGCGTGGAGGAAATGCGAAAGACAGGGGAATGAGCCTTGAAGGAACTGCGAGAGAAGGCTGAATGAGCCAAGCAAAAAGCACTTGGATGAAATTCAAGAGAAGGATGAATGGGCCAAGATGAATGGGCCAAGCAGAAAGCACTTGGAGGAAATGCGAGAGAAGGCTGAATGAGCCAAGCAGAAAGCCCTTGGAGGACATTCAAGAGAAGTGTGAATGGTCCAAGCAGAAAGTGCTTGGAGGAAATGTGAGAGAAGCGTCAATGAGCCAAGTAGAAAGTTCTTGGAGGAAATTCGAGAGAAGGGTGAATGAGCCAAGCAGAAAGCGCTTGGAGGAAATTCAAGAGAAAGGTGAATGGTCCAACCAGAAAGCGCTTGGAGGAAATGTGAGAGAAGCGTGAATCAGCCAAGCGCTTGGAGGAAATTGAAAAGAGACAGGTGAATGAGCCAAGCAAAAAGCGCTTGGAGGAAGTGCGAGAGAAGGCTGAATGGGCCAAGCAGAAAGCACTTGGAGGAAATGCGAGAGAAGGCTGAATGAGCCAAGCAGAAAGCCCTTGGAGGACATTCAAGAGAAGTGTGAATGGTCCAAGCAGAAAGTGCTTGGAGGAAATGTGAGAGAAGCGTCAATGAGCCAAGTAGAAAGTTCTTGAAGGAAATTCGAGAGAAGGGTGAATGAGACAAGCAGAAAGCGCTTGGAGGAAATTCGAGAGAAGGGTGAATGAGCCAAGAAGAAATCGCTTGGAGGAAATGTGAGAGAAGCGTGAATCAGCCAAGCGCTTGGAGGAAATTGAAAAGAGACAGGTGAATGAGCCAAGCAGAAAGCGCTTGGAGGAAGTGCGATAGAAGGCTGAATGGGCCAAGCAGAAAGCACTTGGAGGAAATGCGAGAGAAGGCTGAATGAGCCAAGCAGAAAGCGCTTGGAGGAAATTCAAGAGAAAGGTGAATGGTCCAAGCAGAAAGAGCTTGGAGGAAATGCAAGAGAAGGCTGAATGAGCCAAGCAGAAAGCGCTTGGAGGAAATGCTAGAGAAGGGTGAATGAGCCAAGAAGAAATCGCTTGGAGGACATGTGAGAGAAGCATGAATCAGCCAAGAGCTTGGAGGAAATTGAAAAGAGACAGGTGAATGAGCCAAGCAGAAAGCGCTTGGAGGAAGTGCGAGAGAAGGCTGAATGAGCCAAGCAGAAAGCGCTTGGAGGAAATTCAAGATAAAGGTGAATGGGCCAAGCAGAAAGCGGTTGGAGGAAATGTGAGAGAAGCGTAAATGAGACAAGCAGAAAGCGCTTGGAGGAAATTCGAGAGAAGGGTGAATGAGCGAAGCAGAAAGAACTTGGAGGCAATGTGGGAGAAGTGTGAATGATCCAAACAGAAAGCACTTGGAGGAAATGCGAGAGAAGGCTGAATAAGCCAAGCAGAAAGCGCTTGGAAGAAATGCGAGAGAAGGCTGAATGAGCCAAGCAGAAAGCGCTTGGAGGAAATTCAAGACAAAGGTGAATGGGCCAAGCAGAAAGCGCTTGGAGGAAATTCCAGAGAAGGGTGAATGAGCTAAGCAGAAAGAACTTGGAGGCAATGTGGGAGAAGTGTGAATGAGCGTGGAGGAAATGCGAAAGAAAGGGGAATGAGCCAAGTAGAAAGCCCTTGAAGGAACTGCGAGATTAGGCTGAATGAGCCAAGCAGAAAGCACTTGAAGGTAATGGGAGAGAAGGCTGAGTCAAGCAGAAAGCACTTGGAGGAAATGTGAGAGAGAGGTGAATGAGCCAAGAAGAAAGCGTTTGGAGGAAATGCGAGAGAAGGGTGAATGAGGCAAGCAGAAAGCATTTGGAGGAAATGCCAGAGAAGGGTGAATGAGCCAAGAAGAAAGCACTTGGAGGAAATGCGAGCGAAGGTTGAATGGGCCAAGCAGAAAGCTCTTGGAGGAAATGTGAGAGAAGCGTGAATGAGCCAAGTAGAAAGTTCTTGGAGGAAATGCGAGAGAAGGCTGAATGGGCCAAGTAGAAAGCCCTTGAAGGAACTGCGAGAGAAGGCTGAATGAGCCAAGCAGAAATCGTTTGGAGGAAATGTGAGAGAGAGGTGAATGAGCCAAGAAGAAAGCCTTTGGAGGAAATGCGAGAGAAGGGTGAATGAGCCAAGCAGAAAGCACTTGGAGGAAATGTGAGACAAGTGTGAATGAGCCAAGCAGAAATCGTTTGGAGGAAATGTGAGAGAAGGGTGAATGAGCCAAGCAGAAAGCGATTGGAGGAAATCAAATGTTAGAGAAGCGTGAATGAGGAAAGCAGAAAGCGCTTGGAGGAAATGCAAGAGAAGGCTGAGCCAAGCAGAATGCGGTTGGAGTAAATGAGAGAGACGGGTGAATGAGCCAAGCAGAAAGCGCTTGGAGGAACTGCGAGAGAAGCCTGAATGAGCCAAGCAGAAAGCGCTTGAAGGTAATGTTAGAGAAGGCTGAGGCAAGCAGAAAGTGCTTGGAGGAATTGCGAGAGAAGGCTGAGTCAAGCAGAAAGCGGTTGGAGTAAATTCGAGAGATGGGTGAATGCGGCAAGCAGAAAGCATTTGGAGGAAATGCCAGAGAAGGGTGAATGAGCCAAGCAGAAAGCACTTGGAGGAAATGTGAGAGAAGCGTGAATGAGCCAAGTAGAAAGTTCTTGGAGGAAATGCGAGAGAAGGCTGAATGGGCCAAGCAGAAAGCACTTGGAGGAAATGTGAGACAAGTGTGAATGAGCCAAGCAGAAAGCGGTTGCAGGAAATGCGAAGGAAGTGTGAATGAGCCAAGCAGAAAGCGCTTGGAGGAAATTCAAGAGAAGTGTGAATGGTCCAAGCAGAAAGTGCTTGGAGGAAATGTGAGAGAAGCATGAATGAGCCAAGCAGAAAGTTCTTGGAGGGAATTCGAGAGAAGGGTGAATGAGCCAAGCAGAAAGTTCTTGGCGGAAATTCGAGAGAAGGCTGAATGAGCCAAGCAGAAAGCGCTTGGAGGAAATTCAAGAGAAAGGTGAATGGTCCAAGCAGAAAGCGCTTGGAGGAAATGTGAGAGAAGCCTGAATGAACCAAGCAGAAAGTTCTTGGATGGAATTCGAGAGAAGGCTGAATGAGCCAAGCAAAAAGCACTTGGAAGAAATTCAAGAGAAAGGTGAATGGGCCAAGCAGAAAGCACTTGGAGGAAATGCGAGAGAAGGCTGAATGAGCCAAGCAGAAAGCGCTTGGAGGAAATTCACCAGAAAGGTGAATGGTCCAAGCAGAAAGCCCTTGGAGGAATTGCGAGAGAAGGCTGAGTCAAGCAGAAAGCGGTTGGAGTAAATTCGAGAGAAGGGTGAATGAGGCAAGCAGAAAGCATTTGGAGGAAATGCCAGAGAAGGGTGAATGAGCCAAGCAGAAAGCACTTGGAGGAAATGTGAGAGAAGCATGAATGATCCAAGCAGAAAGTTCTTGGAGGAAATTCAAGAGAAGTGTGAATGATCCAAACAGAAAGCTCTTGGTGGAAATGTGAGAGAAGCGTGAATGAGCCAAGTAGAAAGTTCTTGGAGGAAATGCGAGAGAAGGCTGAATGGGCCAAGCAGAAAGCACTTGGAGGAAATGTGAGACAAGTGTGAATGAGCCAAGCAGAAAGCGGTTGCAGGAAATGCGAAGGAAGTGTGAATGAACCAGCAGAAAGCGCTTGGATGAAATGTGAGAGAACTGTGAATGAGCGAAGCAGAAAGAACTTGGAGGCAATGTGGGAGAAGTGTGAATGAGCGTGGAGGAAATGCGAAAGACAGGGGAATGAGCCAAGTAGAAAGCTCTTGAAGGAACTGCGAGAGAAGGCTGAATGGGCCAAGCAGAAAGCACTTGGAGCAAATGTGAGAGAAGCGTGAATAAGCCAAGCAGAAACTTCTTGGAGGAAATGCGAGAGAAGGCTGAATGAGCCAAGCAGAAAGCACTTGGAGGAAATTCAAGAGAAAGGTGAATGGTCCAAGCAGAAAGCACTTAGAGGAAATGTGAGAGAAGCGTGAATGAGCCAAGCAGAAAGCTCTTGGAGGAAATTCAAGAGAAAGGTGAATGCTCCAACCCGAAAGCGCTTAGAAGAAATGTGAGAGAAGCTTGAATGAGCCAAGCAGAAACCGCTTGGAGGAAATGCGAGAGAAGGCTGAATGAGCCAAGCAGAAAGCGATTGGAGGAAATGTTAGAGAAGCGTGAATGAGGAAAGCAGAAAGCGGTTGGAGTAAATGAGAGAGACGGGTGAATGAGCCAAGCAGAAAGCGCTTGGAGGAACTGCAAGAGAAGCCTGAATGAGCCAAGCTGAAAGCGCTTGAAGGTAATGTGAGAGAAGGCTGAGCCAAGCAGAAAGCACTTGGAGGAAATTCAAGAGAAAGGTGACCGGTCCAACCAGAAAGCGCTTGAAGGTAATGTGAGAGAAGCGTGAATGAGCCAAGTAGAAAGTTCTTGGAGGAAATTCGAGAGAAGGGTGAATGAGCGAAGCAGAAAGAACTTGGAGGCAATGTGGGAGAAGTGTGAATGAGCGTGGAGGAAATGCGAAAGACAGGGGAATGAGCCAAGTAGAAAGCTCTTGAAGGAACTGCTAGAGAAGGCTGAATGAGCCAAGCAAAAAGCACTTGGAAGAAATTCAAGAGAAAGGTGAATGGGCCAAGCAGAAAGCGTTTGGAGGAAATGCGAAAGACGGGATAATGAGCCAAGTAGAAAGCTCTTGAAGGAACTGCGAGAGAAGGCTGAATGAGCCAAGCAAAAAGCACTTGGAAGAAATTCAATAGAAAGGTGAATGGGCCAAGCAGAAAGCACTTGGAGGAAATGCGAGAGAAGGCTGAATGAGCCAAGCAGAAAGCACTTGGAGGAAATGTGAGACAAGTGTGAATGAGCCAGGCAGAAATCCTTTGGAGGAAATGTTAGAGAAGCGTGAATGAGGAAAGCAGAAAGCTGTTGCAGGAAATGCGAGGGAAGTTTGAAGGAGCCAGCAGAAAGCTCTTGGTTGAAATATGAGAGAACAGTGAATGAGCGAAGCAGAAAGAACTTGGAGGCAATGTGGGAGAAGTGTGAATGAGCGTGGAGGAAATGCGAAAGATGGCTGAATGAGCCAAGCAGAAAGCGCTTGGAGGAAATTCACGAGAAAGGTGAATGGTCCAAGCAGAAAGCACTTGGAGGAAATGTGAGAGAAGGCTGAATGAGCCAAGCAGAAAGCGCTTGGAGGAAATTTAAGAGAAAGGTGAATGGTCCAAGCAGAAAGCACTTGGAGGAAATGTGAGAGAAGGCTGAATGGTCCAAGCAGAAAGCGCTTGGAGGAAATGAGAGAGAAGCATGAATGAGCCAAGTAGAAAGTTCTTGGAGGGAATTCGGGAGAAGGGTGAATGAGCGAAGCAGAAAGAACTTGGAGGCAACGTGGGAGAAGTGTGAATGAGCCTGGAGGAAATGCGAAAGATGGGTGAATGAGCCAAGCAAAAAGCACTTGGATGAAATTCAAGAGAAAGGTGAATGAGCCAAGCAGAAAGCACTTGGAGGAAATTCATGAGAAAGGTGAATGGTCCAAGCAGAAAGCACTTGGAGGGAATGTGAGAGAAGCTTGAATGAGCCAAGTAGAAAGTTCTTGGAGGAAATGCGAGAGAAGGCTGAATGGGTCAAGGAGAAAGCACTTGGAGGAAATGTGAGACAAGTGTGAATGAGCCAAGCAGAAATCGTTTGGAGGAAATGTGAGAGAAGCGTGAATGAGCCAAGCAGAAAGTTCTTGGAGGAAATGCGAGAGAAGGCTGAATGAGCCAAGCAGAAAGCGCTTGGAGGAAATTCAAGAGAAGTGTGAATGGTCCAAGCAGAAAGCGCTTGGAGAAAATGAAAGAGAAGGCTGAATGAGCCAAGCAGAAAGCGCTTGGAGGAAATGGGAGAGAAGGCTGAGTCAAGCAGAAAGCACTTGGAGGAAATGCGAGAGAAGGCTGAGTCAAGCAGAAAGCTTTTGGAGGAAATGCGAGAGAAGGCTGAATGGGCCAAGCAGAAAGCACTTGGAGGAAATGTGAGAGAAGGCTGAGTCAAGCAGAAAGCACTTGGAGGAAATGCGAGAGAAGGCTGAGTCAAGCAGAAAGCTTTTGGAGGAAATGCGAGAGAAGGCTGAATGAGCCAAGCAAAAAGCGCTTGGAGGAAATGGGAGAGAAGGCTGAGTCAAGCAGAAAGCACTTGGAGGAAATGCCAGAGAAGGCTGAGTCAAGCAGAAAGCTTTTGGAGGAAATGCGAGAGAAGGCTGAATGAGCCAAGCAAAAAGCGCTTGGAGGAAATGGGAGAGAAGGCTGAGTCAAGCAGAAAGCACTTGGAGGAAATGCGAGAGAAGGCTGAGTCAAGCAGAAAGCTTTTGGAGGAAATGCGAGAGAAGGCTGAATGAGCCAAGCAAAAAGCGCTTGGAGGAAATGGGAGAGAAGGCTGAGTCAAGCAGAAAGCACTTGGAGGAAATGCGAGAGAAGGCTGAGTCAAGCAGAAAGCTTTTGGAGGAAATGCGAGAGAAGGCTGAATGGGCCAAGCAGAAAGTTCTTGGAGGAAATGCGAAAGACAGGGGAATGAGCCAAGTAGAAAGTTCTTGGAGGAAATGCGAAAGATGGGTGAATGAGCCAAGTAGAAAGCGTTTGGAGGAAATGCGAGAGAAGGCTGAATGAGCCAAGCAGAAAGCGCTTGGAGGAAATTCACGAGAAAGGTGAATGGTCCAAGCAGAAAGCACTTGGAGGAAATGTGAGAGAAGGCTGAATGAGCCAAGCAGAAAGCGCTTGGAGGAAATTCAAGAGAAGTGTGAATGGTCCAAGCAGAAAGCGCTTGGAGGAAATGAGAGAGAAGCGTGAATGAGCCAAGTAGAAACTTCTTGGAGGGAATTCGTGAGAAGGCTGAATGAGCCAAGCAGAAAGCGCTTGGAGGAAATTCAGGAGAAAGGTGAATGATCCAAACAGAAAGCACTTGGACGAAATGCGAGAGAAGGCTGAATGAGCCAAGCAGAAAGCGCTTGGAGGAAATGTGAGACAAGTGTGAATGAGCCAAGCAGAAATCGTTTGGAGGAAATGTGAGAGAAGGGTGAATGAGCCAAGCAGAAAGCGCTTGGAGGAAATTCGAGAGGAGGGTGAATGAGCGAAGCAGAAAGAACTTGGAGGCAACGTGGGAGAAGTGTGAATGAGCGTGGAGGAAATGCGAAAGATAGGGGAATGAGCCAAGTAGAAAGCCCTTGAAGGAACTGCGAGAGAAGGCTGAATGAGCCAAGCAGAAATCGTTTGGAGGAAATGTGAGAGAAGCGTGAATGAGCCAAGCAGAAAGTTCTTGGAGGAAATGCGAGAGAAGGCTGAATGAGCCAAGCAGAAAGCGCTTGGAGGAAATTCACCAGAAAGGTGAATGGTCCAAGCAGAAAGCCCTTGGAGGAATTGCGAGAGAAGGCTGAGTCAAGCAGAAAGCGGTTGGAGTAAATTCGAGAGAAGGGTGAATGAGGCAAGCAGAAAGCATTTGGAGGAAATGCCAGAGAAGGGTGAATGAGCCAAGCAGAAAGCACTTGGAGGAAATGTGAGAGAAGCATGAATGATCCAAGCAGAAAGTTCTTGGAGGAAATTCAAGAGAAGTGTGAATGATCCAAACAGAAAGCTCTTGGTGGAAATGTGAGAGAAGCGTGAATGAGCCAAGTAGAAAGTTCTTGGAGGAAATGCGAGAGAAGGCTGAATGGGCCAAGCAGAAAGCACTTGGAGGAAATGTGAGACAAGTGTGAATGAGCCAAGCAGAAAGCGGTTGCAGGAAATGCGAAGGAAGTGTGAATGAACCAGCAGAAAGCGCTTGGATGAAATGTGAGAGAACTGTGAATGAGCGAAGCAGAAAGAACTTGGAGGCAATGTAGGAGAAGTGTGAATGAGCGTGGAGGAAATGCGAAAGACAGGGGAATGAGCCAAGTAGAAAGCTCTTGAAGGAACTGCGAGAGAAGGCTGAATGGGCCAAGCAGAAAGCACTTGGAGCAAATGTGAGAGAAGCGTGAATAAGCCAAGCAGAAACTTCTTGGAGGAAATGCGAGAGAAGGCTGAATGAGCCAAGCAGAAAGCACTTGGAGGAAATTCAAGAGAAAGGTGAATGGTCCAAGCAGAAAGCACTTAGAGGAAATGTGAGAGAAGCGTGAATGAGCCAAGCAGAAAGCTCTTGGAGGAAATTCAAGAGAAAGGTGAATGCTCCAACCCGAAAGCGCTTAGAAGAAATGTGAGAGAAGCTTGAATGAGCCAAGCAGAAACCGCTTGGAGGAAATGCGAGAGAAGGCTGAATGAGCCAAGCAGAAAGCGATTGGAGGAAATGTTAGAGAAGCGTGAATGAGGAAAGCAGAAAGCGGTTGGAGTAAATGAGAGAGACGGGTGAATGAGCCAAGCAGAAAGCGCTTGGAGGAACTGCGAGAGAAGCCTGAATGAGCCAAGCAGAAAGCGCTTGAAGGTAATGTGAGAGAAGGCTGAGCCAAGCAGAAAGCACTTGGAGGAAATTCAAGAGAAAGGTGACCGGTCCAACCAGAAAGCGCTTGAAGGTAATGTGAGAGAAGCGTGAATGAGCCAAGTAGAAAGTTCTTGGAGGAAATTCGAGAGAAGGGTGAATGAGCGAAGCAGAAAGAACTTGGAGGCAATGTGGGAGAAGTGTGAATGAGCGTGGAGGAAATGCGAAAGACAGGGGAATGAGCCAAGTAGAAAGCTCTTGAAGGAACTGCTAGAGAAGGCTGAATGAGCCAAGCAAAAAGCACTTGGAAGAAATTCAAGAGAAAGGTGAATGGGCCAAGCAGAAAGCGTTTGGAGGAAATGCGAAAGACGGGATAATGAGCCAAGTAGAAAGCTCTTGAAGGAACTGCGAGAGAAGGCTGAATGAGCCAAGCAAAAAGCACTTGGAAGAAATTCAATAGAAAGGTGAATGGGCCAAGCAGAAAGCACTTGGAGGAAATGCGAGAGAAGGCTGAATGAGCCAAGCAGAAAGCACTTGGAGGAAATGTGAGACAAGTGTGAATGAGCCAGGCAGAAATCCTTTGGAGGAAATGTTAGAGAAGCGTGAATGAGGAAAGCAGAAAGCTGTTGCAGGAAATGCGAGGGAAGTTTGAAGGAGCCAGCAGAAAGCTCTTGGTTGAAATATGAGAGAACAGTGAATGAGCGAAGCAGAAAGAACTTGGAGGCAATGTGGGAGAAGTGTGAATGAGCGTGGAGGAAATGCGAAAGATGGCTGAATGAGCCAAGCAGAAAGCGCTTGGAGGAAATTCACGAGAAAGGTGAATGGTCCAAGCAGAAAGCACTTGGAGGAAATGTGAGAGAAGGCTGAATGAGCCAAGCAGAAAGCGCTTGGAGGAAATTTAAGAGAAAGGTGAATGGTCCAAGCAGAAAGCACTTGGAGGAAATGTGAGAGAAGGCTGAATGGTCCAAGCAGAAAGCGCTTGGAGGAAATGAGAGAGAAGCATGAATGAGCCAAGTAGAAAGTTCTTGGAGGGAATTCGGGAGAAGGGTGAATGAGCGAAGCAGAAAGAACTTGGAGGCAACGTGGGAGAAGTGTGAATGAGCCTGGAGGAAATGCGAAAGATGGGTGAATGAGCCAAGCAAAAAGCACTTGGATGAAATTCAAGAGAAAGGTGAATGAGCCAAGCAGAAAGCACTTGGAGGAAATTCATGAGAAAGGTGAATGGTCCAAGCAGAAAGCACTTGGAGGAAATGTGAGAGAAGCTTGAATGAGCCAAGTAGAAAGTTCTTGGAGGAAATGCGAGAGAAGGCTGAATGGGTCAAGGAGAAAGCACTTGGAGGAAATGTGAGACAAGTGTGAATGAGCCAAGCAGAAATCGTTTGGAGGAAATGTGAGAGAAGCGTGAATGAGCCAAGCAGAAAGTTCTTGGAGGAAATGCGAGAGAAGGCTGAATGAGCCAAGCAGAAAGCGCTTGGAGGAAATTCAAGAGAAGTGTGAATGGTCCAAGCAGAAAGCGCTTGGAGAAAATGAAAGAGAAGGCTGAATGAGCCAAGCAGAAAGCGCTTGGAGGAAATGGGAGAGAAGGCTGAGTCAAGCAGAAAGCACTTGGAGGAAATGCGAGAGAAGGCTGAGTCAAGCAGAAAGCTTTTGGAGGAAATGCGAGAGAAGGCTGAATGGGCCAAGCAGAAAGCACTTGGAGGAAATGTGAGAGAAGGCTGAGTCAAGCAGAAAGCACTTGGAGGAAATGCGAGAGAAGGCTGAGTCAAGCAGAAAGCTTTTGGAGGAAATGCGAGAGAAGGCTGAATGAGCCAAGCAAAAAGCGCTTGGAGGAAATGGGAGAGAAGGCTGAGTCAAGCAGAAAGCACTTGGAGGAAATGCCAGAGAAGGCTGAGTCAAGCAGAAAGCTTTTGGAGGAAATGCGAGAGAAGGCTGAATGAGCCAAGCAAAAAGCGCTTGGAGGAAATGGGAGAGAAGGCTGAGTCAAGCAGAAAGCACTTGGAGGAAATGCGAGAGAAGGCTGAGTCAAGCAGAAAGCTTTTGGAGGAAATGCGAGAGAAGGCTGAATGAGCCAAGCAAAAAGCGCTTGGAGGAAATGGGAGAGAAGGCTGAGTCAAGCAGAAAGCACTTGGAGGAAATGCGAGAGAAGGCTGAGTCAAGCAGAAAGCTTTTGGAGGAAATGCGAGAGAAGGCTGAATGGGCCAAGCAGAAAGTTCTTGGAGGAAATGCGAAAGACAGGGGAATGAGCCAAGTAGAAAGTTCTTGGAGGAAATGCGAAAGATGGGTGAATGAGCCAAGTAGAAAGCGTTTGGAGGAAATGCGAGAGAAGGCTGAATGAGCCAAGCAGAAAGCGCTTGGAGGAAATTCACGAGAAAGGTGAATGGTCCAAGCAGAAAGCACTTGGAGGAAATGTGAGAGAAGGCTGAATGAGCCAAGCAGAAAGCGCTTGGAGGAAATTCAAGAGAAGTGTGAATGGTCCAAGCAGAAAGCGCTTGGAGGAAATGAGAGAGAAGCGTGAATGAGCCAAGTAGAAACTTCTTGGAGGGAATTCGTGAGAAGGCTGAATGAGCCAAGTAGAAACTTCTTGGAGGGAATTCGTGAGAAGGCTGAATGAGCCAAGCAGAAAGCGCTTGGAGGAAATTCAGGAGAAAGGTGAATGATCCAAACAGAAAGCACTTGGACGAAATGCGAGAGAAGGCTGAATGAGCCAAGCAGAAAGCGCTTGGAGGAAATGTGAGACAAGTGTGAATGAGCCAAGCAGAAATCGTTTGGAGGAAATGTGAGAGAAGGGTGAATGAGCCAAGCAGAAAGCGCTTGGAGGAAATTCGAGAGGAGGGTGAATGAGCGAAGCAGAAAGAACTTGGAGGCAACGTGGGAGAAGTGTGAATGAGCGTGGAGGAAATGCGAAAGATAGGGGAATGAGCCAAGTAGAAAGCCCTTGAAGGAACTGCGAGAGAAGGCTGAATGAGCCAAGCAGAAATCGTTTGGAGGAAATGTGAGAGAAGCGTGAATGAGCCAAGCAGAAAGTTCTTGGAGGAAATGCGAGAGAAGGCTGAATGAGCCAAGCAGAAAGCGCTTGGAGGAAATTCACCAGAAAGGTGAATGGTCCAAGCAGAAAGCCCTTGGAGGAATTGCGAGAGAAGGCTGAGTCAAGCAGAAAGCGGTTGGAGTAAATTCGAGAGAAGGGTGAATGAGGCAAGCAGAAAGCATTTGGAGGAAATGCCAGAGAAGGGTGAATGAGCCAAGCAGAAAGCACTTGGAGGAAATGTGAGAGAAGCATGAATGATCCAAGCAGAAAGTTCTTGGAGGAAATTCAAGAGAAGTGTGAATGATCCAAACAGAAAGCTCTTGGTGGAAATGTGAGAGAAGCGTGAATGAGCCAAGTAGAAAGTTCTTGGAGGAAATGCGAGAGAAGGCTGAATGGGCCAAGCAGAAAGCACTTGGAGGAAATGTGAGACAAGTGTGAATGAGCCAAGCAGAAAGCGGTTGCAGGAAATGCGAAGGAAGTGTGAATGAACCAGCAGAAAGCGCTTGGATGAAATGTGAGAGAACTGTGAATGAGCGAAGCAGAAAGAACTTGGAGGCAATGTGGGAGAAGTGTGAATGAGCGTGGAGGAAATGCGAAAGACAGGGGAATGAGCCAAGTAGAAAGCTCTTGAAGGAACTGCGAGAGAAGGCTGAATGGGCCAAGCAGAAAGCACTTGGAGCAAATGTGAGAGAAGCGTGAATAAGCCAAGCAGAAACTTCTTGGAGGAAATGCGAGAGAAGGCTGAATGAGCCAAGCAGAAAGCACTTGGAGGAAATTCAAGAGAAAGGTGAATGGTCCAAGCAGAAAGCACTTAGAGGAAATGTGAGAGAAGCGTGAATGAGCCAAGCAGAAAGCTCTTGGAGGAAATTCAAGAGAAAGGTGAATGCTCCAACCCGAAAGCGCTTAGAAGAAATGTGAGAGAAGCTTGAATGAGCCAAGCAGAAACCGCTTGGAGGAAATGCGAGAGAAGGCTGAATGAGCCAAGCAGAAAGCGATTGGAGGAAATGTTAGAGAAGCGTGAATGAGGAAAGCAGAAAGCGGTTGGAGTAAATGAGAGAGACGGGTGAATGAGCCAAGCAGAAAGCGCTTGGAGGAACTGCGAGAGAAGCCTGAATGAGCCAAGCAGAAAGCGCTTGAAGGTAATGTGAGAGAAGGCTGAGCCAAGCAGAAAGCACTTGGAGGAAATTCAAGAGAAAGGTGACCGGTCCAACCAGAAAGCGCTTGAAGGTAATGTGAGAGAAGCGTGAATGAGCCAAGTAGAAAGTTCTTGGAGGAAATTCGAGAGAAGGGTGAATGAGCGAAGCAGAAAGAACTTGGAGGCAATGTGGGAGAAGTGTGAATGAGCGTGGAGGAAATGCGAAAGACAGGGGAATGAGCCAAGTAGAAAGCTCTTGAAGGAACTGCTAGAGAAGGCTGAATGAGCCAAGCAAAAAGCACTTGGAAGAAATTCAAGAGAAAGGTGAATGGGCCAAGCAGAAAGCGTTTGGAGGAAATGCGAAAGACGGGATAATGAGCCAAGTAGAAAGCTCTTGAAGGAACTGCGAGAGAAGGCTGAATGAGCCAAGCAAAAAGCACTTGGAAGAAATTCAATAGAAAGGTGAATGGGCCAAGCAGAAAGCACTTGGAGGAAATGCGAGAGAAGGCTGAATGAGCCAAGCAGAAAGCACTTGGAGGAAATGTGAGACAAGTGTGAATGAGCCAGGCAGAAATCCTTTGGAGGAAATGTTAGAGAAGCGTGAATGAGGAAAGCAGAAAGCTGTTGCAGGAAATGCGAGGGAAGTTTGAAGGAGCCAGCAGAAAGCTCTTGGTTGAAATATGAGAGAACAGTGAATGAGCGAAGCAGAAAGAACTTGGAGGCAATGTGGGAGAAGTGTGAATGAGCGTGGAGGAAATGCGAAAGATGGCTGAATGAGCCAAGCAGAAAGCGCTTGGAGGAAATTCACGAGAAAGGTGAATGGTCCAAGCAGAAAGCACTTGGAGGAAATGTGAGAGAAGGCTGAATGAGCCAAGCAGAAAGCGCTTGGAGGAAATTTAAGAGAAAGGTGAATGGTCCAAGCAGAAAGCACTTGGAGGAAATGTGAGAGAAGGCTGAATGGTCCAAGCAGAAAGCGCTTGGAGGAAATGAGAGAGAAGCATGAATGAGCCAAGTAGAAAGTTCTTGGAGGGAATTCGGGAGAAGGGTGAATGAGCGAAGCAGAAAGAACTTGGAGGCAACGTGGGAGAAGTGTGAATGAGCCTGGAGGAAATGCGAAAGATGGGTGAATGAGCCAAGCAAAAAGCACTTGGATGAAATTCAAGAGAAAGGTGAATGAGCCAAGCAGAAAGCACTTGGAGGAAATTCATGAGAAAGGTGAATGGTCCAAGCAGAAAGCACTTGGAGGAAATGTGAGAGAAGCTTGAATGAGCCAAGTAGAAAGTTCTTGGAGGAAATGCGAGAGAAGGCTGAATGGGTCAAGGAGAAAGCACTTGGAGGAAATGTGAGACAAGTGTGAATGAGCCAAGCAGAAATCGTTTGGAGGAAATGTGAGAGAAGCGTGAATGAGCCAAGCAGAAAGTTCTTGGAGGAAATGCGAGAGAGGGCTGAATGAGCCAAGCAGAAAGCGCTTGGAGGAAATTCAAGAGAAGTGTGAATGGTCCAAGCAGAAAGCGCTTGGAGAAAATGAAAGAGAAGGCTGAATGAGCCAAGCAGAAAGCGCTTGGAGGAAATGGGAGAGAAGGCTGAGTCAAGCAGAAAGCACTTGGAGGAAATGCGAGAGAAGGCTGAGTCAAGCAGAAAGCTTTTGGAGGAAATGCGAGAGAAGGCTGAATGGGCCAAGCAGAAAGCACTTGGAGGAAATGTGAGAGAAGGCTGAGTCAAGCAGAAAGCACTTGGAGGAAATGCGAGAGAAGGCTGAGTCAAGCAGAAAGCTTTTGGAGGAAATGCGAGAGAAGGCTGAATGAGCCAAGCAAAAAGCGCTTGGAGGAAATGGGAGAGAAGGCTGAGTCAAGCAGAAAGCACTTGGAGGAAATGCCAGAGAAGGCTGAGTCAAGCAGAAAGCTTTTGGAGGAAATGCGAGAGAAGGCTGAATGAGCCAAGCAAAAAGCGCTTGGAGGAAATGGGAGAGAAGGCTGAGTCAAGCAGAAAGCACTTGGAGGAAATGCGAGAGAAGGCTGAGTCAAGCAGAAAGCTTTTGGAGGAAATGCGAGAGAAGGCTGAATGAGCCAAGCAAAAAGCGCTTGGAGGAAATGGGAGAGAAGGCTGAGTCAAGCAGAAAGCACTTGGAGGAAATGCGAGAGAAGGCTGAGTCAAGCAGAAAGCTTTTGGAGGAAATGCGAGAGAAGGCTGAATGGGCCAAGCAGAAAGTTCTTGGAGGAAATGCGAAAGACAGGGGAATGAGCCAAGTAGAAAGTTCTTGGAGGAAATGCGAAAGATGGGTGAATGAGCCAAGTAGAAAGCGTTTGGAGGAAATGCGAGAGAAGGCTGAATGAGCCAAGCAGAAAGCGCTTGGAGGAAATTCACGAGAAAGGTGAATGGTCCAAGCAGAAAGCACTTGGAGGAAATGTGAGAGAAGGCTGAATGAGCCAAGCAGAAAGCGCTTGGAGGAAATTCAAGAGAAGTGTGAATGGTCCAAGCAGAAAGCGCTTGGAGGAAATGAGAGAGAAGCGTGAATGAGCCAAGTAGAAACTTCTTGGAGGGAATTCGTGAGAAGGCTGAATGAGCCAAGCAGAAAGCGCTTGGAGGAAATTCAGGAGAAAGGTGAATGATCCAAACAGAAAGCACTTGGACGAAATGCGAGAGAAGGCTGAATGAGCCAAGCAGAAAGCGCTTGGAGGAAATGTGAGACAAGTGTGAATGAGCCAAGCAGAAATCGTTTGGAGGAAATGTGAGAGAAGGGTGAATGAGCCAAGCAGAAAGCGCTTGGAGGAAATTCGAGAGGAGGGTGAATGAGCGAAGCAGAAAGAACTTGGAGGCAACGTGGGAGAAGTGTGAATGAGCGTGGAGGAAATGCGAAAGATAGGGGAATGAGCCAAGTAGAAAGCCCTTGAAGGAACTGCGAGAGAAGGCTGAATGAGCCAAGCAGAAATCGTTTGGAGGAAATGTGAGAGAAGCGTGAATGAGCCAAGCAGAAAGTTCTTGGAGGAAATGCGAGAGAAGGCTGAATGAGCCAAGCAGAAAGCGCTTGGAGGAAATTCAAGAGAAGTGTGAATGGTCCAAGCAGAAAGCGCTTGGAGAAAATGAAAGAGAAGGCTGAATGAGCCAAGCAGAAAGCGCTTGGAGGAAATGGGAGAGAAGGCTGAGTCAAGCAGAAAGCACTTGGAGGAAATGCGAGAGAAGGCTGAGTCAAGCAGAAAGCTTTTGGAGGAAATGCGAGAGAAGGCTGAATGGGCCAAGCAAAAAGCGCTTGGAGGAAATGGGAGAGAAGGCTGAGTCAAGCAGAAAGCACTTGGAGGAAATGCGAGAGAAGGCTGAGTCAAGCAGAAAGCTTTTGGAGGAAATGCGAGAGAAGTCTGAATGAGCCAAGCAAAAAGCGCTTGGAGGAAATGGGAGAGAAGGCTGAGTCAAGCAGAAAGCACTTGGAGGAAATGCGAGAGAAGGCTGAGTCAAGCAGAAAGCTTTTGGAGGAAATGCGAGAGAAGGCTGAATGGGCCAAGCAGAAAGTTCTTGGAGGAAATGCGAAAGACAGGGGAATGAGCCAAGTAGAAAGTTCTTGGAGGAAATGCGAAAGATGGGTGAATGAGCCAAGTAGAAAGCGTTTGGAGGAAATGCGAGAGAAGGCTGAATGAGCCAAGCAGAAAGCGCTTGGAGGAAATTCACGAGAAAGGTGAATGGTCCAAGCAGAAAGCACTTGTAGGAAATTGAGAGAAGGCTGAATGAGCCAAGCAGAAAGCGCTTGGAGGAAATTCAAGAGAAGTGTGAATGGTCCAAGCAGAAAGCGCTTGGAGGAAATGAGAGAGAAGCGTGAATGAGCCAAGTAGAAACTTCTTGGAGGGAATTCCTGAGAAGGCTGAATGAGCCAAGCAGAAAGCGCTTGGAGGAAATTCACGAGAAAGGTGAATGATCCAAACAGAAAGCACTTGGACGAAATGCGAGAGAAGGCTGAATGAGCCAAGCAGAAAGCACTTGGATGAAATTCAAGAGAAAGGTGAATGGGCCAAGCAGAAAGCTCTTGGAGGAAATGTGAGAGAAGCGTGAATGAGCCAAGTAGAAAGTTCTTGGAGGAAATGCGAGAGAAGGCTGAATGGGCCAAGTAGAAAGCCCTTGAAGGAACTGCGAGAGAAGGCTGAATGAGCCAAGCAGAAATCGTTTGGAAGAAATGTGAGAGAGAGGTGAATGAGCCAAGAAGAAAGCTTTTGGAGGAAATGCGAGAGAAGGCTGAATGGGCCAAGCAGAAAGTTCTTGGAGGAAATGCGAAAGACAGGGGAATGAGCCAAGTAGAAAGTTCTTGGAGGAAATGCGAAAGATGGGTGAATGAGCCAAGTAGAAAGCGTTTGGAGGAAATGCGAGAGAAGGCTGAATGAGCCAAGCAGAAAGCGCTTGGAGGAAATTCACGAGAAAGGTGAATGGTCCAAGCAGAAAGCACTTGTAGGAAATTGAGAGAAGGCTGAATGAGCCAAGCAGAAAGCGCTTGGAGGAAATTCAAGAGAAGTGTGAATGGTCCAAGCAGAAAGCGCTTGGAGGAAATGAGAGAGAAGCGTGAATGAGCCAAGTAGAAACTTCTTGGAGGGAATTCGTGAGAAGGCTGAATGAGCCAAGCAGAAAGAGCTTGGAGGAAATTCAGGAGAAAGGTGAATGATCCAAACAGAAAGCACTTGGACGAAATGCGAGAGAAGGCTGAATGAGCCAAGCAGAAAGCACTTGGATGAAATTCAAGAGAAAGGTGAATGGGCCAAGCAGAAAGCTCTTGGAGGAAATTCGAGAGAAGCGTGAATGATCCAAACAGAAAGCACTTGGACGAAATGCGAGAGAAGGCTGAATGAGCCAAGCAGAAAGCGCTTGGAGGAAATGTGAGACAAGTGTGAATGAGCCAAGCAGAAATCGTTTGGAGGAAATGTGAGAGAAGGGTGAATGAGCCAAGCAGAAAGCGCTTGGAGGAAATTCGAGAGGAGGGTGAATGAGCGAAGCAGAAAGAACTTGGAGGCAACGTGGGAGAAGTGTGAATGAGCGTGGAGGAAATGCGAAAGATAGGGGAATGAGCCAAGTAGAAAGCCCTTGAAGGAACTGCGAGAGAAGGCTGAATGAGCCAAGCAGAAATCGTTTGGAGGAAATGTGAGAGAAGCGTGAATGAGCCAAGCAGAAAGTTCTTGGAGGAAATGCGAGAGAAGGCTGAATGAGCCAAGCAGAAAGCGCTTCGAGGAAATTCAAGAGAAAGGTGAATGGTCCAAGCAGAAAGCGCTTGGAGGAAATGTGAGAGAAGCCTGAATGAACCAAGCAGAAAGTTCTTGGATGGAATTCGAGAGAAGGCTGAATGAGCCAAGCAAAAAGCACTTGGAAGAAATTCAAGAGAAAGGTGAATGGGCCAAGCAGAAAGCACTTGGAGGAAATGCCAGAGAAGGCTGAATGAGCCAAGCAGAAAGCGCTTGGAGGAAATGCCAGAGAAGGCTGAATGAGCCAAGCAGAAAGTGCTTGGAGGAAATTCACGAGAAAGGTGAATGGTCCAAGCAGAAAGCCCTTGGAGGAATTGCGAGAGAAGGCTGAGTCAAGCAGAAAGCGGTTGGAGTAAATTCGAGAGAAGGGTGAATGAGGCAAGCAGAAAGCATTTGGAGGAAATGCCAGAGAAGGGTGAATGAGCCAAGCAGAAAGCACTTGGAGGAAATGTGAGAGAGAGGTGAATGAGCCAAGAAGAAAGCGTTTGGAGGAAATGCGAGAGAAGGGTGAATGAGGCAAGCAGAAAGCATTTGGAGGAAATGCCAGAGAAGGGTGAATGAGCCAAGAAGAAAGCACTTGGAGGAAATGCGAGCGAAGGTTGAATGGGCCAAGCAGAAAGCTCTTGGAGGAAATGTGAGAGAAGCGTGAATGAGCCAAGTAGAAAGTTCTTGGAGGAAATGCGAGAGAAGGCTGAATGGGCCAAGTAGAAAGCCCTTGAAGGAACTGCGAGAGAAGGCTGAATGAGCCAAGCAGAAATCGTTTGGAAGAAATGTGAGAGAGAGGTGAATGAGCCAAGAAGAAAGCGTTTGGAGGAAATGCGAGAGAAGGGTGAATGAGCCAAGCAGAAAGCACTTGGAGGAAATGTGAGACAAGTGTGAATGAGCCAAGCAGAAATCGTTTGGAGGAAATGTGAGAGAAGGGTGAATGAGCCAAGCAGAAAGCGATTGGAGGAAATCAAATGTTAGAGAAGCGTGAATGAGGAAAGCAGAAAGCGCTTGGAGGAAATGCAAGAGAAGGCTGAGCCAAGCAGAATGCGGTTGGAGTAAATGAGAGAGACGGGTGAATGAGCCAAGCAGAAAGCGCTTGGAGGAACTGCGAGAGAAGCCTGAATGAGCCAAGCAGAAAGCGCTTGAAGGTAATGTTAGAGAAGGCTGAGGCAAGCAGAAAGCGCTTGGAGGAATTGCGAGAGAAGGCTGAGTCAAGCAGAAAGCGGTTGGAGTAAATTCGAGAGAAGGGTGAATGAGGCAAGCAGAAAGCATTTGGAGGAAATGCCAGAGAAGGGTGAATGAGCCAAGCAGAAAGCACTTGGAGGAAATGTGAGAGAAGCGTGAATGAGCCAAGCAGAAAGTTCTTGGAGGAAATTCAAGAGAAGTGTGAATGATCCAAACAGAAAGCTCTTGGAGGAAATGTGAGAGAAGCGTGAATGAGCCAAGTAGAAAGTTCTTGGAGGAAATGCGAGAGAAGGCTGAATGGGCCAAGCAGAAAACACTTGGAGGAAATGTGAGACAAGTGTGAATGAGCCAAGCAGAAAGCGGTTGCAGGAAATGCGAAGGAAGTGTGAATGAACCAGCAGAAAGCGCTTGGATGAAATGTGAGAGAACTGTGAATGAGCGAAGCAGAAAGAACTTGGAGGCAATGTGGGAGAAGTGTGAATGAGCGTGGAGGAAATGCGAAAGACAGGGGAATGAGCCAAGTAGAAAGCTCTTGAAGGAACTGCGAGAGAAGGCTGAATGGGCCAAGCAGAAAGCACTTGGAGCAAATGTGAGAGAAGCGTGAATAAGCCAAGCAGAAACTTCTTGGAGGAAATGCGAGAGAAGGCTGAATGAGCCAAGCAGAAAGCACTTGGAGGAAATTCAAGAGAAAGGTGAATGGTCCAAGCAGAAAGCACTTAGAGGAAATGTGAGAGAAGCGTGAATGAGCCAAGCAGAAAGCGCTTGGAGGAAATTCAAGAGAAGTGTGAATGATCCAAGCAGAAAGCGCTTGGAGGAAATGAGAGAGAAGCGTGAATGAGCCAAGTAGAAACTTCTTGGAGGGAATTCGTGAGAAGGCTGAATGAGCCAAGCAGAAAGCGCTTGGAGGAAATTCAGGAGAAAGGTGAATGATCCAAACAGAAAGCACTTGGACGAAATGCGAGAGAAGGCTGAATGAGCCAAGCAGAAAGCACTTGGATGAAATTCAAGAGAAAGGTGAATGGGCCAAGCAGAAAGCTCTTGGAGGAAATTCGAGAGAAGCGTGAATGATCCAAACAGAAAGCACTTGGACGAAATGCGAGAGAAGGCTGAATGAGCCAAGCAGAAAGCGCTTGGAGGAAATGTGAGACAAGTGTGAATGAGCCAAGCAGAAATCGTTTGGAGGAAATGTGAGAGAAGGGTGAATGAGCCAAGCAGAAAGCGCTTGGAGGAAATTCGAGAGGAGGGTGAATGAGCGAAGCAGAAAGAACTTGGAGGCAACGTGGGAGAAGTGTGAATGAGCGTGGAGGAAATGCGAAAGATAGGGGAATGAGCCAAGTAGAAAGCCCTTGAAGGAACTGCGAGAGAAGGCTGAATGAGCCAAGCAGAAATCGTTTGGAGGAAATGTGAGAGAAGCGTGAATGAGCCAAGCAGAAAGTTCTTGGAGGAAATGCGAGAGAAGGCTGAATGAGCCAAGCAGAAAGCGCTTGGAGGAAATTCAAGAGAAGTGTGAATGGTCCAAGCAGAAAGCGCTTGGAGAAAATGAAAGAGAAGGCTGAATGAGCCAAGCAGAAAGCGCTTGGAGGAAATGGGAGAGAAGGCTGAGTCAAGCAGAAAGCACTTGGAGGAAATGCGAGAGAAGGCTGAGTCAAGCAGAAAGCTTTTGGAGGAAATGCGAGAGAAGGCTGAATGGGCCAAGCAGAAAGTTCTTGGAGGAAATGCGAAAGACAGGGGAATGAGCCAAGTAGAAAGTTCTTGGAGGAAATGCGAAAGATGGGTGAATGAGCCAAGTAGAAAGCGTTTGGAGGAAATGCGAGAGAAGGCTGAATGAGCCAAGCAGAAAGCGCTTGGAGGAAATTCACGAGAAAGGTGAATGGTCCAAGCAGAAAGCACTTGGAGGAAATTGAGAGAAGGCTGAATGAGCCAAGCAGAAAGCGCTTGGAGGAAATTCAAGAGAAGTGTGAATGGTCCAAGCAGAAAGCGCTTGGAGGAAATGAGAGAGAAGCGTGAATGAGCCAAGTAGAAACTTCTTGGAGGGAATTCCTGAGAAGGCTGAATGAGCCAAGCAGAAAGCGCTTGGAGGAAATTCACGAGAAAGGTGAATGATCCAAACAGAAAGCACTTGGAGGAAATGCGAGAGAAGGCTGAATGAGCCAAGCAGAAAGCACTTGGATGAAATTCAAGAGAAAGGTGAATGGGCCAAGCAGAAAGCTCTTGGAGGAAATTCGAGAGAAGCTTGAATGATCCAAACAGAAAGCACTTGGACGAAATGCGAGAGAAGGCTGAATGAGCCAAGCAGAAAGCGCTTGGAGGAAATGTGAGACAAGTGTGAATGAGCCAAGCAGAAAGTTCTTGGAGGAAATGCGAGAGAAGGCTGAATGAGCCAAGCAGAAAGCGCTTCGAGGAAATTCAAGAGAAAGGTGAATGGTCCAAGCAGAAAGCGCTTGGAGGAAATGTGAGAGAAGCCTGAATGAACCAAGCAGAAAGTTCTTGGATGGAATTCGAGAGAAGGCTGAATGAGCCAAGCAAAAAGCACTTGGAAGAAATTCAAGAGAAAGGTGAATGGGCCAAGCAGAAAGCACTTGGAGGAAATGCCAGAGAAGGCTGAATGAGCCAAGCAGAAAGCGCTTGGAGGAAATGCCAGAGAAGGCTGAATGAGCCAAGCAGAAAGTGCTTGGAGGAAATTCACGAGAAAGGTGAATGGTCCAAGCAGAAAGCCCTTGGAGGAATTGCGAGAGAAGGCTGAGTCAAGCAGAAAGCGGTTGGAGTAAATTCGAGAGAAGGGTGAATGAGGCAAGCAGAAAGCATTTGGAGGAAATGCCAGAGAAGGGTGAATGAGCCAAGCAGAAAGCACTTGGAGGAAATGTGAGAGAGAGGTGAATGAGCCAAGAAGAAAGCGTTTGGAGGAAATGCGAGAGAAGGGTGAATGAGGCAAGCAGAAAGCATTTGGAGGAAATGCCAGAGAAGGGTGAATGAGCCAAGAAGAAAGCACTTGGAGGAAATGCGAGCGAAGGTTGAATGGGCCAAGCAGAAAGCTCTTGGAGGAAATGTGAGAGAAGCGTGAATGAGCCAAGTAGAAAGTTCTTGGAGGAAATGCGAGAGAAGGCTGAATGGGCCAAGTAGAAAGCCCTTGAAGGAACTGCGAGAGAAGGCTGAATGAGCCAAGCAGAAATCGTTTGGAAGAAATGTGAGAGAGAGGTGAATGAGCCAAGAAGAAAGCGTTTGGAGGAAATGCGAGAGAAGGGTGAATGAGCCAAGCAGAAAGCACTTGGAGGAAATGTGAGACAAGTGTGAATGAGCCAAGCAGAAATCGTTTGGAGGAAATGTGAGAGAAGGGTGAATGAGCCAAGCAGAAAGCGATTGGAGGAAATCAAATGTTAGAGAAGCGTGAATGAGGAAAGCAGAAAGCGCTTGGAGGAAATGCAAGAGAAGGCTGAGCCAAGCAGAATGCGGTTGGAGTAAATGAGAGAGACGGGTGAATGAGCCAAGCAGAAAGCGCTTGGAGGAACTGCGAGAGAAGCCTGAATGAGCCAAGCAGAAAGCGCTTGAAGGTAATGTTAGAGAAGGCTGAGGCAAGCAGAAAGCGCTTGGAGGAATTGCGAGAGAAGGCTGAGTCAAGCAGAAAGCGGTTGGAGTAAATTCGAGAGAAGGGTGAATGAGGCAAGCAGAAAGCATTTGGAGGAAATGCCAGAGAAGGCTGAATGAGCCAAGCAGAAAGCGCTTGGAGGAAATGTGAGACAAGTGTGAATGAGCCAAGCAGAAATCGTTTGGAGGAAATGTGAGAGAAGGGTGAATGAGCCAAGCAGAAAGCGCTTGGAGGAAATTCGAGAGGAGGGTGAATGAGCGAAGCAGAAAGAACTTGGAGGCAACGTGGGAGAAGTGTGAATGAGCGTGGAGGAAATGCGAAAGATAGGGGAATGAGCCAAGTAGAAAGCCCTTGAAGGAACTGCGAGAGAAGGCTGAATGAGCCAAGCAGAAATCGTTTGGAGGAAATGTGAGAGAAGCGTGAATGAGCCAAGCAGAAAGTTCTTGGAGGAAATGCGAGAGAAGGCTGAATGAGCCAAGCAGAAAGCGCTTGGAGGAAATTCAAGAGAAGTGTGAATGGTCCAAGCAGAAAGCGCTTGGAGAAAATGAAAGAGAAGGCTGAATGAGCCAAGCAGAAAGCGCTTGGAGGAAATGGGAGAGAAGGCTGAGTCAAGCAGAAAGCACTTGGAGGAAATGCGAGAGAAGGCTGAGTCAAGCAGAAAGCTTTTGGAGGAAATGCGAGAGAAGGCTGAATGGGCCAAGCAGAAAGTTCTTGGAGGAAATGCGAAAGACAGGGGAATGAGCCAAGTAGAAAGTTCTTGGAGGAAATGCGAAAGATGGGTGAATGAGCCAAGTAGAAAGCGTTTGGAGGAAATGCGAGAGAAGGCTGAATGAGCCAAGCAGAAAGCGCTTGGAGGAAATTCACGAGAAAGGTGAATGGTCCAAGCAGAAAGCACTTGGAGGAAATTGAGAGAAGGCTGAATGAGCCAAGCAGAAAGCGCTTGGAGGAAATTCAAGAGAAGTGTGAATGGTCCAAGCAGAAAGCGCTTGGAGGAAATGAGAGAGAAGCGTGAATGAGCCAAGTAGAAACTTCTTGGAGGGAATTCCTGAGAAGGCTGAATGAGCCAAGCAGAAAGCGCTTGGAGGAAATTCACGAGAAAGGTGAATGATCCAAACAGAAAGCACTTGGAGGAAATGCGAGAGAAGGCTGAATGAGCCAAGCAGAAAGCACTTGGATGAAATTCAAGAGAAAGGTGAATGGGCCAAGCAGAAAGCTCTTGGAGGAAATTCGAGAGAAGCTTGAATGATCCAAACAGAAAGCACTTGGACGAAATGCGAGAGAAGGCTGAATGAGCCAAGCAGAAAGCGCTTGGAGGAAATGTGAGACAAGTGTGAATGAGCCAAGCAGAAAGTTCTTGGAGGAAATGCGAGAGAAGGCTGAATGAGCCAAGCAGAAAGCGCTTCGAGGAAATTCAAGAGAAAGGTGAATGGTCCAAGCAGAAAGCGCTTGGAGGAAATGTGAGAGAAGCCTGAATGAACCAAGCAGAAAGTTCTTGGATGGAATTCGAGAGAAGGCTGAATGAGCCAAGCAAAAAGCACTTGGAAGAAATTCAAGAGAAAGGTGAATGGGCCAAGCAGAAAGCACTTGGAGGAAATGCCAGAGAAGGCTGAATGAGCCAAGCAGAAAGCGCTTGGAGGAAATGCCAGAGAAGGCTGAATGAGCCAAGCAGAAAGTGCTTGGAGGAAATTCACGAGAAAGGTGAATGGTCCAAGCAGAAAGCCCTTGGAGGAATTGCGAGAGAAGGCTGAGTCAAGCAGAAAGCGGTTGGAGTAAATTCGAGAGAAGGGTGAATGAGGCAAGCAGAAAGCATTTGGAGGAAATGCCAGAGAAGGGTGAATGAGCCAAGCAGAAAGCACTTGGAGGAAATGTGAGAGAGAGGTGAATGAGCCAAGAAGAAAGCGTTTGGAGGAAATGCGAGAGAAGGGTGAATGAGGCAAGCAGAAAGCATTTGGAGGAAATGCCAGAGAAGGGTGAATGAGCCAAGAAGAAAGCACTTGGAGGAAATGCGAGCGAAGGTTGAATGGGCCAAGCAGAAAGCTCTTGGAGGAAATGTGAGAGAAGCGTGAATGAGCCAAGTAGAAAGTTCTTGGAGGAAATGCGAGAGAAGGCTGAATGGGCCAAGTAGAAAGCCCTTGAAGGAACTGCGAGAGAAGGCTGAATGAGCCAAGCAGAAATCGTTTGGAAGAAATGTGAGAGAGAGGTGAATGAGCCAAGAAGAAAGCGTTTGGAGGAAATGCGAGAGAAGGGTGAATGAGCCAAGCAGAAAGCACTTGGAGGAAATGTGAGACAAGTGTGAATGAGCCAAGCAGAAATCGTTTGGAGGAAATGTGAGAGAAGGGTGAATGAGCCAAGCAGAAAGCGATTGGAGGAAATCAAATGTTAGAGAAGCGTGAATGAGGAAAGCAGAAAGCGCTTGGAGGAAATGCAAGAGAAGGCTGAGCCAAGCAGAATGCGGTTGGAGTAAATGAGAGAGACGGGTGAATGAGCCAAGCAGAAAGCGCTTGGAGGAACTGCGAGAGAAGCCTGAATGAGCCAAGCAGAAAGCGCTTGAAGGTAATGTTAGAGAAGGCTGAGGCAAGCAGAAAGCGCTTGGAGGAATTGCGAGAGAAGGCTGAGTCAAGCAGAAAGCGGTTGGAGTAAATTCGAGAGAAGGGTGAATGAGGCAAGCAGAAAGCATTTGGAGGAAATGCCAGAGAAGGGTGAATGAGCCAAGCAGAAAGCACTTGGAGGAAATGTGAGAGAAGCGTGAATGAGCCAAGCAGAAAGTTCTTGGAGGAAATTCAAGAGAAGTGTGAATGATCCAAACAGAAAGCTCTTGGAGGAAATGTGAGAGAAGCGTGAATGAGCCAAGTAGAAAGTTCTTGGAGGAAATGCGAGAGAAGGCTGAATGGGCCAAGCAGAAAACACTTGGAGGAAATGTGAGACAAGTGTGAATGAGCCAAGCAGAAAGCGGTTGCAGGAAATGCGAAGGAAGTGTGAATGAACCAGCAGAAAGCGCTTGGATGAAATGTGAGAGAACTGTGAATGAGCGAAGCAGAAAGAACTTGGAGGCAATGTGGGAGAAGTGTGAATGAGCGTGGAGGAAATGCGAAAGACAGGGGAATGAGCCAAGTAGAAAGCTCTTGAAGGAACTGCGAGAGAAGGCTGAATGGGCCAAGCAGAAAGCACTTGGAGCAAATGTGAGAGAAGCGTGAATAAGCCAAGCAGAAACTTCTTGGAGGAAATGCGAGAGAAGGCTGAATGAGCCAAGCAGAAAGCACTTGGAGGAAATTCAAGAGAAAGGTGAATGGTCCAAGCAGAAAGCACTTAGAGGAAATGTGAGAGAAGCGTGAATGAGCCAAGCAGAAAGCGCTTGGAGGAAATTCAAGAGAAGTGTGAATGATCCAAGCAGAAAGCGCTTGGAGGAAATGAGAGAGAAGCGTGAATGAGCCAAGTAGAAACTTCTTGGAGGGAATTCGTGAGAAGGCTGAATGAGCCAAGCAGAAAGCGCTTGGAGGAAATTCAGGAGAAAGGTGAATGATCCAAACAGAAAGCACTTGGACGAAATGCGAGAGAAGGCTGAATGAGCCAAGCAGAAAGCACTTGGATGAAATTCAAGAGAAAGGTGAATGGGCCAAGCAGAAAGCTCTTGGAGGAAATTCGAGAGAAGCGTGAATGATCCAAACAGAAAGCACTTGGACGAAATGCGAGAGAAGGCTGAATGAGCCAAGCAGAAAGCGCTTGGAGGAAATGTGAGACAAGTGTGAATGAGCCAAGCAGAAATCGTTTGGAGGAAATGTGAGAGAAGGGTGAATGAGCCAAGCAGAAAGCGCTTGGAGGAAATTCGAGAGGAGGGTGAATGAGCGAAGCAGAAAGAACTTGGAGGCAACGTGGGAGAAGTGTGAATGAGCGTGGAGGAAATGCGAAAGATAGGGGAATGAGCCAAGTAGAAAGCCCTTGAAGGAACTGCGAGAGAAGGCTGAATGAGCCAAGCAGAAATCGTTTGGAGGAAATGTGAGAGAAGCGTGAATGAGCCAAGCAGAAAGTTCTTGGAGGAAATGCGAGAGAAGGCTGAATGAGCCAAGCAGAAAGCGCTTGGAGGAAATTCAAGAGAAGTGTGAATGGTCCAAGCAGAAAGCGCTTGGAGAAAATGAAAGAGAAGGCTGAATGAGCCAAGCAGAAAGCGCTTGGAGGAAATGGGAGAGAAGGCTGAGTCAAGCAGAAAGCACTTGGAGGAAATGCGAGAGAAGGCTGAGTCAAGCAGAAAGCTTTTGGAGGAAATGCGAGAGAAGGCTGAATGGGCCAAGCAGAAAGCACTTGGAGGAAATGCGAGAGAAGGCTGAGTCAAGCAGAAAGCTTTTGGAGGAAATGCGAGAGAAGGCTGAATGAGCCAAGCAGAAAGCGCTTGGAGGAAATGGGAGAGAAGGCTGAGTCAAGCAGAAAGCACTTGGAGGAAATGCGAGAGAAGGCTGAGTCAAGCAGAAAGCTTTTGGAGGAAATGCGAGAGAAGGCTGAATGGGCCAAGCAGAAAGTTCTTGGAGGAAATGCGAAAGACAGGGGAATGAGCCAAGTAGAAAGTTCTTGGAGGAAATGCGAAAGATGGGTGAATGAGCCAAGTAGAAAGCGTTTGGAGGAAATGCGAGAGAAGGCTGAATGAGCCAAGCAGAAAGCGCTTGGAGGAAATTCACGAGAAAGGTGAATGGTCCAAGCAGAAAGCACTTGGAGGAAATTGAGAGAAGGCTGAATGAGCCAAGCAGAAAGCGCTTGGAGGAAATTCAAGAGAAGTGTGAATGGTCCAAGCAGAAAGCGCTTGGAGGAAATGAGAGAGAAGCGTGAATGAGCCAAGTAGAAACTTCTTGGAGGGAATTCCTGAGAAGGCTGAATGAGCCAAGCAGAAAGCGCTTGGAGGAAATTCACGAGAAAGGTGAATGATCCAAACAGAAAGCACTTGGAGGAAATGCGAGAGAAGGCTGAATGAGCCAAGCAGAAAGCACTTGGAAGAAATTCAAGAGAAAGGTGAATGGGCCAAGCAGAAAGCTCTTGGAGGAAATTCGAGAGAAGCTTGAATGATCCAAACAGAAAGCACTTGGACGAAATGCGAGAGAAGGCTGAATGAGCCAAGCAGAAAGCGCTTGGAGGAAATGTGAGACAAGTGTGAATGAGCCAGGAAAAAATCCTTTGGAGGAAATGTTAGAGAAGCGTGAATGAGGAAAGCAGAAAGCGGTTGCAGGAAATGCGAGGGAAGTGTGAATGAGCCAGCAGAAAGCGCTTGGTTGAAATGTGAGACAACTGTGAATGAGCGAAGCAGAAAGAACTTGGAGGCAATGTGGGAGAAGTGTGAATGAGCGTGGAGGAAATGCGAAAGACGGGGGAATGAGCCAAGTAGAAAGCGTTTGGAGGAAATGCGAGAGAAGGCTGAATGAGCCAAGCAGAAAGCGCTTGGAGGAAATGCGAGAGAAGGCTGAGTCAAGCAGAAAGTTTTTGGAGGAAATGCGAGAGAAGGCTGAATGGGCCAAGCAGAAAGCACTTGGAGGAAATGCGAGAGAAGGCTGAGTCAAGCAGAAAGCTTTTGGAGGAAATGCGAGAGAAGGCTGAATGAGCCAAGCAGAAAGCGCTTGGAGGAAATGGGAGAGAAGGCTGAGTCAAGCAGAAAGCACTTGGAGGAAATGCGAGAGAAGGCTGAGTCAAGCAGAAAGCTTTTGGAGGAAATGCGAGAGAAGGCTGAATGGGCCAAGCAGAAAGTTCTTGGAGGAAATGCGAAAGACAGGGGAATGAGCCAAGTAGAAAGTTCTTGGAGGAAATGCGAAAGATGGGTGAATGAGCCAAGTAGAAAGCGTTTGGAGGAAATGCGAGAGAAGGCTGAATGAGCCAAGCAGAAAGCGCTTGGAGGAAATTCACGAGAAAGGTGAATGGTCCAAGCAGAAAGCACTTGGAGGAAATTGAGAGAAGGCTGAATGAGCCAAGCAGAAAGCGCTTGGAGGAAATTCAAGAGAAGTGTGAATGGTCCAAGCAGAAAGCGCTTGGAGGAAATGAGAGAGAAGCGTGAATGAGCCAAGTAGAAACTTCTTGGAGGGAATTCCTGAGAAGGCTGAATGAGCCAAGCAGAAAGCGCTTGGAGGAAATTCACGAGAAAGGTGAATGATCCAAACAGAAAGCACTTGGAGGAAATGCGAGAGAAGGCTGAATGAGCCAAGCAGAAAGCACTTGGAAGAAATTCAAGAGAAAGGTGAATGGGCCAAGCAGAAAGCTCTTGGAGGAAATTCGAGAGAAGCTTGAATGATCCAAACAGAAAGCACTTGGACGAAATGCGAGAGAAGGCTGAATGAGCCAAGCAGAAAGCGCTTGGAGGAAATGTGAGACAAGTGTGAATGAGCCAGGAAAAAATCCTTTGGAGGAAATGTTAGAGAAGCGTGAATGAGGAAAGCAGAAAGCGGTTGCAGGAAATGCGAGGGAAGTGTGAATGAGCCAGCAGAAAGCGCTTGGTTGAAATGTGAGACAACTGTGAATGAGCGAAGCAGAAAGAACTTGGAGGCAATGTGGGAGAAGTGTGAATGAGCGTGGAGGAAATGCGAAAGACGGGGGAATGAGCCAAGTAGAAAGCGTTTGGAGGAAATGCGAGAGAAGGCTGAATGAGCCAAGCAGAAAGCGCTTGGAGGAAATGCGAGAGAAGGCTGAGTCAAGCAGAAAGTTTTTGGAGGAAATGCGAGAGAAGGCTGAATGGGCCAAGCAGAAAGCACTTGGAGGAAATGCGAGAGAAGGCTGAGTCAAGCAGAAAGCTTTTGGAGGAAATGCGAGAGAAGGCTGAATGAGCCAAGCAGAAAGCGCTTGGAGGAAATGGGAGAGAAGGCTGAGTCAAGCAGAAAGCACTTGGAGGAAATGCGAGAGAAGGCTGAGTCAAGCAGAAAGCTTTTGGAGGAAATGCGAGAGAAGGCTGAATGGGCCAAGCAGAAAGTTCTTGGAGGAAATGCGAAAGACAGGGGAATGAGCCAAGTAGAAAGTTCTTGGAGGAAATGCGAAAGATGGGTGAATGAGCCAAGTAGAAAGCGTTTGGAGGAAATGCGAGAGAAGGCTGAATGAGCCAAGCAGAAAGCGCTTGGAGGAAATTCACGAGAAAGGTGAATGGTCCAAGCACAAAGCACTTGGAGGAAATTGAGAGAAGGCTGAAGGAGCCAAGCAGAAAGCGCTTGGAGGAAATTCAAGAGAAGTGTGAATGGTCCAAGCAGAAAGCGCTTGGAGGAAATGAGAGAGAAGCGTGAATGAGCCAAGTAGAAACTTCTTGGAGGGAATTCCTGAGAAGGCTGAATGAGCCAAGCAGAAAGCGCTTGGAGGAAATTCACGAGAAAGGTGAATGATCCAAACAGAAAGCACTTGGAGGAAATGCGAGAGAAGGCTGAATGAGCCAAGCAGAAAGCTCTTGGAGGAAATTCGAGAGAAGCGTGAATGATCCAAACAGAAAGCACTTGGACGAAATGCGAGAGAAGGCTGAATGAGCCAAGCAGAAAGCACTTGGAGGAAATGTGAGACAAGTGTGAATGAGCCAGGAAGAAATCCTTTGGAGGAAATGTTAGAGAAGCGTGAATGAGGAAAGCAGAAAGCGGTTGCAGGAAATGCGAGGGAAGTGTGAATGAGCCAGCAGAAAGCGCTTGGTTGAAATGTGAGACAACTGTGAATGAGCGAAGCAGAAAGAACTTGGAGGCAATGTGGGAGAAGTGTGAATGAGCGTGGAGGAAATGCGAAAGACGGGGGAATGAGCCAAGTAGAAAGCGTTTGGAGGAAATGCGAGAGAAGGCTGAATGAGCCAAGCAGAAAGCGCTTGGAGGAAATTCAGGAGAAAGGTGAATGGTCCAAGCAGAAAGCACTTGGAGGAAATGTGAGAGAAGCGTGAATGAGCCAAGCAGAAAGTTCTTGGAGGAAATGCGAGAGAAGGCTGAATGAGCCAAGCAGAAAGCGCTTGGAGGAAATTCAAGAGAACTGTGAATGGTCCAAGCAGAAAGCGCTTGGAGGAAATGAGAGAGAAGCATGAATGAGCCAGGCAGAAAGTTCTTGGAGGAAATTCGAGAGAAGGCTGAATGAGCCAAGCAAAAAGCACTTGGATGAAATTCGAGAGAAGTGTGAATGATCCAAACTCAAAGCACTTGGAGGAAATGCCAGAGAAGGCAGAATGAGCCAAGCAGAAAGCGCTTGGAGGAAATTCAAGAGAAAGGTGAACGGTCCAAGCACAAAGCACTTGGAGGAAATGTGAGAGAAGCGTGAATGAGCCAAGCAGAAAGTTCTTGGAGGAAATTCGAGAGAAGTGTGAATGATCCAAACAGAAAGCACTTGGAGGAAATGCGAGAGAAGGCAGAATGAGCCAAATAGAAAGTTCTTGGAGGAAATTCGAGAGAAGGGTGAATGAGCCAAGCAGAAAGCGCTTAGAGGAAATTCAAGAGAAAGGTGAATGGTCCAAGCAGAAAGCGCATGGAGGAAATGTGAGAGAAGCGTGAATGAGCCAAGTAGAAAGTTCTTGGAGGAAATGCGAGAGAAGGCTGAATGGGCCAAGCAGAAAGCACTTGGAGGAAATGTGAGACAAGTGTGAATGAGCCAAGCAGAAATCGTTTGGAGGAAATGTGAGAGAAGGGTGAATGAGCCAGGCAGAAAGCGATTGGAGGAAATTCGAGAGAAGGGTGAATGAGCGAAGCAGAAAAAACTTGGAGGAACTGAGCGTGGAGGAAATGCGAAAGACAGGGGAATGAGCCTTGAAGGAACTGCGAGAGAAGGCTGAATGAGCCAAGCAAAAAGCACTTGGATGAAATTCAAGAGAAGGATGAATGGGCCAAGATGAATGGGCCAAGCAGAAAGCACTTGGAGGAAATGCGAGAGAAGGCTGAATGAGCCAAGCAGAAAGCCCTTGGAGGACATTCAAGAGAAGTGTGAATGGTCCAAGCAGAAAGTGCTTGGAGGAAATGTGAGAGAAGCGTCAATGAGCCAAGTAGAAAGTTCTTGGAGGAAATTCGAGAGAAGGGTGAATGAGCCAAGCAGAAAGCGCTTGGAGGAAATTCAAGAGAAAGGTGAATGGTCCAACCAGAAAGCGCTTGGAGGAAATGTGAGAGAAGCGTGAATCAGCCAAGCGCTTGGAGGAAATTGAAAAGAGACAGGTGAATGAGCCAAGCAAAAAGCGCTTGGAGGAAGTGCGAGAGAAGGCTGAATGGGCCAAGCAGAAAGCACTTGGAGGAAATGCGAGAGAAGGCTGAATGAGCCAAGCAGAAAGCCCTTGGAGGACATTCAAGAGAAGTGTGAATGGTCCAAGCAGAAAGTGCTTGGAGGAAATGTGAGAGAAGCGTCAATGAGCCAAGTAGAAAGTTCTTGAAGGAAATTCGAGAGAAGGGTGAATGAGACAAGCAGAAACTTCTTGGAGGAAATGCGAGAGAAGGCTGAATGAGCCAAGCAGAAAGCACTTGGAGGAAATTCAAGAGAAAGGTGAATGGTCCAAGCAGAAAGCACTTAGAGGAAATGTGAGAGAAGCGTGAATGAGCCAAGCAGAAAGCGCTTGGAGGAAATTCAAGAGAAGTGTGAATGATCCAAGCAGAAAGCGCTTGGAGGAAATGAGAGAGAAGCGTGAATGAGCCAAGTAGAAACTTCTTGGAGGGAATTCGTGAGAAGGCTGAATGAGCCAAGCAGAAAGCGCTTGGAGGAAATTCAGGAGAAAGGTGAATGATCCAAACAGAAAGCACTTGGACGAAATGCGAGAGAAGGCTGAATGAGCCAAGCAGAAAGCACTTGGATGAAATTCAAGAGAAAGGTGAATGGGCCAAGCAGAAAGCTCTTGGAGGAAATTCGAGAGAAGCGTGAATGATCCAAACAGAAAGCACTTGGACGAAATGCGAGAGAAGGCTGAATGAGCCAAGCAGAAAGCGCTTGGAGGAAATGTGAGACAAGTGTGAATGAGCCAAGCAGAAATCGTTTGGAGGAAATGTGAGAGAAGGGTGAATGAGCCAAGCAGAAAGCGCTTGGAGGAAATTCGAGAGGAGGGTGAATGAGCGAAGCAGAAAGAACTTGGAGGCAACGTGGGAGAAGTGTGAATGAGCATGGAGGAAATGCGAAAGATAGGGGAATGAGCCAAGTAGAAAGCCCTTGAAGGAACTGCGAGAGAAGGCTGAATGAGCCAAGCAGAAATCGTTTGGAGGAAATGTGAGAGAAGCGTGAATGAGCCAAGCAGAAAGTTCTTGGAGGAAATGCGAGAGAAGGCTGAATGAGCCAAGCAGAAAGCGCTTGGAGGAAATTCAAGAGAAGTGTGAATGGTCCAAGCAAAAAGCGCTTGGAGAAAATGAAAGAGAAGGCTGAATGAGCCAAGCAGAAAGCGCTTGGAGGAAATGGGAGAGAAGGCTGAGTCAAGCAGAAAGCACTTGGAGGAAATGCGAGAGAAGGCTGAGTCAAGCAGAAAGCTTTTGGAGGAAATGCGAGAGAAGGCTGAATGGGCCAAGCAGAAAGCACTTGGAGGAAATGCGAGAGAAGGCTGAGTCAAGCAGAAAGCTTTTGGAGGAAATGCGAGAGAAGGCTGAATGAGCCAAGCAGAAAGCGCTTGGAGGAAATGGGAGAGAAGGCTGAGTCAAGCAGAAAGCACTTGGAGGAAATGCGAGAGAAGGCTGAGTCAAGCAGAAAGCTTTTGGAGGAAATGCGAGAGAAGGCTGAATGGGCCAAGCAGAAAGTTCTTGGAGGAAATGCGAAAGACAGGGGAATGAGCCAAGTAGAAAGTTCTTGGAGGAAATGCGAAAGATGGGTGAATGAGCCAAGTAGAAAGCGTTTGGAGGAAATGCGAGAGAAGGCTGAATGAGCCAAGCAGAAAGCGCTTGGAGGAAATTCACGAGAAAGGTGAATGGTCCAAGCAGAAAGCACTTGGAGGAAATTGAGAGAAGGCTGAATGAGCCAAGCAGAAAGCGCTTGGAGGAAATTCAAGAGAAGTGTGAATGGTCCAAGCAGAAAGCGCTTGGAGGAAATGAGAGAGAAGCGTGAATGAGCCAAGTAGAAACTTCTTGGAGGGAATTCCTGAGAAGGCTGAATGAGCCAAGCAGAAAGCGCTTGGAGGAAATTCACGAGAAAGGTGAATGATCCAAACAGAAAGCACTTGGAGGAAATGCGAGAGAAGGCTGAATGAGCCAAGCAGAAAGCACTTGGATGAAATTCAAGAGAAAGGTGAATGGGCCAAGCAGAAAGCTCTTGGAGGAAATTCGAGAGAAGCTTGAATGATCCAAACAGAAAGCACTTGGACGAAATGCGAGAGAAGGCTGAATGAGCCAAGCAGAAAGCGCTTGGAGGAAATGTGAGACAAGTGTGAATGAGCCAGGAAGAAATCCTTTGGAGGAAATGTTAGAGAAGCGTGAATGAGGAAAGCAGAAAGCGGTTGCAGGAAATGCGAGGGAAGTGTGAATGAGCCAGCAGAAAGCGCTTGGTTGAAATGTGAGACAACTGTGAATGAGCGAAGCAGAAAGAACTTGGAGGCAATGTGGGAGAAGTGTGAATGAGCGTGGAGGAAATGCGAAAGACGGGGGAATGAGCCAAGTAGAAAGCGTTTGGAGGAAATGCGAGAGAAGGCTGAATGAGCCAAGCAGAAAGCGCTTGGAGGAAATGCGAGAGAAGGCTGAGTCAAGCAGAAAGTTTTTGGAGGAAATGCGAGAGAAGGCTGAATGGGCCAAGCAGAAAGCACTTGGAGGAAATGCGAGAGAAGGCTGAGTCAAGCAGAAAGCTTTTGGAGGAAATGCGAGAGAAGGCTGAATGAGCCAAGCAGAAAGCGCTTGGAGGAAATGGGAGAGAAGGCTGAGTCAAGCAGAAAGCACTTGGAGGAAATGCGAGAGAAGGCTGAGTCAAGCAGAAAGCTTTTGGAGGAAATGCGAGAGAAGGCTGAATGGGCCAAGCAGAAAGTTCTTGGAGGAAATGCGAAAGACAGGGGAATGAGCCAAGTAGAAAGTTCTTGGAGGAAATGCGAAAGATGGGTGAATGAGCCAAGTAGAAAGCGTTTGGAGGAAATGCGAGAGAAGGCTGAATGAGCCAAGCAGAAAGCGCTTGGAGGAAATTCACGAGAAAGGTGAATGGTCCAAGCACAAAGCACTTGGAGGAAATTGAGAGAAGGCTGAAGGAGCCAAGCAGAAAGCGCTTGGAGGAAATTCAAGAGAAGTGTGAATGGTCCAAGCAGAAAGCGCTTGGAGGAAATGAGAGAGAAGCGTGAATGAGCCAAGTAGAAACTTCTTGGAGGGAATTCCTGAGAAGGCTGAATGAGCCAAGCAGAAAGCGCTTGGAGGAAATTCACGAGAAAGGTGAATGATCCAAACAGAAAGCACTTGGAGGAAATGCGAGAGAAGGCTGAATGAGCCAAGCAGAAAGCACTTGGATGAAATTCAAGAGAAAGGTGAATGGGCCAAGCAGAAAGCTCTTGGAGGAAATTCGAGAGAAGCTTGAATGATCCAAACAGAAAGCACTTGGACGAAATGCGAGAGAAGGCTGAATGAGCCAAGCAGAAAGCGCTTGGAGGAAATGTGAGACAAGTGTGAATGAGCCAGGAAGAAATCCTTTGGAGGAAATGTTAGAGAAGCGTCAATGAGGAAAGCAGAAAGCGGTTGCAGGAAATGCGAGGGAAGTGTGAATGAGCCAGCAGAAAGCGCTTGGTTGAAATGTGAGACAACTGTGAATGAGCGAAGCAGAAAGAACTTGGAGGCAATGTGGGAGAAGTGTGAATGAGCGTGGAGGAAATGCGAAAGACGGGGGAATGAGCCAAGTAGAAAGCGTTTGGAGGAAATGCGAGAGAAGGCTGAATGAGCCAAGCAGAAAGCGCTTGGAGGAAATGCGAGAGAAGGCTGAGTCAAGCAGAAAGTTTTTGGAGGAAATGCGAGAGAAGGCTGAATGGGCCAAGCAGAAAGCACTTGGAGGAAATGCGAGAGAAGGCTGAGTCAAGCAGAAAGCTTTTGGAGGAAATGCGAGAGAAGGCTGAATGAGCCAAGCAGAAAGCGCTTGGAGGAAATGGGAGAGAAGGCTGAGTCAAGCAGAAAGCACTTGGAGGAAATGCGAGAGAAGGCTGAGTCAAGCAGAAAGCTTTTGGAGGAAATGCGAGAGAAGGCTGAATGGGCCAAGCAGAAAGTTCTTGGAGGAAATGCGAAAGACAGGGGAATGAGCCAAGTAGAAAGTTCTTGGAGGAAATGCGAAAGATGGGTGAATGAGCCAAGTAGAAAGCGTTTGGAGGAAATGCGAGAGAAGGCTGAATGAGCCAAGCAGAAAGCGCTTGGAGGAAATTCACGAGAAAGGTGAATGGTCCAAGCACAAAGCACTTGGAGGAAATTGAGAGAAGGCTGAAGGAGCCAAGCAGAAAGCGCTTGGAGGAAATTCAAGAGAAGTGTGAATGGTCCAAGCAGAAAGCGCTTGGAGGAAATGAGAGAGAAGCGTGAATGAGCCAAGTAGAAACTTCTTGGAGGGAATTCCTGAGAAGGCTGAATGAGCCAAGCAGAAAGCGCTTGGAGGAAATTCACGAGAAAGGTGAATGATCCAAACAGAAAGCACTTGGAGGAAATGCGAGAGAAGGCTGAATGAGCCAAGCAGAAAGCACTTGGATGAAATTCAAGAGAAAGGTGAATGGGCCAAGCAGAAAGCTCTTGGAGGAAATTCGAGAGAAGCGTGAATGATCCAAACAGAAAGCACTTGGACGAAATGCGAGAGAAGGCTGAATGAGCCAAGCAGAAAGCACTTGGAGGAAATGTGAGACAAGTGTGAATGAGCCAGGAAGAAATCCTTTGGAGGAAATGTTAGAGAAGCGTGAATGAGGAAAGCAGAAAGCGGTTGCAGGAAATGCGAGGGAAGTGTGAATGAGCCAGCAGAAAGCGCTTGGTTGAAATGTGAGACAACTGTGAATGAGCGAAGCAGAAAGAACTTGGAGGCAATGTGGGAGAAGTGTGAATGAGCGTGGAGGAAATGCGAAAGACGGGGGAATGAGCCAAGTAGAAAGCGTTTGGAGGAAATGCGAGAGAAGGCTGAATGAGCCAAGCAGAAAGCGCTTGGAGGAAATTCAGGAGAAAGGTGAATGGTCCAAGCAGAAAGCACTTGGAGGAAATGTGAGAGAAGCGTGAATGAGCCAAGCAGAAAGTTCTTGGAGGAAATGCGAGAGAAGGCTGAATGAGCCAAGCAGAAAGCGCTTGGAGGAAATTCAAGAGAACTGTGAATGGTCCAAGCAGAAAGCGCTTGGAGGAAATGAGAGAGAAGCATGAATGAGCCAGGCAGAAAGTTCTTGGAGGAAATTCGAGAGAAGGCTGAATGAGCCAAGCAAAAAGCACTTGGATGAAATTCGAGAGAAGTGTGAATGATCCAAACTCAAAGCACTTGGAGGAAATGCCAGAGAAGGCAGAATGAGCCAAGCAGAAAGCGCTTGGAGGAAATTCAAGAGAAAGGTGAACGGTCCAAGCACAAAGCACTTGGAGGAAATGTGAGAGAAGCGTGAATGAGCCAAGCAGAAAGTTCTTGGAGGAAATTCGAGAGAAGTGTGAATGATCCAAACAGAAAGCACTTGGAGGAAATGCGAGAGAAGGCAGAATGAGCCAAATAGAAAGTTCTTGGAGGAAATTCGAGAGAAGGGTGAATGAGCCAAGCAGAAAGCGCTTAGAGGAAATTCAAGAGAAAGGTGAATGGTCCAAGCAGAAAGCGCATGGAGGAAATGTGAGAGAATCGTGAATGAGCCAAGTAGAAAGTTCTTGGAGGAAATGCGAGAGAAGGCTGAATGGGCCAAGCAGAAAGCACTTGGAGGAAATGTGAGACAAGTGTGAATGAGCCAAGCAGAAATCGTTTGGAGGAAATGTGAGAGAAGGGTGAATGAGCCAGGCAGAAAGCGATTGGAGGAAATTCGAGAGAAGGGTGAATGAGCGAAGCAGAAAAAACTTGGAGGAACTGAGCGTGGAGGAAATGCGAAAGACAGGGGAATGAGCCTTGAAGGAACTGCGAGAGAAGGCTGAATGAGCCAAGCAAAAAGCACTTGGATGAAATTCAAGAGAAGGATGAATGGGCCAAGATGAATGGGCCAAGCAGAAAGCACTTGGAGGAAATGCGAGAGAAGGCTGAATGAGCCAAGCAGAAAGCCCTTGGAGGACATTCAAGAGAAGTGTGAATGGTCCAAGCAGAAAGTGCTTGGAGGAAATGTGAGAGAAGCGTCAATGAGCCAAGTAGAAAGTTCTTGGAGGAAATTCGAGAGAAGGGTGAATGAGCCAAGCAGAAAGCGCTTGGAGGAAATTCAAGAGAAAGGTGAATGGTCCAACCAGAAAGCGCTTGGAGGAAATGTGAGAGAAGCGTGAATCAGCCAAGCGCTTGGAGGAAATTGAAAAGAGACAGGTGAATGAGCCAAGCAAAAAGCGCTTGGAGGAAGTGCGAGAGAAGGCTGAATGGGCCAAGCAGAAAGCACTTGGAGGAAATGCGAGAGAAGGCTGAATGAGCCAAGCAGAAAGCCCTTGGAGGACATTCAAGAGAAGTGTGAATGGTCCAAGCAGAAAGTGCTTGGAGGAAATGTGAGAGAAGCGTCAATGAGCCAAGTAGAAAGTTCTTGAAGGAAATTCGAGAGAAGGGTGAATGAGACAAGCAGAAAGCGCTTGGAGGAAATTCGAGAGAAGGGTGAATGAGCCAAGAAGAAATCGCTTGGAGGAAATGTGAGAGAAGCGTGAATCAGCCAAGCGCTTGGAGGAAATTGAAAAGAGACAGGTGAATGAGCCAAGCAGAAAGCGCTTGGAGGAAGTGCGATAGAAGGCTGAATGGGCCAAGCAGAAAGCACTTGGAGGAAATGCGAGAGAAGGCTGAATGAGCCAAGCAGAAAGCGCTTGGAGGAAATTCAAGAGAAAGGTGAATGGTCCAAGCAGAAAGAGCTTGGAGGAAATGCAAGAGAAGGCTGAATGAGCCAAGCAGAAAGCGCTTGGAGGAAATGCTAGAGAAGGGTGAATGAGCCAAGAAGAAATCGCTTGGAGGACATGTGAGAGAAGCATGAATCAGCCAAGAGCTTGGAGGAAATTGAAAAGAGACAGGTGAATGAGCCAAGCAGAAAGCGCTTGGAGGAAGTGCGAGAGAAGGCTGAATGAGCCAAGCAGAAAGCGCTTGGAGGAAATTCAAGATAAAGGTGAATGGGCCAAGCAGAAAGCGGTTGGAGGAAATGTGAGAGAAGCGTAAATGAGACAAGCAGAAAGCGCTTGGAGGAAATTCGAGAGAAGGGTGAATGAGCGAAGCAGAAAGAACTTGGAGGCAATGTGGGAGAAGTGTGAATGATCCAAACAGAAAGCACTTGGAGGAAATGCGAGAGAAGGCTGAATAAGCCAAGCAGAAAGCGCTTGGAAGAAATGCGAGAGAAGGCTGAATGAGCCAAGCAGAAAGCGCTTGGAGGAAATTCAAGACAAAGGTGAATGGGCCAAGCAGAAAGCGCTTGGAGGAAATTCCAGAGAAGGGTGAATGAGCTAAGCAGAAAGAACTTGGAGGCAATGTGGGAGAAGTGTGAATGAGCGTGGAGGAAATGCGAAAGAAAGGGGAATGAGCCAAGTAGAAAGCCCTTGAAGGAACTGCGAGATTAGGCTGAATGAGCCAAGCAGAAAGCACTTGAAGGTAATGGGAGAGAAGGCTGAGTCAAGCAGAAAGCACTTGGAGGAAATGTGAGAGAGAGGTGAATGAGCCAAGAAGAAAGCGTTTGGAGGAAATGCGAGAGAAGGGTGAATGAGGCAAGCAGAAAGCATTTGGAGGAAATGCCAGAGAAGGGTGAATGAGCCAAGAAGAAAGCACTTGGAGGAAATGCGAGCGAAGGTTGAATGGGCCAAGCAGAAAGCTCTTGGAGGAAATGTGAGAGAAGCGTGAATGAGCCAAGTAGAAAGTTCTTGGAGGAAATGCGAGAGAAGGCTGAATGGGCCAAGTAGAAAGCCCTTGAAGGAACTGCGAGAGAAGGCTGAATGAGCCAAGCAGAAATCGTTTGGAGGAAATGTGAGAGAGAGGTGAATGAGCCAAGAAGAAAGCCTTTGGAGGAAATGCGAGAGAAGGGTGAATGAGCCAAGCAGAAAGCACTTGGAGGAAATGTGAGACAAGTGTGAATGAGCCAAGCAGAAATCGTTTGGAGGAAATGTGAGAGAAGGGTGAATGAGCCAAGCAGAAAGCGATTGGAGGAAATCAAATGTTAGAGAAGCGTGAATGAGGAAAGCAGAAAGCGCTTGGAGGAAATGCAAGAGAAGGCTGAGCCAAGCAGAATGCGGTTGGAGTAAATGAGAGAGACGGGTGAATGAGCCAAGCAGAAAGCGCTTGGAGGAACTGCGAGAGAAGCCTGAATGAGCCAAGCAGAAAGCGCTTGAAGGTAATGTTAGAGAAGGCTGAGGCAAGCAGAAAGCGCTTGGAGGAATTGCGAGAGAAGGCTGAGTCAAGCAGAAAGCGGTTGGAGTAAATTCGAGAGATGGGTGAATGCGGCAAGCAGAAAGCATTTGGAGGAAATGCCAGAGAAGGGTGAATGAGCCAAGCAGAAAGCACTTGGAGGAAATGTGAGAGAAGCGTGAATGAGCCAAGTAGAAAGTTCTTGGAGGAAATGCGAGAGAAGGCTGAATGGGCCAAGCAGAAAGCACTTGGAGGAAATGTGAGACAAGTGTGAATGAGCCAAGCAGAAAGCGGTTGCAGGAAATGCGAAGGAAGTGTGAATGAGCCAAGCAGAAAGCGCTTGGAGGAAATTCAAGAGAAGTGTGAATGGTCCAAGCAGAAAGTGCTTGGAGGAAATGTGAGAGAAGCGTGAATGAGCCAAGCAGAAAGTTCTTGGAGGGAATTCGAGAGAAGGGTGAATGAGCCAAGCAGAAAGTTCTTGGCGGAAATTCGAGAGAAGGCTGAATGAGCCAAGCAGAAAGCGCTTGGAGGAAATTCAAGAGAAAGGTGAATGGTCCAAGCAGAAAGCGCTTGGAGGAAATGTGAGAGAAGCCTGAATGAACCAAGCAGAAAGTTCTTGGATGGAATTCGAGAGAAGGCTGAATGAGCCAAGCAAAAAGCACTTGGAAGAAATTCAAGAGAAAGGTGAATGGGCCAAGCAGAAAGCACTTGGAGGAAATGCGAGAGAAGGCTGAATGAGCCAAGCAGAAAGCGCTTGGAGGAAATTCACCAGAAAGGTGAATGGTCCAAGCAGAAAGCCCTTGGAGGAATTGCGAGAGAAGGCTGAGTCAAGCAGAAAGCGGTTGGAGTAAATTCGAGAGAAGGGTGAATGAGGCAAGCAGAAAGCATTTGGAGGAAATGCCAGAGAAGGGTGAATGAGCCAAGCAGAAAGCACTTGGAGGAAATGTGAGAGAAGCATGAATGATCCAAGCAGAAAGTTCTTGGAGGAAATTCAAGAGAAGTGTGAATGATCCAAACAGAAAGCTCTTGGTGGAAATGTGAGAGAAGCGTGAATGAGCCAAGTAGAAAGTTCTTGGAGGAAATGCGAGAGAAGGCTGAATGGGCCAAGCAGAAAGCACTTGGAGGAAATGTGAGACAAGTGTGAATGAGCCAAGCAGAAAGCGGTTGCAGGAAATGCGAAGGAAGTGTGAATGAACCAGCAGAAAGCGCTTGGATGAAATGTGAGAGAACTGTGAATGAGCGAAGCAGAAAGAACTTGGAGGCAATGTGGGAGAAGTGTGAATGAGCGTGGAGGAAATGCGAAAGACAGGGGAATGAGCCAAGTAGAAAGCTCTTGAAGGAACTGCGAGAGAAGGCTGAATGGGCCAAGCAGAAAGCACTTGGAGCAAATGTGAGAGAAGCGTGAATAAGCCAAGCAGAAACTTCTTGGAGGAAATGCGAGAGAAGGCTGAATGAGCCAAGCAGAAAGCACTTGGAGGAAATTCAAGAGAAAGGTGAATGGTCCAAGCAGAAAGCACTTAGAGGAAATGTGAGAGAAGCGTGAATGAGCCAAGCAGAAAGCTCTTGGAGGAAATTCAAGAGAAAGGTGAATGCTCCAACCCGAAAGCGCTTAGAAGAAATGTGAGAGAAGCTTGAATGAGCCAAGCAGAAACCGCTTGGAGGAAATGCGAGAGAAGGCTGAATGAGCCAAGCAGAAAGCGATTGGAGGAAATGTTAGAGAAGCGTGAATGAGGAAAGCAGAAAGCGGTTGGAGTAAATGAGAGAGACGGGTGAATGAGCCAAGCAGAAAGCGCTTGGAGGAACTGCAAGAGAAGCCTGAATGAGCCAAGCTGAAAGCGCTTGAAGGTAATGTGAGAGAAGGCTGAGCCAAGCAGAAAGCACTTGGAGGAAATTCAAGAGAAAGGTGACCGGTCCAACCAGAAAGCGCTTGAAGGTAATGTGAGAGAAGCGTGAATGAGCCAAGTAGAAAGTTCTTGGAGGAAATTCGAGAGAAGGGTGAATGAGCGAAGCAGAAAGAACTTGGAGGCAATGTGGGAGAAGTGTGAATGAGCGTGGAGGAAATGCGAAAGACAGGGGAATGAGCCAAGTAGAAAGCTCTTGAAGGAACTGCTAGAGAAGGCTGAATGAGCCAAGCAAAAAGCACTTGGAAGAAATTCAAGAGAAAGGTGAATGGGCCAAGCAGAAAGCGTTTGGAGGAAATGCGAAAGACGGGATAATGAGCCAAGTAGAAAGCTCTTGAAGGAACTGCGAGAGAAGGCTGAATGAGCCAAGCAAAAAGCACTTGGAAGAAATTCAATAGAAAGGTGAATGGGCCAAGCAGAAAGCACTTGGAGGAAATGCGAGAGAAGGCTGAATGAGCCAAGCAGAAAGCACTTGGAGGAAATGTGAGACAAGTGTGAATGAGCCAGGCAGAAATCCTTTGGAGGAAATGTTAGAGAAGCGTGAATGAGGAAAGCAGAAAGCTGTTGCAGGAAATGCGAGGGAAGTTTGAAGGAGCCAGCAGAAAGCTCTTGGTTGAAATATGAGAGAACAGTGAATGAGCGAAGCAGAAAGAACTTGGAGGCAATGTGGGAGAAGTGTGAATGAGCGTGGAGGAAATGCGAAAGATGGCTGAATGAGCCAAGCAGAAAGCGCTTGGAGGAAATTCACGAGAAAGGTGAATGGTCCAAGCAGAAAGCACTTGGAGGAAATGTGAGAGAAGGCTGAATGAGCCAAGCAGAAAGCGCTTGGAGGAAATTTAAGAGAAAGGTGAATGGTCCAAGCAGAAAGCACTTGGAGGAAATGTGAGAGAAGGCTGAATGGTCCAAGCAGAAAGCGCTTGGAGGAAATGAGAGAGAAGCATGAATGAGCCAAGTAGAAAGTTCTTGGAGGGAATTCGGGAGAAGGGTGAATGAGCGAAGCAGAAAGAACTTGGAGGCAACGTGGGAGAAGTGTGAATGAGCCTGGAGGAAATGCGAAAGATGGGTGAATGAGCCAAGCAAAAAGCACTTGGATGAAATTCAAGAGAAAGGTGAATGAGCCAAGCAGAAAGCACTTGGAGGAAATTCATGAGAAAGGTGAATGGTCCAAGCAGAAAGCACTTGGAGGGAATGTGAGAGAAGCTTGAATGAGCCAAGTAGAAAGTTCTTGGAGGAAATGCGAGAGAAGGCTGAATGGGTCAAGGAGAAAGCACTTGGAGGAAATGTGAGACAAGTGTGAATGAGCCAAGCAGAAATCGTTTGGAGGAAATGTGAGAGAAGCGTGAATGAGCCAAGCAGAAAGTTCTTGGAGGAAATGCGAGAGAAGGCTGAATGAGCCAAGCAGAAAGCGCTTGGAGGAAATTCAAGAGAAGTGTGAATGGTCCAAGCAGAAAGCGCTTGGAGAAAATGAAAGAGAAGGCTGAATGAGCCAAGCAGAAAGCGCTTGGAGGAAATGGGAGAGAAGGCTGAGTCAAGCAGAAAGCACTTGGAGGAAATGCGAGAGAAGGCTGAGTCAAGCAGAAAGCTTTTGGAGGAAATGCGAGAGAAGGCTGAATGGGCCAAGCAGAAAGCACTTGGAGGAAATGTGAGAGAAGGCTGAGTCAAGCAGAAAGCACTTGGAGGAAATGCGAGAGAAGGCTGAGTCAAGCAGAAAGCTTTTGGAGGAAATGCGAGAGAAGGCTGAATGAGCCAAGCAAAAAGCGCTTGGAGGAAATGGGAGAGAAGGCTGAGTCAAGCAGAAAGCACTTGGAGGAAATGCCAGAGAAGGCTGAGTCAAGCAGAAAGCTTTTGGAGGAAATGCGAGAGAAGGCTGAATGAGCCAAGCAAAAAGCGCTTGGAGGAAATGGGAGAGAAGGCTGAGTCAAGCAGAAAGCACTTGGAGGAAATGCGAGAGAAGGCTGAGTCAAGCAGAAAGCTTTTGGAGGAAATGCGAGAGAAGGCTGAATGAGCCAAGCAGAAAGCGCTTGGAGGAAATTCAAGAGAAGTGTGAATGGTCCAAGCAAAAAGCGCTTGGAGAAAATGAAAGAGAAGGCTGAATGAGCCAAGCAGAAAGCGCTTGGAGGAAATGGGAGAGAAGGCTGAGTCAAGCAGAAAGCACTTGGAGGAAATGCGAGAGAAGGCTGAGTCAAGCAGAAAGCTTTTGGAGGAAATGCGAGAGAAGGCTGAATGGGCCAAGCAGAAAGCACTTGGAGGAAATGCGAGAGAAGGCTGAGTCAAGCAGAAAGCTTTTGGAGGAAATGCGAGAGAAGGCTGAATGAGCCAAGCAGAAAGCGCTTGGAGGAAATGGGAGAGAAGGCTGAGTCAAGCAGAAAGCACTTGGAGGAAATGCGAGAGAAGGCTGAGTCAAGCAGAAAGCTTTTGGAGGAAATGCGAGAGAAGGCTGAATGGGCCAAGCAGAAAGTTCTTGGAGGAAATGCGAAAGACAGGGGAATGAGCCAAGTAGAAAGTTCTTGGAGGAAATGCGAAAGATGGGTGAATGAGCCAAGTAGAAAGCGTTTGGAGGAAATGCGAGAGAAGGCTGAATGAGCCAAGCAGAAAGCGCTTGGAGGAAATTCACGAGAAAGGTGAATGGTCCAAGCAGAAAGCACTTGGAGGAAATTGAGAGAAGGCTGAATGAGCCAAGCAGAAAGCGCTTGGAGGAAATTCAAGAGAAGTGTGAATGGTCCAAGCAGAAAGCGCTTGGAGGAAATGAGAGAGAAGCGTGAATGAGCCAAGTAGAAACTTCTTGGAGGGAATTCCTGAGAAGGCTGAATGAGCCAAGCAGAAAGCGCTTGGAGGAAATTCACGAGAAAGGTGAATGATCCAAACAGAAAGCACTTGGAGGAAATGCGAGAGAAGGCTGAATGAGCCAAGCAGAAAGCACTTGGATGAAATTCAAGAGAAAGGTGAATGGGCCAAGCAGAAAGCTCTTGGAGGAAATTCGAGAGAAGCTTGAATGATCCAAACAGAAAGCACTTGGACGAAATGCGAGAGAAGGCTGAATGAGCCAAGCAGAAAGCGCTTGGAGGAAATGTGAGACAAGTGTGAATGAGCCAGGAAGAAATCCTTTGGAGGAAATGTTAGAGAAGCGTGAATGAGGAAAGCAGAAAGCGGTTGCAGGAAATGCGAGGGAAGTGTGAATGAGCCAGCAGAAAGCGCTTGGTTGAAATGTGAGACAACTGTGAATGAGCGAAGCAGAAAGAACTTGGAGGCAATGTGGGAGAAGTGTGAATGAGCGTGGAGGAAATGCGAAAGACGGGGGAATGAGCCAAGTAGAAAGCGTTTGGAGGAAATGCGAGAGAAGGCTGAATGAGCCAAGCAGAAAGCGCTTGGAGGAAATGCGAGAGAAGGCTGAGTCAAGCAGAAAGTTTTTGGAGGAAATGCGAGAGAAGGCTGAATGGGCCAAGCAGAAAGCACTTGGAGGAAATGCGAGAGAAGGCTGAGTCAAGCAGAAAGCTTTTGGAGGAAATGCGAGAGAAGGCTGAATGAGCCAAGCAGAAAGCGCTTGGAGGAAATGGGAGAGAAGGCTGAGTCAAGCAGAAAGCACTTGGAGGAAATGCGAGAGAAGGCTGAGTCAAGCAGAAAGCTTTTGGAGGAAATGCGAGAGAAGGCTGAATGGGCCAAGCAGAAAGTTCTTGGAGGAAATGCGAAAGACAGGGGAATGAGCCAAGTAGAAAGTTCTTGGAGGAAATGCGAAAGATGGGTGAATGAGCCAAGTAGAAAGCGTTTGGAGGAAATGCGAGAGAAGGCTGAATGAGCCAAGCAGAAAGCGCTTGGAGGAAATTCACGAGAAAGGTGAATGGTCCAAGCACAAAGCACTTGGAGGAAATTGAGAGAAGGCTGAAGGAGCCAAGCAGAAAGCGCTTGGAGGAAATTCAAGAGAAGTGTGAATGGTCCAAGCAGAAAGCGCTTGGAGGAAATGAGAGAGAAGCGTGAATGAGCCAAGTAGAAACTTCTTGGAGGGAATTCCTGAGAAGGCTGAATGAGCCAAGCAGAAAGCGCTTGGAGGAAATTCACGAGAAAGGTGAATGATCCAAACAGAAAGCACTTGGAGGAAATGCGAGAGAAGGCTGAATGAGCCAAGCAGAAAGCACTTGGATGAAATTCAAGAGAAAGGTGAATGGGCCAAGCAGAAAGCTCTTGGAGGAAATTCGAGAGAAGCTTGAATGATCCAAACAGAAAGCACTTGGACGAAATGCGAGAGAAGGCTGAATGAGCCAAGCAGAAAGCGCTTGGAGGAAATGTGAGACAAGTGTGAATGAGCCAGGAAGAAATCCTTTGGAGGAAATGTTAGAGAAGCGTCAATGAGGAAAGCAGAAAGCGGTTGCAGGAAATGCGAGGGAAGTGTGAATGAGCCAGCAGAAAGCGCTTGGTTGAAATGTGAGACAACTGTGAATGAGCGAAGCAGAAAGAACTTGGAGGCAATGTGGGAGAAGTGTGAATGAGCGTGGAGGAAATGCGAAAGACGGGGGAATGAGCCAAGTAGAAAGCGTTTGGAGGAAATGCGAGAGAAGGCTGAATGAGCCAAGCAGAAAGCGCTTGGAGGAAATGCGAGAGAAGGCTGAGTCAAGCAGAAAGTTTTTGGAGGAAATGCGAGAGAAGGCTGAATGGGCCAAGCAGAAAGCACTTGGAGGAAATGCGAGAGAAGGCTGAGTCAAGCAGAAAGCTTTTGGAGGAAATGCGAGAGAAGGCTGAATGAGCCAAGCAGAAAGCGCTTGGAGGAAATGGGAGAGAAGGCTGAGTCAAGCAGAAAGCACTTGGAGGAAATGCGAGAGAAGGCTGAGTCAAGCAGAAAGCTTTTGGAGGAAATGCGAGAGAAGGCTGAATGGGCCAAGCAGAAAGTTCTTGGAGGAAATGCGAAAGACAGGGGAATGAGCCAAGTAGAAAGTTCTTGGAGGAAATGCGAAAGATGGGTGAATGAGCCAAGTAGAAAGCGTTTGGAGGAAATGCGAGAGAAGGCTGAATGAGCCAAGCAGAAAGCGCTTGGAGGAAATTCACGAGAAAGGTGAATGGTCCAAGCACAAAGCACTTGGAGGAAATTGAGAGAAGGCTGAAGGAGCCAAGCAGAAAGCGCTTGGAGGAAATTCAAGAGAAGTGTGAATGGTCCAAGCAGAAAGCGCTTGGAGGAAATGAGAGAGAAGCGTGAATGAGCCAAGTAGAAACTTCTTGGAGGGAATTCCTGAGAAGGCTGAATGAGCCAAGCAGAAAGCGCTTGGAGGAAATTCACGAGAAAGGTGAATGATCCAAACAGAAAGCACTTGGAGGAAATGCGAGAGAAGGCTGAATGAGCCAAGCAGAAAGCACTTGGATGAAATTCAAGAGAAAGGTGAATGGGCCAAGCAGAAAGCTCTTGGAGGAAATTCGAGAGAAGCGTGAATGATCCAAACAGAAAGCACTTGGACGAAATGCGAGAGAAGGCTGAATGAGCCAAGCAGAAAGCACTTGGAGGAAATGTGAGACAAGTGTGAATGAGCCAGGAAGAAATCCTTTGGAGGAAATGTTAGAGAAGCGTGAATGAGGAAAGCAGAAAGCGGTTGCAGGAAATGCGAGGGAAGTGTGAATGAGCCAGCAGAAAGCGCTTGGTTGAAATGTGAGACAACTGTGAATGAGCGAAGCAGAAAGAACTTGGAGGCAATGTGGGAGAAGTGTGAATGAGCGTGGAGGAAATGCGAAAGACGGGGGAATGAGCCAAGTAGAAAGCGTTTGGAGGAAATGCGAGAGAAGGCTGAATGAGCCAAGCAGAAAGCGCTTGGAGGAAATTCAGGAGAAAGGTGAATGGTCCAAGCAGAAAGCACTTGGAGGAAATGTGAGAGAAGCGTGAATGAGCCAAGCAGAAAGTTCTTGGAGGAAATGCGAGAGAAGGCTGAATGAGCCAAGCAGAAAGCGCTTGGAGGAAATTCAAGAGAACTGTGAATGGTCCAAGCAGAAAGCGCTTGGAGGAAATGAGAGAGAAGCATGAATGAGCCAGGCAGAAAGTTCTTGGAGGAAATTCGAGAGAAGGCTGAATGAGCCAAGCAAAAAGCACTTGGATGAAATTCGAGAGAAGTGTGAATGATCCAAACTCAAAGCACTTGGAGGAAATGCCAGAGAAGGCAGAATGAGCCAAGCAGAAAGCGCTTGGAGGAAATTCAAGAGAAAGGTGAACGGTCCAAGCACAAAGCACTTGGAGGAAATGTGAGAGAAGCGTGAATGAGCCAAGCAGAAAGTTCTTGGAGGAAATTCGAGAGAAGTGTGAATGATCCAAACAGAAAGCACTTGGAGGAAATGCGAGAGAAGGCAGAATGAGCCAAATAGAAAGTTCTTGGAGGAAATTCGAGAGAAGGGTGAATGAGCCAAGCAGAAAGCGCTTAGAGGAAATTCAAGAGAAAGGTGAATGGTCCAAGCAGAAAGCGCATGGAGGAAATGTGAGAGAATCGTGAATGAGCCAAGTAGAAAGTTCTTGGAGGAAATGCGAGAGAAGGCTGAATGGGCCAAGCAGAAAGCACTTGGAGGAAATGTGAGACAAGTGTGAATGAGCCAAGCAGAAATCGTTTGGAGGAAATGTGAGAGAAGGGTGAATGAGCCAGGCAGAAAGCGATTGGAGGAAATTCGAGAGAAGGGTGAATGAGCGAAGCAGAAAAAACTTGGAGGAACTGAGCGTGGAGGAAATGCGAAAGACAGGGGAATGAGCCTTGAAGGAACTGCGAGAGAAGGCTGAATGAGCCAAGCAAAAAGCACTTGGATGAAATTCAAGAGAAGGATGAATGGGCCAAGATGAATGGGCCAAGCAGAAAGCACTTGGAGGAAATGCGAGAGAAGGCTGAATGAGCCAAGCAGAAAGCCCTTGGAGGACATTCAAGAGAAGTGTGAATGGTCCAAGCAGAAAGTGCTTGGAGGAAATGTGAGAGAAGCGTCAATGAGCCAAGTAGAAAGTTCTTGGAGGAAATTCGAGAGAAGGGTGAATGAGCCAAGCAGAAAGCGCTTGGAGGAAATTCAAGAGAAAGGTGAATGGTCCAACCAGAAAGCGCTTGGAGGAAATGTGAGAGAAGCGTGAATCAGCCAAGCGCTTGGAGGAAATTGAAAAGAGACAGGTGAATGAGCCAAGCAAAAAGCGCTTGGAGGAAGTGCGAGAGAAGGCTGAATGGGCCAAGCAGAAAGCACTTGGAGGAAATGCGAGAGAAGGCTGAATGAGCCAAGCAGAAAGCCCTTGGAGGACATTCAAGAGAAGTGTGAATGGTCCAAGCAGAAAGTGCTTGGAGGAAATGTGAGAGAAGCGTCAATGAGCCAAGTAGAAAGTTCTTGAAGGAAATTCGAGAGAAGGGTGAATGAGACAAGCAGAAAGCGCTTGGAGGAAATTCGAGAGAAGGGTGAATGAGCCAAGAAGAAATCGCTTGGAGGAAATGTGAGAGAAGCGTGAATCAGCCAAGCGCTTGGAGGAAATTGAAAAGAGACAGGTGAATGAGCCAAGCAGAAAGCGCTTGGAGGAAGTGCGATAGAAGGCTGAATGGGCCAAGCAGAAAGCACTTGGAGGAAATGCGAGAGAAGGCTGAATGAGCCAAGCAGAAAGCGCTTGGAGGAAATTCAAGAGAAAGGTGAATGGTCCAAGCAGAAAGAGCTTGGAGGAAATGCAAGAGAAGGCTGAATGAGCCAAGCAGAAAGCGCTTGGAGGAAATGCTAGAGAAGGGTGAATGAGCCAAGAAGAAATCGCTTGGAGGACATGTGAGAGAAGCATGAATCAGCCAAGAGCTTGGAGGAAATTGAAAAGAGACAGGTGAATGAGCCAAGCAGAAAGCGCTTGGAGGAAGTGCGAGAGAAGGCTGAATGAGCCAAGCAGAAAGCGCTTGGAGGAAATTCAAGATAAAGGTGAATGGGCCAAGCAGAAAGCGGTTGGAGGAAATGTGAGAGAAGCGTAAATGAGACAAGCAGAAAGCGCTTGGAGGAAATTCGAGAGAAGGGTGAATGAGCGAAGCAGAAAGAACTTGGAGGCAATGTGGGAGAAGTGTGAATGATCCAAACAGAAAGCACTTGGAGGAAATGCGAGAGAAGGCTGAATAAGCCAAGCAGAAAGCGCTTGGAAGAAATGCGAGAGAAGGCTGAATGAGCCAAGCAGAAAGCGCTTGGAGGAAATTCAAGACAAAGGTGAATGGGCCAAGCAGAAAGCGCTTGGAGGAAATTCCAGAGAAGGGTGAATGAGCTAAGCAGAAAGAACTTGGAGGCAATGTGGGAGAAGTGTGAATGAGCGTGGAGGAAATGCGAAAGAAAGGGGAATGAGCCAAGTAGAAAGCCCTTGAAGGAACTGCGAGATTAGGCTGAATGAGCCAAGCAGAAAGCACTTGAAGGTAATGGGAGAGAAGGCTGAGTCAAGCAGAAAGCACTTGGAGGAAATGTGAGAGAGAGGTGAATGAGCCAAGAAGAAAGCGTTTGGAGGAAATGCGAGAGAAGGGTGAATGAGGCAAGCAGAAAGCATTTGGAGGAAATGCCAGAGAAGGGTGAATGAGCCAAGAAGAAAGCACTTGGAGGAAATGCGAGCGAAGGTTGAATGGGCCAAGCAGAAAGCTCTTGGAGGAAATGTGAGAGAAGCGTGAATGAGCCAAGTAGAAAGTTCTTGGAGGAAATGCGAGAGAAGGCTGAATGGGCCAAGTAGAAAGCCCTTGAAGGAACTGCGAGAGAAGGCTGAATGAGCCAAGCAGAAATCGTTTGGAGGAAATGTGAGAGAGAGGTGAATGAGCCAAGAAGAAAGCCTTTGGAGGAAATGCGAGAGAAGGGTGAATGAGCCAAGCAGAAAGCACTTGGAGGAAATGTGAGACAAGTGTGAATGAGCCAAGCAGAAATCGTTTGGAGGAAATGTGAGAGAAGGGTGAATGAGCCAAGCAGAAAGCGATTGGAGGAAATCAAATGTTAGAGAAGCGTGAATGAGGAAAGCAGAAAGCGCTTGGAGGAAATGCAAGAGAAGGCTGAGCCAAGCAGAATGCGGTTGGAGTAAATGAGAGAGACGGGTGAATGAGCCAAGCAGAAAGCGCTTGGAGGAACTGCGAGAGAAGCCTGAATGAGCCAAGCAGAAAGCGCTTGAAGGTAATGTTAGAGAAGGCTGAGGCAAGCAGAAAGCGCTTGGAGGAATTGCGAGAGAAGGCTGAGTCAAGCAGAAAGCGGTTGGAGTAAATTCGAGAGATGGGTGAATGCGGCAAGCAGAAAGCATTTGGAGGAAATGCCAGAGAAGGGTGAATGAGCCAAGCAGAAAGCACTTGGAGGAAATGTGAGAGAAGCGTGAATGAGCCAAGTAGAAAGTTCTTGGAGGAAATGCGAGAGAAGGCTGAATGGGCCAAGCAGAAAGCACTTGGAGGAAATGTGAGACAAGTGTGAATGAGCCAAGCAGAAAGCGGTTGCAGGAAATGCGAAGGAAGTGTGAATGAGCCAAGCAGAAAGCGCTTGGAGGAAATTCAAGAGAAGTGTGAATGGTCCAAGCAGAAAGTGCTTGGAGGAAATGTGAGAGAAGCGTGAATGAGCCAAGCAGAAAGTTCTTGGAGGGAATTCGAGAGAAGGGTGAATGAGCCAAGCAGAAAGTTCTTGGCGGAAATTCGAGAGAAGGCTGAATGAGCCAAGCAGAAAGCGCTTGGAGGAAATTCAAGAGAAAGGTGAATGGTCCAAGCAGAAAGCGCTTGGAGGAAATGTGAGAGAAGCCTGAATGAACCAAGCAGAAAGTTCTTGGATGGAATTCGAGAGAAGGCTGAATGAGCCAAGCAAAAAGCACTTGGAAGAAATTCAAGAGAAAGGTGAATGGGCCAAGCAGAAAGCACTTGGAGGAAATGCGAGAGAAGGCTGAATGAGCCAAGCAGAAAGCGCTTGGAGGAAATTCACCAGAAAGGTGAATGGTCCAAGCAGAAAGCCCTTGGAGGAATTGCGAGAGAAGGCTGAGTCAAGCAGAAAGCGGTTGGAGTAAATTCGAGAGAAGGGTGAATGAGGCAAGCAGAAAGCATTTGGAGGAAATGCCAGAGAAGGGTGAATGAGCCAAGCAGAAAGCACTTGGAGGAAATGTGAGAGAAGCATGAATGATCCAAGCAGAAAGTTCTTGGAGGAAATTCAAGAGAAGTGTGAATGATCCAAACAGAAAGCTCTTGGTGGAAATGTGAGAGAAGCGTGAATGAGCCAAGTAGAAAGTTCTTGGAGGAAATGCGAGAGAAGGCTGAATGGGCCAAGCAGAAAGCACTTGGAGGAAATGTGAGACAAGTGTGAATGAGCCAAGCAGAAAGCGGTTGCAGGAAATGCGAAGGAAGTGTGAATGAACCAGCAGAAAGCGCTTGGATGAAATGTGAGAGAACTGTGAATGAGCGAAGCAGAAAGAACTTGGAGGCAATGTGGGAGAAGTGTGAATGAGCGTGGAGGAAATGCGAAAGACAGGGGAATGAGCCAAGTAGAAAGCTCTTGAAGGAACTGCGAGAGAAGGCTGAATGGGCCAAGCAGAAAGCACTTGGAGCAAATGTGAGAGAAGCGTGAATAAGCCAAGCAGAAACTTCTTGGAGGAAATGCGAGAGAAGGCTGAATGAGCCAAGCAGAAAGCACTTGGAGGAAATTCAAGAGAAAGGTGAATGGTCCAAGCAGAAAGCACTTAGAGGAAATGTGAGAGAAGCGTGAATGAGCCAAGCAGAAAGCTCTTGGAGGAAATTCAAGAGAAAGGTGAATGCTCCAACCCGAAAGCGCTTAGAAGAAATGTGAGAGAAGCTTGAATGAGCCAAGCAGAAACCGCTTGGAGGAAATGCGAGAGAAGGCTGAATGAGCCAAGCAGAAAGCGATTGGAGGAAATGTTAGAGAAGCGTGAATGAGGAAAGCAGAAAGCGGTTGGAGTAAATGAGAGAGACGGGTGAATGAGCCAAGCAGAAAGCGCTTGGAGGAACTGCAAGAGAAGCCTGAATGAGCCAAGCTGAAAGCGCTTGAAGGTAATGTGAGAGAAGGCTGAGCCAAGCAGAAAGCACTTGGAGGAAATTCAAGAGAAAGGTGACCGGTCCAACCAGAAAGCGCTTGAAGGTAATGTGAGAGAAGCGTGAATGAGCCAAGTAGAAAGTTCTTGGAGGAAATTCGAGAGAAGGGTGAATGAGCGAAGCAGAAAGAACTTGGAGGCAATGTGGGAGAAGTGTGAATGAGCGTGGAGGAAATGCGAAAGACAGGGGAATGAGCCAAGTAGAAAGCTCTTGAAGGAACTGCTAGAGAAGGCTGAATGAGCCAAGCAAAAAGCACTTGGAAGAAATTCAAGAGAAAGGTGAATGGGCCAAGCAGAAAGCGTTTGGAGGAAATGCGAAAGACGGGATAATGAGCCAAGTAGAAAGCTCTTGAAGGAACTGCGAGAGAAGGCTGAATGAGCCAAGCAAAAAGCACTTGGAAGAAATTCAATAGAAAGGTGAATGGGCCAAGCAGAAAGCACTTGGAGGAAATGCGAGAGAAGGCTGAATGAGCCAAGCAGAAAGCACTTGGAGGAAATGTGAGACAAGTGTGAATGAGCCAGGCAGAAATCCTTTGGAGGAAATGTTAGAGAAGCGTGAATGAGGAAAGCAGAAAGCTGTTGCAGGAAATGCGAGGGAAGTTTGAAGGAGCCAGCAGAAAGCTCTTGGTTGAAATATGAGAGAACAGTGAATGAGCGAAGCAGAAAGAACTTGGAGGCAATGTGGGAGAAGTGTGAATGAGCGTGGAGGAAATGCGAAAGATGGCTGAATGAGCCAAGCAGAAAGCGCTTGGAGGAAATTCACGAGAAAGGTGAATGGTCCAAGCAGAAAGCACTTGGAGGAAATGTGAGAGAAGGCTGAATGAGCCAAGCAGAAAGCGCTTGGAGGAAATTTAAGAGAAAGGTGAATGGTCCAAGCAGAAAGCACTTGGAGGAAATGTGAGAGAAGGCTGAATGGTCCAAGCAGAAAGCGCTTGGAGGAAATGAGAGAGAAGCATGAATGAGCCAAGTAGAAAGTTCTTGGAGGGAATTCGGGAGAAGGGTGAATGAGCGAAGCAGAAAGAACTTGGAGGCAACGTGGGAGAAGTGTGAATGAGCCTGGAGGAAATGCGAAAGATGGGTGAATGAGCCAAGCAAAAAGCACTTGGATGAAATTCAAGAGAAAGGTGAATGAGCCAAGCAGAAAGCACTTGGAGGAAATTCATGAGAAAGGTGAATGGTCCAAGCAGAAAGCACTTGGAGGGAATGTGAGAGAAGCTTGAATGAGCCAAGTAGAAAGTTCTTGGAGGAAATGCGAGAGAAGGCTGAATGGGTCAAGGAGAAAGCACTTGGAGGAAATGTGAGACAAGTGTGAATGAGCCAAGCAGAAATCGTTTGGAGGAAATGTGAGAGAAGCGTGAATGAGCCAAGCAGAAAGTTCTTGGAGGAAATGCGAGAGAAGGCTGAATGAGCCAAGCAGAAAGCGCTTGGAGGAAATTCAAGAGAAGTGTGAATGGTCCAAGCAGAAAGCGCTTGGAGAAAATGAAAGAGAAGGCTGAATGAGCCAAGCAGAAAGCGCTTGGAGGAAATGGGAGAGAAGGCTGAGTCAAGCAGAAAGCACTTGGAGGAAATGCGAGAGAAGGCTGAGTCAAGCAGAAAGCTTTTGGAGGAAATGCGAGAGAAGGCTGAATGGGCCAAGCAGAAAGCACTTGGAGGAAATGTGAGAGAAGGCTGAGTCAAGCAGAAAGCACTTGGAGGAAATGCGAGAGAAGGCTGAGTCAAGCAGAAAGCTTTTGGAGGAAATGCGAGAGAAGGCTGAATGAGCCAAGCAAAAAGCGCTTGGAGGAAATGGGAGAGAAGGCTGAGTCAAGCAGAAAGCACTTGGAGGAAATGCCAGAGAAGGCTGAGTCAAGCAGAAAGCTTTTGGAGGAAATGCGAGAGAAGGCTGAATGAGCCAAGCAAAAAGCGCTTGGAGGAAATGGGAGAGAAGGCTGAGTCAAGCAGAAAGCACTTGGAGGAAATGCGAGAGAAGGCTGAGTCAAGCAGAAAGCTTTTGGAGGAAATGCGAGAGAAGGCTGAATGAGCCAAGCAAAAAGCGCTTGGAGGAAATGGGAGAGAAGGCTGAGTCAAGCAGAAAGCACTTGGAGGAAATGCGAGAGAAGGCTGAGTCAAGCAGAAAGCTTTTGGAGGAAATGCGAGAGAAGGCTGAATGGGCCAAGCAGAAAGTTCTTGGAGGAAATGCGAAAGACAGGGGAATGAGCCAAGTAGAAAGTTCTTGGAGGAAATGCGAAAGATGGGTGAATGAGCCAAGTAGAAAGCGTTTGGAGGAAATGCGAGAGAAGGCTGAATGAGCCAAGCAGAAAGCGCTTGGAGGAAATTCACGAGAAAGGTGAATGGTCCAAGCAGAAAGCACTTGGAGGAAATGTGAGAGAAGGCTGAATGAGCCAAGCAGAAAGCGCTTGGAGGAAATTCAAGAGAAGTGTGAATGGTCCAAGCAGAAAGCGCTTGGAGGAAATGAGAGAGAAGCGTGAATGAGCCAAGTAGAAACTTCTTGGAGGGAATTCGTGAGAAGGCTGAATGAGCCAAGCAGAAAGCGCTTGGAGGAAATTCAGGAGAAAGGTGAATGATCCAAACAGAAAGCACTTGGACGAAATGCGAGAGAAGGCTGAATGAGCCAAGCAGAAAGCGCTTGGAGGAAATGTGAGACAAGTGTGAATGAGCCAAGCAGAAATCGTTTGGAGGAAATGTGAGAGAAGGGTGAATGAGCCAAGCAGAAAGCGCTTGGAGGAAATTCGAGAGGAGGGTGAATGAGCGAAGCAGAAAGAACTTGGAGGCAACGTGGGAGAAGTGTGAATGAGCGTGGAGGAAATGCGAAAGATAGGGGAATGAGCCAAGTAGAAAGCCCTTGAAGGAACTGCGAGAGAAGGCTGAATGAGCCAAGCAGAAATCGTTTGGAGGAAATGTGAGAGAAGCGTGAATGAGCCAAGCAGAAAGTTCTTGGAGGAAATGCGAGAGAAGGCTGAATGAGCCAAGCAGAAAGCGCTTGGAGGAAATTCACCAGAAAGGTGAATGGTCCAAGCAGAAAGCCCTTGGAGGAATTGCGAGAGAAGGCTGAGTCAAGCAGAAAGCGGTTGGAGTAAATTCGAGAGAAGGGTGAATGAGGCAAGCAGAAAGCATTTGGAGGAAATGCCAGAGAAGGGTGAATGAGCCAAGCAGAAAGCACTTGGAGGAAATGTGAGAGAAGCATGAATGATCCAAGCAGAAAGTTCTTGGAGGAAATTCAAGAGAAGTGTGAATGATCCAAACAGAAAGCTCTTGGTGGAAATGTGAGAGAAGCGTGAATGAGCCAAGTAGAAAGTTCTTGGAGGAAATGCGAGAGAAGGCTGAATGGGCCAAGCAGAAAGCACTTGGAGGAAATGTGAGACAAGTGTGAATGAGCCAAGCAGAAAGCGGTTGCAGGAAATGCGAAGGAAGTGTGAATGAACCAGCAGAAAGCGCTTGGATGAAATGTGAGAGAACTGTGAATGAGCGAAGCAGAAAGAACTTGGAGGCAATGTAGGAGAAGTGTGAATGAGCGTGGAGGAAATGCGAAAGACAGGGGAATGAGCCAAGTAGAAAGCTCTTGAAGGAACTGCGAGAGAAGGCTGAATGGGCCAAGCAGAAAGCACTTGGAGCAAATGTGAGAGAAGCGTGAATAAGCCAAGCAGAAACTTCTTGGAGGAAATGCGAGAGAAGGCTGAATGAGCCAAGCAGAAAGCACTTGGAGGAAATTCAAGAGAAAGGTGAATGGTCCAAGCAGAAAGCACTTAGAGGAAATGTGAGAGAAGCGTGAATGAGCCAAGCAGAAAGCTCTTGGAGGAAATTCAAGAGAAAGGTGAATGCTCCAACCCGAAAGCGCTTAGAAGAAATGTGAGAGAAGCTTGAATGAGCCAAGCAGAAACCGCTTGGAGGAAATGCGAGAGAAGGCTGAATGAGCCAAGCAGAAAGCGATTGGAGGAAATGTTAGAGAAGCGTGAATGAGGAAAGCAGAAAGCGGTTGGAGTAAATGAGAGAGACGGGTGAATGAGCCAAGCAGAAAGCGCTTGGAGGAACTGCGAGAGAAGCCTGAATGAGCCAAGCAGAAAGCGCTTGAAGGTAATGTGAGAGAAGGCTGAGCCAAGCAGAAAGCACTTGGAGGAAATTCAAGAGAAAGGTGACCGGTCCAACCAGAAAGCGCTTGAAGGTAATGTGAGAGAAGCGTGAATGAGCCAAGTAGAAAGTTCTTGGAGGAAATTCGAGAGAAGGGTGAATGAGCGAAGCAGAAAGAACTTGGAGGCAATGTGGGAGAAGTGTGAATGAGCGTGGAGGAAATGCGAAAGACAGGGGAATGAGCCAAGTAGAAAGCTCTTGAAGGAACTGCTAGAGAAGGCTGAATGAGCCAAGCAAAAAGCACTTGGAAGAAATTCAAGAGAAAGGTGAATGGGCCAAGCAGAAAGCGTTTGGAGGAAATGCGAAAGACGGGATAATGAGCCAAGTAGAAAGCTCTTGAAGGAACTGCGAGAGAAGGCTGAATGAGCCAAGCAAAAAGCACTTGGAAGAAATTCAATAGAAAGGTGAATGGGCCAAGCAGAAAGCACTTGGAGGAAATGCGAGAGAAGGCTGAATGAGCCAAGCAGAAAGCACTTGGAGGAAATGTGAGACAAGTGTGAATGAGCCAGGCAGAAATCCTTTGGAGGAAATGTTAGAGAAGCGTGAATGAGGAAAGCAGAAAGCTGTTGCAGGAAATGCGAGGGAAGTTTGAAGGAGCCAGCAGAAAGCTCTTGGTTGAAATATGAGAGAACAGTGAATGAGCGAAGCAGAAAGAACTTGGAGGCAATGTGGGAGAAGTGTGAATGAGCGTGGAGGAAATGCGAAAGATGGCTGAATGAGCCAAGCAGAAAGCGCTTGGAGGAAATTCACGAGAAAGGTGAATGGTCCAAGCAGAAAGCACTTGGAGGAAATGTGAGAGAAGGCTGAATGAGCCAAGCAGAAAGCGCTTGGAGGAAATTTAAGAGAAAGGTGAATGGTCCAAGCAGAAAGCACTTGGAGGAAATGTGAGAGAAGGCTGAATGGTCCAAGCAGAAAGCGCTTGGAGGAAATGAGAGAGAAGCATGAATGAGCCAAGTAGAAAGTTCTTGGAGGGAATTCGGGAGAAGGGTGAATGAGCGAAGCAGAAAGAACTTGGAGGCAACGTGGGAGAAGTGTGAATGAGCCTGGAGGAAATGCGAAAGATGGGTGAATGAGCCAAGCAAAAAGCACTTGGATGAAATTCAAGAGAAAGGTGAATGAGCCAAGCAGAAAGCACTTGGAGGAAATTCATGAGAAAGGTGAATGGTCCAAGCAGAAAGCACTTGGAGGAAATGTGAGAGAAGCTTGAATGAGCCAAGTAGAAAGTTCTTGGAGGAAATGCGAGAGAAGGCTGAATGGGTCAAGGAGAAAGCACTTGGAGGAAATGTGAGACAAGTGTGAATGAGCCAAGCAGAAATCGTTTGGAGGAAATGTGAGAGAAGCGTGAATGAGCCAAGCAGAAAGTTCTTGGAGGAAATGCGAGAGAAGGCTGAATGAGCCAAGCAGAAAGCGCTTGGAGGAAATTCAAGAGAAGTGTGAATGGTCCAAGCAGAAAGCGCTTGGAGAAAATGAAAGAGAAGGCTGAATGAGCCAAGCAGAAAGCGCTTGGAGGAAATGGGAGAGAAGGCTGAGTCAAGCAGAAAGCACTTGGAGGAAATGCGAGAGAAGGCTGAGTCAAGCAGAAAGCTTTTGGAGGAAATGCGAGAGAAGGCTGAATGGGCCAAGCAGAAAGCACTTGGAGGAAATGTGAGAGAAGGCTGAGTCAAGCAGAAAGCACTTGGAGGAAATGCGAGAGAAGGCTGAGTCAAGCAGAAAGCTTTTGGAGGAAATGCGAGAGAAGGCTGAATGAGCCAAGCAAAAAGCGCTTGGAGGAAATGGGAGAGAAGGCTGAGTCAAGCAGAAAGCACTTGGAGGAAATGCCAGAGAAGGCTGAGTCAAGCAGAAAGCTTTTGGAGGAAATGCGAGAGAAGGCTGAATGAGCCAAGCAAAAAGCGCTTGGAGGAAATGGGAGAGAAGGCTGAGTCAAGCAGAAAGCACTTGGAGGAAATGCGAGAGAAGGCTGAGTCAAGCAGAAAGCTTTTGGAGGAAATGCGAGAGAAGGCTGAATGAGCCAAGCAAAAAGCGCTTGGAGGAAATGGGAGAGAAGGCTGAGTCAAGCAGAAAGCACTTGGAGGAAATGCGAGAGAAGGCTGAGTCAAGCAGAAAGCTTTTGGAGGAAATGCGAGAGAAGGCTGAATGGGCCAAGCAGAAAGTTCTTGGAGGAAATGCGAAAGACAGGGGAATGAGCCAAGTAGAAAGTTCTTGGAGGAAATGCGAAAGATGGGTGAATGAGCCAAGTAGAAAGCGTTTGGAGGAAATGCGAGAGAAGGCTGAATGAGCCAAGCAGAAAGCGCTTGGAGGAAATTCACGAGAAAGGTGAATGGTCCAAGCAGAAAGCACTTGGAGGAAATGTGAGAGAAGGCTGAATGAGCCAAGCAGAAAGCGCTTGGAGGAAATTCAAGAGAAGTGTGAATGGTCCAAGCAGAAAGCGCTTGGAGGAAATGAGAGAGAAGCGTGAATGAGCCAAGTAGAAACTTCTTGGAGGGAATTCGTGAGAAGGCTGAATGAGCCAAGTAGAAACTTCTTGGAGGGAATTCGTGAGAAGGCTGAATGAGCCAAGCAGAAAGCGCTTGGAGGAAATTCAGGAGAAAGGTGAATGATCCAAACAGAAAGCACTTGGACGAAATGCGAGAGAAGGCTGAATGAGCCAAGCAGAAAGCGCTTGGAGGAAATGTGAGACAAGTGTGAATGAGCCAAGCAGAAATCGTTTGGAGGAAATGTGAGAGAAGGGTGAATGAGCCAAGCAGAAAGCGCTTGGAGGAAATTCGAGAGGAGGGTGAATGAGCGAAGCAGAAAGAACTTGGAGGCAACGTGGGAGAAGTGTGAATGAGCGTGGAGGAAATGCGAAAGATAGGGGAATGAGCCAAGTAGAAAGCCCTTGAAGGAACTGCGAGAGAAGGCTGAATGAGCCAAGCAGAAATCGTTTGGAGGAAATGTGAGAGAAGCGTGAATGAGCCAAGCAGAAAGTTCTTGGAGGAAATGCGAGAGAAGGCTGAATGAGCCAAGCAGAAAGCGCTTGGAGGAAATTCACCAGAAAGGTGAATGGTCCAAGCAGAAAGCCCTTGGAGGAATTGCGAGAGAAGGCTGAGTCAAGCAGAAAGCGGTTGGAGTAAATTCGAGAGAAGGGTGAATGAGGCAAGCAGAAAGCATTTGGAGGAAATGCCAGAGAAGGGTGAATGAGCCAAGCAGAAAGCACTTGGAGGAAATGTGAGAGAAGCATGAATGATCCAAGCAGAAAGTTCTTGGAGGAAATTCAAGAGAAGTGTGAATGATCCAAACAGAAAGCTCTTGGTGGAAATGTGAGAGAAGCGTGAATGAGCCAAGTAGAAAGTTCTTGGAGGAAATGCGAGAGAAGGCTGAATGGGCCAAGCAGAAAGCACTTGGAGGAAATGTGAGACAAGTGTGAATGAGCCAAGCAGAAAGCGGTTGCAGGAAATGCGAAGGAAGTGTGAATGAACCAGCAGAAAGCGCTTGGATGAAATGTGAGAGAACTGTGAATGAGCGAAGCAGAAAGAACTTGGAGGCAATGTGGGAGAAGTGTGAATGAGCGTGGAGGAAATGCGAAAGACAGGGGAATGAGCCAAGTAGAAAGCTCTTGAAGGAACTGCGAGAGAAGGCTGAATGGGCCAAGCAGAAAGCACTTGGAGCAAATGTGAGAGAAGCGTGAATAAGCCAAGCAGAAACTTCTTGGAGGAAATGCGAGAGAAGGCTGAATGAGCCAAGCAGAAAGCACTTGGAGGAAATTCAAGAGAAAGGTGAATGGTCCAAGCAGAAAGCACTTAGAGGAAATGTGAGAGAAGCGTGAATGAGCCAAGCAGAAAGCTCTTGGAGGAAATTCAAGAGAAAGGTGAATGCTCCAACCCGAAAGCGCTTAGAAGAAATGTGAGAGAAGCTTGAATGAGCCAAGCAGAAACCGCTTGGAGGAAATGCGAGAGAAGGCTGAATGAGCCAAGCAGAAAGCGATTGGAGGAAATGTTAGAGAAGCGTGAATGAGGAAAGCAGAAAGCGGTTGGAGTAAATGAGAGAGACGGGTGAATGAGCCAAGCAGAAAGCGCTTGGAGGAACTGCGAGAGAAGCCTGAATGAGCCAAGCAGAAAGCGCTTGAAGGTAATGTGAGAGAAGGCTGAGCCAAGCAGAAAGCACTTGGAGGAAATTCAAGAGAAAGGTGACCGGTCCAACCAGAAAGCGCTTGAAGGTAATGTGAGAGAAGCGTGAATGAGCCAAGTAGAAAGTTCTTGGAGGAAATTCGAGAGAAGGGTGAATGAGCGAAGCAGAAAGAACTTGGAGGCAATGTGGGAGAAGTGTGAATGAGCGTGGAGGAAATGCGAAAGACAGGGGAATGAGCCAAGTAGAAAGCTCTTGAAGGAACTGCTAGAGAAGGCTGAATGAGCCAAGCAAAAAGCACTTGGAAGAAATTCAAGAGAAAGGTGAATGGGCCAAGCAGAAAGCGTTTGGAGGAAATGCGAAAGACGGGATAATGAGCCAAGTAGAAAGCTCTTGAAGGAACTGCGAGAGAAGGCTGAATGAGCCAAGCAAAAAGCACTTGGAAGAAATTCAATAGAAAGGTGAATGGGCCAAGCAGAAAGCACTTGGAGGAAATGCGAGAGAAGGCTGAATGAGCCAAGCAGAAAGCACTTGGAGGAAATGTGAGACAAGTGTGAATGAGCCAGGCAGAAATCCTTTGGAGGAAATGTTAGAGAAGCGTGAATGAGGAAAGCAGAAAGCTGTTGCAGGAAATGCGAGGGAAGTTTGAAGGAGCCAGCAGAAAGCTCTTGGTTGAAATATGAGAGAACAGTGAATGAGCGAAGCAGAAAGAACTTGGAGGCAATGTGGGAGAAGTGTGAATGAGCGTGGAGGAAATGCGAAAGATGGCTGAATGAGCCAAGCAGAAAGCGCTTGGAGGAAATTCACGAGAAAGGTGAATGGTCCAAGCAGAAAGCACTTGGAGGAAATGTGAGAGAAGGCTGAATGAGCCAAGCAGAAAGCGCTTGGAGGAAATTTAAGAGAAAGGTGAATGGTCCAAGCAGAAAGCACTTGGAGGAAATGTGAGAGAAGGCTGAATGGTCCAAGCAGAAAGCGCTTGGAGGAAATGAGAGAGAAGCATGAATGAGCCAAGTAGAAAGTTCTTGGAGGGAATTCGGGAGAAGGGTGAATGAGCGAAGCAGAAAGAACTTGGAGGCAACGTGGGAGAAGTGTGAATGAGCCTGGAGGAAATGCGAAAGATGGGTGAATGAGCCAAGCAAAAAGCACTTGGATGAAATTCAAGAGAAAGGTGAATGAGCCAAGCAGAAAGCACTTGGAGGAAATTCATGAGAAAGGTGAATGGTCCAAGCAGAAAGCACTTGGAGGAAATGTGAGAGAAGCTTGAATGAGCCAAGTAGAAAGTTCTTGGAGGAAATGCGAGAGAAGGCTGAATGGGTCAAGGAGAAAGCACTTGGAGGAAATGTGAGACAAGTGTGAATGAGCCAAGCAGAAATCGTTTGGAGGAAATGTGAGAGAAGCGTGAATGAGCCAAGCAGAAAGTTCTTGGAGGAAATGCGAGAGAGGGCTGAATGAGCCAAGCAGAAAGCGCTTGGAGGAAATTCAAGAGAAGTGTGAATGGTCCAAGCAGAAAGCGCTTGGAGAAAATGAAAGAGAAGGCTGAATGAGCCAAGCAGAAAGCGCTTGGAGGAAATGGGAGAGAAGGCTGAGTCAAGCAGAAAGCACTTGGAGGAAATGCGAGAGAAGGCTGAGTCAAGCAGAAAGCTTTTGGAGGAAATGCGAGAGAAGGCTGAATGGGCCAAGCAGAAAGCACTTGGAGGAAATGTGAGAGAAGGCTGAGTCAAGCAGAAAGCACTTGGAGGAAATGCGAGAGAAGGCTGAGTCAAGCAGAAAGCTTTTGGAGGAAATGCGAGAGAAGGCTGAATGAGCCAAGCAAAAAGCGCTTGGAGGAAATGGGAGAGAAGGCTGAGTCAAGCAGAAAGCACTTGGAGGAAATGCCAGAGAAGGCTGAGTCAAGCAGAAAGCTTTTGGAGGAAATGCGAGAGAAGGCTGAATGAGCCAAGCAAAAAGCGCTTGGAGGAAATGGGAGAGAAGGCTGAGTCAAGCAGAAAGCACTTGGAGGAAATGCGAGAGAAGGCTGAGTCAAGCAGAAAGCTTTTGGAGGAAATGCGAGAGAAGGCTGAATGAGCCAAGCAAAAAGCGCTTGGAGGAAATGGGAGAGAAGGCTGAGTCAAGCAGAAAGCACTTGGAGGAAATGCGAGAGAAGGCTGAGTCAAGCAGAAAGCTTTTGGAGGAAATGCGAGAGAAGGCTGAATGGGCCAAGCAGAAAGTTCTTGGAGGAAATGCGAAAGACAGGGGAATGAGCCAAGTAGAAAGTTCTTGGAGGAAATGCGAAAGATGGGTGAATGAGCCAAGTAGAAAGCGTTTGGAGGAAATGCGAGAGAAGGCTGAATGAGCCAAGCAGAAAGCGCTTGGAGGAAATTCACGAGAAAGGTGAATGGTCCAAGCAGAAAGCACTTGGAGGAAATGTGAGAGAAGGCTGAATGAGCCAAGCAGAAAGCGCTTGGAGGAAATTCAAGAGAAGTGTGAATGGTCCAAGCAGAAAGCGCTTGGAGGAAATGAGAGAGAAGCGTGAATGAGCCAAGTAGAAACTTCTTGGAGGGAATTCGTGAGAAGGCTGAATGAGCCAAGCAGAAAGCGCTTGGAGGAAATTCAGGAGAAAGGTGAATGATCCAAACAGAAAGCACTTGGACGAAATGCGAGAGAAGGCTGAATGAGCCAAGCAGAAAGCGCTTGGAGGAAATGTGAGACAAGTGTGAATGAGCCAAGCAGAAATCGTTTGGAGGAAATGTGAGAGAAGGGTGAATGAGCCAAGCAGAAAGCGCTTGGAGGAAATTCGAGAGGAGGGTGAATGAGCGAAGCAGAAAGAACTTGGAGGCAACGTGGGAGAAGTGTGAATGAGCGTGGAGGAAATGCGAAAGATAGGGGAATGAGCCAAGTAGAAAGCCCTTGAAGGAACTGCGAGAGAAGGCTGAATGAGCCAAGCAGAAATCGTTTGGAGGAAATGTGAGAGAAGCGTGAATGAGCCAAGCAGAAAGTTCTTGGAGGAAATGCGAGAGAAGGCTGAATGAGCCAAGCAGAAAGCGCTTGGAGGAAATTCAAGAGAAGTGTGAATGGTCCAAGCAGAAAGCGCTTGGAGAAAATGAAAGAGAAGGCTGAATGAGCCAAGCAGAAAGCGCTTGGAGGAAATGGGAGAGAAGGCTGAGTCAAGCAGAAAGCACTTGGAGGAAATGCGAGAGAAGGCTGAGTCAAGCAGAAAGCTTTTGGAGGAAATGCGAGAGAAGGCTGAATGGGCCAAGCAAAAAGCGCTTGGAGGAAATGGGAGAGAAGGCTGAGTCAAGCAGAAAGCACTTGGAGGAAATGCGAGAGAAGGCTGAGTCAAGCAGAAAGCTTTTGGAGGAAATGCGAGAGAAGTCTGAATGAGCCAAGCAAAAAGCGCTTGGAGGAAATGGGAGAGAAGGCTGAGTCAAGCAGAAAGCACTTGGAGGAAATGCGAGAGAAGGCTGAGTCAAGCAGAAAGCTTTTGGAGGAAATGCGAGAGAAGGCTGAATGGGCCAAGCAGAAAGTTCTTGGAGGAAATGCGAAAGACAGGGGAATGAGCCAAGTAGAAAGTTCTTGGAGGAAATGCGAAAGATGGGTGAATGAGCCAAGTAGAAAGCGTTTGGAGGAAATGCGAGAGAAGGCTGAATGAGCCAAGCAGAAAGCGCTTGGAGGAAATTCACGAGAAAGGTGAATGGTCCAAGCAGAAAGCACTTGTAGGAAATTGAGAGAAGGCTGAATGAGCCAAGCAGAAAGCGCTTGGAGGAAATTCAAGAGAAGTGTGAATGGTCCAAGCAGAAAGCGCTTGGAGGAAATGAGAGAGAAGCGTGAATGAGCCAAGTAGAAACTTCTTGGAGGGAATTCCTGAGAAGGCTGAATGAGCCAAGCAGAAAGCGCTTGGAGGAAATTCACGAGAAAGGTGAATGATCCAAACAGAAAGCACTTGGACGAAATGCGAGAGAAGGCTGAATGAGCCAAGCAGAAAGCACTTGGATGAAATTCAAGAGAAAGGTGAATGGGCCAAGCAGAAAGCTCTTGGAGGAAATGTGAGAGAAGCGTGAATGAGCCAAGTAGAAAGTTCTTGGAGGAAATGCGAGAGAAGGCTGAATGGGCCAAGTAGAAAGCCCTTGAAGGAACTGCGAGAGAAGGCTGAATGAGCCAAGCAGAAATCGTTTGGAAGAAATGTGAGAGAGAGGTGAATGAGCCAAGAAGAAAGCGTTTGGAGGAAATGCGAGAGAAGGGTGAATGAGCCAAGCAGAAAGCACTTGGAGGAAATGTGAGACAAGTGTGAATGAGCCAAGCAGAAATCGTTTGGAGGAAATGTGAGAGAAGGGTGAATGAGCCAAGCAGAAAGCGATTGGAGGAAATCAAATGTTAGAGAAGCGTGAATGAGGAAAGCAGAAAGCGCTTGGAGGAAATGCAAGAGAAGGCTGAGCCAAGCAGAATGCGGTTGGAGTAAATGAGAGAGACGGGTGAATGAGCCAAGCAGAAAGCGCTTGGAGGAACTGCGAGAGAAGCCTGAATGAGCCAAGCAGAAAGCTTTTGGAGGAAATGCAAGAGAAGGCTGAATGGGCCAAGCAGAAAGTTCTTGGAGGAAATGCGAAAGACAGGGGAATGAGCCAAGTAGAAAGTTCTTGGAGGAAATGCGAGAGAAGGCTGAATGAGCCAAGCAGAAAGCGCTTGGAGGAAATTCACGAGAAAGGTGAATGGTCCAAGCAGAAAGCACTTGGAGGAAATGTGAGAGAAGGCTGAATGAGCCAAGCAGAAAGCGCTTGGAGGAAATTCAAGAGAAGTGTGAATGGTCCAAGCAGAAAGCGCTTGGAGGAAATGAGAGAGAAGCGTGAATGAGCCAAGTAGAAACTTCTTGGAGGGAATTCGTGAGAAGGCTGAATGAGCCAAGCAGAAAGCGCTTGGAGGAAATTCAGGAGAAAGGTGAATGATCCAAACAGAAAGCACTTGGACGAAATGCGAGAGAAGGCTGAATGAGCCAAGCAGAAAGCACTTGGATGAAATTCAAGAGAAAGGTGAATGGGCCAAGCAGAAAGCTCTTGGAGGAAATTCGAGAGAAGCGTGAATGATCCAAACAGAAAGCACTTGGACGAAATGCGAGAGAAGGCTGAATGAGCCAAGCAGAAAGCGCTTGGAGGAAATGTGAGACAAGTGTGAATGAGCCAAGCAGAAATCGTTTGGAGGAAATGTGAGAGAAGGGTGAATGAGCCAAGCAGAAAGCGCTTGGAGGAAATTCGAGAGGAGGGTGAATGAGCGAAGCAGAAAGAACTTGGAGGCAACGTGGGAGAAGTGTGAATGAGCGTGGAGGAAATGCGAAAGATAGGGGAATGAGCCAAGTAGAAAGCCCTTGAAGGAACTGCGAGAGAAGGCTGAATGAGCCAAGCAGAAATCGTTTGGAGGAAATGTGAGAGAAGCGTGAATGAGCCAAGCAGAACGTTCTTGGAGGAAATGCGAGAGAAGGCTGAATGAGCCAAGCAGAAAGCGCTTGGAGGAAATTCAAGAGAAGTGTGAATGGTCCAAGCAGAAAGCGCTTGGAGAAAATGAAAGAGAAGGCTGAATGAGCCAAGCAGAAAGCGCTTGGAGGAAATGGGAGAGAAGGCTGAGTCAAGCAGAAAGCACTTGGAGGAAATGCGAGAGAAGGCTGAGTCAAGCAGAAAGCTTTTGGAGGAAATGCGAGAGAAGGCTGAATGGGCCAAGCAAAAAGCGCTTGGAGGAAATGGGAGAGAAGGCTGAGTCAAGCAGAAAGCACTTGGAGGAAATGCGAGAGAAGGCTGAGTCAAGCAGAAAGCTTTTGGAGGAAATGCGAGAGAAGTCTGAATGAGCCAAGCAAAAAGCGCTTGGAGGAAATGGGAGAGAAGGCTGAGTCAAGCAGAAAGCACTTGGAGGAAATGCGAGAGAAGGCTGAGTCAAGCAGAAAGCTTTTGGAGGAAATGCGAGAGAAGGCTGAATGGGCCAAGCAGAAAGTTCTTGGAGGAAATGCGAAAGACAGGGGAATGAGCCAAGTAGAAAGTTCTTGGAGGAAATGCGAAAGATGGGTGAATGAGCCAAGTAGAAAGCGTTTGGAGGAAATGCGAGAGAAGGCTGAATGAGCCAAGCAGAAAGCGCTTGGAGGAAATTCACGAGAAAGGTGAATGGTCCAAGCAGAAAGCACTTGTAGGAAATTGAGAGAAGGCTGAATGAGCCAAGCAGAAAGCGCTTGGAGGAAATTCAAGAGAAGTGTGAATGGTCCAAGCAGAAAGCGCTTGGAGGAAATGAGAGAGAAGCGTGAATGAGCCAAGTAGAAACTTCTTGGAGGGAATTCGTGAGAAGGCTGAATGAGCCAAGCAGAAAGCGCTTGGAGGAAATTCAGGAGAAAGGTGAATGATCCAAACAGAAAGCACTTGGACGAAATGCGAGAGAAGGCTGAATGAGCCAAGCAGAAAGCACTTGGATGAAATTCAAGAGAAAGGTGAATGGGCCAAGCAGAAAGCTCTTGGAGGAAATGTGAGAGAAGCGTGAATGAGCCAAGTAGAAAGTTCTTGGAGGAAATGCGAGAGAAGGCTGAATGAGCCAAGCAGAAAGCACTTGGATGAAATTCAAGAGAAAGGTGAATGGGCCAAGCAGAAAGCTCTTGGAGGAAATTCGAGAGAAGCGTGAATGATCCAAACAGAAAGCACTTGGACGAAATGCGAGAGAAGGCTGAATGAGCCAAGCAGAAAGCGCTTGGAGGAAATGTGAGACAAGTGTGAATGAGCCAAGCAGAAATCGTTTGGAGGAAATGTGAGAGAAGGGTGAATGAGCCAAGCAGAAAGCGCTTGGAGGAAATTCGAGAGGAGGGTGAATGAGCGAAGCAGAAAGAACTTGGAGGCAACGTGGGAGAAGTGTGAATGAGCGTGGAGGAAATGCGAAAGATAGGGGAATGAGCCAAGTAGAAAGCCCTTGAAGGAACTGCGAGAGAAGGCTGAATGAGCCAAGCAGAAATCGTTTGGAGGAAATGTGAGAGAAGCGTGAATGAGCCAAGCAGAAAGTTCTTGGAGGAAATGCGAGAGAAGGCTGAATGAGCCAAGCAGAAAGCGCTTGGAGGAAATTCAAGAGAAGTGTGAATGGTCCAAGCAGAAAGCGCTTGGAGAAAATGAAAGAGAAGGCTGAATGAGCCAAGCAGAAAGCGCTTGGAGGAAATGGGAGAGAAGGCTGAGTCAAGCAGAAAGCACTTGGAGGAAATGCGAGAGAAGGCTGAGTCAAGCAGAAAGCTTTTGGAGGAAATGCGAGAGAAGGCTGAATGGGCCAAGCAAAAAGCGCTTGAAGGAAATGGGAGAGAAGGCTGAGTCAAGCAGAAAGCACTTGGAGGAAATGCGAGAGAAGGCTGAGTCAAGCAGAAAGCTTTTGGAGGAAATGCGAGAGAAGTCTGAATGAGCCAAGCAAAAAGCGCTTGGAGGAAATGGGAGAGAAGGCTGAGTCAAGCAGAAAGCACTTGGAGGAAATGCGAGAGAAGGCTGAGTCAAGCAGAAAGCTTTTGGAGGAAATGCGAGAGAAGGCTGAATGGGCCAAGCAGAAAGTTCTTGGAGGAAATGCGAAAGACAGGGGAATGAGCCAAGTAGAAAGTTCTTGGAGGAAATGCGAAAGATGGGTGAATGAGCCAAGTAGAAAGCGTTTCGAGGAAATGCGAGAGAAGGCTGAATGAGCCAAGCAGAAAGCGCTTGGAGGAAATTCACGAGAAAGGTGAATGGTCCAAGCAGAAAGCACTTGTAGGAAATTGAGAGAAGGCTGAATGAGCCAAGCAGAAAGCGCTTGGAGGAAATTCAAGAGAAGTGTGAATGGTCCAAGCAGAAAGCGCTTGGAGGAAATGAGAGAGAAGCGTGAATGAGCCAAGTAGAAACTTCTTGGAGGGAATTCCTGAGAAGGCTGAATGAGCCAAGCAGAAAGCGCTTGGAGGAAATTCACGAGAAAGGTGAATGATCCAAACAGAAAGCACTTGGACGAAATGCGAGAGAAGGCTGAATGAGCCAAGCAGAAAGCACTTGGATGAAATTCAAGAGAAAGGTGAATGGGCCAAGCAGAAAGCTCTTGGAGGAAATGTGAGAGAAGCGTGAATGAGCCAAGTAGAAAGTTCTTGGAGGAAATGCGAGAGAAGGCTGAATGGGCCAAGTAGAAAGCCCTTGAAGGAACTGCGAGAGAAGGCTGAATGAGCCAAGCAGAAATCGTTTGGAAGAAATGTGAGAGAGATGTGAATGAGCCAAGAAGAAAGCGTTTGGAGGAAATGCGAGAGAAGGGTGAATGAGCCAAGCAGAAAGCACTTGGAGGAAATGTGAGACAAGTGTGAATGAGCCAAGCAGAAATCGTTTGGAGGAAATGTGAGAGAAGGGTGAATGAGCCAAGCAGAAAGCGATTGGAGGAAATCAAATGTTAGAGAAGCGTGAATGAGGAAAGCAGAAAGCGCTTGGAGGAAATGCAAGAGAAGGCTGAGCCAAGCAGAATGCGGTTGGAGTAAATGAGAGAGACGGGTGAATGAGCCAAGCAGAAAGCGCTTGGAGGAACTGCGAGAGAAGCCTGAATGAGCCAAGCAGAAAGCGCTTGAAGGTAATGTTAGAGAAGGCTGAGGCAAGCAGAAAGCGCTTGGAGGAATTGCGAGAGAAGGCTGAGTCAAGCAGAAAGCGGTTGGAGTAAATTCGAGAGAAGGGTGAATGAGGCAAGCAGAAAGCATTTGGAGGAAATGACAGAGAAGGGTGAATGAGCCAAGCAGAAAGCACTTGGAGGAAATGTGAGAGAAGCGTGAATGAGCCATGTAGAAAGTTCTTGGAGGAAATGCGAGAGAAGGCTGAATGGGCCAAGTAGAAAGCACTTGGAGGAAATGTGAGAGAAGCCTGAATGAGCCAAGCAGAAAGTTCTTGGAGGGAATTCGAGAGAAGGGTGAATGAGCCAAGCAGAAAGTTCTTGGAGGAAATTCGAGAGAAGGCTGAATGAGCCAAGCAGAAAGCGCTTGGAGGAAATTCAAGAGAAAGGTGAATGGTCCAAGCAGAAAGCGCTTGGAGGAAATGTGAGAGAAGCCTGAATGAACCAAGCAGAAAGTTCTTGGATGGAATTCGAGAGAAGGCTGAATGAGCCAAGCAAAAAGCACTTGGAAGAAATTCAAGAGAAAGGTGAATGGGCCAAGCAGAAAGCACTTGGAGGAAATGCCAGAGAAGGCTGAATGAGCCAAGCAGAAAGTGCTTGGAGGAAATTCACGAGAAAGGTGAATGGTCCAAGCAGAAAGCCCTTGGAGGAATTGCGAGAGAAGGCTGAGTCAAGCAGAAAGCGGTTGGAGTAAATTCGAGAGAAGGGTGAATGAGGCAAGCAGAAAGCATTTGGAGGAAATGCCAGAGAAGGGTGAATGAGCCAAGCAGAAAGCACTTGGAGGAAATGTGAGAGAGAGGTGAATGAGCCAAGAAGAAAGCGTTTGGAGGAAATGCGAGAGAAGGGTGAATGAGGCAAGCAGAAAGCATTTGGAGGAAATGCCAGAGAAGGGTGAATGAGCCAAGAAGAAAGCACTTGGAGGAAATGCGAGCGAAGGTTGAATGGGCCAAGCAGAAAGCTCTTGGAGGAAATGTGAGAGAAGCGTGAATGAGCCAAGTAGAAAGTTCTTGGAGGAAATGCGAGAGAAGGCTGAATGGGCCAAGTAGAAAGCCCTTGAAGGAACTGCGAGAGAAGGCTGAATGAGCCAAGCAGAAATCGTTTGGAAGAAATGTGAGAGAGAGGTGAATGAGCCAAGAAGAAAGCGTTTGGAGGAAATGCGAGAGAAGGGTGAATGAGCCAAGCAGAAAGCACTTGGAGGAAATGTGAGACAAGTGTGAATGAGCCAAGCAGAAATCGTTTGGAGGAAATGTGAGAGAAGGGTGAATGAGCCAAGCAGAAAGCGATTGGAGGAAATCAAATGTTAGAGAAGCGTGAATGAGGAAAGCAGAAAGCGCTTGGAGGAAATGCAAGAGAAGGCTGAGCCAAGCAGAAAGCACTTGGAGGAAATGTGAGAGAAGCGTGAATGAGCCAAGTAGAAAGTTCTTGGAGGAAATGCGAGAGAAGGCTGAATGGGCCAAGCAGAAAGCACTTGGAGGAAATGTGAGAGAAGCCTGAATGAGCCAAGCAGAAAGTTCTTGGAGGGAATTCGAGAGAAGGGTGAATGAGCCAAGCAGAAAGTTCTTGGAGGAAATTCGAGAGAAGGCTGAATGAGCCAAGCAGAAAGCGCTTCGAGGAAATTCAAGAGAAAGGTGAATGGTCCAAGCAGAAAGCGCTTGGAGGAAATGTGAGAGAAGCCTGAATGAACCAAGCAGAAAGTTCTTGGATGGAATTCGAGAGAAGGCTGAATGAGCCAAGCAAAAAGCACTTGGAAGAAATTCAAGAGAAAGGTGAATGGGCCAAGCAGAAAGCACTTGGAGGAAATGCCAGAGAAGGCTGAATGAGCCAAGCAGAAAGCGCTTGGAGGAAATTCACGAGAAAGGTGAATGGTCCAAGCAGAAAGCCCTTGGAGGAATTGCGAGAGAAGGCTGAGTCAAGCAGAAAGCGGTTGGAGTAAATTCGAGAGAAGGGTGAATGAGGCAAGCAGAAAGCATTTGGAGGAAATGCCAGAGAAGGGTGAATGAGCCAAGCAGAAAGCACTTGGAGGAAATGTGAGAGAAGCGTGAATGAGCCAAGCAGAAAGTTCTTGGAGGAAATTCAAGAGAAGTGTGAATGATCCAAACAGAAAGCTCTTGGAGGAAATGTGAGAGAAGCGTGAATGAGCCAAGTAGAAAGTTCTTGGAGGAAATGCGAGAGAAGGCTGAATGGGCCAAGCAGAAAACACTTGGAGGAAATGTGAGACAAGTGTGAATGAGCCAAGCAGAAAGCGGTTGCAGGAAATGCGAAGGAAGTGTGAATGAACCAGCAGAAAGCGCTTGGATGAAATGTGAGAGAACTGTGAATGAGCGAAGCAGAAAGAACTTGGAGGCAATGTGGGAGAAGTGTGAATGAGCGTGGAGGAAATGCGAAAGACAGGGGAATGAGCCAAGTAGAAAGCTCTTGAAGGAACTGCGAGAGAAGGCTGAATGGGCCAAGCAGAAAGCACTTGGAGCAAATGTGAGAGAAGCGTGAATAAGCCAAGCAGAAACTTCTTGGAGGAAATGCGAGAGAAGGCTGAATGAGCCAAGCAGAAAGCACTTGGAGGAAATTCAAGAGAAAGGTGAATGGTCCAAGCAGAAAGCACTTAGAGGAAATGTGAGAGAAGCGTGAATGAGCCAAGCAGAAAGCTCTTGGAGGAAATTCAAGAGAAAGGTGAATGCTCCAACCAGAAAGCGCTTAGAAGAAATGTGAGAGAAGCTTGAATGAGCCAAGCAGAAACCGCTTGGAGGAAATGCGAGAGAAGGCTGAATGAGCCAAGCAGAAAGCGATTGGAGGAAATGTTAGAGAAGCGTGAATGAGGAAAGCAGAAAGCGGTTGGAGTAAATGAGAGAGACGGGTGAATGAGCCAAGCAGAAAGCGCTTGGAGGAACTGCGAGAGAAGCCTGAATGAGCCAAGCAGAAAGCGCTTGAAGGTAATGTGAGAGAAGGCTGAGCCAAGCAGAAAGCGCTTGGAGGAAATTCAAGAGAAAGGTGAACGGTCCAACCAGAAAGCACTTGGAGGAAATGTGAGAGAAGCGTGAATGAGCCAAGTAGAAAGTTCTTGGAGGAAATTCGAGAGAAGGGTGAATGAGCGAAGCAGAAAGAACTTGGAGGCAATGTGGTAGAAGTGTGAATGAGCGTGGAGGAAATGCGAAAGACAGGGGAATGAGCCAAGTAGAAAGCTCTTGAAGGAACTGCGAGAGAAGGCTGAATGAGCCAAGCAAAAAGCACTTGGAAGAAATTCAAGAGAAAGGTGAATGGGCCAAGCAGAAAGCGTTTGGAGGAAATGCGAGAGAAGGGTGAATGAGCCAAGCAGAAAGCTATTGGAGGAAATGTTAGAGAAGCGTGAATGAGGAAAGCAGAAAGCGCTTGGAGGAAATGCGAGAGAAGGCTGAGCCAAGCAGAAAGCGGTTGGAGTAAATGAGAGAGACGGGTGAATGAGCCAAGCAGAAAGCGCTTGGAGGAACTGCGAGAGAAGCCTGAATGAGCCAAGCAGAAAGCGCTTGAAGGTAATGTGAGAGAAGGCTGAGGCAAGCAGAAAGCGCTTGGAGGAATTGCGAGAGAAGGCTGAGTCAAGCAGAAAGCGGTTGGAGTAAATTCGAGAGAAGCGTGAATGAGGAAAGCAGAAAGCGCTTGGAGGAAATGCGAGAGAAGGCTGAGCCAAGCAGAAAGCGGTTGGAGTAAATGCCAGAGAAGGGTGAATGAGCCAAGCAGAAAGCACTTGGAGGAAATGTGAGAGAAGCGTGAATGAGCCAAGCAGAAAGTTCTTGGAGGAAATTCAAGAGAAGTGTGAATGATCCAAACAGAAAGCTCTTGGAGGAAATGTGAGAGAAGCGTGAATGAGCCAAGTAGAAAGCGCTTGGAGGAAATGCGAGAGAAGGCTGAATGAGCCAAGCAGAAAGCGCTTGAAGGTAATGGGAGAGAAGGCTGAGTCAAGCAGAAAGCACTTGGAGGAAATGTGAGAGAGAGGTGAATGAGCCAAGAAGAAAGCGTTTGGAGGAAATGCGAGAGAAGGGTGAATGAGCCAAGCAGAAAGCACTTGGAGGAAATGCGAGAGAAGGCTGAATGGGCCAAGCAGAAAGCACTTGGAGGAAATGTGAGACAAGTGTGAATGAGCCAAGCAGAAATCGTTTGGAGGAAATGTGAGAGAAGGGTGAATGAGCCAAGCAGAAAGCGATTGGAGGAAATGTTAGAGAAGCCTGAATGAGCCAAGCAGAAAGCGCTTGAAGGTAATGTGAGAGAAGGCTGAGCCAAGCAGAAAGCCCTTGGAGGAATTGCAAGAGAAGGCTGAGTCAAGCAGAAAGCGGTTGGAGTAAATTCGAGAGAAGGGTGAATGAGGCAAGCAGAAAGCATTTGGAGGAAATGCCAGAGAAGGGTGAATGAGCCAAGCAAAAAGCACTTGGAGGAAATGCGAGCGAAGTTTGAATGGGCCAAGCAGAAAGCTCTTGGAGGAAATGTGAGAGAAGAGTGAATGAGCCAAGTAGAAAGTTCTTGGAGGAAATTCACGAGAAAGGTGAATGGTCCAAGCAGAAAGCCCTTGGAGGAATTGCGAGAGAAGGCTGAGTCAAGCAGAAAGCGGTTGGAGTAAATTCGAGAGAAGGGTGAATGAGCCAAGCAGAAAGCACTTGGAGGAAATGTGAGAGAAGCCTGAATGAGCCAAGCAGAAAGTTCTTGGAGGAAATTCAAGAGAAGTGTGAATGATCCAAACAGAAAGCTCTTGGAGGAAATGTGAGAGAAGCGTGAATGAGCCAAGTAGAAAGTTCTTGGAGGAAATGCGAGAGAAGGCTGAATGGGCCAAGCAGAAAGCACTCGGAGGAAATGTGAGACAAGTGTGAATGAGCCAAGCAGAAAGCGGTTGCAGGAAATGCGAAGGAAGTGTGAATGAACCAGCAGAAAGCGCTTGGATGAAATGTGAGAGAACTGTGAATGAGCGAAGCAGAAAGAACTTGGAGGCAATGTGGGAGAAGTGTGAATGAGCGTGGAGGAAATGCGAAAGACAGGGGAATGAGCCAAGTAGAAAGCTCTTGAAGGAACTGCGAGAGAAGGCTGAATGGGCCAAGCAGAAAGCACTTGGAGGAAATTCAAGAGAAAGGTGAATGGTCCAAGCAGAAAGCACTTAGAGGAAATGTGAGAGAAGCATGAATTAGCCAAGCAGAAAGCTCTTGGAGGAAATTCAAGAGAAAGGTGAATGCTCCAACCAGAAAGCGCTTAGAAGAAATGTGAGAGAAGCTTGAATGAGCCAAGCAGAAAGCCCTTGGAGGAAATGCGAGAGAAGGCTGAATGAGCCAAGCAGAAAGCGCTTGAAGGTAATGGGAGAGAAGGCTGAGTCAAGCAGAAAGCACTTGGAGGAAATGTGTGAGAGAGGTGAATGAGCCAAGAAGAAAGCGTTTGGAGGAAATGCGAGAGAAGGCTGAATGGGCCAAGCAGAAATCGTTTGGAGGAAATGTGAGACAAGTGTGAATGAGCCAAGCAGAAAGCGCTTGGAGGAAATGCGAGAGAAGGCTGAATGAGCCAAGCAGAAAGCGCTTGGAGGAAATTCAAGAGAAAGGTGAATGGGCCAAGCAGAAAGCATTTGGAGGAAATGCCAGAGAAGGGTGAATGAGCCAAGCAGAAAGCACTTGGAGGAAATGTGAGAGAAGCGTGAATGAGCCAAGCAGAAAGTTCTTGGAGGAAATTCAAGAGAAGTGCGAATGATCCAAACAGAAAGCTCTTGGGGGAAATGTGAGAGAAGCGTGAATGAGCCAAGTAGAAAGCGCTTGGAGGAAATGCGAGAGAAGGCTGAATGAGCCAAGCAGAAAGCGCTTGAAGGTAATGGGAGAGAAGGCTGAGTCAAGCAGAAAGCACTTGGAGGAAATGTGAGAGAGAGGTGAATGAGCCAAGAAGAAAGCGTTTGGAGGAAATGCGAGAGAAGGGTGAATGAGCCAAGCAGAAAGCACTTGGAGGAAATGCGAGAGAAGGCTGAATGGGCCAAGCAGAAAGCACTTGGAGGAAATGTGAGACAAGTGTGAATGAGCCAAGCAGAAATCGTTTGGAGGAAATGTGAGAGAAGGGTGAATGAGCCAAGCAGAAAGCGATTGGAGGAAATGTTAGAGAAGCCTGAATGAGCCAAGCAGAAAGCGCTTGGAGGTAATGTGAGAGAAGGCTGAGCCAAGCAGAAAGCGCTTGGAGGAATTGCAAGAGAAGGCTGAGTCAAGCAGAAAGCGGTTGGAGTAAATTCGAGAGAAGGGTGAATGAGGCAAGCAGAAAGCATTTGGAGGAAATGCCAGAGAAGGGTGAATGAGCCAAGCAAAAAGCACTTGGAGGAAATGCGAGCGAAGTTTGAATGGGCCAAGCAGAAAGCTCTTGGAGGAAATGTGAGAGAAGAGTGAATGAGCCAAGTAGAAAGTTATTGGAGGAAATGCTAGAGAAGGCTGAATGGGCCAAGCAGAAAGCACTTGGAGGAAATGTGAGACAAGTGTGAATGAGCCAAGCAGAAATCGTTTGGAGGAAATGTGAGACAAGTGTGAATGAGCCAAGCAGAAAGCGCTTGGAGGAAATGCGAGAGAAGGCTGAATGAGCCAAGCAGAAAGCGCTTGGAGGAAATTCAAGAGAAAGGTGAATGGGCCAAGCAGAAAGCACTTGGAGGAAATGCGAGAGAAGGCTGAATGAGCCAAGCAGAAAGCGCTTGGAGGAAATTCACGAGAAAGGTGAATGGTCCAAGCAGAAAGCCCTTGGAGGAATTGCAAGAGAAGGCTGAGTCAAGCAGAAAGCGGTTGGAGTAAATTCGAGAGAAGGGTGAATGAGGCAAGCAGAAAGCATTTGGAGGAAATGCCAGAGAAGGGTGAATGAGCCAAGCAGAAAGCACTTGGAGGAAATGTGAGAGAAGCGTGAATGAGCCAAGCAGAAAGTTCTTGGAGGAAATTCAAGAGAAGTGTGAATGATCCAAACAGAAAGCTCTTGGAGGAAATGTGAGAGAAGCGTGAATGAGCCAAGTAGAAAGTTCTTGGAGGAAATGCGAGAGAAGGCTGAATGGGCCAAGCAGAAAGCACTTGGAGGAAATGTGAGACAAGTGTGAATGAGCCAAGGAGAAAGCGGTTGCAGGAAATGCGAAGGAAGTGTGAATGAACCAGCAGAAAGCGCTTGGATGAAATGTGAGAGAACTGTGAATGAGCGAAGCAGAAAGAACTTGGAGGCAATGTGGGAGAAGTGTGAATGAGCGTGGAGGAAATGCGAAAGACAGGGGAATGAGCCAAGTAGAAAGCTCTTGAAGGAACTGCGAGAGAAGGCTGAATGGGCCAAGCAGAAAGCACTTGGAGCAAATGTGAGAGAAGCGTGAATAAGCCAAGCAGAAACTTCTTGGAGGAAATGCGAGAGAAGGCTGAATGAGCCAAGCAGAAAGCACTTGGAGGAAATTCAAGAGAAAGGTGAATGCTCCAACCAGAAAGCGCTTAGAAGAAATGTGAGAGAAGCTTGAATGAGCCAAGCAGAAAGCACTTGGAGGAAATGCGAGAGAAGGCTGAATGGGCCAAGCAGAAATCGTTTGGAGGAAATGTGAGACAAGTGTGAATGAGCCAAGCAGAAAGCGCTTGGAGGAAATGCAAGAGAAGGCTGAATGAGCCAAGCAGAAAGCGCTTGGAGGAAATTCAAGAGAAAGGTGAATGTTCCAAGCAGAAAGCACTTGGAGGAAATGCGAGAGAAGGCTGAATGAGCCAAGCAGAAAGCGCTTGGAGGAAATTCACGAGAAAGGTGAATGGTCCAAGCAGAAAGCCCTTGGAGGAATTGCGAGAGAAGGCTGAGTCAAGCAGAAAGCGGTTGGAGTAAATTCGAGAGAAGGGTGAATGAGGCAAGCAGAAAGCATTTGGAGGAAATGCCAGAGAAGGGTGAATGAGCCAAGCAGAAAGCACTTGGAGGAAATGTGAGAGAAGCGTGAATGAGCCAAGCAGAAAGTTCTTGGAGGAAATTCAAGAGAAGTGTGAATGATCCAAACAGAAAGCTCTTGGAGGAAATGTGAGAGAAGCGTGAATGAGCCAAGTAGAAAGCGCTTGGAGGAAATGCGAGAGAAGGCTGAATGAGCCAAGCAGAAAGCGCTTGAAGGTAATGGGAGAGAAGGCTGAGTCAAGCAGAAAGCACTTGGAGGAAATGTGAGAGAGAGGTGAATGAGCCAAGAAGAAAGCGTTTGGAGGAAATGCGAGAGAAGTCTGAATGAGCCAAGCAAAAAGCGCTTGGAGGAAATGGGAGAGAAGGCTGAGTCAAGCAGAAAGCACTTGGAGGAAATGCGAGAGAAGGCTGAGTCAAGCAGAAAGCTTTTGGAGGAAATGCGAGAGAAGGCTGAATGGGCCAAGCAGAAAGTTCTTGGAGGAAATGCGAAAGACAGGGGAATGAGCCAAGTAGAAAGTTCTTGGAGGAAATGCGAAAGATGGGTGAATGAGCCAAGTAGAAAGCGTTTGGAGGAAATGCGAGAGAAGGCTGAATGAGCCAAGCAGAAAGCGCTTGGAGGAAATTCACGAGAAAGGTGAATGGTCCAAGCAGAAAGCACTTGTAGGAAATTGAGAGAAGGCTGAATGAGCCAAGCAGAAAGCGCTTGGAGGAAATTCAAGAGAAGTGTGAATGGTCCAAGCAGAAAGCGCTTGGAGGAAATGAGAGAGAAGCGTGAATGAGCCAAGTAGAAACTTCTTGGAGGGAATTCCTGAGAAGGCTGAATGAGCCAAGCAGAAAGCGCTTGGAGGAAATTCACGAGAAAGGTGAATGATCCAAACAGAAAGCACTTGGACGAAATGCGAGAGAAGGCTGAATGAGCCAAGCAGAAAGCACTTGGATGAAATTCAAGAGAAAGGTGAATGGGCCAAGCAGAAAGCTCTTGGAGGAAATGTGAGAGAAGCGTGAATGAGCCAAGTAGAAAGTTCTTGGAGGAAATGCGAGAGAAGGCTGAATGGGCCAAGTAGAAAGCCCTTGAAGGAACTGCGAGAGAAGGCTGAATGAGCCAAGCAGAAATCGTTTGGAAGAAATGTGAGAGAGAGGTGAATGAGCCAAGAAGAAAGCGTTTGGAGGAAATGCGAGAGAAGGGTGAATGAGCCAAGCAGAAAGCACTTGGAGGAAATGTGAGACAAGTGTGAATGAGCCAAGCAGAAATCGTTTGGAGGAAATGTGAGAGAAGGGTGAATGAGCCAAGCAGAAAGCGATTGGAGGAAATCAAATGTTAGAGAAGCGTGAATGAGGAAAGCAGAAAGCGCTTGGAGGAAATGCAAGAGAAGGCTGAGCCAAGCAGAATGCGGTTGGAGTAAATGAGAGAGACGGGTGAATGAGCCAAGCAGAAAGCGCTTGGAGGAACTGCGAGAGAAGCCTGAATGAGCCAAGCAGAAAGCGCTTGAAGGTAATGTTAGAGAAGGCTGAGGCAAGCAGAAAGCGCTTGGAGGAATTGCGAGAGAAGGCTGAGTCAAGCAGAAAGCGGTTGGAGTAAATTCGAGAGAAGGGTGAATGAGGCAAGCAGAAAGCATTTGGAGGAAATGCCAGAGAAGGGTGAATGAGCCAAGCAGAAAGCACTTGGAGGAAATGTGAGAGAAGCGTGAATGAGCCATGTAGAAAGTTCTTGGAGGAAATGCGAGAGAAGGCTGAATGGGCCAAGTAGAAAGCACTTGGAGGAAATGTGAGAGAAGCCTGAATGAGCCAAGCAGAAAGTTCTTGGAGGGAATTCGAGAGAAGGGTGAATGAGCCAAGCAGAAAGTTCTTGGAGGAAATTCGAGAGAAGGCTGAATGAGCCAAGCAGAAAGCGCTTGGAGGAAATTCAAGAGAAAGGTGAATGGTCCAAGCAGAAAGCGCTTGGAGGAAATGTGAGAGAAGCCTGAATGAACCAAGCAGAAAGTTCTTGGATGGAATTCGAGAGAAGGCTGAATGAGCCAAGCAAAAAGCACTTGGAAGAAATTCAAGAGAAAGGTGAATGGGCCAAGCAGAAAGCACTTGGAGGAAATGCCAGAGAAGGCTGAATGAGCCAAGCAGAAAGTGCTTGGAGGAAATTCACGAGAAAGGTGAATGGTCCAAGCAGAAAGCCCTTGGAGGAATTGCGAGAGAAGGCTGAGTCAAGCAGAAAGCGGTTGGAGTAAATTCGAGAGAAGGGTGAATGAGGCAAGCAGAAAGCATTTGGAGGAAATGCCAGAGAAGGGTGAATGAGCCAAGCAGAAAGCACTTGGAGGAAATGTGAGAGAGAGGTGAATGAGCCAAGAAGAAAGCGTTTGGAGGAAATGCGAGAGAAGGGTGAATGAGGCAAGCAGAAAGCATTTGGAGGAAATGCCAGAGAAGGGTGAATGAGCCAAGAAGAAAGCACTTGGAGGAAATGCGAGCGAAGGTTGAATGGGCCAAGCAGAAAGCTCTTGGAGGAAATGTGAGAGAAGCGTGAATGAGCCAAGTAGAAAGTTCTTGGAGGAAATGCGAGAGAAGGCTGAATGGGCCAAGTAGAAAGCCCTTGAAGGAACTGCGAGAGAAGGCTGAATGAGCCAAGCAGAAATCGTTTGGAAGAAATGTGAGAGAGAGGTGAATGAGCCAAGAAGAAAGCGTTTGGAGGAAATGCGAGAGAAGGGTGAATGAGCCAAGCAGAAAGCACTTGGAGGAAATGTGAGACAAGTGTGAATGAGCCAAGCAGAAATCGTTTGGAGGAAATGTGAGAGAAGGGTGAATGAGCCAAGCAGAAAGCGATTGGAGGAAATCAAATGTTAGAGAAGCGTGAATGAGGAAAGCAGAAAGCGCTTGGAGGAAATGCAAGAGAAGGCTGAGCCAAGCAGAAAGCACTTGGAGGAAATGTGAGAGAAGCGTGAATGAGCCAAGTAGAAAGTTCTTGGAGGAAATGCGAGAGAAGGCTGAATGGGCCAAGCAGAAAGCACTTGGAGGAAATGTGAGAGAAGCCTGAATGAGCCAAGCAGAAAGTTCTTGGAGGGAATTCGAGAGAAGGGTGAATGAGCCAAGCAGAAAGTTCTTGGAGGAAATTCGAGAGAAGGCTGAATGAGCCAAGCAGAAAGCGCTTCGAGGAAATTCAAGAGAAAGGTGAATGGTCCAAGCAGAAAGCGCTTGGAGGAAATGTGAGAGAAGCCTGAATGAACCAAGCAGAAAGTTCTTGGATGGAATTCGAGAGAAGGCTGAATGAGCCAAGCAAAAAGCACTTGGAAGAAATTCAAGAGAAAGGTGAATGGGCCAAGCAGAAAGCACTTGGAGGAAATGCCAGAGAAGGCTGAATGAGCCAAGCAGAAAGCGCTTGGAGGAAATTCACGAGAAAGGTGAATGGTCCAAGCAGAAAGCCCTTGGAGGAATTGCGAGAGAAGGCTGAGTCAAGCAGAAAGCGGTTGGAGTAAATTCGAGAGAAGGGTGAATGAGGCAAGCAGAAAGCATTTGGAGGAAATGCCAGAGAAGGGTGAATGAGCCAAGCAGAAAGCACTTGGAGGAAATGTGAGAGAAGCTTGAATGAGCCAAGCAGAAAGTTCTTGGAGGAAATTCAAGAGAAGTGTGAATGATCCAAACAGAAAGCTCTTGGAGGAAATGTGAGAGAAGCGTGAATGAGCCAAGTAGAAAGTTCTTGGAGGAAATGCGAGAGAAGGCTGAATGGGCCAAGCAGAAAACACTTGGAGGAAATGTGAGACAAGTGTGAATGAGCCAAGCAGAAAGCGGTTGCAGGAAATGCGAAGGAAGTGTGAATGAACCAGCAGAAAGCGCTTGGATGAAATGTGAGAGAACTGTGAATGAGCGAAGCAGAAAGAACTTGGAGGCAATGTGGGAGAAGTGTGAATGAGCGTGGAGGAAATGCGAAAGACAGGGGAATGAGCCAAGTAGAAAGCTCTTGAAGGAACTGCGAGAGAAGGCTGAATGGGCCAAGCAGAAAGCACTTGGAGCAAATGTGAGAGAAGCGTGAATAAGCCAAGCAGAAACTTCTTGGAGGAAATGCGAGAGAAGGCTGAATGAGCCAAGCAGAAAGCACTTGGAGGAAATTCAAGAGAAAGGTGAATGGTCCAAGCAGAAAGCACTTAGAGGAAATGTGAGAGAAGCGTGAATGAGCCAAGCAGAAAGCTCTTGGAGGAAATTCAAGAGAAAGGTGAATGCTCCAACCAGAAAGCGCTTAGAAGAAATGTGAGAGAAGCTTGAATGAGCCAAGCAGAAACCGCTTGGAGGAAATGCGAGAGAAGGCTGAATGAGCCAAGCAGAAAGCGATTGGAGGAAATGTTAGAGAAGCGTGAATGAGGAAAGCAGAAAGCGGTTGGAGTAAATGAGAGAGACGGGTGAATGAGCCAAGCAGAAAGCGCTTGGAGGAACTGCGAGAGAAGCCTGAATGAGCCAAGCAGAAAGCGCTTGAAGGTAATGTGAGAGAAGGCTGAGCCAAGCAGAAAGCGCTTGGAGGAAATTCAAGAGAAAGGTGAACGGTCCAATCAGAAAGCACTTGGAGGAAATGTGAGAGAAGCGTGAATGAGCCAAGTAGAAAGTTCTTGGAGGAAATTCGAGAGAAGGGTGAATGAGCGAAGCAGAAAGAACTTGGAGGCAATGTGGGAGAAGTGTGAATGAGCGTGGAGGAAATGCGAAAGACAGGGGAATGAGCCAAGTAGAAAGCTCTTGAAGGAACTGCGAGAGAAGGCTGAATGAGCCAAGCAAAAAGCACTTGGAAGAAATTCAAGAGAAAGGTGAATGGGCCAAGCAGAAAGCGTTTGGAGGAAATGCGAGAGAAGGGTGAATGAGCCAAGCAGAAAGCTATTGGAGGAAATGTTAGAGAAGCGTGAATGAGGAAAGCAGAAAGCGCTTGGAGGAAATGCGAGAGAAGGCTGAGCCAAGCAGAAAGCGGTTGGAGTAAATGAGAGAGACGGGTGAATGAGCCAAGCAGAAAGCGCTTGGAGGAACTGCGAGAGAAGCCTGAATGAGCCAAGCAGAAAGCGCTTGAAGGTAATGTGAGAGAAGGCTGAGGCAAGCAGAAAGCGCTTGGAGGAATTGCGAGAGAAGGCTGAGTCAAGCAGAAAGCGGTTGGAGTAAATTCGAGACAAGCGTGAATGAGGAAAGCAGAAAGCGCTTGGAGGAAATGCGAGAGAAGGCTGAGCCAAGCAGAAAGCGGTTGGAGTAAATGCCAGAGAAGGGTGAATGAGCCAAGCAGAAAGCACTTGGAGGAAATGTGAGAGAAGCGTGAATGAGCCAAGCAGAAAGTTCTTGGAGGAAATTCAAGAGAAGTGTGAATGATCCAAACAGAAAGCTCTTGGAGGAAATGTGAGAGAAGCGTGAATGAGCCAAGTAGAAAGCGCTTGGAGGAAATGCGAGAGAAGGCTGAATGAGCCAAGCAGAAAGCGCTTGAAGGTAATGGGAGAGAAGGCTGAGTCAAGCAGAAAGCACTTGGAGGAAATGTGAGAGAGAGGTGAATGAGCCAAGAAGAAAGCGTTTGGAGGAAATGCGAGAGAAGGGTGAATGAGCCAAGCAGAAAGCACTTGGAGGAAATGCGAGAGAAGGCTGAATGGGCCAAGCAGAAAGCACTTGGAGGAAATGTGAGACAAGTGTGAATGAGCCAAGCAGAAATCGTTTGGAGGAAATGTGAGAGAAGGGTGAATGAGCCAAGCAGAAAGCGATTGGAGGAAATGTTAGAGAAGCCTGAATGAGCCAAGCAGAAAGCGCTTGAAGGTAATGTGAGAGAAGGCTGAGCCAAGCAGAAAGCCCTTGGAGGAATTGCAAGAGAAGGCTGAGTCAAGCAGAAAGCGGTTGGAGTAAATTCGAGAGAAGGGTGAATGAGGCAAGCAGAAAGCATTTGGAGGAAATGCCAGAGAAGGGTGAATGAGCCAAGCAAAAAGCACTTGGAGGAAATGCGAGCGAAGTTTGAATGGGCCAAGCAGAAAGCTCTTGGAGGAAATGTGAGAGAAGAGTGAATGAGCCAAGTAGAAAGTTCTTGGAGGAAATTCACGAGAAAGGTGAATGGTCCAAGCAGAAAGCCCTTGGAGGAATTGCGAGAGAAGGCTGAGTCAAGCAGAAAGCGGTTGGAGTAAATTCGAGAGAAGGGTGAATGAGCCAAGCAGAAAGCACTTGGAGGAAATGTGAGAGAAGCCTGAATGAGCCAAGCAGAAAGTTCTTGGAGGAAATTCAAGAGAAGTGTGAATGATCCAAACAGAAAGCTCTTGGAGGAAATGTGAGAGAAGCGTGAATGAGCCAAGTAGAAAGTTCTTGGAGGAAATGCGAGAGAAGGCTGAATGGGCCAAGCAGAAAGCACTCGGAGGAAATGTGAGACAAGTGTGAATGAGCCAAGCAGAAAGCGGTTGCAGGAAATGCGAAGGAAGTGTGAATGAACCAGCAGAAAGCGCTTGGATGAAATGTGAGAGAACTGTGAATGAGCGAAGCAGAAAGAACTTGGAGGCAATGTGGGAGAAGTGTGAATGAGCGTGGAGGAAATGCGAAAGACAGGGGAATGAGCCAAGTAGAAAGCTCTTGAAGGAACTGCGAGAGAAGGCTGAATGGGCCAAGCAGAAAGCACTTGGAGGAAATTCAAGAGAAAGGTGAATGGTCCAAGCAGAAAGCACTTAGAGGAAATGTGAGAGAAGCATGAATTAGCCAAGCAGAAAGCTCTTGGACGAAATTCAAGAGAAAGGTGAATGCTCCAACCAGAAAGCGCTTAGAAGAAATGTGAGAGAAGCTTGAATGAGCCAAGCAGAAAGCCCTTGGAGGAAATGCGAGAGAAGGCTGAATGAGCCAAGCAGAAAGCGCTTGAAGGTAATGGGAGAGAAGGCTGAGTCAAGCAGAAAGCACTTGGAGGAAATGTGTGAGAGAGGTGAATGAGCCAAGAAGAAAGCGTTTGGAGGAAATGCGAGAGAAGGCTGAATGGGCCAAGCAGAAATCGTTTGGAGGAAATGTGAGACAAGTGTGAATGAGCCAAGCAGAAAGCGCTTGGAGGAAATGCGAGAGAAGGCTGAATGAGCCAAGCAGAAAGCGCTTGGAGGAAATTCAAGAGAAAGGTGAATGGGCCAAGCAGAAAGCATTTGGAGGAAATGCCAGAGAAGGGTGAATGAGCCAAGCAGAAAGCACTTGGAGGAAATGTGAGAGAAGCGTGAATGAGCCAAGCAGAAAGTTCTTGGAGGAAATTCAAGAGAAGTGCGAATGATCCAAACAGAAAGCTCTTGGAGGAAATGTGAGAGAAGCGTGAATGAGCCAAGTAGAAAGCGCTTGGAGGAAATGCGAGAGAAGGCTGAATGAGCCAAGCAGAAAGCGCTTGAAGGTAATGGGAGAGAAGGCTGAGTCAAGCAGAAAGCACTTGGAGGAAATGTGAGAGAGAGGTGAATGAGCCAAGAAGAAAGCGTTTGGAGGAAATGCGAGAGAAGGGTGAATGAGCCAAGCAGAAAGCACTTGGAGGAAATGCGAGAGAAGGCTGAATGGGCCAAGCAGAAAGCACTTGGAGGAAATGTGAGACAAGTGTGAATGAGCCAAGCAGAAATCGTTTGGAGGAAATGTGAGAGAAGGGTGAATGAGCCAAGCAGAAAGCGATTGGAGGAAATGTTAGAGAAGCCTGAATGAGCCAAGCAGAAAGCGCTTGGAGGTAATGTGAGAGAAGGCTGAGCCAAGCAGAAAGCGCTTGGAGGAATTGCAAGAGAAGGCTGAGTCAAGCAGAAAGCGGTTGGAGTAAATTCGAGAGAAGGGTGAATGAGGCAAGCAGAAAGCATTTGGAGGAAATGCCAGAGAAGGGTGAATGAGCCAAGCAGAAAGCGCTTGGAGGAAATGCGAGAGAAGGCTGAATGAGCCAAGCAGAAAGCGCTTGGAGGAAATTCAAGAGAAAGGTGAATGGGCCAAGCAGAAAGCACTTGGAGGAAATGCGAGAGAAGGCTGAATGAGCCAAGCAGAAAGCGCTTGGAGGAAATTCACGAGAAAGGTGAATGGGCCAAGCAGAAAGCACTTGGAGGAAATGTGAGACAAGTGTGAATGAGCCAAGCAGAAATCGTTTGGAGGAAATGTGAGAGAAGGGTGAATGAGCCAAGCAGAAAGCGATTGCAGGAAATGTTAGAGAAGCGTGAATGAGGAAAGCAGAAACGGTTGGGGTAAATGAGAGAGACGGGTGAATGAGCCAAGCAGAAAGCGCTTGGAGGAACTGTGAGAGAAGCCTGAATGAGCCAAGCAGAAAGCGCTTGAAGGTAATGTGAGAGAAGGCTGAGCCAAGCAGAAAGCGCTTGGAGGAAATTCAAGAGAAAGGTGAACGGTCCAACCAGAAAGCGCTTGAAGGTAATGTGAGAGAAGGCTGAGCCAAGCAGAAAGTTCTTGGAGGAAATTCAAGAGAAAGGTGAACGGTCCAACCAGAAAGCGCTTGGAGGAAATGCGAGAGAAGGCTGAATGAGCCAAGCAGAAAGCGCTTGGAGGAAATTCAAGAGAACGGTGAATGGTCCAAGGAGAAAGTTCTTGGTGGAAATGCAAGAGAAGGCTGAATGGTCCAAGCAGAAAGCGCTTGGAGGAAATTCGAGAGAAGGGTGAATGAGCAAAGCAGAAAGAACTTGGAGGCAATGTGGGAGAAGTGTGAATGAGCGTGGAGGAAATGCGAAGGACGGGGTAATGAGCCAAGTAGAAAGCTCTTGAAGGAACTGCGAGAGAAGGCTGAATGAGCCAAGCAAAAAGTACTTGGAAGAAATTCAAGAGAAAGGTGAATGGGCCAAGCAGAAAGCACTTGGAGGAAATGTGAGAGAAGCGTGAATGAGCCAAGCAGAAAGTTCTTGGAGGAAATTCAAGAGAAGTGTGAATGATCCAAACAGAAAGCTCTTGGAGGAAATGTGAGAGAAGCGTGAATGAGCCAAGTAGAAAGCGCTTGGAGGAAATGTGAGAGAAGGCTGAATGAGCCAAGCAGAAAGCGCTTGAAGGTAATGGGAGAGAAGGCTGAGTCAAGCAGAAAGCACTTGGAGGAAATGTGAGAGAGAGGTGAATGAGCCAAGAAGAAAGCGTTTGGAGGAAATGCGAGAGAAGGGTGAATGAGCCAAGCAGAAAGCACTTGGAGGAAATGCGAGAGAAGGCTGAATGGGCCAAGCAGAAAGCACTTGGAGGAAATGTGAGACAAGTGTGAATGAGCCAAGCAGAAATCGTTTGGAGGAAATGTGAGAGAAGGGTGAATGAGCCAAGCAGAAAGCACTTGGAGGAAATGTGAGAGAAGCGTGAATGAGCCAAGCAGAAAGTTCTTGGAGGAAATTCAAGAGAAGTGTGAATGATCCAAACAGAAAGCTCTTGGAGGAAATGTGAGAGAAGCGTGAATGAGCCAAGTAGAAAGCGCTTGGAGGAAATGCGAGAGAAGGGTGAATGAGCAAAGCAGAAAGAACTTGGAGGCAATGTGGGAGAAGTGTGAATGAGCGTGGAGGAAATGCGAAAGACGGGGTAATGAGCCAAGTAGAAAGCTCTTGAAGGAACTGCGAGAGAAGGCTGAATGAGCCAAGCAAAAAGCACTTGGAAGAAATTCAAGAGAAAGGTGAATGGGCCAAGCAGAAAGCACTTGGAGGAAATGCGAGAGAAGGCTGAATGAGCCAAGCAGAAAGCTCTTGGAGGAAATTCGAGAGAAGGGTGAATGAGCCAAGCAGAAAGCGCTTGGAGGAAATTCAAGAGAAGTGTGAATGAGCGTGGAGGAAATGCGAAAGACAGGGGAATGAGCCAAGTAGAAAGCTCTTGAAGGAACTGCAAGAGAAGGCTGAATGAGCCAAGCAAAAAGCACTTGGAAGAAATTCAAGAGAAAGGTGAATGGGCCAACCAGAAAGCACTTGGAGGAAATGCGAGAGAAGGCTGAATGAGCCAAGCAGAAAGCGCTTGGAGGAAATTCGAGAGAAGGGTGAATGAGCAAAGCAGAAAGAACTTGGAGGCAATGTGGGAGAAGTGTGAATGATCCAAACAGAAAGCACTTGGAGGAAATGCGAGAGAAGGCTGAGCCAAGGAGAAAGCGGTTGGAGTAAATGAGAGAGACGGGTGAATGAGCCAAGCAGAAAGCGCTTGGAGGAAATGTGAGACAAGTGTGAATGAGCCAAGCAGAAATCGTTTGGAGGAAATGCGAGAGAAGGCTGAATGGTCCAAGCAGAAAGCGCTTGGAGGAAATTCGAGAGAAGGGTGAATGAGCAAAGCAAAAAGAACTTGGAGGCAATGTGGGAGAAGTGTGAATGAGCGTGGAGGAAATGGGAAAGACGGGGTAATGAGCCAAGTAGAAAGCTCTTGAAGGAACAGCCAGAGAAGGCTGAATGAGCCAAGCAAAAAGCACTTGGAAGAAATTCAAGAGAAAGGTGAATGGGCCAAGCAGAAAGCACTTGGAGGAAATGCGAGAGAAGGCTGAATGAGCCAAGTAGAAAGCGCTTGGAGGAAATTCAAGAGAAGTGTGAATGGTCCAAGCAGAAAGCACTTGGAGGAAATGTGAGAGAAGCGTGAATGAGCCAAGTAGAAAGTTCTTGGAGGAAATTCGAGAGAAGGGTGAATGAGCGAAGCAGAAAGAACTTGGAGGCAATGTGGGAGAAGTGTGAATGAGCGTGGAGGAAATGCGAAAGACAGGGGAATGAGCCAAGTAGAAAGCTCTTGAAGGAACTGCTAGAGAAGGCTGAATGAGCCAAGCAAAAAGCACTTGGAAGAAATTCAATAGAAAGGTGAATGGGCCAAGCAGAAAGCACTTGGAGGAAATGCGAGAGAAGGCTGAATGAGCCAAGCAGAAAGCGCTTGGAGGAAATTCGAGAGAAGGGTGAATGAGCCAAGCAGAAAGCGCTTGGAGGAAATTCAAGAGAAGTGTGAATGAGCGTGGAGGAAATGCGAAAGACAGGGGAATGAGCCAAGTAGAAAGCTCTTGAAGGAACTGCGAGAGAAGGCTGAATGAGCCAAGCAAAAAGCACTTGGAAGAAATTCAAGAGAAAGGTGAATGGGCCAAGCAGAAAGCGTTTGGAGGAAATGCGAAAGACGGGGTAATGAGCCAAGTAGAAAGCTCTTGAAGGAACTGCAAGAGAAGGCTGAATGAGCCAAGCAGAAAGCACTTGGAGGAAATGCGAGAGAAGGCTGAATGAGCCAAGCAGAAAGCGCTTGGAGGAAATTCGAGAGAAAGGTGAATGGTCCAAGCAGAAAGCACTTAGAGGAAATGTGAGAGAAGCGTGAATGAGCCAAGCAGAAAGCGCTTGGAGGAAATTCAAGAGAAGTGTGAATGATCCAAGCAGAAATTGCTTGGAGGAAATGAGAGAGAAGCGTGAATGAGCCAAGTAGAAACTTCTTGGAGGGAATTCGTGAGAAGGCTGAATGAGCCAAGCAGAAAGCGCTTGGAGGAAATTCAGGAGAAAGGTGAATGATCCAAACAGAAAGCACTTGGACGAAATGCGAGAGAAGGCTGAATGAGCCAAGCAGAAAGCACTTGGATGAAATTCAAGAGAAAGGTGAATGGGCCAAGCAGAAAGCTCTTGGAGGAAATTCGAGAGAAGCGTGAATGATCCAAACAGAAAGCACTTGGACGAAATGCGAGAGAAGGCTGAATGAGCCAAGCAGAAAGCGCTTGGAGGAAATGTGAGACAAGTGTGAATGAGCCAAGCAGAAATCGTTTGGAGGAAATGTGAGAGAAGGGTGAATGAGCCAAGCAGAAAGCGCTTGGAGGAAATTCGAGAGGAGGGTGAATGAGCGAAGCAGAAAGAACTTGGAGGCAACGTGGGAGAAGTGTGAATGAGCGTGGAGGAAATGCGAAAGATAGGGGAATGAGCCAAGTAGAAAGCCCTTGAAGGAACTGCGAGAGAAGGCTGAATGAGCCAAGCAGAAATCGTTTGGAGGAAATGTGAGAGAAGCGTGAATGAGCCAAGCAGAAAGTTCTTGGAGGAAATGCGAGAGAAGGCTGAATGAGCCAAGCAGAAAGCGCTTCGAGGAAATTCAAGAGAAAGGTGAATGGTCCAAGCAGAAAGCGCTTGGAGGAAATGTGAGAGAAGCCTGAATGAACCAAGCAGAAAGTTCTTGGATGGAATTCGAGAGAAGGCTGAATGAGCCAAGCAAAAAGCACTTGGAAGAAATTCAAGAGAAAGGTGAATGGGCCAAGCAGAAAGCACTTGGAGGAAATGCCAGAGAAGGCTGAATGAGCCAAGCAGAAAGCGCTTGGAGGAAATGCCAGAGAAGGCTGAATGAGCCAAGCAGAAAGTGCTTGGAGGAAATTCACGAGAAAGGTGAATGGTCCAAGCAGAAAGCCCTTGGAGGAATTGCGAGAGAAGGCTGAGTCAAGCAGAAAGCGGTTGGAGTAAATTCGAGAGAAGGGTGAATGAGGCAAGCAGAAAGCATTTGGAGGAAATGCCAGAGAAGGGTGAATGAGCCAAGCAGAAAGCACTTGGAGGAAATGTGAGAGAGAGGTGAATGAGCCAAGAAGAAAGCGTTTGGAGGAAATGCGAGAGAAGGGTGAATGAGGCAAGCAGAAAGCATTTGGAGGAAATGCCAGAGAAGGGTGAATGAGCCAAGAAGAAAGCACTTGGAGGAAATGCGAGCGAAGGTTGAATGGGCCAAGCAGAAAGCTCTTGGAGGAAATGTGAGAGAAGCGTGAATGAGCCAAGTAGAAAGTTCTTGGAGGAAATGCGAGAGAAGGCTGAATGGGCCAAGTAGAAAGCCCTTGAAGGAACTGCGAGAGAAGGCTGAATGAGCCAAGCAGAAATCGTTTGGAAGAAATGTGAGAGAGAGGTGAATGAGCCAAGAAGAAAGCGTTTGGAGGAAATGCGAGAGAAGGGTGAATGAGCCAAGCAGAAAGCACTTGGAGGAAATGTGAGAGAAGGGTGAATGAGCCAAGCAGAAAGCGATTGGAGGAAATCAAATGTTAGAGAAGCGTGAATGAGGAAAGCAGAAAGCGCTTGGAGGAAATGCAAGAGAAGGCTGAGCCAAGCAGAATGCGGTTGGAGTAAATGAGAGAGACGGGTGAATGAGCCAAGCAGAAAGCGCTTGGAGGAACTGCGAGAGAAGCCTGAATGAGCCAAGCAGAAAGCGCTTGAAGGTAATGTTAGAGAAGGCTGAGGCAAGCAGAAAGCGCTTGGAGGAATTGCGAGAGAAGGCTGAGTCAAGCAGAAAGCGGTTGGAGTAAATTCGAGAGAAGGGTGAATGAGGCAAGCAGAAAGCATTTGGAGGAAATGCCAGAGAAGGGTGAATGAGCCAAGCAGAAAGCACTTGGAGGAAATGTGAGAGAAGCGTGAATGAGCCAAGCAGAAAGTTCTTGGAGGAAATTCAAGAGAAGTGTGAATGATCCAAACAGAAAGCTCTTGGAGGAAATGTGAGAGAAGCGTGAATGAGCCAAGTAGAAAGTTCTTGGAGGAAATGCGAGAGAAGGCTGAATGGGCCAAGCAGAAAACACTTGGAGGAAATGTGAGACAAGTGTGAATGAGCCAAGCAGAAAGCGGTTGCAGGAAATGCGAAGGAAGTGTGAATGAACCAGCAGAAAGCGCTTGGATGAAATGTGAGAGAACTGTGAATGAGCGAAGCAGAAAGAACTTGGAGGCAATGTGGGAGAAGTGTGAATGAGCGTGGAGGAAATGCGAAAGACAGGGGAATGAGCCAAGTAGAAAGCTCTTGAAGGAACTGCGAGAGAAGGCTGAATGGGCCAAGCAGAAAGCACTTGGAGCAAATGTGAGAGAAGCGTGAATAAGCCAAGCAGAAACTTCTTGGAGGAAATGCGAGAGAAGGCTGAATGAGCCAAGCAGAAAGCACTTGGAGGAAATTCAAGAGAAAGGTGAATGGTCCAAGCAGAAAGCACTTAGAGGAAATGTGAGAGAAGCGTGAATGAGCCAAGCAGAAAGCGCTTGGAGGAAATTCAAGAGAAGTGTGAATGATCCAAGCAGAAAGCGCTTGGAGGAAATGAGAGAGAAGCGTGAATGAGCCAAGTAGAAACTTCTTGGAGGGAATTCGTGAGAAGGCTGAATGAGCCAAGCAGAAAGCGCTTGGAGGAAATTCAGGAGAAAGGTGAATGATCCAAACAGAAAGCACTTGGACGAAATGCGAGAGAAGGCTGAATGAGCCAAGCAGAAAGCACTTGGATGAAATTCAAGAGAAAGGTGAATGGGCCAAGCAGAAAGCTCTTGGAGGAAATTCGAGAGAAGCGTGAATGATCCAAACAGAAAGCACTTGGACGAAATGCGAGAGAAGGCTGAATGAGCCAAGCAGAAAGCGCTTGGAGGAAATGTGAGACAAGTGTGAATGAGCCAAGCAGAAATCGTTTGGAGGAAATGTGAGAGAAGGGTGAATGAGCCAAGCAGAAAGCGCTTGGAGGAAATTCGAGAGGAGGGTGAATGAGCGAAGCAGAAAGAACTTGGAGGCAACGTGGGAGAAGTGTGAATGAGCGTGGAGGAAATGCGAAAGATAGGGGAATGAGCCAAGTAGAAAGCCCTTGAAGGAACTGCGAGAGAAGGCTGAATGAGCCAAGCAGAAATCGTTTGGAGGAAATGTGAGAGAAGCGTGAATGAGCCAAGCAGAAAGTTCTTGGAGGAAATGCGAGAGAAGGCTGAATGAGCCAAGCAGAAAGCGCTTGGAGGAAATTCAAGAGAAGTGTGAATGGTCCAAGCAGAAAGCGCTTGGAGAAAATGAAAGAGAAGGCTGAATGAGCCAAGCAGAAAGCGCTTGGAGGAAATGGGAGAGAAGGCTGAGTCAAGCAGAAAGCACTTGGAGGAAATGCGAGAGAAGGCTGAGTCAAGCAGAAAGCTTTTGGAGGAAATGCGAGAGAAGGCTGAATGGGCCAAGCAGAAAGTTCTTGGAGGAAATGCGAAAGACAGGGGAATGAGCCAAGTAGAAAGTTCTTGGAGGAAATGCGAAAGATGGGTGAATGAGCCAAGTAGAAAGCGTTTGGAGGAAATGCGAGAGAAGGCTGAATGAGCCAAGCAGAAAGCGCTTGGAGGAAATTCAAGAGAAGTGTGAATGGTCCAAGCAGAAAGCGCTTGGAGGAAATGAGAGAGAAGCGTGAATGAGCCAAGTAGAAACTTCTTGGAGGGAATTCCTGAGAAGGCTGAATGAGCCAAGCAGAAAGCGCTTGGAGGAAATTCACGAGAAAGGTGAATGATCCAAACAGAAAGCACTTGGAGGAAATGCGAGAGAAGGCTGAATGAGCCAAGCAGAAAGCACTTGGATGAAATTCAAGAGAAAGGTGAATGGGCCAAGCAGAAAGCTCTTGGAGGAAATTCGAGAGAAGCTTGAATGATCCAAACAGAAAGCACTTGGACGAAATGCGAGAGAAGGCTGAATGAGCCAAGCAGAAAGCGCTTGGAGGAAATGTGAGACAAGTGTGAATGAGCCAAGCAGAAAGTTCTTGGAGGAAATGCGAGAGAAGGCTGAATGAGCCAAGCAGAAAGCGCTTCGAGGAAATTCAAGAGAAAGGTGAATGGTCCAAGCAGAAAGCGCTTGGAGGAAATGTGAGAGAAGCCTGAATGAACCAAGCAGAAAGTTCTTGGATGGAATTCGAGAGAAGGCTGAATGAGCCAAGCAAAAAGCACTTGGAAGAAATTCAAGAGAAAGGTGAATGGGCCAAGCAGAAAGCACTTGGAGGAAATGCCAGAGAAGGCTGAATGAGCCAAGCAGAAAGCGCTTGGAGGAAATGCCAGAGAAGGCTGAATGAGCCAAGCAGAAAGTGCTTGGAGGAAATTCACGAGAAAGGTGAATGGTCCAAGCAGAAAGCCCTTGGAGGAATTGCGAGAGAAGGCTGAGTCAAGCAGAAAGCGGTTGGAGTAAATTCGAGAGAAGGGTGAATGAGGCAAGCAGAAAGCATTTGGAGGAAATGCCAGAGAAGGGTGAATGAGCCAAGCAGAAAGCACTTGGAGGAAATGTGAGAGAGAGGTGAATGAGCCAAGAAGAAAGCGTTTGGAGGAAATGCGAGAGAAGGGTGAATGAGGCAAGCAGAAAGCATTTGGAGGAAATGCCAGAGAAGGGTGAATGAGCCAAGAAGAAAGCACTTGGAGGAAATGCGAGCGAAGGTTGAATGGGCCAAGCAGAAAGCTCTTGGAGGAAATGTGAGAGAAGCGTGAATGAGCCAAGTAGAAAGTTCTTGGAGGAAATGCGAGAGAAGGCTGAATGGGCCAAGTAGAAAGCCCTTGAAGGAACTGCGAGAGAAGGCTGAATGAGCCAAGCAGAAATCGTTTGGAAGAAATGTGAGAGAGAGGTGAATGAGCCAAGAAGAAAGCGTTTGGAGGAAATGCGAGAGAAGGGTGAATGAGCCAAGCAGAAAGCACTTGGAGGAAATGTGAGACAAGTGTGAATGAGCCAAGCAGAAATCGTTTGGAGGAAATGTGAGAGAAGGGTGAATGAGCCAAGCAGAAAGCGATTGGAGGAAATCAAATGTTAGAGAAGCGTGAATGAGGAAAGCAGAAAGCGCTTGGAGGAAATGCAAGAGAAGGCTGAGCCAAGCAGAATGCGGTTGGAGTAAATGAGAGAGACGGGTGAATGAGCCAAGCAGAAAGCGCTTGGAGGAACTGCGAGAGAAGCCTGAATGAGCCAAGCAGAAAGCGCTTGAAGGTAATGTTAGAGAAGGCTGAGGCAAGCAGAAAGCGCTTGGAGGAATTGCGAGAGAAGGCTGAGTCAAGCAGAAAGCGGTTGGAGTAAATTCGAGAGAAGGGTGAATGAGGCAAGCAGAAAGCATTTGGAGGAAATGCCAGAGAAGGGTGAATGAGCCAAGCAGAAAGCACTTGGAGGAAATGTGAGAGAAGCGTGAATGAGCCAAGCAGAAAGTTCTTGGAGGAAATTCAAGAGAAGTGTGAATGATCCAAACAGAAAGCTCTTGGAGGAAATGTGAGAGAAGCGTGAATGAGCCAAGTAGAAAGTTCTTGGAGGAAATGCGAGAGAAGGCTGAATGGGCCAAGCAGAAAACACTTGGAGGAAATGTGAGACAAGTGTGAATGAGCCAAGCAGAAAGCGGTTGCAGGAAATGCGAAGGAAGTGTGAATGAACCAGCAGAAAGCGCTTGGATGAAATGTGAGAGAACTGTGAATGAGCGAAGCAGAAAGAACTTGGAGGCAATGTGGGAGAAGTGTGAATGAGCGTGGAGGAAATGCGAAAGACAGGGGAATGAGCCAAGTAGAAAGCTCTTGAAGGAACTGCGAGAGAAGGCTGAATGGGCCAAGCAGAAAGCACTTGGAGCAAATGTGAGAGAAGCGTGAATAAGCCAAGCAGAAACTTCTTGGAGGAAATGCGAGAGAAGGCTGAATGAGCCAAGCAGAAAGCACTTGGAGGAAATTCAAGAGAAAGGTGAATGGTCCAAGCAGAAAGCACTTAGAGGAAATGTGAGAGAAGCGTGAATGAGCCAAGCAGAAAGCGCTTGGAGGAAATTCAAGAGAAGTGTGAATGATCCAAGCAGAAAGCGCTTGGAGGAAATGAGAGAGAAGCGTGAATGAGCCAAGTAGAAACTTCTTGGAGGGAATTCGTGAGAAGGCTGAATGAGCCAAGCAGAAAGCGCTTGGAGGAAATTCAGGAGAAAGGTGAATGATCCAAACAGAAAGCACTTGGACGAAATGCGAGAGAAGGCTGAATGAGCCAAGCAGAAAGCACTTGGATGAAATTCAAGAGAAAGGTGAATGGGCCAAGCAGAAAGCTCTTGGAGGAAATTCGAGAGAAGCGTGAATGATCCAAACAGAAAGCACTTGGACGAAATGCGAGAGAAGGCTGAATGAGCCAAGCAGAAAGCGTTTGGAGGAAATGTGAGACAAGTGTGAATGAGCCAAGCAGAAATCGTTTGGAGGAAATGTGAGAGAAGGGTGAATGAGCCAAGCAGAAAGCGCTTGGAGGAAATTCGAGAGGAGGGTGAATGAGCGAAGCAGAAAGAACTTGGAGGCAACGTGGGAGAAGTGTGAATGAGCGTGGAGGAAATGCGAAAGATAGGGGAATGAGCCAAGTAGAAAGCCCTTGAAGGAACTGCGAGAGAAGGCTGAATGAGCCAAGCAGAAATCGTTTGGAGGAAATGTGAGAGAAGCGTGAATGAGCCAAGCAGAAAGTTCTTGGAGGAAATGCGAGAGAAGGCTGAATGAGCCAAGCAGAAAGCGCTTGGAGGAAATTCAAGAGAAGTGTGAATGGTCCAAGCAGAAAGCGCTTGGAGAAAATGAAAGAGAAGGCTGAATGAGCCAAGCAGAAAGCGCTTGGAGGAAATGGGAGAGAAGGCTGAGTCAAGCAGAAAGCACTTGGAGGAAATGCGAGAGAAGGCTGAGTCAAGCAGAAAGCTTTTGGAGGAAATGCGAGAGAAGGCTGAATGGGCCAAGCAGAAAGCACTTGGAGGAAATGCGAGAGAAGGCTGAGTCAAGCAGAAAGCTTTTGGAGGAAATGCGAGAGAAGGCTGAATGAGCCAAGCAGAAAGCGCTTGGAGGAAATGGGAGAGAAGGCTGAGTCAAGCAGAAAGCACTTGGAGGAAATGCGAGAGAAGGCTGAGTCAAGCAGAAAGCTTTTGGAGGAAATGCGAGAGAAGGCTGAATGGGCCAAGCAGAAAGTTCTTGGAGGAAATGCGAAAGACAGGGGAATGAGCCAAGTAGAAAGTTCTTGGAGGAAATGCGAAAGATGGGTGAATGAGCCAAGTAGAAAGCGTTTGGAGGAAATGCGAGAGAAGGCTGAATGAGCCAAGCAGAAAGCGCTTGGAGGAAATTCACGAGAAAGGTGAATGGTCCAAGCAGAAAGCACTTGGAGGAAATTGAGAGAAGGCTGAATGAGCCAAGCAGAAAGCGCTTGGAGGAAATTCAAGAGAAGTGTGAATGGTCCAAGCAGAAAGCGCTTGGAGGAAATGAGAGAGAAGCGTGAATGAGCCAAGTAGAAACTTCTTGGAGGGAATTCCTGAGAAGGCTGAATGAGCCAAGCAGAAAGCGCTTGGAGGAAATTCACGAGAAAGGTGAATGATCCAAACAGAAAGCACTTGGAGGAAATGCGAGAGAAGGCTGAATGAGCCAAGCAGAAAGCACTTGGATGAAATTCAAGAGAAAGGTGAATGGGCCAAGCAGAAAGCTCTTGGAGGAAATTCGAGAGAAGCTTGAATGATCCAAACAGAAAGCACTTGGACGAAATGCGAGAGAAGGCTGAATGAGCCAAGCAGAAAGCGCTTGGAGGAAATGTGAGACAAGTGTGAATGAGCCAGGAAGAAATCCTTTGGAGGAAATGTTAGAGAAGCGTGAATGAGGAAAGCAGAAAGCGGTTGCAGGAAATGCGAGGGAAGTGTGAATGAGCCAGCAGAAAGCGCTTGGTTGAAATGTGAGACAACTGTGAATGAGCGAAGCAGAAAGAACTTGGAGGCAATGTGGGAGAAGTGTGAATGAGCGTGGAGGAAATGCGAAAGACGGGGGAATGAGCCAAGTAGAAAGCGTTTGGAGGAAATGCGAGAGAAGGCTGAATGAGCCAAGCAGAAAGCGCTTGGAGGAAATGCGAGAGAAGGCTGAGTCAAGCAGAAAGTTTTTGGAGGAAATGCGAGAGAAGGCTGAATGGGCCAAGCAGAAAGCACTTGGAGGAAATGCGAGAGAAGGCTGAGTCAAGCAGAAAGCTTTTGGAGGAAATGCGAGAGAAGGCTGAATGAGCCAAGCAGAAAGCGCTTGGAGGAAATGGGAGAGAAGGCTGAGTCAAGCAGAAAGCACTTGGAGGAAATGCGAGAGAAGGCTGAGTCAAGCAGAAAGCTTTTGGAGGAAATGCGAGAGAAGGCTGAATGGGCCAAGCAGAAAGTTCTTGGAGGAAATGCGAAAGACAGGGGAATGAGCCAAGTAGAAAGTTCTTGGAGGAAATGCGAAAGATGGGTGAATGAGCCAAGTAGAAAGCGTTTGGAGGAAATGCGGGAGAAGGCTGAATGAGCCAAGCAGAAAGCGCTTGGAGGAAATTCACGAGAAAGGTGAATGGTCCAAGCACAAAGCACTTGGAGGAAATTGAGAGAAGGCTGAAGGAGCCAAGCAGAAAGCGCTTGGAGGAAATTCAAGAGAAGTGTGAATGGTCCAAGCAGAAAGCGCTTGGAGGAAATGAGAGAGAAGCGTGAATGAGCCAAGTAGAAACTTCTTGGAGGGAATTCCTGAGAAGGCTGAATGAGCCAAGCAGAAAGCGCTTGGAGGAAATTCACGAGAAAGGTGAATGATCCAAACAGAAAGCACTTGGAGGAAATGCGAGAGAAGGCTGAATGAGCCAAGCAGAAAGCTCTTGGAGGAAATTCGAGAGAAGCGTGAATGATCCAAACAGAAAGCACTAGGACGAAATGCGAGAGAAGGCTGAATGAGCCAAGCAGAAAGCACTTGGAGGAAATGTGAGACAAGTGTGAATGAGCCAGGAAGAAATCCTTTGGAGGAAATGTTAGAGAAGCGTGAATGAGGAAAGCAGAAAGCGGTTGCAGGAAATGCGAGAGAAGGCTGAATGAGCCAAGCAGAAAGCACTTGGAGGAAATGTGAGACAAGTGTGAATGAGCCAGGAAGAAATCCTTTGGAGGAAATGTTAGAGAAGCGTGAATGAGCCAAGCAGAAAGCTCTTGGAGGAAATTCGAGAGAAGCGTGAATGATCCAAACAGAAAGCACTAGGACGAAATGCGAGAGAAGGCTGAATGAGCGAAGCAGAAAGAACTTGGAGGCAATGTGGGAGAAGTGTGAATGAGCGTGGAGGAAATGCGAAAGACGGGGGAATGAGCCAAGTAGAAAGCGTTTGGAGGAAATGCGAGAGAAGGCTGAATGAGCCAAGCAGAAAGCGCTTGGAGGAAATTCAGGAGAAAGGTGAATGGTCCAAGCAGAAAGCACTTGGAGGAAATGTGAGAGAAGCGTGAATGAGCCAAGCAGAAAGTTCTTGGAGGAAATGCGAGAGAAGGCTGAATGAGCCAAGCAGAAAGCGCTTGGAGGAAATTCAAGAGAACTGTGAATGGTCCAAGCAGAAAGCGCTTGGAGGAAATGAGAGAGAAGCATGAATGAGCCAGGCAGAAAGTTCTTGGAGGAAATTCGAGAGAAGGCTGAATGAGCCAAGCAAAAAGCACTTGGATGAAATTCGAGAGAAGTGTGAATGATCCAAACTCAAAGCACTTGGAGGAAATGCCAGAGAAGGCAGAATGAGCCAAGCAGAAAGCGCTTGGAGGAAATTCAAGAGAAAGGTGAACGGTCCAAGCACAAAGCACTTGGAGGAAATGTGAGAGAAGCGTGAATGAGCCAAGCAGAAAGTTCTTGGAGGAAATTCGAGAGAAGTGTGAATGATCCAAACAGAAAGCACTTGGAGGAAATGCGAGAGAAGGCAGAATGAGCCAAATAGAAAGTTCTTGGAGGAAATTCGAGAGAAGGGTGAATGAGCCAAGCAGAAAGCGCTTAGAGGAAATTCAAGAGAAAGGTGAATGGTCCAAGCAGAAAGCGCATGGAGGAAATGTGAGAGAAGCGTGAATGAGCCAAGTAGAAAGTTCTTGGAGGAAATGCGAGAGAAGGCTGAATGGGCCAAGCAGAAAGCACTTGGAGGAAATGTGAGACAAGTGTGAATGAGCCAAGCAGAAATCGTTTGGAGGAAATGTGAGAGAAGGGTGAATGAGCCAGGCAGAAAGCGATTGGAGGAAATTCGAGAGAAGGGTGAATGAGCGAAGCAGAAAAAACTTGGAGGAACTGAGCGTGGAGGAAATGCGAAAGACAGGGGAATGAGCCTTGAAGGAACTGCGAGAGAAGGCTGAATGAGCCAAGCAAAAAGCACTTGGATGAAATTCAAGAGAAGGATGAATGGGCCAAGATGAATGGGCCAAGCAGAAAGCACTTGGAGGAAATGCGAGAGAAGGCTGAATGAGCCAAGCAGAAAGCCCTTGGAGGACATTCAAGAGAAGTGTGAATGGTCCAAGCAGAAAGTGCTTGGAGGAAATGTGAGAGAAGCGTCAATGAGCCAAGTAGAAAGTTCTTGGAGGAAATTCGAGAGAAGGGTGAATGAGCCAAGCAGAAAGCGCTTGGAGGAAATTCAAGAGAAAGGTGAATGGTCCAACCAGAAAGCGCTTGGAGGAAATGTGAGAGAAGCGTGAATCAGCCAAGCGCTTGGAGGAAATTGAAAAGAGACAGGTGAATGAGCCAAGCAAAAAGCGCTTGGAGGAAGTGCGAGAGAAGGCTGAATGGGCCAAGCAGAAAGCACTTGGAGGAAATGCGAGAGAAGGCTGAATGAGCCAAGCAGAAAGCCCTTGGAGGACATTCAAGAGAAGTGTGAATGGTCCAAGCAGAAAGTGCTTGGAGGAAATGTGAGAGAAGCGTCAATGAGCCAAGTAGAAAGTTCTTGAAGGAAATTCGAGAGAAGGGTGAATGAGACAAGCAGAAACTTCTTGGAGGAAATGCGAGAGAAGGCTGAATGAGCCAAGCAGAAAGCACTTGGAGGAAATTCAAGAGAAAGGTGAATGGTCCAAGCAGAAAGCACTTAGAGGAAATGTGAGAGAAGCGTGAATGAGCCAAGCAGAAAGCGCTTGGAGGAAATTCAAGAGAAGTGTGAATGATCCAAGCAGAAAGCGCTTGGAGGAAATGAGAGAGAAGCGTGAATGAGCCAAGTAGAAACTTCTTGGAGGGAATTCGTGAGAAGGCTGAATGAGCCAAGCAGAAAGCGCTTGGAGGAAATTCAGGAGAAAGGTGAATGATCCAAACAGAAAGCACTTGGACGAAATGCGAGAGAAGGCTGAATGAGCCAAGCAGAAAGCACTTGGATGAAATTCAAGAGAAAGGTGAATGGGCCAAGCAGAAAGCTCTTGGAGGAAATTCGAGAGAAGCGTGAATGATCCAAACAGAAAGCACTTGGACGAAATGCGAGAGAAGGCTGAATGAGCCAAGCAGAAAGCGCTTGGAGGAAATGTGAGACAAGTGTGAATGAGCCAAGCAGAAATGGTTTGGAGGAAATGTGAGAGAAGGGTGAATGAGCCAAGCAGAAAGCGCTTGGAGGAAATTCGAGAGGAGGGTGAATGAGCGAAGCAGAAAGAACTTGGAGGCAACGTGGGAGAAGTGTGAATGAGCGTGGAGGAAATGCGAAAGATAGGGGAATGAGCCAAGTAGAAAGCCCTTGAAGGAACTGCGAGAGAAGGCTGAATGAGCCAAGCAGAAATCGTTTGGAGGAAATGTGAGAGAAGCGTGAATGAGCCAAGCAGAAAGTTCTTGGAGGAAATGCGAGAGAAGGCTGAATGAGCCAAGCAGAAAGCGCTTGGAGGAAATTCAAGAGAAGTGTGAATGGTCCAAGCAGAAAGCGCTTGGAGAAAATGAAAGAGAAGGCTGAATGAGCCAAGCAGAAAGCGCTTGGAGGAAATGGGAGAGAAGGCTGAGTCAAGCAGAAAGCACTTGGAGGAAATGCGAGAGAAGGCTGAGTCAAGCAGAAAGCTTTTGGAGGAAATGCGAGAGAAGGCTGAATGGGCCAAGCAGAAAGCACTTGGAGGAAATGCGAGAGAAGGCTGAGTCAAGCAGAAAGCTTTTGGAGGAAATGCGAGAGAAGGCTGAATGAGCCAAGCAGAAAGCGCTTGGAGGAAATGGGAGAGAAGGCTGAGTCAAGCAGAAAGCACTTGGAGGAAATGCGAGAGAAGGCTGAGTCAAGCAGAAAGCTTTTGGAGGAAATGCGAGAGAAGGCTGAATGGGCCAAGCAGAAAGTTCTTGGAGGAAATGCGAAAGACAGGGGAATGAGCCAAGTAGAAAGTTCTTGGAGGAAATGCGAAAGATGGGTGAATGAGCCAAGTAGAAAGCGTTTGGAGGAAATGCGAGAGAAGGCTGAATGAGCCAAGCAGAAAGCGCTTGGAGGAAATTCACGAGAAAGGTGAATGGTCCAAGCAGAAAGCACTTGGAGGAAATTGAGAGAAGGCTGAATGAGCCAAGCAGAAAGCGCTTGGAGGAAATTCAAGAGAAGTGTGAATGGTCCAAGCAGAAAGCGCTTGGAGGAAATGAGAGAGAAGCGTGAATGAGCCAAGTAGAAACTTCTTGGAGGGAATTCCTGAGAAGGCTGAATGAGCCAAGCAGAAAGCGCTTGGAGGAAATTCACGAGAAAGGTGAATGATCCAAACAGAAAGCACTTGGAGGAAATGCGAGAGAAGGCTGAATGAGCCAAGCAGAAAGCACTTGGATGAAATTCAAGAGAAAGGTGAATGGGCCAAGCAGAAAGCTCTTGGAGGAAATTCGAGAGAAGCTTGAATGATCCAAACAGAAAGCACTTGGACGAAATGCGAGAGAAGGCTGAATGAGCCAAGCAGAAAGCGCTTGGAGGAAATGTGAGACAAGTGTGAATGAGCCAGGAAGAAATCCTTTGGAGGAAATGTTAGAGAAGCGTGAATGAGGAAAGCAGAAAGCGGTTGCAGGAAATGCGAGGGAAGTGTGAATGAGCCAGCAGAAAGCGCTTGGTTGAAATGTGAGACAACTGTGAATGAGCGAAGCAGAAAGAACTTGGAGGCAATGTGGGAGAAGTGTGAATGAGCGTGGAGGAAATGCGAAAGACGGGGGAATGAGCCAAGTAGAAAGCGTTTGGAGGAAATGCGAGAGAAGGCTGAATGAGCCAAGCAGAAAGCGCTTGGAGGAAATGCGAGAGAAGGCTGAGTCAAGCAGAAAGTTTTTGGAGGAAATGCGAGAGAAGGCTGAATGGGCCAAGCAGAAAGCACTTGGAGGAAATGCGAGAGAAGGCTGAGTCAAGCAGAAAGCTTTTGGAGGAAATGCGAGAGAAGGCTGAATGAGCCAAGCAGAAAGCGCTTGGAGGAAATGGGAGAGAAGGCTGAGTCAAGCAGAAAGCACTTGGAGGAAATGCGAGAGAAGGCTGAGTCAAGCAGAAAGCTTTTGGAGGAAATGCGAGAGAAGGCTGAATGGGCCAAGCAGAAAGTTCTTGGAGGAAATGCGAAAGACAGGGGAATGAGCCAAGTAGAAAGTTCTTGGAGGAAATGCGAAAGATGGGTGAATGAGCCAAGTAGAAAGCGTTTGGAGGAAATGCGAGAGAAGGCTGAATGAGCCAAGCAGAAAGCGCTTGGAGGAAATTCACGAGAAAGGTGAATGGTCCAAGCACAAAGCACTTGGAGGAAATTGAGAGAAGGCTGAAGGAGCCAAGCAGAAAGCGCTTGGAGGAAATTCAAGAGAAGTGTGAATGGTCCAAGCAGAAAGCGCTTGGAGGAAATGAGAGAGAAGCGTGAATGAGCCAAGTAGAAACTTCTTGGAGGGAATTCCTGAGAAGGCTGAATGAGCCAAGCAGAAAGCGCTTGGAGGAAATTCACGAGAAAGGTGAATGATCCAAACAGAAAGCACTTGGAGGAAATGCGAGAGAAGGCTGAATGAGCCAAGCAGAAAGCACTTGGATGAAATTCAAGAGAAAGGTGAATGGGCCAAGCAGAAAGCTCTTGGAGGAAATTCGAGAGAAGCTTGAATGATCCAAACAGAAAGCACTTGGACGAAATGCGAGAGAAGGCTGAATGAGCCAAGCAGAAAGCGCTTGGAGGAAATGTGAGACAAGTGTGAATGAGCCAGGAAGAAATCCTTTGGAGGAAATGTTAGAGAAGCGTGAATGAGGAAAGCAGAAAGCGGTTGCAGGAAATGCGAGGGAAGTGTGAATGAGCCAGCAGAAAGCGCTTGGTTGAAATGTGAGACAACTGTGAATGAGCGAAGCAGAAAGAACTTGGAGGCAATGTGGGAGAAGTGTGAATGAGCGTGGAGGAAATGCGAAAGACGGGGGAATGAGCCAAGTAGAAAGCGTTTGGAGGAAATGCGAGAGAAGGCTGAATGAGCCAAGCAGAAAGCGCTTGGAGGAAATGCGAGAGAAGGCTGAGTCAAGCAGAAAGTTTTTGGAGGAAATGCGAGAGAAGGCTGAATGGGCCAAGCAGAAAGCACTTGGAGGAAATGCGAGAGAAGGCTGAGTCAAGCAGAAAGCTTTTGGAGGAAATGCGAGAGAAGGCTGAATGAGCCAAGCAGAAAGCGCTTGGAGGAAATGGGAGAGAAGGCTGAGTCAAGCAGAAAGCACTTGGAGGAAATGCGAGAGAAGGCTGAGTCAAGCAGAAAGCTTTTGGAGGAAATGCGAGAGAAGGCTGAATGGGCCAAGCAGAAAGTTCTTGGAGGAAATGCGAAAGACAGGGGAATGAGCCAAGTAGAAAGTTCTTGGAGGAAATGCGAAAGATGGGTGAATGAGCCAAGTAGAAAGCGTTTGGAGGAAATGCGAGAGAAGGCTGAATGAGCCAAGCAGAAAGCGCTTGGAGGAAATTCACGAGAAAGGTGAATGGTCCAAGCACAAAGCACTTGGAGGAAATTGAGAGAAGGCTGAAGGAGCCAAGCAGAAAGCGCTTGGAGGAAATTCAAGAGAAGTGTGAATGGTCCAAGCAGAAAGCGCTTGGAGGAAATGAGAGAGAAGCGTGAATGAGCCAAGTAGAAACTTCTTGGAGGGAATTCCTGAGAAGGCTGAATGAGCCAAGCAGAAAGCGCTTGGAGGAAATTCACGAGAAAGGTGAATGATCCAAACAGAAAGCACTTGGAGGAAATGCGAGAGAAGGCTGAATGAGCCAAGCAGAAAGCACTTGGATGAAATTCAAGAGAAAGGTGAATGGGCCAAGCAGAAAGCTCTTGGAGGAAATTCGAGAGAAGCGTGAATGATCCAAACAGAAAGCACTTGGACGAAATGCGAGAGAAGGCTGAATGAGCCAAGCAGAAAGCACTTGGAGGAAATGTGAGACAAGTGTGAATGAGCCAGGAAGAAATCCTTTGGAGGAAATGTTAGAGAAGCGTGAATGAGGAAAGCAGAAAGCGGTTGCAGGAAATGTGTGAATGAGCCAGCAGAAAGCGCTTGGTTGAAATGTGAGACAACTGTGAATGAGCGAAGCAGAAAGAACTTGGAGGCAATGTGGGAGAAGTGTGAATGAGCGTGGAGGAAATGCGAAAGACGGGGGAATGAGCCAAGTAGAAAGCGTTTGGAGGAAATGCGAGAGAAGGCTGAATGAGCCAAGCAGAAAGCGCTTGGAGGAAATTCAGGAGAAAGGTGAATGGTCCAAGCAGAAAGCACTTGGAGGAAATGTGAGAGAAGCGTGAATGAGCCAAGCAGAAAGTTCTTGGAGGAAATGCGAGAGAAGGCTGAATGAGCCAAGCAGAAAGCGCTTGGAGGAAATTCAAGAGAACTGTGAATGGTCCAAGCAGAAAGCGCTTGGAGGAAATGAGAGAGAAGCATGAATGAGCCAGGCAGAAAGTTCTTGGAGGAAATTCGAGAGAAGGCTGAATGAGCCAAGCAAAAAGCACTTGGATGAAATTCGAGAGAAGTGTGAATGATCCAAACTCAAAGCACTTGGAGGAAATGCCAGAGAAGGCAGAATGAGCCAAGCAGAAAGCGCTTGGAGGAAATTCAAGAGAAAGGTGAACGGTCCAAGCACAAAGCACTTGGAGGAAATGTGAGAGAAGCGTGAATGAGCCAAGCAGAAAGTTCTTGGAGGAAATTCGAGAGAAGTGTGAATGATCCAAACAGAAAGCACTTGGAGGAAATGCGAGAGAAGGCAGAATGAGCCAAATAGAAAGTTCTTGGAGGAAATTCGAGAGAAGGGTGAATGAGCCAAGCAGAAAGCGCTTAGAGGAAATTCAAGAGAAAGGTGAATGGTCCAAGCAGAAAGCGCATGGAGGAAATGTGAGAGAAGCGTGAATGAGCCAAGTAGAAAGTTCTTGGAGGAAATGCGAGAGAAGGCTGAATGGGCCAAGCAGAAAGCACTTGGAGGAAATGTGAGACAAGTGTGAATGAGCCAAGCAGAAATCGTTTGGAGGAAATGTGAGAGAAGGGTGAATGAGCCAGGCAGAAAGCGATTGGAGGAAATTCGAGAGAAGGGTGAATGAGCGAAGCAGAAAAAACTTGGAGGAACTGAGCGTGGAGGAAATGCGAAAGACAGGGGAATGAGCCTTGAAGGAACTGCGAGAGAAGGCTGAATGAGCCAAGCAAAAAGCACTTGGATGAAATTCAAGAGAAGGATGAATGGGCCAAGATGAATGGGCCAAGCAGAAAGCACTTGGAGGAAATGCGAGAGAAGGCTGAATGAGCCAAGCAGAAAGCCCTTGGAGGACATTCAAGAGAAGTGTGAATGGTCCAAGCAGAAAGTGCTTGGAGGAAATGTGAGAGAAGCGTCAATGAGCCAAGTAGAAAGTTCTTGGAGGAAATTCGAGAGAAGGGTGAATGAGCCAAGCAGAAAGCGCTTGGAGGAAATTCAAGAGAAAGGTGAATGGTCCAACCAGAAAGCGCTTGGAGGAAATGTGAGAGAAGCGTGAATCAGCCAAGCGCTTGGAGGAAATTGAAAAGAGACAGGTGAATGAGCCAAGCAAAAAGCGCTTGGAGGAAGTGCGAGAGAAGGCTGAATGGGCCAAGCAGAAAGCACTTGGAGGAAATGCGAGAGAAGGCTGAATGAGCCAAGCAGAAAGCCCTTGGAGGACATTCAAGAGAAGTGTGAATGGTCCAAGCAGAAAGTGCTTGGAGGAAATGTGAGAGAAGCGTCAATGAGCCAAGTAGAAAGTTCTTGAAGGAAATTCGAGAGAAGGGTGAATGAGACAAGCAGAAAGCGCTTGGAGGAAATTCGAGAGAAGGGTGAATGAGCCAAGAAGAAATCGCTTGGAGGAAATGTGAGAGAAGCGTGAATCAGCCAAGCGCTTGGAGGAAATTGAAAAGAGACAGGTGAATGAGCCAAGCAGAAAGCGCTTGGAGGAAGTGCGAGAGAAGGCTGAATGGGCCAAGCAGAAAGCACTTGGAGGAAATGCGAGAGAAGGCTGAATGAGCCAAGCAGAAAGCGCTTGGAGGAAATTCAAGAGAAAGGTGAATGGTCCAAGCAGAAAGAGCTTGGAGGAAATGCAAGAGAAGGCTGAATGAGCCAAGCAGAAAGCGCTTGGAGGAAATGCTAGAGAAGGGTGAATGAGCCAAGAAGAAATCGCTTGGAGGACATGTGAGAGAAGCATGAATCAGCCAAGAGCTTGGAGGAAATTGAAAAGAGACAGGTGAATGAGCCAAGCAGAAAGCGCTTGGAGGAAGTGCGAGAGAAGGCTGAATGAGCCAAGCAGAAAGCGCTTGGAGGAAATTCAAGATAAAGGTGAATGGGCCAAGCAGAAAGCGGTTGGAGGAAATGTGAGAGAAGCGTAAATGAGACAAGCAGAAAGCGCTTGGAGGAAATTCGAGAGAAGGGTGAATGAGCGAAGCAGAAAGAACTTGGAGGCAATGTGGGAGAAGTGTGAATGATCCAAACAGAAAGCACTTGGAGGAAATGCGAGAGAAGGCTGAATAAGCCAAGCAGAAAGCGCTTGGAAGAAATGCGAGAGAAGGCTGAATGAGCCAAGCAGAAAGCGCTTGGAGGAAATTCAAGACAAAGGTGAATGGGCCAAGCAGAAAGCGCTTGGAGGAAATTCCAGAGAAGGGTGAATGAGCTAAGCAGAAAGAACTTGGAGGCAATGTGGGAGAAGTGTGAATGAGCGTGGAGGAAATGCGAAAGAAAGGGGAATGAGCCAAGTAGAAAGCCCTTGAAGGAACTGCGAGATTAGGCTGAATGAGCCAAGCAGAAAGCACTTGAAGGTAATGGGAGAGAAGGCTGAGTCAAGCAGAAAGCACTTGGAGGAAATGTGAGAGAGAGGTGAATGAGCCAAGAAGAAAGCGTTTGGAGGAAATGCGAGAGAAGGGTGAATGAGGCAAGCAGAAAGCATTTGGAGGAAATGCCAGAGAAGGGTGAATGAGCCAAGAAGAAAGCACTTGGAGGAAATGCGAGCGAAGGTTGAATGGGCCAAGCAGAAAGCTCTTGGAGGAAATGTGAGAGAAGCGTGAATGAGCCAAGTAGAAAGTTCTTGGAGGAAATGCGAGAGAAGGCTGAATGGGCCAAGTAGAAAGCCCTTGAAGGAACTGCGAGAGAAGGCTGAATGAGCCAAGCAGAAATCGTTTGGAGGAAATGTGAGAGAGAGGTGAATGAGCCAAGAAGAAAGCCTTTGGAGGAAATGCGAGAGAAGGGTGAATGAGCCAAGCAGAAAGCACTTGGAGGAAATGTGAGACAAGTGTGAATGAGCCAAGCAGAAATCGTTTGGAGGAAATGTGAGAGAAGGGTGAATGAGCCAAGCAGAAAGCGATTGGAGGAAATCAAATGTTAGAGAAGCGTGAATGAGGAAAGCAGAAAGCGCTTGGAGGAAATGCAAGAGAAGGCTGAGCCAAGCAGAATGCGGTTGGAGTAAATGAGAGAGACGGGTGAATGAGCCAAGCAGAAAGCGCTTGGAGGAACTGCGAGAGAAGCCTGAATGAGCCAAGCAGAAAGCGCTTGAAGGTAATGTTAGAGAAGGCTGAGGCAAGCAGAAAGCGCTTGGAGGAATTGCGAGAGAAGGCTGAGTCAAGCAGAAAGCGGTTGGAGTAAATTCGAGAGAAGGGTGAATGCGGCAAGCAGAAAGCATTTGGAGGAAATGCCAGAGAAGGGTGAATGAGCCAAGCAGAAAGCACTTGGAGGAAATGTGAGAGAAGCGTGAATGAGCCAAGTAGAAAGTTCTTGGAGGAAATGCGAGAGAAGGCTGAATGGGCCAAGCAGAAAGCACTTGGAGGAAATGTGAGACAAGTGTGAATGAGCCAAGCAGAAAGCGGTTGCAGGAAATGCGAAGGAAGTGTGAATGAGCCAAGCAGAAAGCGCTTGGAGGAAATTCAAGAGAAGTGTGAATGGTCCAAGCAGAAAGTGCTTGGAGGAAATGTGAGAGAAGCGTGAATGAGCCAAGCAGAAAGTTCTTGGAGGGAATTCGAGAGAAGGGTGAATGAGCCAAGCAGAAAGTTCTTGGCGGAAATTCGAGAGAAGGCTGAATGAGCCAAGCAGAAAGCGCTTGGAGGAAATTCAAGAGAAAGGTGAATGGTCCAAGCAGAAAGCGCTTGGAGGAAATGTGAGAGAAGCCTGAATGAACCAAGCAGAAAGTTCTTGGATGGAATTCGAGAGAAGGCTGAATGAGCCAAGCAAAAAGCACTTGGAAGAAATTCAAGAGAAAGGTGAATGGGCCAAGCAGAAAGCACTTGGAGGAAATGCGAGAGAAGGCTGAATGAGCCAAGCAGAAAGCGCTTGGAGGAAATTCACCAGAAAGGTGAATGGTCCAAGCAGAAAGCCCTTGGAGGAATTGCGAGAGAAGGCTGAGTCAAGCAGAAAGCGGTTGGAGTAAATTCGAGAGAAGGGTGAATGAGGCAAGCAGAAAGCATTTGGAGGAAATGCCAGAGAAGGGTGAATGAGCCAAGCAGAAAGCACTTGGAGGAAATGTGAGAGAAGCATGAATGATCCAAGCAGAAAGTTCTTGGAGGAAATTCAAGAGAAGTGTGAATGATCCAAACAGAAAGCTCTTGGTGGAAATGTGAGAGAAGCGTGAATGAGCCAAGTAGAAAGTTCTTGGAGGAAATGCGAGAGAAGGCTGAATGGGCCAAGCAGAAAGCACTTGGAGGAAATGTGAGACAAGTGTGAATGAGCCAAGCAGAAAGCGGTTGCAGGAAATGCGAAGGAAGTGTGAATGAACCAGCAGAAAGCGCTTGGATGAAATGTGAGAGAACTGTGAATGAGCGAAGCAGAAAGAACTTGGAGGCAATGTGGGAGAAGTGTGAATGAGCGTGGAGGAAATGCGAAAGACAGGGGAATGAGCCAAGTAGAAAGCTCTTGAAGGAACTGCGAGAGAAGGCTGAATGGGCCAAGCAGAAAGCACTTGGAGCAAATGTGAGAGAAGCGTGAATAAGCCAAGCAGAAACTTCTTGGAGGAAATGCGAGAGAAGGCTGAATGAGCCAAGCAGAAAGCACTTGGAGGAAATTCAAGAGAAAGGTGAATGGTCCAAGCAGAAAGCACTTAGAGGAAATGTGAGAGAAGCGTGAATGAGCCAAGCAGAAAGCTCTTGGAGGAAATTCAAGAGAAAGGTGAATGCTCCAACCCGAAAGCGCTTAGAAGAAATGTGAGAGAAGCTTGAATGAGCCAAGCAGAAACCGCTTGGAGGAAATGCGAGAGAAGGCTGAATGAGCCAAGCAGAAAGCGATTGGAGGAAATGTTAGAGAAGCGTGAATGAGGAAAGCAGAAAGCGGTTGGAGTAAATGAGAGAGACGGGTGAATGAGCCAAGCAGAAAGCGCTTGGAGGAACTGCGAGAGAAGCCTGAATGAGCCAAGCAGAAAGCGCTTGAAGGTAATGTGAGAGAAGGCTGAGCCAAGCAGAAAGCACTTGGAGGAAATTCAAGAGAAAGGTGACCGGTCCAACCAGAAAGCGCTTGAAGGTAATGTGAGAGAAGCGTGAATGAGCCAAGTAGAAAGTTCTTGGAGGAAATTCGAGAGAAGGGTGAATGAGCGAAGCAGAAAGAACTTGGAGGCAATGTGGGAGAAGTGTGAATGAGCGTGGAGGAAATGCGAAAGACAGGGGAATGAGCCAAGTAGAAAGCTCTTGAAGGAACTGCTAGAGAAGGCTGAATGAGCCAAGCAAAAAGCACTTGGAAGAAATTCAAGAGAAAGGTGAATGGGCCAAGCAGAAAGCGTTTGGAGGAAATGCGAAAGACGGGATAATGAGCCAAGTAGAAAGCTCTTGAAGGAACTGCGAGAGAAGGCTGAATGAGCCAAGCAAAAAGCACTTGGAAGAAATTCAATAGAAAGGTGAATGGGCCAAGCAGAAAGCACTTGGAGGAAATGCGAGAGAAGGCTGAATGAGCCAAGCAGAAAGCACTTGGAGGAAATGTGAGACAAGTGTGAATGAGCCAGGCAGAAATCCTTTGGAGGAAATGTTAGAGAAGCGTGAATGAGGAAAGCAGAAAGCTGTTGCAGGAAATGCGAGGGAAGTTTGAAGGAGCCAGCAGAAAGCTCTTGGTTGAAATATGAGAGAACAGTGAATGAGCGAAGCAGAAAGAACTTGGAGGCAATGTGGGAGAAGTGTGAATGAGCGTGGAGGAAATGCGAAAGATGGCTGAATGAGCCAAGCAGAAAGCGCTTGGAGGAAATTCACGAGAAAGGTGAATGGTCCAAGCAGAAAGCACTTGGAGGAAATGTGAGAGAAGGCTGAATGAGCCAAGCAGAAAGCGCTTGGAGGAAATTTAAGAGAAAGGTGAATGGTCCAAGCAGAAAGCACTTGGAGGAAATGTGAGAGAAGGCTGAATGGTCCAAGCAGAAAGCGCTTGGAGGAAATGAGAGAGAAGCATGAATGAGCCAAGTAGAAAGTTCTTGGAGGGAATTCGGGAGAAGGGTGAATGAGCGAAGCAGAAAGAACTTGGAGGCAACGTGGGAGAAGTGTGAATGAGCCTGGAGGAAATGCGAAAGATGGGTGAATGAGCCAAGCAAAAAGCACTTGGATGAAATTCAAGAGAAAGGTGAATGAGCCAAGCAGAAAGCACTTGGAGGAAATTCATGAGAAAGGTGAATGGTCCAAGCAGAAAGCACTTGGAGGGAATGTGAGAGAAGCTTGAATGAGCCAAGTAGAAAGTTCTTGGAGGAAATGCGAGAGAAGGCTGAATGGGTCAAGGAGAAAGCACTTGGAGGAAATGTGAGACAAGTGTGAATGAGCCAAGCAGAAATCGTTTGGAGGAAATGTGAGAGAAGCGTGAATGAGCCAAGCAGAAAGTTCTTGGAGGAAATGCGAGAGAAGGCTGAATGAGCCAAGCAGAAAGCGCTTGGAGGAAATTCAAGAGAAGTGTGAATGGTCCAAGCAGAAAGCGCTTGGAGAAAATGAAAGAGAAGGCTGAATGAGCCAAGCAGAAAGCGCTTGGAGGAAATGGGAGAGAAGGCTGAGTCAAGCAGAAAGCACTTGGAGGAAATGCGAGAGAAGGCTGAGTCAAGCAGAAAGCTTTTGGAGGAAATGCGAGAGAAGGCTGAATGGGCCAAGCAGAAAGCACTTGGAGGAAATGTGAGAGAAGGCTGAGTCAAGCAGAAAGCACTTGGAGGAAATGCGAGAGAAGGCTGAGTCAAGCAGAAAGCTTTTGGAGGAAATGCGAGAGAAGGCTGAATGAGCCAAGCAAAAAGCGCTTGGAGGAAATGGGAGAGAAGGCTGAGTCAAGCAGAAAGCACTTGGAGGAAATGCCAGAGAAGGCTGAGTCAAGCAGAAAGCTTTTGGAGGAAATGCGAGAGAAGGCTGAATGAGCCAAGCAAAAAGCGCTTGGAGGAAATGGGAGAGAAGGCTGAGTCAAGCAGAAAGCACTTGGAGGAAATGCGAGAGAAGGCTGAGTCAAGCAGAAAGCTTTTGGAGGAAATGCGAGAGAAGGCTGAATGAGCCAAGCAAAAAGCGCTTGGAGGAAATGGGAGAGAAGGCTGAGTCAAGCAGAAAGCACTTGGAGGAAATGCGAGAGAAGGCTGAGTCAAGCAGAAAGCTTTTGGAGGAAATGCGAGAGAAGGCTGAATGGGCCAAGCAGAAAGTTCTTGGAGGAAATGCGAAAGACAGGGGAATGAGCCAAGTAGAAAGTTCTTGGAGGAAATGCGAAAGATGGGTGAATGAGCCAAGTAGAAAGCGTTTGGAGGAAATGCGAGAGAAGGCTGAATGAGCCAAGCAGAAAGCGCTTGGAGGAAATTCACGAGAAAGGTGAATGGTCCAAGCAGAAAGCACTTGGAGGAAATGTGAGAGAAGGCTGAATGAGCCAAGCAGAAAGCGCTTGGAGGAAATTCAAGAGAAGTGTGAATGGTCCAAGCAGAAAGCGCTTGGAGGAAATGAGAGAGAAGCGTGAATGAGCCAAGTAGAAACTTCTTGGAGGGAATTCGTGAGAAGGCTGAATGAGCCAAGCAGAAAGCGCTTGGAGGAAATTCAGGAGAAAGGTGAATGATCCAAACAGAAAGCACTTGGACGAAATGCGAGAGAAGGCTGAATGAGCCAAGCAGAAAGCGCTTGGAGGAAATGTGAGACAAGTGTGAATGAGCCAAGCAGAAATCGTTTGGAGGAAATGTGAGAGAAGGGTGAATGAGCCAAGCAGAAAGCGCTTGGAGGAAATTCGAGAGGAGGGTGAATGAGCGAAGCAGAAAGAACTTGGAGGCAACGTGGGAGAAGTGTGAATGAGCGTGGAGGAAATGCGAAAGATAGGGGAATGAGCCAAGTAGAAAGCCCTTGAAGGAACTGCGAGAGAAGGCTGAATGAGCCAAGCAGAAATCGTTTGGAGGAAATGTGAGAGAAGCGTGAATGAGCCAAGCAGAAAGTTCTTGGAGGAAATGCGAGAGAAGGCTGAATGAGCCAAGCAGAAAGCGCTTGGAGGAAATTCACCAGAAAGGTGAATGGTCCAAGCAGAAAGCCCTTGGAGGAATTGCGAGAGAAGGCTGAGTCAAGCAGAAAGCGGTTGGAGTAAATTCGAGAGAAGGGTGAATGAGGCAAGCAGAAAGCATTTGGAGGAAATGCCAGAGAAGGGTGAATGAGCCAAGCAGAAAGCACTTGGAGGAAATGTGAGAGAAGCATGAATGATCCAAGCAGAAAGTTCTTGGAGGAAATTCAAGAGAAGTGTGAATGATCCAAACAGAAAGCTCTTGGTGGAAATGTGAGAGAAGCGTGAATGAGCCAAGTAGAAAGTTCTTGGAGGAAATGCGAGAGAAGGCTGAATGGGCCAAGCAGAAAGCACTTGGAGGAAATGTGAGACAAGTGTGAATGAGCCAAGCAGAAAGCGGTTGCAGGAAATGCGAAGGAAGTGTGAATGAACCAGCAGAAAGCGCTTGGATGAAATGTGAGAGAACTGTGAATGAGCGAAGCAGAAAGAACTTGGAGGCAATGTAGGAGAAGTGTGAATGAGCGTGGAGGAAATGCGAAAGACAGGGGAATGAGCCAAGTAGAAAGCTCTTGAAGGAACTGCGAGAGAAGGCTGAATGGGCCAAGCAGAAAGCACTTGGAGCAAATGTGAGAGAAGCGTGAATAAGCCAAGCAGAAACTTCTTGGAGGAAATGCGAGAGAAGGCTGAATGAGCCAAGCAGAAAGCACTTGGAGGAAATTCAAGAGAAAGGTGAATGGTCCAAGCAGAAAGCACTTAGAGGAAATGTGAGAGAAGCGTGAATGAGCCAAGCAGAAAGCTCTTGGAGGAAATTCAAGAGAAAGGTGAATGCTCCAACCCGAAAGCGCTTAGAAGAAATGTGAGAGAAGCTTGAATGAGCCAAGCAGAAACCGCTTGGAGGAAATGCGAGAGAAGGCTGAATGAGCCAAGCAGAAAGCGATTGGAGGAAATGTTAGAGAAGCGTGAATGAGGAAAGCAGAAAGCGGTTGGAGTAAATGAGAGAGACGGGTGAATGAGCCAAGCAGAAAGCGCTTGGAGGAACTGCGAGAGAAGCCTGAATGAGCCAAGCAGAAAGCGCTTGAAGGTAATGTGAGAGAAGGCTGAGCCAAGCAGAAAGCACTTGGAGGAAATTCAAGAGAAAGGTGACCGGTCCAACCAGAAAGCGCTTGAAGGTAATGTGAGAGAAGCGTGAATGAGCCAAGTAGAAAGTTCTTGGAGGAAATTCGAGAGAAGGCTGAATGAGCGAAGCAGAAAGAACTTGGAGGCAATGTGGGAGAAGTGTGAATGAGCGTGGAGGAAATGCGAAAGACAGGGGAATGAGCCAAGTAGAAAGCTCTTGAAGGAACTGCTAGAGAAGGCTGAATGAGCCAAGCAAAAAGCACTTGGAAGAAATTCAAGAGAAAGGTGAATGGGCCAAGCAGAAAGCGTTTGGAGGAAATGCGAAAGACGGGATAATGAGCCAAGTAGAAAGCTCTTGAAGGAACTGCGAGAGAAGGCTGAATGAGCCAAGCAAAAAGCACTTGGAAGAAATTCAATAGAAAGGTGAATGGGCCAAGCAGAAAGCACTTGGAGGAAATGCGAGAGAAGGCTGAATGAGCCAAGCAGAAAGCACTTGGAGGAAATGTGAGACAAGTGTGAATGAGCCAGGCAGAAATCCTTTGGAGGAAATGTTAGAGAAGCGTGAATGAGGAAAGCAGAAAGCTGTTGCAGGAAATGCGAGGGAAGTTTGAAGGAGCCAGCAGAAAGCTCTTGGTTGAAATATGAGAGAACAGTGAATGAGCGAAGCAGAAAGAACTTGGAGGCAATGTGGGAGAAGTGTGAATGAGCGTGGAGGAAATGCGAAAGATGGCTGAATGAGCCAAGCAGAAAGCGCTTGGAGGAAATTCACGAGAAAGGTGAATGGTCCAAGCAGAAAGCACTTGGAGGAAATGTGAGAGAAGGCTGAATGAGCCAAGCAGAAAGCGCTTGGAGGAAATTTAAGAGAAAGGTGAATGGTCCAAGCAGAAAGCACTTGGAGGAAATGTGAGAGAAGGCTGAATGGTCCAAGCAGAAAGCGCTTGGAGGAAATGAGAGAGAAGCATGAATGAGCCAAGTAGAAAGTTCTTGGAGGGAATTCGGGAGAAGGGTGAATGAGCGAAGCAGAAAGAACTTGGAGGCAACGTGGGAGAAGTGTGAATGAGCCTGGAGGAAATGCGAAAGATGGGTGAATGAGCCAAGCAAAAAGCACTTGGATGAAATTCAAGAGAAAGGTGAATGAGCCAAGCAGAAAGCACTTGGAGGAAATTCATGAGAAAGGTGAATGGTCCAAGCAGAAAGCACTTGGAGGGAATGTGAGAGAAGCTTGAATGAGCCAAGTAGAAAGTTCTTGGAGGAAATGCGAGAGAAGGCTGAATGGGTCAAGGAGAAAGCACTTGGAGGAAATGTGAGACAAGTGTGAATGAGCCAAGCAGAAATCGTTTGGAGGAAATGTGAGAGAAGCGTGAATGAGCCAAGCAGAAAGTTCTTGGAGGAAATGCGAGAGAAGGCTGAATGAGCCAAGCAGAAAGCGCTTGGAGGAAATTCAAGAGAAGTGTGAATGGTCCAAGCAGAAAGCGCTTGGAGAAAATGAAAGAGAAGGCTGAATGAGCCAAGCAGAAAGCGCTTGGAGGAAATGGGAGAGAAGGCTGAGTCAAGCAGAAAGCACTTGGAGGAAATGCGAGAGAAGGCTGAGTCAAGCAGAAAGCTTTTGGAGGAAATGCGAGAGAAGGCTGAATGGGCCAAGCAGAAAGCACTTGGAGGAAATGTGAGAGAAGGCTGAGTCAAGCAGAAAGCACTTGGAGGAAATGCGAGAGAAGGCTGAGTCAAGCAGAAAGCTTTTGGAGGAAATGCGAGAGAAGGCTGAATGAGCCAAGCAAAAAGCGCTTGGAGGAAATGGGAGAGAAGGCTGAGTCAAGCAGAAAGCACTTGGAGGAAATGCCAGAGAAGGCTGAGTCAAGCAGAAAGCTTTTGGAGGAAATGCGAGAGAAGGCTGAATGAGCCAAGCAAAAAGCGCTTGGAGGAAATGGGAGAGAAGGCTGAGTCAAGCAGAAAGCACTTGGAGGAAATGCGAGAGAAGGCTGAGTCAAGCAGAAAGCTTTTGGAGGAAATGCGAGAGAAGGCTGAATGAGCCAAGCAAAAAGCGCTTGGAGGAAATGGGAGAGAAGGCTGAGTCAAGCAGAAAGCACTTGGAGGAAATGCGAGAGAAGGCTGAGTCAAGCAGAAAGCTTTTGGAGGAAATGCGAGAGAAGGCTGAATGGGCCAAGCAGAAAGTTCTTGGAGGAAATGCGAAAGACAGGGGAATGAGCCAAGTAGAAAGTTCTTGGAGGAAATGCGAAAGATGGGTGAATGAGCCAAGTAGAAAGCGTTTGGAGGAAATGCGAGAGAAGGCTGAATGAGCCAAGCAGAAAGCGCTTGGAGGAAATTCACGAGAAAGGTGAATGGTCCAAGCAGAAAGCACTTGGAGGAAATGTGAGAGAAGGCTGAATGAGCCAAGCAGAAAGCGCTTGGAGGAAATTCAAGAGAAGTGTGAATGGTCCAAGCAGAAAGCGCTTGGAGGAAATGAGAGAGAAGCGTGAATGAGCCAAGTAGAAACTTCTTGGAGGGAATTCGTGAGAAGGCTGAATGAGCCAAGTAGAAACTTCTTGGAGGGAATTCGTGAGAAGGCTGAATGAGCCAAGCAGAAAGCGCTTGGAGGAAATTCAGGAGAAAGGTGAATGATCCAAACAGAAAGCACTTGGACGAAATGCGAGAGAAGGCTGAATGAGCCAAGCAGAAAGCGCTTGGAGGAAATGTGAGACAAGTGTGAATGAGCCAAGCAGAAATCGTTTGGAGGAAATGTGAGAGAAGGGTGAATGAGCCAAGCAGAAAGCGCTTGGAGGAAATTCGAGAGGAGGGTGAATGAGCGAAGCAGAAAGAACTTGGAGGCAACGTGGGAGAAGTGTGAATGAGCGTGGAGGAAATGCGAAAGATAGGGGAATGAGCCAAGTAGAAAGCCCTTGAAGGAACTGCGAGAGAAGGCTGAATGAGCCAAGCAGAAATCGTTTGGAGGAAATGTGAGAGAAGCGTGAATGAGCCAAGCAGAAAGTTCTTGGAGGAAATGCGAGAGAAGGCTGAATGAGCCAAGCAGAAAGCGCTTGGAGGAAATTCACCAGAAAGGTGAATGGTCCAAGCAGAAAGCCCTTGGAGGAATTGCGAGAGAAGGCTGAGTCAAGCAGAAAGCGGTTGGAGTAAATTCGAGAGAAGGGTGAATGAGGCAAGCAGAAAGCATTTGGAGGAAATGCCAGAGAAGGGTGAATGAGCCAAGCAGAAAGCACTTGGAGGAAATGTGAGAGAAGCATGAATGATCCAAGCAGAAAGTTCTTGGAGGAAATTCAAGAGAAGTGTGAATGATCCAAACAGAAAGCTCTTGGTGGAAATGTGAGAGAAGCGTGAATGAGCCAAGTAGAAAGTTCTTGGAGGAAATGCGAGAGAAGGCTGAATGGGCCAAGCAGAAAGCACTTGGAGGAAATGTGAGACAAGTGTGAATGAGCCAAGCAGAAAGCGGTTGCAGGAAATGCGAAGGAAGTGTGAATGAACCAGCAGAAAGCGCTTGGATGAAATGTGAGAGAACTGTGAATGAGCGAAGCAGAAAGAACTTGGAGGCAATGTGGGAGAAGTGTGAATGAGCGTGGAGGAAATGCGAAAGACAGGGGAATGAGCCAAGTAGAAAGCTCTTGAAGGAACTGCGAGAGAAGGCTGAATGGGCCAAGCAGAAAGCACTTGGAGCAAATGTGAGAGAAGCGTGAATAAGCCAAGCAGAAACTTCTTGGAGGAAATGCGAGAGAAGGCTGAATGAGCCAAGCAGAAAGCACTTGGAGGAAATTCAAGAGAAAGGTGAATGGTCCAAGCAGAAAGCACTTAGAGGAAATGTGAGAGAAGCGTGAATGAGCCAAGCAGAAAGCTCTTGGAGGAAATTCAAGAGAAAGGTGAATGCTCCAACCCGAAAGCGCTTAGAAGAAATGTGAGAGAAGCTTGAATGAGCCAAGCAGAAACCGCTTGGAGGAAATGCGAGAGAAGGCTGAATGAGCCAAGCAGAAAGCGATTGGAGGAAATGTTAGAGAAGCGTGAATGAGGAAAGCAGAAAGCGGTTGGAGTAAATGAGAGAGACGGGTGAATGAGCCAAGCAGAAAGCGCTTGGAGGAACTGCGAGAGAAGCCTGAATGAGCCAAGCAGAAAGCGCTTGAAGGTAATGTGAGAGAAGGCTGAGCCAAGCAGAAAGCACTTGGAGGAAATTCAAGAGAAAGGTGACCGGTCCAACCAGAAAGCGCTTGAAGGTAATGTGAGAGAAGCGTGAATGAGCCAAGTAGAAAGTTCTTGGAGGAAATTCGAGAGAAGGGTGAATGAGCGAAGCAGAAAGAACTTGGAGGCAATGTGGGAGAAGTGTGAATGAGCGTGGAGGAAATGCGAAAGACAGGGGAATGAGCCAAGTAGAAAGCTCTTGAAGGAACTGCTAGAGAAGGCTGAATGAGCCAAGCAAAAAGCACTTGGAAGAAATTCAAGAGAAAGGTGAATGGGCCAAGCAGAAAGCGTTTGGAGGAAATGCGAAAGACGGGATAATGAGCCAAGTAGAAAGCTCTTGAAGGAACTGCGAGAGAAGGCTGAATGAGCCAAGCAAAAAGCACTTGGAAGAAATTCAATAGAAAGGTGAATGGGCCAAGCAGAAAGCACTTGGAGGAAATGCGAGAGAAGGCTGAATGAGCCAAGCAGAAAGCACTTGGAGGAAATGTGAGACAAGTGTGAATGAGCCAGGCAGAAATCCTTTGGAGGAAATGTTAGAGAAGCGTGAATGAGGAAAGCAGAAAGCTGTTGCAGGAAATGCGAGGGAAGTTTGAAGGAGCCAGCAGAAAGCTCTTGGTTGAAATATGAGAGAACAGTGAATGAGCGAAGCAGAAAGAACTTGGAGGCAATGTGGGAGAAGTGTGAATGAGCGTGGAGGAAATGCGAAAGATGGCTGAATGAGCCAAGCAGAAAGCGCTTGGAGGAAATTCACGAGAAAGGTGAATGGTCCAAGCAGAAAGCACTTGGAGGAAATGTGAGAGAAGGCTGAATGAGCCAAGCAGAAAGCGCTTGGAGGAAATTTAAGAGAAAGGTGAATGGTCCAAGCAGAAAGCACTTGGAGGAAATGTGAGAGAAGGCTGAATGGTCCAAGCAGAAAGCGCTTGGAGGAAATGAGAGAGAAGCATGAATGAGCCAAGTAGAAAGTTCTTGGAGGGAATTCGGGAGAAGGGTGAATGAGCGAAGCAGAAAGAACTTGGAGGCAACGTGGGAGAAGTGTGAATGAGCCTGGAGGAAATGCGAAAGATGGGTGAATGAGCCAAGCAAAAAGCACTTGGATGAAATTCAAGAGAAAGGTGAATGAGCCAAGCAGAAAGCACTTGGAGGAAATTCATGAGAAAGGTGAATGGTCCAAGCAGAAAGCACTTGGAGGAAATGTGAGAGAAGCTTGAATGAGCCAAGTAGAAAGTTCTTGGAGGAAATGCGAGAGAAGGCTGAATGGGTCAAGGAGAAAGCACTTGGAGGAAATGTGAGACAAGTGTGAATGAGCCAAGCAGAAATCGTTTGGAGGAAATGTGAGAGAAGCGTGAATGAGCCAAGCAGAAAGTTCTTGGAGGAAATGCGAGAGAGGGCTGAATGAGCCAAGCAGAAAGCGCTTGGAGGAAATTCAAGAGAAGTGTGAATGGTCCAAGCAGAAAGCGCTTGGAGAAAATGAAAGAGAAGGCTGAATGAGCCAAGCAGAAAGCGCTTGGAGGAAATGGGAGAGAAGGCTGAGTCAAGCAGAAAGCACTTGGAGGAAATGCGAGAGAAGGCTGAGTCAAGCAGAAAGCTTTTGGAGGAAATGCGAGAGAAGGCTGAATGGGCCAAGCAGAAAGCACTTGGAGGAAATGTGAGAGAAGGCTGAGTCAAGCAGAAAGCACTTGGAGGAAATGCGAGAGAAGGCTGAGTCAAGCAGAAAGCTTTTGGAGGAAATGCGAGAGAAGGCTGAATGAGCCAAGCAAAAAGCGCTTGGAGGAAATGGGAGAGAAGGCTGAGTCAAGCAGAAAGCACTTGGAGGAAATGCCAGAGAAGGCTGAGTCAAGCAGAAAGCTTTTGGAGGAAATGCGAGAGAAGGCTGAATGAGCCAAGCAAAAAGCGCTTGGAGGAAATGGGAGAGAAGGCTGAGTCAAGCAGAAAGCACTTGGAGGAAATGCGAGAGAAGGCTGAGTCAAGCAGAAAGCTTTTGGAGGAAATGCGAGAGAAGGCTGAATGAGCCAAGCAAAAAGCGCTTGGAGGAAATGGGAGAGAAGGCTGAGTCAAGCAGAAAGCACTTGGAGGAAATGCGAGAGAAGGCTGAGTCAAGCAGAAAGCTTTTGGAGGAAATGCGAGAGAAGGCTGAATGGGCCAAGCAGAAAGTTCTTGGAGGAAATGCGAAAGACAGGGGAATGAGCCAAGTAGAAAGTTCTTGGAGGAAATGCGAAAGATGGGTGAATGAGCCAAGTAGAAAGCGTTTGGAGGAAATGCGAGAGAAGGCTGAATGAGCCAAGCAGAAAGCGCTTGGAGGAAATTCACGAGAAAGGTGAATGGTCCAAGCAGAAAGCACTTGGAGGAAATGTGAGAGAAGGCTGAATGAGCCAAGCAGAAAGCGCTTGGAGGAAATTCAAGAGAAGTGTGAATGGTCCAAGCAGAAAGCGCTTGGAGGAAATGAGAGAGAAGCGTGAATGAGCCAAGTAGAAACTTCTTGGAGGGAATTCGTGAGAAGGCTGAATGAGCCAAGCAGAAAGCGCTTGGAGGAAATTCAGGAGAAAGGTGAATGATCCAAACAGAAAGCACTTGGACGAAATGCGAGAGAAGGCTGAATGAGCCAAGCAGAAAGCGCTTGGAGGAAATGTGAGACAAGTGTGAATGAGCCAAGCAGAAATCGTTTGGAGGAAATGTGAGAGAAGGGTGAATGAGCCAAGCAGAAAGCGCTTGGAGGAAATTCGAGAGGAGGGTGAATGAGCGAAGCAGAAAGAACTTGGAGGCAACGTGGGAGAAGTGTGAATGAGCGTGGAGGAAATGCGAAAGATAGGGGAATGAGCCAAGTAGAAAGCCCTTGAAGGAACTGCGAGAGAAGGCTGAATGAGCCAAGCAGAAATCGTTTGGAGGAAATGTGAGAGAAGCGTGAATGAGCCAAGCAGAAAGTTCTTGGAGGAAATGCGAGAGAAGGCTGAATGAGCCAAGCAGAAAGCGCTTGGAGGAAATTCAAGAGAAGTGTGAATGGTCCAAGCAGAAAGCGCTTGGAGAAAATGAAAGAGAAGGCTGAATGAGCCAAGCAGAAAGCGCTTGGAGGAAATGGGAGAGAAGGCTGAGTCAAGCAGAAAGCACTTGGAGGAAATGCGAGAGAAGGCTGAGTCAAGCAGAAAGCTTTTGGAGGAAATGCGAGAGAAGGCTGAATGGGCCAAGCAAAAAGCGCTTGGAGGAAATGGGAGAGAAGGCTGAGTCAAGCAGAAAGCACTTGGAGGAAATGCGAGAGAAGGCTGAGTCAAGCAGAAAGCTTTTGGAGGAAATGCGAGAGAAGTCTGAATGAGCCAAGCAAAAAGCGCTTGGAGGAAATGGGAGAGAAGGCTGAGTCAAGCAGAAAGCACTTGGAGGAAATGCGAGAGAAGGCTGAGTCAAGCAGAAAGCTTTTGGAGGAAATGCGAGAGAAGGCTGAATGGGCCAAGCAGAAAGTTCTTGGAGGAAATGCGAAAGACAGGGGAATGAGCCAAGTAGAAAGTTCTTGGAGGAAATGCGAAAGATGGGTGAATGAGCCAAGTAGAAAGCGTTTGGAGGAAATGCGAGAGAAGGCTGAATGAGCCAAGCAGAAAGCGCTTGGAGGAAATTCACGAGAAAGGTGAATGGTCCAAGCAGAAAGCACTTGTAGGAAATTGAGAGAAGGCTGAATGAGCCAAGCAGAAAGCGCTTGGAGGAAATTCAAGAGAAGTGTGAATGGTCCAAGCAGAAAGCGCTTGGAGGAAATGAGAGAGAAGCGTGAATGAGCCAAGTAGAAACTTCTTGGAGGGAATTCCTGAGAAGGCTGAATGAGCCAAGCAGAAAGCGCTTGGAGGAAATTCACGAGAAAGGTGAATGATCCAAACAGAAAGCACTTGGACGAAATGCGAGAGAAGGCTGAATGAGCCAAGCAGAAAGCACTTGGATGAAATTCAAGAGAAAGGTGAATGGGCCAAGCAGAAAGCTCTTGGAGGAAATGTGAGAGAAGCGTGAATGAGCCAAGTAGAAAGTTCTTGGAGGAAATGCGAGAGAAGGCTGAATGGGCCAAGTAGAAAGCCCTTGAAGGAACTGCGAGAGAAGGCTGAATGAGCCAAGCAGAAATCGTTTGGAAGAAATGTGAGAGAGAGGTGAATGAGCCAAGAAGAAAGCGTTTGGAGGAAATGCGAGAGAAGGGTGAATGAGCCAAGCAGAAAGCACTTGGAGGAAATGTGAGACAAGTGTGAATGAGCCAAGCAGAAATCGTTTGGAGGAAATGTGAGAGAAGGGTGAATGAGCCAAGCAGAAAGCGATTGGAGGAAATCAAATGTTAGAGAAGCGTGAATGAGGAAAGCAGAAAGCGCTTGGAGGAAATGCAAGAGAAGGCTGAGCCAAGCAGAATGCGGTTGGAGTAAATGAGAGAGACGGGTGAATGAGCCAAGCAGAAAGCGCTTGGAGGAACTGCGAGAGAAGCCTGAATGAGCCAAGCAGAAAGCTTTTGGAGGAAATGCAAGAGAAGGCTGAATGGGCCAAGCAGAAAGTTCTTGGAGGAAATGCGAAAGACAGGGGAATGAGCCAAGTAGAAAGTTCTTGGAGGAAATGCGAGAGAAGGCTGAATGAGCCAAGCAGAAAGCGCTTGGAGGAAATTCACGAGAAAGGTGAATGGTCCAAGCAGAAAGCACTTGGAGGAAATGTGAGAGAAGGCTGAATGAGCCAAGCAGAAAGCGCTTGGAGGAAATTCAAGAGAAGTGTGAATGGTCCAAGCAGAAAGCGCTTGGAGGAAATGAGAGAGAAGCGTGAATGAGCCAAGTAGAAACTTCTTGGAGGGAATTCGTGAGAAGGCTGAATGAGCCAAGCAGAAAGCGCTTGGAGGAAATTCAGGAGAAAGGTGAATGATCCAAACAGAAAGCACTTGGACGAAATGCGAGAGAAGGCTGAATGAGCCAAGCAGAAAGCACTTGGATGAAATTCAAGAGAAAGGTGAATGGGCCAAGCAGAAAGCTCTTGGAGGAAATTCGAGAGAAGCGTGAATGATCCAAACAGAAAGCACTTGGACGAAATGCGAGAGAAGGCTGAATGAGCCAAGCAGAAAGCGCTTGGAGGAAATGTGAGACAAGTGTGAATGAGCCAAGCAGAAATCGTTTGGAGGAAATGTGAGAGAAGGGTGAATGAGCCAAGCAGAAAGCGCTTGGAGGAAATTCGAGAGGAGGGTGAATGAGCGAAGCAGAAAGAACTTGGAGGCAACGTGGGAGAAGTGTGAATGAGCGTGGAGGAAATGCGAAAGATAGGGGAATGAGCCAAGTAGAAAGCCCTTGAAGGAACTGCGAGAGAAGGCTGAATGAGCCAAGCAGAAATCGTTTGGAGGAAATGTGAGAGAAGCGTGAATGAGCCAAGCAGAAAGTTCTTGGAGGAAATGCGAGAGAAGGCTGAATGAGCCAAGCAGAAAGCGCTTGGAGGAAATTCAAGAGAAGTGTGAATGGTCCAAGCAGAAAGCGCTTGGAGAAAATGAAAGAGAAGGCTGAATGAGCCAAGCAGAAAGCGCTTGGAGGAAATGGGAGAGAAGGCTGAGTCAAGCAGAAAGCACTTGGAGGAAATGCGAGAGAAGGCTGAGTCAAGCAGAAAGCTTTTGGAGGAAATGCGAGAGAAGGCTGAATGGGCCAAGCAAAAAGCGCTTGGAGGAAATGGGAGAGAAGGCTGAGTCAAGCAGAAAGCACTTGGAGGAAATGCGAGAGAAGGCTGAGTCAAGCAGAAAGCTTTTGGAGGAAATGCGAGAGAAGTCTGAATGAGCCAAGCAAAAAGCGCTTGGAGGAAATGGGAGAGAAGGCTGAGTCAAGCAGAAAGCACTTGGAGGAAATGCGAGAGAAGGCTGAGTCAAGCAGAAAGCTTTTGGAGGAAATGCGAGAGAAGGCTGAATGGGCCAAGCAGAAAGTTCTTGGAGGAAATGCGAAAGACAGGGGAATGAGCCAAGTAGAAAGTTCTTGGAGGAAATGCGAAAGATGGGTGAATGAGCCAAGTAGAAAGCGTTTGGAGGAAATGCGAGAGAAGGCTGAATGAGCCAAGCAGAAAGCGCTTGGAGGAAATTCACGAGAAAGGTGAATGGTCCAAGCAGAAAGCACTTGTAGGAAATTGAGAGAAGGCTGAATGAGCCAAGCAGAAAGCGCTTGGAGGAAATTCAAGAGAAGTGTGAATGGTCCAAGCAGAAAGCGCTTGGAGGAAATGAGAGAGAAGCGTGAATGAGCCAAGTAGAAACTTCTTGGAGGGAATTCCTGAGAAGGCTGAATGAGCCAAGCAGAAAGCGCTTGGAGGAAATTCACGAGAAAGGTGAATGATCCAAACAGAAAGCACTTGGACGAAATGCGAGAGAAGGCTGAATGAGCCAAGCAGAAAGCACTTGGATGAAATTCAAGAGAAAGGTGAATGGGCCAAGCAGAAAGCTCTTGGAGGAAATGTGAGAGAAGCGTGAATGAGCCAAGTAGAAAGTTCTTGGAGGAAATGCGAGAGAAGGCTGAATGAGCCAAGCAGAAAGCACTTGGATGAAATTCAAGAGAAAGGTGAATGGGCCAAGCAGAAAGCTCTTGGAGGAAATTCGAGAGAAGCGTGAATGATCCAAACAGAAAGCACTTGGACGAAATGCGAGAGAAGGCTGAATGAGCCAAGCAGAAAGCGCTTGGAGGAAATGTGAGACAAGTGTGAATGAGCCAAGCAGAAATCGTTTGGAGGAAATGTGAGAGAAGGGTGAATGAGCCAAGCAGAAAGCGCTTGGAGGAAATTCGAGAGGAGGGTGAATGAGCGAAGCAGAAAGAACTTGGAGGCAACGTGGGAGAAGTGTGAATGAGCGTGGAGGAAATGCGAAAGATAGGGGAATGAGCCAAGTAGAAAGCCCTTGAAGGAACTGCGAGAGAAGGCTGAATGAGCCAAGCAGAAATCGTTTGGAGGAAATGTGAGAGAAGCGTGAATGAGCCAAGCAGAAAGTTCTTGGAGGAAATGCGAGAGAAGGCTGAATGAGCCAAGCAGAAAGCGCTTGGAGGAAATTCAAGAGAAGTGTGAATGGTCCAAGCAGAAAGCGCTTGGAGAAAATGAAAGAGAAGGCTGAATGAGCCAAGCAGAAAGCGCTTGGAGGAAATGGGAGAGAAGGCTGAGTCAAGCAGAAAGCACTTGGAGGAAATGCGAGAGAAGGCTGAGTCAAGCAGAAAGCTTTTGGAGGAAATGCGAGAGAAGGCTGAATGGGCCAAGCAAAAAGCGCTTGAAGGAAATGGGAGAGAAGGCTGAGTCAAGCAGAAAGCACTTGGAGGAAATGCGAGAGAAGGCTGAGTCAAGCAGAAAGCTTTTGGAGGAAATGCGAGAGAAGTCTGAATGAGCCAAGCAAAAAGCGCTTGGAGGAAATGGGAGAGAAGGCTGAGTCAAGCAGAAAGCACTTGGAGGAAATGCGAGAGAAGGCTGAGTCAAGCAGAAAGCTTTTGGAGGAAATGCGAGAGAAGGCTGAATGGGCCAAGCAGAAAGTTCTTGGAGGAAATGCGAAAGACAGGGGAATGAGCCAAGTAGAAAGTTCTTGGAGGAAATGCGAAAGATGGGTGAATGAGCCAAGTAGAAAGCGTTTCGAGGAAATGCGAGAGAAGGCTGAATGAGCCAAGCAGAAAGCGCTTGGAGGAAATTCACGAGAAAGGTGAATGGTCCAAGCAGAAAGCACTTGTAGGAAATTGAGAGAAGGCTGAATGAGCCAAGCAGAAAGCGCTTGGAGGAAATTCAAGAGAAGTGTGAATGGTCCAAGCAGAAAGCGCTTGGAGGAAATGAGAGAGAAGCGTGAATGAGCCAAGTAGAAACTTCTTGGAGGGAATTCCTGAGAAGGCTGAATGAGCCAAGCAGAAAGCGCTTGGAGGAAATTCACGAGAAAGGTGAATGATCCAAACAGAAAGCACTTGGACGAAATGCGAGAGAAGGCTGAATGAGCCAAGCAGAAAGCACTTGGATGAAATTCAAGAGAAAGGTGAATGGGCCAAGCAGAAAGCTCTTGGAGGAAATGTGAGAGAAGCGTGAATGAGCCAAGTAGAAAGTTCTTGGAGGAAATGCGAGAGAAGGCTGAATGGGCCAAGTAGAAAGCCCTTGAAGGAACTGCGAGAGAAGGCTGAATGAGCCAAGCAGAAATCGTTTGGAAGAAATGTGAGAGAGATGTGAATGAGCCAAGAAGAAAGCGTTTGGAGGAAATGCGAGAGAAGGGTGAATGAGCCAAGCAGAAAGCACTTGGAGGAAATGTGAGACAAGTGTGAATGAGCCAAGCAGAAATCGTTTGGAGGAAATGTGAGAGAAGGGTGAATGAGCCAAGCAGAAAGCGATTGGAGGAAATCAAATGTTAGAGAAGCGTGAATGAGGAAAGCAGAAAGCGCTTGGAGGAAATGCAAGAGAAGGCTGAGCCAAGCAGAATGCGGTTGGAGTAAATGAGAGAGACGGGTGAATGAGCCAAGCAGAAAGCGCTTGGAGGAACTGCGAGAGAAGCCTGAATGAGCCAAGCAGAAAGCGCTTGAAGGTAATGTTAGAGAAGGCTGAGGCAAGCAGAAAGCGCTTGGAGGAATTGCGAGAGAAGGCTGAGTCAAGCAGAAAGCGGTTGGAGTAAATTCGAGAGAAGGGTGAATGAGGCAAGCAGAAAGCATTTGGAGGAAATGCCAGAGAAGGGTGAATGAGCCAAGCAGAAAGCACTTGGAGGAAATGTGAGAGAAGCGTGAATGAGCCATGTAGAAAGTTCTTGGAGGAAATGCGAGAGAAGGCTGAATGGGCCAAGTAGAAAGCACTTGGAGGAAATGTGAGAGAAGCCTGAATGAGCCAAGCAGAAAGTTCTTGGAGGGAATTCGAGAGAAGGGTGAATGAGCCAAGCAGAAAGTTCTTGGAGGAAATTCGAGAGAAGGCTGAATGAGCCAAGCAGAAAGCGCTTGGAGGAAATTCAAGAGAAAGGTGAATGGTCCAAGCAGAAAGCGCTTGGAGGAAATGTGAGAGAAGCCTGAATGAACCAAGCAGAAAGTTCTTGGATGGAATTCGAGAGAAGGCTGAATGAGCCAAGCAAAAAGCACTTGGAAGAAATTCAAGAGAAAGGTGAATGGGCCAAGCAGAAAGCACTTGGAGGAAATGCCAGAGAAGGCTGAATGAGCCAAGCAGAAAGTGCTTGGAGGAAATTCACGAGAAAGGTGAATGGTCCAAGCAGAAAGCCCTTGGAGGAATTGCGAGAGAAGGCTGAGTCAAGCAGAAAGCGGTTGGAGTAAATTCGAGAGAAGGGTGAATGAGGCAAGCAGAAAGCATTTGGAGGAAATGCCAGAGAAGGGTGAATGAGCCAAGCAGAAAGCACTTGGAGGAAATGTGAGAGAGAGGTGAATGAGCCAAGAAGAAAGCGTTTGGAGGAAATGCGAGAGAAGGGTGAATGAGGCAAGCAGAAAGCATTTGGAGGAAATGCCAGAGAAGGGTGAATGAGCCAAGAAGAAAGCACTTGGAGGAAATGCGAGCGAAGGTTGAATGGGCCAAGCAGAAAGCTCTTGGAGGAAATGTGAGAGAAGCGTGAATGAGCCAAGTAGAAAGTTCTTGGAGGAAATGCGAGAGAAGGCTGAATGGGCCAAGTAGAAAGCCCTTGAAGGAACTGCGAGAGAAGGCTGAATGAGCCAAGCAGAAATCGTTTGGAAGAAATGTGAGAGAGAGGTGAATGAGCCAAGAAGAAAGCGTTTGGAGGAAATGCGAGAGAAGGGTGAATGAGCCAAGCAGAAAGCACTTGGAGGAAATGTGAGACAAGTGTGAATGAGCCAAGCAGAAATCGTTTGGAGGAAATGTGAGAGAAGGGTGAATGAGCCAAGCAGAAAGCGATTGGAGGAAATCAAATGTTAGAGAAGCGTGAATGAGGAAAGCAGAAAGCGCTTGGAGGAAATGCAAGAGAAGGCTGAGCCAAGCAGAAAGCACTTGGAGGAAATGTGAGAGAAGCGTGAATGAGCCAAGTAGAAAGTTCTTGGAGGAAATGCGAGAGAAGGCTGAATGGGCCAAGCAGAAAGCACTTGGAGGAAATGTGAGAGAAGCCTGAATGAGCCAAGCAGAAAGTTCTTGGAGGGAATTCGAGAGAAGGGTGAATGAGCCAAGCAGAAAGTTCTTGGAGGAAATTCGAGAGAAGGCTGAATGAGCCAAGCAGAAAGCGCTTCGAGGAAATTCAAGAGAAAGGTGAATGGTCCAAGCAGAAAGCGCTTGGAGGAAATGTGAGAGAAGCCTGAATGAACCAAGCAGAAAGTTCTTGGATGGAATTCGAGAGAAGGCTGAATGAGCCAAGCAAAAAGCACTTGGAAGAAATTCAAGAGAAAGGTGAATGGGCCAAGCAGAAAGCACTTGGAGGAAATGCCAGAGAAGGCTGAATGAGCCAAGCAGAAAGCGCTTGGAGGAAATTCACGAGAAAGGTGAATGGTCCAAGCAGAAAGCCCTTGGAGGAATTGCGAGAGAAGGCTGAGTCAAGCAGAAAGCGGTTGGAGTAAATTCGAGAGAAGGGTGAATGAGGCAAGCAGAAAGCATTTGGAGGAAATGCCAGAGAAGGGTGAATGAGCCAAGCAGAAAGCACTTGGAGGAAATGTGAGAGAAGCGTGAATGAGCCAAGCAGAAAGTTCTTGGAGGAAATTCAAGAGAAGTGTGAATGATCCAAACAGAAAGCTCTTGGAGGAAATGTGAGAGAAGCGTGAATGAGCCAAGTAGAAAGTTCTTGGAGGAAATGCGAGAGAAGGCTGAATGGGCCAAGCAGAAAACACTTGGAGGAAATGTGAGACAAGTGTGAATGAGCCAAGCAGAAAGCGGTTGCAGGAAATGCGAAGGAAGTGTGAATGAACCAGCAGAAAGCGCTTGGATGAAATGTGAGAGAACTGTGAATGAGCGAAGCAGAAAGAACTTGGAGGCAATGTGGGAGAAGTGTGAATGAGCGTGGAGGAAATGCGAAAGACAGGGGAATGAGCCAAGTAGAAAGCTCTTGAAGGAACTGCGAGAGAAGGCTGAATGGGCCAAGCAGAAAGCACTTGGAGCAAATGTGAGAGAAGCGTGAATAAGCCAAGCAGAAACTTCTTGGAGGAAATGCGAGAGAAGGCTGAATGAGCCAAGCAGAAAGCACTTGGAGGAAATTCAAGAGAAAGGTGAATGGTCCAAGCAGAAAGCACTTAGAGGAAATGTGAGAGAAGCGTGAATGAGCCAAGCAGAAAGCTCTTGGAGGAAATTCAAGAGAAAGGTGAATGCTCCAACCAGAAAGCGCTTAGAAGAAATGTGAGAGAAGCTTGAATGAGCCAAGCAGAAACCGCTTGGAGGAAATGCGAGAGAAGGCTGAATGAGCCAAGCAGAAAGCGATTGGAGGAAATGTTAGAGAAGCGTGAATGAGGAAAGCAGAAAGCGGTTGGAGTAAATGAGAGAGACGGGTGAATGAGCCAAGCAGAAAGCGCTTGGAGGAACTGCGAGAGAAGCCTGAATGAGCCAAGCAGAAAGCGCTTGAAGGTAATGTGAGAGAAGGCTGAGCCAAGCAGAAAGCGCTTGGAGGAAATTCAAGAGAAAGGTGAACGGTCCAACCAGAAAGCACTTGGAGGAAATGTGAGAGAAGCGTGAATGAGCCAAGTAGAAAGTTCTTGGAGGAAATTCGAGAGAAGGGTGAATGAGCGAAGCAGAAAGAACTTGGAGGCAATGTGGGAGAAGTGTGAATGAGCGTGGAGGAAATGCGAAAGACAGGGGAATGAGCCAAGTAGAAAGCTCTTGAAGGAACTGCGAGAGAAGGCTGAATGAGCCAAGCAAAAAGCACTTGGAAGAAATTCAAGAGAAAGGTGAATGGGCCAAGCAGAAAGCGTTTGGAGGAAATGCGAGAGAAGGGTGAATGAGCCAAGCAGAAAGCTATTGGAGGAAATGTTAGAGAAGCGTGAATGAGGAAAGCAGAAAGCGCTTGGAGGAAATGCGAGAGAAGGCTGAGCCAAGCAGAAAGCGGTTGGAGTAAATGAGAGAGACGGGTGAATGAGCCAAGCAGAAAGCGCTTGGAGGAACTGCGAGAGAAGCCTGAATGAGCCAAGCAGAAAGCGCTTGAAGGTAATGTGAGAGAAGGCTGAGGCAAGCAGAAAGCGCTTGGAGGAATTGCGAGAGAAGGCTGAGTCAAGCAGAAAGCGGTTGGAGTAAATTCGAGAGAAGCGTGAATGAGGAAAGCAGAAAGCGCTTGGAGGAAATGCGAGAGAAGGCTGAGCCAAGCAGAAAGCGGTTGGAGTAAATGCCAGAGAAGGGTGAATGAGCCAAGCAGAAAGCACTTGGAGGAAATGTGAGAGAAGCGTGAATGAGCCAAGCAGAAAGTTCTTGGAGGAAATTCAAGAGAAGTGTGAATGATCCAAACAGAAAGCTCTTGGAGGAAATGTGAGAGAAGCGTGAATGAGCCAAGTAGAAAGCGCTTGGAGGAAATGCGAGAGAAGGCTGAATGAGCCAAGCAGAAAGCGCTTGAAGGTAATGGGAGAGAAGGCTGAGTCAAGCAGAAAGCACTTGGAGGAAATGTGAGAGAGAGGTGAATGAGCCAAGAAGAAAGCGTTTGGAGGAAATGCGAGAGAAGGGTGAATGAGCCAAGCAGAAAGCACTTGGAGGAAATGCAAGAGAAGGCTGAATGGGCCAAGCAGAAAGCACTTGGAGGAAATGTGAGACAAGTGTGAATGAGCCAAGCAGAAATCGTTTGGAGGAAATGCGAGAGAAGGCTGAATGAGCCAAGCAGAAAGCGCTTGGAGGAAATTCACGAGAAAGGTGAATGGTCCAAGCAGAAAGCACTTGTAGGAAATTGAGAGAAGGCTGAATGAGCCAAGCAGAAAGCGCTTGGAGGAAATTCAAGAGAAGTGTGAATGGTCCAAGCAGAAAGCGCTTGGAGGAAATGAGAGAGAAGCGTGAATGAGCCAAGTAGAAACTTCTTGGAGGGAATTCCTGAGAAGGCTGAATGAGCCAAGCAGAAAGCGCTTGGAGGAAATTTACGAGAAAGGTGAATGATCCAAACAGAAAGCACTTGGACGAAATGCGAGAGAAGGCTGAATGAGCCAAGCAGAAAGCACTTGGATGAAATTCAAGAGAAAGGTGAATGGGCCAAGCAGAAAGCTCTTGGAGGAAATGTGAGAGAAGCGTGAATGAGCCAAGTAGAAAGTTCTTGGAGGAAATGCGAGAGAAGGCTGAATGGGCCAAGTAGAAAGCCCTTGAAGGAACTGCGAGAGAAGGCTGAATGAGCCAAGCAGAAATCGTTTGGAAGAAATGTGAGAGAGATGTGAATGAGCCAAGAAGAAAGCGTTTGGAGGAAATGCGAGAGAAGGGTGAATGAGCCAAGCAGAAAGCACTTGGAGGAAATGTGAGACAAGTGTGAATGAGCCAAGCAGAAATCGTTTGGAGGAAATGTGAGAGAAGGGTGAATGAGCCAAGCAGAAAGCGATTGGAGGAAATCAAATGTTAGAGAAGCGTGAATGAGGAAAGCAGAAAGCGCTTGGAGGAAATGCAAGAGAAGGCTGAGCCAAGCAGAATGCGGTTGGAGTAAATGAGAGAGACGGGTGAATGAGCCAAGCAGAAAGCGCTTGGAGGAACTGCGAGAGAAGCCTGAATGAGCCAAGCAGAAAGCGCTTGAAGGTAATGTTAGAGAAGGCTGAGGCAAGCAGAAAGCGCTTGGAGGAATTGCGAGAGAAGGCTGAGTCAAGCAGAAAGCGGTTGGAGTAAATTCGAGAGAAGGGTGAATGAGGCAAGCAGAAAGCATTTGGAGGAAATGCCAGAGAAGGGTGAATGAGCCAAGCAGAAAGCACTTGGAGGAAATGTGAGAGAAGCGTGAATGAGCCATGTAGAAAGTTCTTGGAGGAAATGCGAGAGAAGGCTGAATGGGCCAAGTAGAAAGCACTTGGAGGAAATGTGAGAGAAGCCTGAATGAGCCAAGCAGAAAGTTCTTGGAGGGAATTCGAGAGAAGGGTGAATGAGCCAAGCAGAAAGTTCTTGGATGGAATTCGAGAGAAGGCTGAATGAGCCAAGCAAAAAGCACTTGGAACAAATTCAAGAGAAAGGTGAATGGGCCAAGCAGAAAGCACTTGGAGGAAATGCCAGAGAAGGCTGAATGAGCCAAGCAGAAAGTGCTTGGAGGAAATTCACGAGAAAGGTGAATGGTCCAAGAAGAAAGCCCTTGGAGGAATTTCGAGAGAAGGCTGAGTCAAGCAGAAAGCGGTTGGAGTAAATTCGAGAGAAGGGTGAATGAGGCAAGCAGAAAGCATTTGGAGGAAATGCCAGAGAAGGGTGAATGAGCCAAGCAGAAAGCACTTGGAGGAAATGTGAGAGAGAGGTGAATGAGCCAAGAAGAAAGCGTTTGGAGGAAATGCGAGAGAAGGGTGAATGAGGCAAGCAGAAAGCATTTGGAGGAAATGCCAGAGAAGGGTGAATGAGCCAAGAAGAAAGCACTTGGAGGAAATGCGAGCGAAGGTTGAATGGGCCAAGCAGAAAGCTCTTGGAGGAAATGTGAGAGAAGCGTGAATGAGCCAAGTAGAAAGTTCTTGGAGGAAATGCGAGAGAAGGCTGAATGGGCCAAGTAGAAAGCCCTTGAAGGAACTGCGAGAGAAGGCTGAATGAGCCAAGCAGAAATCGTTTGGAAGAAATGTGAGAGAGAGGTGAATGAGCCAAGAAGAAAGCGTTTGGAGGAAATGCGAGAGAAGGGTGAATGAGCCAAGCAGAAAGCACTTGGAGGAAATGTGAGACAAGTGTGAATGAGCCAAGCAGAAATCGTTTGGAGGAAATGTGAGAGAAGGGTGAATGAGCCAAGCAGAAAGCGATTGGAGGAAATCAAATGTTAGAGAAGCGTGAATGAGGAAAGCAGAAAGCGCTTGGAGGAAATGCAAGAGAAGGCTGAGCCAAGCAGAAAGCACTTGGAGGAAATGTGAGAGAAGCGTGAATGAGCCAAGTAGAAAGTTCTTGGAGGAAATGCGAGAGAAGGCTGAATGGGCCAAGCAGAAAGCACTTGGAGGAAATGTGAGAGAAGCCTGAATGAGCCAAGCAGAAAGTTCTTGGAGGGAATTCGAGAGAAGGGTGAATGAGCCAAGCAGAAAGTTCTTGGAGGAAATTCGAGAGAAGGCTGAATGAGCCAAGCAGAAAGCGCTTCGAGGAAATTCAAGAGAAAGGTGAATGGTCCAAGCAGAAAGCGCTTGGAGGAAATGTGAGAGAAGCCTGAATGAACCAAGCAGAAAGTTCTTGGATGGAATTCGAGAGAAGGCTGAATGAGCCAAGCAAAAAGCACTTGGAAGAAATTCAAGAGAAAGGTGAATGGGCCAAGCAGAAAGCACTTGGAGGAAATGCCAGAGAAGGCTGAATGAGCCAAGCAGAAAGCGCTTGGAGGAAATTCACGAGAAAGGTGAATGGTCCAAGCAGAAAGCCCTTGGAGGAATTGCGAGAGAAGGCTGAGTCAAGCAGAAAGCGGTTGGAGTAAATTCGAGAGAAGGGTGAATGAGGCAAGCAGAAAGCATTTGGAGGAAATGCCAGAGAAGGGTGAATGAGCCAAGCAGAAAGCACTTGGAGGAAATGTGAGAGAAGCGTGAATGAGCCAAGCAGAAAGTTCTTGGAGGAAATTCAAGAGAAGTGTGAATGATCCAAACAGAAAGCTCTTGGAGGAAATGTGAGAGAAGCGTGAATGAGCCAAGTAGAAAGTTCTTGGAGGAAATGCGAGAGAAGGCTGAATGGGCCAAGCAGAAAACACTTGGAGGAAATGTGAGACAAGTGTGAATGAGCCAAGCAGAAAGCGGTTGCAGGAAATGCGAAGGAAGTGTGAATGAACCAGCAGAAAGCGCTTGGATGAAATGTGAGAGAACTGTGAATGAGCGAAGCAGAAAGAACTTGGAGGCAATGTGGGAGAAGTGTGAATGAGCGTGGAGGAAATGCGAAAGACAGGGGAATGAGCCAAGTAGAAAGCTCTTGAAGGAACTGCGAGAGAAGGCTGAATGGGCCAAGCAGAAAGCACTTGGAGCAAATGTGAGAGAAGCGTGAATAAGCCAAGCAGAAACTTCTTGGAGGAAATGCGAGAGAAGGCTGAATGAGCCAAGCAGAAAGCACTTGGAGGAAATTCAAGAGAAAGGTGAATGGTCCAAGCAGAAAGCACTTAGAGGAAATGTGAGAGAAGCGTGAATGAGCCAAGCAGAAAGCTCTTGGAGGAAATTCAAGAGAAAGGTGAATGCTCCAACCAGAAAGCGCTTAGAAGAAATGTGAGAGAAGCTTGAATGAGCCAAGCAGAAACCGCTTGGAGGAAATGCGAGAGAAGGCTGAATGAGCCAAGCAGAAAGCGATTGGAGGAAATGTTAGAGAAGCTTGAATGAGGAAAGCAGAAAGCGGTTGGAGTAAATGAGAGAGACGGGTGAATGAGCCAAGCAGAAAGCGCTTGGAGGAACTGCGAGAGAAGCCTGAATGAGCCAAGCAGAAAGCGCTTGAAGGTAATGTGAGAGAAGGCTGAGCCAAGCAGAAAGCGCTTGGAGGAAATTCAAGAGAAAGGTGAACGGTCCAACCAGAAAGCACTTGGAGGAAATGTGAGAGAAGCGTGAATGAGCCAAGTAGAAAGTTCTTGGAGGAAATTCGAGAGAAGGGTGAATGAGCGAAGCAGAAAGAACTTGGAGGCAATGTGGTAGAAGTGTGAATGAGCGTGGAGGAAATGCGAAAGACAGGGGAATGAGCCAAGTAGAAAGCTCTTGAAGGAACTGCGAGAGAAGGCTGAATGAGCCAAGCAAAAAGCACTTGGAAGAAATTCAAGAGAAAGGTGAATGGGCCAAGCAGAAAGCGTTTGGAGGAAATGCGAGAGAAGGGTGAATGAGCCAAGCAGAAAGCTATTGGAGGAAATGTTAGAGAAGCGTGAATGAGGAAAGCAGAAAGCGCTTGGAGGAAATGCGAGAGAAGGCTGAGCCAAGCAGAAAGCGGTTGGAGTAAATGAGAGAGACGGGTGAATGAGCCAAGCAGAAAGCGCTTGGAGGAACTGCGAGAGAAGCCTGAATGAGCCAAGCAGAAAGCGCTTGAAGGTAATGTGAGAGAAGGCTGAGGCAAGCAGAAAGCGCTTGGAGGAATTGCGAGAGAAGGCTGAGTCAAGCAGAAAGCGGTTGGAGTAAATTCGAGAGAAGCGTGAATGAGGAAAGCAGAAAGCGCTTGGAGGAAATGCGAGAGAAGGCTGAGCCAAGCAGAAAGCGGTTGGAGTAAATGCCAGAGAAGGGTGAATGAGCCAAGCAGAAAGCACTTGGAGGAAATGTGAGAGAAGCGTGAATGAGCCAAGCAGAAAGTTCTTGGAGGAAATTCAAGAGAAGTGTGAATGATCCAAACAGAAAGCTCTTGGAGGAAATGTGAGAGAAGCGTGAATGAGCCAAGTAGAAAGCGCTTGGAGGAAATGCGAGAGAAGGCTGAATGAGCCAAGCAGAAAGCGCTTGAAGGTAATGGGAGAGAAGGCTGAGTCAAGCAGAAAGCACTTGGAGGAAATGTGAGAGAGAGGTGAATGAGCCAAGAAGAAAGCGTTTGGACGAAATGCGAGAGAAGGCTGAATGAGCCAAGCAGAAAGCGCTTGGAGGAAATGTGAGACAAGTGTGAATGAGCCAAGCAGAAATCGTTTGGAGGAAATGTGAGAGAAGGGTGAATGAGCCAAGCAGAAAGCGCTTGGAGGAAATTCGAGAGGAGGGTGAATGAGCGAAGCAGAAAGAACTTGGAGGCAACGTGGGAGAAGTGTGAATGAGCGTGGAGGAAATGCGAAAGATAGGGGAATGAGCCAAGTAGAAAGCCCTTGAAGGAACTGCGAGAGAAGGCTGAATGAGCCAAGCAGAAATCGTTTGGAGGAAATGTGAGAGAAGCGTGAATGAGCCAAGCAGAAAGTTCTTGGAGGAAATGCGAGAGAAGGCTGAATGAGCCAAGCAGAAAGCGCTTGGAGGAAATTCACCAGAAAGGTGAATGGTCCAAGCAGAAAGCCCTTGGAGGAATTGCGAGAGAAGGCTGAGTCAAGCAGAAAGCGGTTGGAGTAAATTCGAGAGAAGGGTGAATGAGGCAAGCAGAAAGCATTTGGAGGAAATGCCAGAGAAGGGTGAATGAGCCAAGCAGAAAGCACTTGGAGGAAATGTGAGAGAAGCATGAATGATCCAAGCAGAAAGTTCTTGGAGGAAATTCAAGAGAAGTGTGAATGATCCAAACAGAAAGCTCTTGGTGGAAATGTGAGAGAAGCGTGAATGAGCCAAGTAGAAAGTTCTTGGAGGAAATGCGAGAGAAGGCTGAATGGGCCAAGCAGAAAGCACTTGGAGGAAATGTGAGACAAGTGTGAATGAGCCAAGCAGAAAGCGGTTGCAGGAAATGCGAAGGAAGTGTGAATGAACCAGCAGAAAGCGCTTGGATGAAATGTGAGAGAACTGTGAATGAGCGAAGCAGAAAGAACTTGGAGGCAATGTGGGAGAAGTGTGAATGAGCGTGGAGGAAATGCGAAAGACAGGGGAATGAGCCAAGTAGAAAGCTCTTGAAGGAACTGCGAGAGAAGGCTGAATGGGCCAAGCAGAAAGCACTTGGAGCAAATGTGAGAGAAGCGTGAATAAGCCAAGCAGAAACTTCTTGGAGGAAATGCGAGAGAAGGCTGAATGAGCCAAGCAGAAAGCACTTGGAGGAAATTCAAGAGAAAGGTGAATGGTCCAAGCAGAAAGCACTTAGAGGAAATGTGAGAGAAGCGTGAATGAGCCAAGCAGAAAGCTCTTGGAGGAAATTCAAGAGAAAGGTGAATGCTCCAACCAGAAAGCGCTTAGAAGAAATGTGAGAGAAGCTTGAATGAGCCAAGCAGAAACCGCTTGGAGGAAATGCGAGAGAAGGCTGAATGAGCCAAGCAGAAAGCGATTGGAGGAAATGTTAGAGAAGCGTGAATGAGGAAAGCAGAAAGCGGTTGGAGTAAATGAGAGAGACGGGTGAATGAGCCAAGCAGAAAGCGCTTGGAGGAACTGCGAGAGAAGCCTGAATGAGCCAAGCAGAAAGCGCTTGAAGGTAATGTGAGAGAAGGCTGAGCCAAGCAGAAAGCGCTTGGAGGAAATTCAAGAGAAAGGTGAACGGTCCAACCAGAAAGCACTTGGAGGAAATGTGAGAGAAGCGTGAATGAGCCAAGTAGAAAGTTCTTGGAGGAAATTCGAGAGAAGGGTGAATGAGCGAAGCAGAAAGAACTTGGAGGCAATGTGGTAGAAGTGTGAATGAGCGTGGAGGAAATGCGAAAGACAGGGGAATGAGCCAAGTAGAAAGCTCTTGAAGGAACTGCGAGAGAAGGCTGAATGAGCCAAGCAAAAAGCACTTGGAAGAAATTCAAGAGAAAGGTGAATGGGCCAAGCAGAAAGCGTTTGGAGGAAATGCGAGAGAAGGGTGAATGAGCCAAGCAGAAAGCTATTGGAGGAAATGTTAGAGAAGCGTGAATGAGGAAAGCAGAAAGCGCTTGGAGGAAATGCGAGAGAAGGCTGAGCCAAGCAGAAAGCGGTTGGAGTAAATGAGAGAGACGGGTGAATGAGCCAAGCAGAAAGCGCTTGGAGGAACTGCGAGAGAAGCCTGAATGAGCCAAGCAGAAAGCGCTTGAAGGTAATGTGAGAGAAGGCTGAGGCAAGCAGAAAGCGCTTGGAGGAATTGCGAGAGAAGGCTGAGTCAAGCAGAAAGCGGTTGGAGTAAATTCGAGAGAAGCGTGAATGAGGAAAGCAGAAAGCGCTTGGAGGAAATGCGAGAGAAGGCTGAGCCAAGCAGAAAGCGGTTGGAGTAAATGCCAGAGAAGGGTGAATGAGCCAAGCAGAAAGCACTTGGAGGAAATGTGAGAGAAGCGTGAATGAGCCAAGCAGAAAGTTCTTGGAGGAAATTCAAGAGAAGTGTGAATGATCCAAACAGAAAGCTCTTGGAGGAAATGTGAGAGAAGCGTGAATGAGCCAAGTAGAAAGCGCTTGGAGGAAATGCGAGAGAAGGCTGAATGAGCCAAGCAGAAAGCGCTTGAAGGTAATGGGAGAGAAGGCTGAGTCAAGCAGAAAGCACTTGGAGGAAATGTGAGAGAGAGGTGAATGAGCCAAGAAGAAAGCGTTTGGAGGAAATGCGAGAGAAGGGTGAATGAGCCAAGCAGAAAGCACTTGGAGGAAATGCGAGAGAAGGCTGAATGGGCCAAGCAGAAAGCACTTGGAGGAAATGTGAGACAAGTGTGAATGAGCCAAGCAGAAATCGTTTGGAGGAAATGTGAGAGAAGGGTGAATGAGCCAAGCAGAAAGCGATTGGAGGAAATGTTAGAGAAGCCTGAATGAGCCAAGCAGAAAGCGCTTGAAGGTAATGTGAGAGAAGGCTGAGCCAAGCAGAAAGCCCTTGGAGGAATTGCAAGAGAAGGCTGAGTCAAGCAGAAAGCGGTTGGAGTAAATTCGAGAGAAGGGTGAATGAGGCAAGCAGAAAGCATTTGGAGGAAATGCCAGAGAAGGGTGAATGAGCCAAGCAAAAAGCACTTGGAGGAAATGCGAGCGAAGTTTGAATGGGCCAAGCAGAAAGCTCTTGGAGGAAATGTGAGAGAAGAGTGAATGAGCCAAGTAGAAAGTTCTTGGAGGAAATTCACGAGAAAGGTGAATGGTCCAAGCAGAAAGCCCTTGGAGGAATTGCGAGAGAAGGCTGAGTCAAGCAGAAAGCGGTTGGAGTAAATTCGAGAGAAGGGTGAATGAGCCAAGCAGAAAGCACTTGGAGGAAATGTGAGAGAAGCCTGAATGAGCCAAGCAGAAAGTTCTTGGAGGAAATTCAAGAGAAGTGTGAATGATCCAAACAGAAAGCTCTTGGAGGAAATGTGAGAGAAGCGTGAATGAGCCAAGTAGAAAGTTCTTGGAGGAAATGCGAGAGAAGGCTGAATGGGCCAAGCAGAAAGCACTCGGAGGAAATGTGAGACAAGTGTGAATGAGCCAAGCAGAAAGCGGTTGCAGGAAATGCGAAGGAAGTGTGAATGAACCAGCAGAAAGCGCTTGGATGAAATGTGAGAGAACTGTGAATGAGCGAAGCAGAAAGAACTTGGAGGCAATGTGGGAGAAGTGTGAATGAGCGTGGAGGAAATGCGAAAGACAGGGGAATGAGCCAAGTAGAAAGCTCTTGAAGGAACTGCGAGAGAAGGCTGAATGGGCCAAGCAGAAAGCACTTGGAGGAAATTCAAGAGAAAGGTGAATGGTCCAAGCAGAAAGCACTTAGAGGAAATGTGAGAGAAGCATGAATTAGCCAAGCAGAAAGCTCTTGGAGGAAATTCAAGAGAAAGGTGAATGCTCCAACCAGAAAGCGCTTAGAAGAAATGTGAGAGAAGCTTGAATGAGCCAAGCAGAAAGCCCTTGGAGGAAATGCGAGAGAAGGCTGAATGAGCCAAGCAGAAAGCGCTTGAAGGTAATGGGAGAGAAGGCTGAGTCAAGCAGAAAGCACTTGGAGGAAATGTGTGAGAGAGGTGAATGAGCCAAGAAGAAAGCGTTTGGAGGAAATGCGAGAGAAGGCTGAATGGGCCAAGCAGAAATCGTTTGGAGGAAATGTGAGACAAGTGTGAATGAGCCAAGCAGAAAGCGCTTGGAGGAAATGCGAGAGAAGGCTGAATGAGCCAAGCAGAAAGCGCTTGGAGGAAATTCAAGAGAAAGGTGAATGGGCCAAGCAGAAAGCATTTGGAGGAAATGCCAGAGAAGGGTGAATGAGCCAAGCAGAAAGCACTTGGAGGAAATGTGAGAGAAGCGTGAATGAGCCAAGCAGAAAGTTCTTGGAGGAAATTCAAGAGAAGTGCGAATGATCCAAACAGAAAGCTCTTGGGGGAAATGTGAGAGAAGCGTGAATGAGCCAAGTAGAAAGCGCTTGGAGGAAATGCGAGAGAAGGCTGAATGAGCCAAGCAGAAAGCGCTTGAAGGTAATGGGAGAGAAGGCTGAGTCAAGCAGAAAGCACTTGGAGGAAATGTGAGAGAGAGGTGAATGAGCCAAGAAGAAAGCGTTTGGAGGAAATGCGAGAGAAGGGTGAATGAGCCAAGCAGAAAGCACTTGGAGGAAATGCGAGAGAAGGCTGAATGGGCCAAGCAGAAAGCACTTGGAGGAAATGTGAGACAAGTGTGAATGAGCCAAGCAGAAATCGTTTGGAGGAAATGTGAGAGAAGGGTGAATGAGCCAAGCAGAAAGCGATTGGAGGAAATGTTAGAGAAGCCTGAATGAGCCAAGCAGAAAGCGCTTGGAGGTAATGTGAGAGAAGGCTGAGCCAAGCAGAAAGCGCTTGGAGGAATTGCAAGAGAAGGCTGAGTCAAGCAGAAAGCGGTTGGAGTAAATTCGAGAGAAGGGTGAATGAGGCAAGCAGAAAGCATTTGGAGGAAATGCCAGAGAAGGGTGAATGAGCCAAGCAAAAAGCACTTGGAGGAAATGCGAGCGAAGTTTGAATGGGCCAAGCAGAAAGCTCTTGGAGGAAATGTGAGAGAAGAGTGAATGAGCCAAGTAGAAAGTTATTGGAGGAAATGCTAGAGAAGGCTGAATGGGCCAAGCAGAAAGCACTTGGAGGAAATGTGAGACAAGTGTGAATGAGCCAAGCAGAAATCGTTTGGAGGAAATGTGAGACAAGTGTGAATGAGCCAAGCAGAAAGCGCTTGGAGGAAATGCGAGAGAAGGCTGAATGAGCCAAGCAGAAAGCGCTTGGAGGAAATTCAAGAGAAAGGTGAATGGGCCAAGCAGAAAGCACTTGGAGGAAATGCGAGAGAAGGCTGAATGAGCCAAGCAGAAAGCGCTTGGAGGAAATTCACGAGAAAGGTGAATGGTCCAAGCAGAAAGCCCTTGGAGGAATTGCAAGAGAAGGCTGAGTCAAGCAGAAAGCGGTTGGAGTAAATTCGAGAGAAGGGTGAATGAGGCAAGCAGAAAGCATTTGGAGGAAATGCCAGAGAAGGGTGAATGAGCCAAGCAGAAAGCACTTGGAGGAAATGTGAGAGAAGCGTGAATGAGCCAAGCAGAAAGTTCTTGGAGGAAATTCAAGAGAAGTGTGAATGATCCAAACAGAAAGCTCTTGGAGGAAATGTGAGAGAAGCGTGAATGAGCCAAGTAGAAAGTTCTTGGAGGAAATGCGAGAGAAGGCTGAATGGGCCAAGCAGAAAGCACTTGGAGGAAATGTGAGACAAGTGTGAATGAGCCAAGGAGAAAGCGGTTGCAGGAAATGCGAAGGAAGTGTGAATGAACCAGCAGAAAGCGCTTGGATGAAATGTGAGAGAACTGTGAATGAGCGAAGCAGAAAGAACTTGGAGGCAATGTGGGAGAAGTGTGAATGAGCGTGGAGGAAATGCGAAAGACAGGGGAATGAGCCAAGTAGAAAGCTCTTGAAGGAACTGCGAGAGAAGGCTGAATGGGCCAAGCAGAAAGCACTTGGAGCAAATGTGAGAGAAGCGTGAATAAGCCAAGCAGAAACTTCTTGGAGGAAATGCAAGAGAAGGCTGAATGAGCCAAGCAGAAAGCACTTGGAGGAAATTCAAGAGAAAGGTGAATGCTCCAACCAGAAAGCGCTTAGAAGAAATGTGAGAGAAGCTTGAATGAGCCAAGCAGAAAGCACTTGGAGGAAATGCGAGAGAAGGCTGAATGGGCCAAGCAGAAATCGTTTGGAGGAAATGTGAGACAAGTGTGAATGAGCCAAGCAGAAAGCGCTTGGAGGAAATGCAAGAGAAGGCTGAATGAGCCAAGCAGAAAGCGCTTGGAGGAAATTCAAGAGAAAGGTGAATGTTCCAAGCAGAAAGCACTTGGAGGAAATGCGAGAGAAGGCTGAATGAGCCAAGCAGAAAGCGCTTGGAGGAAATTCACGAGAAAGGTGAATGGTCCAAGCAGAAAGCCCTTGGAGGAATTGCGAGAGAAGGCTGAGTCAAGCAGAAAGCGGTTGGAGTAAATTCGAGAGAAGGGTGAATGAGGCAAGCAGAAAGCATTTGGAGGAAATGCCAGAGAAGGGTGAATGAGCCAAGCAGAAAGCACTTGGAGGAAATGTGAGAGAAGCGTGAATGAGCCAAGCAGAAAGTTCTTGGAGGAAATTCAAGAGAAGTGTGAATGATCCAAACAGAAAGCTCTTGGAGGAAATGTGAGAGAAGCGTGAATGAGCCAAGTAGAAAGCGCTTGGAGGAAATGCGAGAGAAGGCTGAATGAGCCAAGCAGAAAGCGCTTGAAGGTAATGGGAGAGAAGGCTGAGTCAAGCAGAAAGCACTTGGAGGAAATGTGAGAGAGAGGTGAATGAGCCAAGAAGAAAGCGTTTGGAGGAAATGCGAGAGAAGTCTGAATGAGCCAAGCAAAAAGCGCTTGGAGGAAATGGGAGAGAAGGCTGAGTCAAGCAGAAAGCACTTGGAGGAAATGCGAGAGAAGGCTGAGTCAAGCAGAAAGCTTTTGGAGGAAATGCGAGAGAAGGCTGAATGGGCCAAGCAGAAAGTTCTTGGAGGAAATGCGAAAGACAGGGGAATGAGCCAAGTAGAAAGTTCTTGGAGGAAATGCGAAAGATGGGTGAATGAGCCAAGTAGAAAGCGTTTGGAGGAAATGCGAGAGAAGGCTGAATGAGCCAAGCAGAAAGCGCTTGGAGGAAATTCACGAGAAAGGTGAATGGTCCAAGCAGAAAGCACTTGTAGGAAATTGAGAGAAGGCTGAATGAGCCAAGCAGAAAGCGCTTGGAGGAAATTCAAGAGAAGTGTGAATGGTCCAAGCAGAAAGCGCTTGGAGGAAATGAGAGAGAAGCGTGAATGAGCCAAGTAGAAACTTCTTGGAGGGAATTCCTGAGAAGGCTGAATGAGCCAAGCAGAAAGCGCTTGGAGGAAATTCACGAGAAAGGTGAATGATCCAAACAGAAAGCACTTGGACGAAATGCGAGAGAAGGCTGAATGAGCCAAGCAGAAAGCACTTGGATGAAATTCAAGAGAAAGGTGAATGGGCCAAGCAGAAAGCTCTTGGAGGAAATGTGAGAGAAGCGTGAATGAGCCAAGTAGAAAGTTCTTGGAGGAAATGCGAGAGAAGGCTGAATGGGCCAAGTAGAAAGCCCTTGAAGGAACTGCGAGAGAAGGCTGAATGAGCCAAGCAGAAATCGTTTGGAAGAAATGTGAGAGAGAGGTGAATGAGCCAAGAAGAAAGCGTTTGGAGGAAATGCGAGAGAAGGGTGAATGAGCCAAGCAGAAAGCACTTGGAGGAAATGTGAGACAAGTGTGAATGAGCCAAGCAGAAATCGTTTGGAGGAAATGTGAGAGAAGGGTGAATGAGCCAAGCAGAAAGCGATTGGAGGAAATCAAATGTTAGAGAAGCGTGAATGAGGAAAGCAGAAAGCGCTTGGAGGAAATGCAAGAGAAGGCTGAGCCAAGCAGAATGCGGTTGGAGTAAATGAGAGAGACGGGTGAATGAGCCAAGCAGAAAGCGCTTGGAGGAACTGCGAGAGAAGCCTGAATGAGCCAAGCAGAAAGCGCTTGAAGGTAATGTTAGAGAAGGCTGAGGCAAGCAGAAAGCGCTTGGAGGAATTGCGAGAGAAGGCTGAGTCAAGCAGAAAGCGGTTGGAGTAAATTCGAGAGAAGGGTGAATGAGGCAAGCAGAAAGCATTTGGAGGAAATGCCAGAGAAGGGTGAATGAGCCAAGCAGAAAGCACTTGGAGGAAATGTGAGAGAAGGGTGAATGAGCCAAGCAGAAAGCGATTGGAGGAAATCAAATGTTAGAGAAGCGTGAATGAGGAAAGCAGAAAGCGCTTGGAGGAAATGCAAGAGAAGGCTGAGCCAAGCAGAAAGCACTTGGAGGAAATGTGAGAGAAGCGTGAATGAGCCAAGTAGAAAGTTCTTGGAGGAAATGCGAGAGAAGGCTGAATGGGCCAAGCAGAAAGCACTTGGAGGAAATGTGAGAGAAGCCTGAATGAGCCAAGCAGAAAGTTCTTGGAGGGAATTCGAGAGAAGGGTGAATGAGCCAAGCAGAAAGTTCTTGGAGGAAATTCGAGAGAAGGCTGAATGAGCCAAGCAGAAAGCGCTTCGAGGAAATTCAAGAGAAAGGTGAATGGTCCAAGCAGAAAGCGCTTGGAGGAAATGTGAGAGAAGCCTGAATGAACCAAGCAGAAAGTTCTTGGATGGAATTCGAGAGAAGGCTGAATGAGCCAAGCAAAAAGCACTTGGAAGAAATTCAAGAGAAAGGTGAATGGGCCAAGCAGAAAGCACTTGGAGGAAATGCCAGAGAAGGCTGAATGAGCCAAGCAGAAAGCGCTTGGAGGAAATTCACGAGAAAGGTGAATGGTCCAAGCAGAAAGCCCTTGGAGGAATTGCGAGAGAAGGCTGAGTCAAGCAGAAAGCGGTTGGAGTAAATTCGAGAGAAGGGTGAATGAGGCAAGCAGAAAGCATTTGGAGGAAATGCCAGAGAAGGGTGAATGAGCCAAGCAGAAAGCACTTGGAGGAAATGTGAGAGAAGCTTGAATGAGCCAAGCAGAAAGTTCTTGGAGGAAATTCAAGAGAAGTGTGAATGATCCAAACAGAAAGCTCTTGGAGGAAATGTGAGAGAAGCGTGAATGAGCCAAGTAGAAAGTTCTTGGAGGAAATGCGAGAGAAGGCTGAATGGGCCAAGCAGAAAACACTTGGAGGAAATGTGAGACAAGTGTGAATGAGCCAAGCAGAAAGCGGTTGCAGGAAATGCGAAGGAAGTGTGAATGAACCAGCAGAAAGCGCTTGGATGAAATGTGAGAGAACTGTGAATGAGCGAAGCAGAAAGAACTTGGAGGCAATGTGGGAGAAGTGTGAATGAGCGTGGAGGAAATGCGAAAGACAGGGGAATGAGCCAAGTAGAAAGCTCTTGAAGGAACTGCGAGAGAAGGCTGAATGGGCCAAGCAGAAAGCACTTGGAGCAAATGTGAGAGAAGCGTGAATAAGCCAAGCAGAAACTTCTTGGAGGAAATGCGAGAGAAGGCTGAATGAGCCAAGCAGAAAGCACTTGGAGGAAATTCAAGAGAAAGGTGAATGGTCCAAGCAGAAAGCACTTAGAGGAAATGTGAGAGAAGCGTGAATGAGCCAAGCAGAAAGCTCTTGGAGGAAATTCAAGAGAAAGGTGAATGCTCCAACCAGAAAGCGCTTAGAAGAAATGTGAGAGAAGCTTGAATGAGCCAAGCAGAAACCGCTTGGAGGAAATGCGAGAGAAGGCTGAATGAGCCAAGCAGAAAGCGATTGGAGGAAATGTTAGAGAAGCGTGAATGAGGAAAGCAGAAAGCGGTTGGAGTAAATGAGAGAGACGGGTGAATGAGCCAAGCAGAAAGCGCTTGGAGGAACTGCGAGAGAAGCCTGAATGAGCCAAGCAGAAAGCGCTTGAAGGTAATGTGAGAGAAGGCTGAGCCAAGCAGAAAGCGCTTGGAGGAAATTCAAGAGAAAGGTGAACGGTCCAATCAGAAAGCACTTGGAGGAAATGTGAGAGAAGCGTGAATGAGCCAAGTAGAAAGTTCTTGGAGGAAATTCGAGAGAAGGGTGAATGAGCGAAGCAGAAAGAACTTGGAGGCAATGTGGGAGAAGTGTGAATGAGCGTGGAGGAAATGCGAAAGACAGGGGAATGAGCCAAGTAGAAAGCTCTTGAAGGAACTGCGAGAGAAGGCTGAATGAGCCAAGCAAAAAGCACTTGGAAGAAATTCAAGAGAAAGGTGAATGGGCCAAGCAGAAAGCGTTTGGAGGAAATGCGAGAGAAGGGTGAATGAGCCAAGCAGAAAGCTATTGGAGGAAATGTTAGAGAAGCGTGAATGAGGAAAGCAGAAAGCGCTTGGAGGAAATGCGAGAGAAGGCTGAGCCAAGCAGAAAGCGGTTGGAGTAAATGAGAGAGACGGGTGAATGAGCCAAGCAGAAAGCGCTTGGAGGAACTGCGAGAGAAGCCTGAATGAGCCAAGCAGAAAGCGCTTGAAGGTAATGTGAGAGAAGGCTGAGGCAAGCAGAAAGCGCTTGGAGGAATTGCGAGAGAAGGCTGAGTCAAGCAGAAAGCGGTTGGAGTAAATTCGAGAGAAGCGTGAATGAGGAAAGCAGAAAGCGCTTGGAGGAAATGCGAGAGAAGGCTGAGCCAAGCAGAAAGCGGTTGGAGTAAATGCCAGAGAAGGGTGAATGAGCCAAGCAGAAAGCACTTGGAGGAAATGTGAGAGAAGCGTGAATGAGCCAAGCAGAAAGCGATTGGAGGAAATCAAATGTTAGAGAAGCGTGAATGAGGAAAGCAGAAAGCGCTTGGAGGAAATGCAAGAGAAGGCTGAGCCAAGCAGAAAGCACTTGGAGGAAATGTGAGAGAAGCGTGAATGAGCCAAGTAGAAAGTTCTTGGAGGAAATGCGAGAGAAGGCTGAATGGGCCAAGCAGAAAGCACTTGGAGGAAATGTGAGAGAAGCCTGAATGAGCCAAGCAGAAAGTTCTTGGAGGGAATTCGAGAGAAGGGTGAATGAGCCAAGCAGAAAGTTCTTGGAGGAAATTCGAGAGAAGGCTGAATGAGCCAAGCAGAAAGCGCTTCGAGGAAATTCAAGAGAAAGGTGAATGGTCCAAGCAGAAAGCGCTTGGAGGAAATGTGAGAGAAGCCTGAATGAACCAAGCAGAAAGTTCTTGGATGGAATTCGAGAGAAGGCTGAATGAGCCAAGCAAAAAGCACTTGGAAGAAATTCAAGAGAAAGGTGAATGGGCCAAGCAGAAAGCACTTGGAGGAAATGCCAGAGAAGGCTGAATGAGCCAAGCAGAAAGCGCTTGGAGGAAATTCACGAGAAAGGTGAATGGTCCAAGCAGAAAGCCCTTGGAGGAATTGCGAGAGAAGGCTGAGTCAAGCAGAAAGCGGTTGGAGTAAATTCGAGAGAAGGGTGAATGAGGCAAGCAGAAAGCATTTGGAGGAAATGCCAGAGAAGGGTGAATGAGCCAAGCAGAAAGCACTTGGAGGAAATGTGAGAGAAGCTTGAATGAGCCAAGCAGAAAGTTCTTGGAGGAAATTCAAGAGAAGTGTGAATGATCCAAACAGAAAGCTCTTGGAGGAAATGTGAGAGAAGCGTGAATGAGCCAAGTAGAAAGTTCTTGGAGGAAATGCGAGAGAAGGCTGAATGGGCCAAGCAGAAAACACTTGGAGGAAATGTGAGACAAGTGTGAATGAGCCAAGCAGAAAGCGGTTGCAGGAAATGCGAAGGAAGTGTGAATGAACCAGCAGAAAGCGCTTGGATGAAATGTGAGAGAACTGTGAATGAGCGAAGCAGAAAGAACTTGGAGGCAATGTGGGAGAAGTGTGAATGAGCGTGGAGGAAATGCGAAAGACAGGGGAATGAGCCAAGTAGAAAGCTCTTGAAGGAACTGCGAGAGAAGGCTGAATGGGCCAAGCAGAAAGCACTTGGAGCAAATGTGAGAGAAGCGTGAATAAGCCAAGCAGAAACTTCTTGGAGGAAATGCGAGAGAAGGCTGAATGAGCCAAGCAGAAAGCACTTGGAGGAAATTCAAGAGAAAGGTGAATGGTCCAAGCAGAAAGCACTTAGAGGAAATGTGAGAGAAGCGTGAATGAGCCAAGCAGAAAGCTCTTGGAGGAAATTCAAGAGAAAGGTGAATGCTCCAACCAGAAAGCGCTTAGAAGAAATGTGAGAGAAGCTTGAATGAGCCAAGCAGAAACCGCTTGGAGGAAATGCGAGAGAAGGCTGAATGAGCCAAGCAGAAAGCGATTGGAGGAAATGTTAGAGAAGCGTGAATGAGGAAAGCAGAAAGCGGTTGGAGTAAATGAGAGAGACGGGTGAATGAGCCAAGCAGAAAGCGCTTGGAGGAACTGCGAGAGAAGCCTGAATGAGCCAAGCAGAAAGCGCTTGAAGGTAATGTGAGAGAAGGCTGAGCCAAGCAGAAAGCGCTTGGAGGAAATTCAAGAGAAAGGTGAACGGTCCAATCAGAAAGCACTTGGAGGAAATGTGAGAGAAGCGTGAATGAGCCAAGTAGAAAGTTCTTGGAGGAAATTCGAGAGAAGGGTGAATGAGCGAAGCAGAAAGAACTTGGAGGCAATGTGGGAGAAGTGTGAATGAGCGTGGAGGAAATGCGAAAGACAGGGGAATGAGCCAAGTAGAAAGCTCTTGAAGGAACTGCGAGAGAAGGCTGAATGAGCCAAGCAAAAAGCACTTGGAAGAAATTCAAGAGAAAGGTGAATGGGCCAAGCAGAAAGCGTTTGGAGGAAATGCGAGAGAAGGGTGAATGAGCCAAGCAGAAAGCTATTGGAGGAAATGTTAGAGAAGCGTGAATGAGGAAAGCAGAAAGCGCTTGGAGGAAATGCGAGAGAAGGCTGAGCCAAGCAGAAAGCGGTTGGAGTAAATGAGAGAGACGGGTGAATGAGCCAAGCAGAAAGCGCTTGGAGGAACTGCGAGAGAAGCCTGAATGAGCCAAGCAGAAAGCGCTTGAAGGTAATGTGAGAGAAGGCTGAGGCAAGCAGAAAGCGCTTGGAGGAATTGCGAGAGAAGGCTGAGTCAAGCAGAAAGCGGTTGGAGTAAATTCGAGAGAAGCGTGAATGAGGAAAGCAGAAAGCGCTTGGAGGAAATGCGAGAGAAGGCTGAGCCAAGCAGAAAGCGGTTGGAGTAAATGCCAGAGAAGGGTGAATGAGCCAAGCAGAAAGCACTTGGAGGAAATGTGAGAGAAGCGTGAATGAGCCAAGCAGAAAGTTCTTGGAGGAAATTCAAGAGAAGTGTGAATGATCCAAACAGAAAGCTCTTGGAGGAAATGTGAGAGAAGCGTGAATGAGCCAAGTAGAAAGCGCTTGGAGGAAATGCGAGAGAAGGCTGAATGAGCCAAGCAGAAAGCGCTTGAAGGTAATGGGAGAGAAGGCTGAGTCAAGCAGAAAGCACTTGGAGGAAATGTGAGAGAGAGGTGAATGAGCCAAGAAGAAAGCGTTTGGAGGAAATGCGAGAGAAGGGTGAATGAGCCAAGCAGAAAGCACTTGGAGGAAATGCGAGAGAAGGCTGAATGGGCCAAGCAGAAAGCACTTGGAGGAAATGTGAGACAAGTGTGAATGAGCCAAGCAGAAATCGTTTGGAGGAAATGTGAGAGAAGGGTGAATGAGCCAAGCAGAAAGCGATTGGAGGAAATGTTAGAGAAGCCTGAATGAGCCAAGCAGAAAGCGCTTGAAGGTAATGTGAGAGAAGGCTGAGCCAAGCAGAAAGCCCTTGGAGGAATTGCAAGAGAAGGCTGAGTCAAGCAGAAAGCGGTTGGAGTAAATTCGAGAGAAGGGTGAATGAGGCAAGCAGAAAGCATTTGGAGGAAATGCCAGAGAAGGGTGAATGAGCCAAGCAAAAAGCACTTGGAGGAAATGCGAGCGAAGTTTGAATGGGCCAAGCAGAAAGCTCTTGGAGGAAATGTGAGATAAGAGTGAATGAGCCAAGTAGAAAGTTCTTGGAGGAAATTCACGAGAAAGGTGAATGGTCCAAGCAGAAAGCCCTTGGAGGAATTGCGAGAGAAGGCTGAGTCAAGCAGAAAGCGGTTGGAGTAAATTCGAGAGAAGGGTGAATGAGCCAAGCAGAAAGCACTTGGAGGAAATGTGAGAGAAGCCTGAATGAGCCAAGCAGAAAGTTCTTGGAGGAAATTCAAGAGAAGTGTGAATGATCCAAACAGAAAGCTCTTGGAGGAAATGTGAGAGAAGCGTGAATGAGCCAAGTAGAAAGTTCTTGGAGGAAATGCGAGAGAAGGCTGAATGGGCCAAGCAGAAAGCACTCGGAGGAAATGTGAGACAAGTGTGAATGAGCCAAGCAGAAAGCGGTTGCAGGAAATGCGAAGGAAGTGTGAATGAACCAGCAGAAAGCGCTTGGATGAAATGTGAGAGAACTGTGAATGAGCGAAGCAGAAAGAACTTGGAGGCAATGTGGGAGAAGTGTGAATGAGCGTGGAGGAAATGCGAAAGACAGGGGAATGAGCCAAGTAGAAAGCTCTTGAAGGAACTGCGAGAGAAGGCTGAATGGGCCAAGCAGAAAGCACTTGGAGGAAATTCAAGAGAAAGGTGAATGGTCCAAGCAGAAAGCACTTAGAGGAAATGTGAGAGAAGCATGAATTAGCCAAGCAGAAAGCTCTTGGACGAAATTCAAGAGAAAGGTGAATGCTCCAACCAGAAAGCGCTTAGAAGAAATGTGAGAGAAGCTTGAATGAGCCAAGCAGAAAGCCCTTGGAGGAAATGCGAGAGAAGGCTGAATGAGCCAAGCAGAAAGCGCTTGAAGGTAATGGGAGAGAAGGCTGAGTCAAGCAGAAAGCACTTGGAGGAAATGTGTGAGAGAGGTGAATGAGCCAAGAAGAAAGCGTTTGGAGGAAATGCGAGAGAAGGCTGAATGGGCCAAGCAGAAATCGTTTGGAGGAAATGTGAGACAAGTGTGAATGAGCCAAGCAGAAAGCGCTTGGAGGAAATGCGAGAGAAGGCTGAATGAGCCAAGCAGAAAGCGCTTGGAGGAAATTCAAGAGAAAGGTGAATGGGCCAAGCAGAAAGCATTTGGAGGAAATGCCAGAGAAGGGTGAATGAGCCAAGCAGAAAGCACTTGGAGGAAATGTGAGAGAAGCGTGAATGAGCCAAGCAGAAAGTTCTTGGAGGAAATTCAAGAGAAGTGCGAATGATCCAAACAGAAAGCTCTTGGAGGAAATGTGAGAGAAGCGTGAATGAGCCAAGTAGAAAGCGCTTGGAGGAAATGCGAGAGAAGGCTGAATGAGCCAAGCAGAAAGCGCTTGAAGGTAATGGGAGAGAAGGCTGAGTCAAGCAGAAAGCACTTGGAGGAAATGTGAGAGAGAGGTGAATGAGCCAAGAAGAAAGCGTTTGGAGGAAATGCGAGAGAAGGGTGAATGAGCCAAGCAGAAAGCACTTGGAGGAAATGCGAGAGAAGGCTGAATGGGCCAAGCAGAAAGCACTTGGAGGAAATGTGAGACAAGTGTGAATGAGCCAAGCAGAAATCGTTTGGAGGAAATGTGAGAGAAGGGTGAATGAGCCAAGCAGAAAGCGATTGGAGGAAATGTTAGAGAAGCCTGAATGAGCCAAGCAGAAAGCGCTTGGAGGTAATGTGAGAGAAGGCTGAGCCAAGCAGAAAGCGCTTGGAGGAATTGCAAGAGAAGGCTGAGTCAAGCAGAAAGCGGTTGGAGTAAATTCGAGAGAAGGGTGAATGAGGCAAGCAGAAAGCATTTGGAGGAAATGCCAGAGAAGGGTGAATGAGCCAAGCAAAAAGCACTTGGAGGAAATGCGAGCGAAGTTTGAATGGGCCAAGCAGAAAGCTCTTGGAGGAAATGTGAGAGAAGAGTGAATGAGCCAAGTAGAAAGTTATTGGAGGAAATGCTAGAGAAGGCTGAATGGGCCAAGCAGAAAGCACTTGGAGGAAATGTGAGACAAGTGTGAATGAGCCAAGCAGAAATCGTTTGGAGGAAATGTGAGACAAGTGTGAATGAGCCAAGCAGAAAGCGCTTGGAGGAAATGCGAGAGAAGGCTGAATGAGCCAAGCAGAAAGCGCTTGGAGGAAATTCAAGAGAAAGGTGAATGGGCCAAGCAGAAAGCACTTGGAGGAAATGCGAGAGAAGGCTGAATGAGCCAAGCAGAAAGCGCTTGGAGGAAATTCACGAGAAAGGTGAATGGGCCAAGCAGAAAGCACTTGGAGGAAATGTGAGACAAGTGTGAATGAGCCAAGCAGAAATCGTTTGGAGGAAATGTGAGAGAAGGGTGAATGAGCCAAGCAGAAAGCGATTGCAGGAAATGTTAGAGAAGCGTGAATGAGGAAAGCAGAAACGGTTGGGGTAAATGAGAGAGACGGGTGAATGAGCCAAGCAGAAAGCGCTTGGAGGAACTGTGAGAGAAGCCTGAATGAGCCAAGCAGAAAGCGCTTGAAGGTAATGTGAGAGAAGGCTGAGCCAAGCAGAAAGCGCTTGGAGGAAATTCAAGAGAAAGGTGAACGGTCCAACCAGAAAGCGCTTGAAGGTAATGTGAGAGAAGGCTGAGCCAAGCAGAAAGTTCTTGGAGGAAATTCAAGAGAAAGGTGAACGGTCCAACCAGAAAGCGCTTGGAGGAAATGCGAGAGAAGGCTGAATGAGCCAAGCAGAAAGCGCTTGGAGGAAATTCAAGAGAACGGTGAATGGTCCAAGGAGAAAGTTCTTGGTGGAAATGCGAGAGAAGGCTGAATGGTCCAAGCAGAAAGCGCTTGGAGGAAATTCGAGAGAAGGGTGAATGAGCAAAGCAGAAAGAACTTGGAGGCAATGTGGGAGAAGTGTGAATGAGCGTGGAGGAAATGCGAAGGACGGGGTAATGAGCCAAGTAGAAAGCTCTTGAAGGAACTGCGAGAGAAGGCTGAATGAGCCAAGCAAAAAGTACTTGGAAGAAATTCAAGAGAAAGGTGAATGGGCCAAGCAGAAAGCACTTGGAGGAAATGTGAGAGAAGCGTGAATGAGCCAAGCAGAAAGTTCTTGGAGGAAATTCAAGAGAAGTGTGAATGATCCAAACAGAAAGCTCTTGGAGGAAATGTGAGAGAAGCGTGAATGAGCCAAGTAGAAAGCGCTTGGAGGAAATGTGAGAGAAGGCTGAATGAGCCAAGCAGAAAGCGCTTGAAGGTAATGGGAGAGAAGGCTGAGTCAAGCAGAAAGCACTTGGAGGAAATGTGAGAGAGAGGTGAATGAGCCAAGAAGAAAGCGTTTGGAGGAAATGCGAGAGAAGGGTGAATGAGCCAAGCAGAAAGCACTTGGAGGAAATGCGAGAGAAGGCTGAATGGGCCAAGCAGAAAGCACTTGGAGGAAATGTGAGACAAGTGTGAATGAGCCAAGCAGAAATCGTTTGGAGGAAATGTGAGAGAAGGGTGAATGAGCCAAGCAGAAAGCGATTGGAGGAACTGCGAGAGAAGCCTGAATGAGCCAAGCAGAAAGCGCTTGAAGGTAATGTGAGAGAAGGCTGAGGGAAGCAGAAAGCGCTTGGAGGAATTGCAAGAGAAGGCTGAGTCAAGCAGAAAGCGGTTGGAGTAAATTCGAGAGAAGGGTGAATGAGGCAAGCAGAAAGCATTTGGAGGAAATGCCAGAGAAGGGTGAATGAGCCAAGCAGAAAGCACTTGGAGGAAATGTGAGAGAAGCGTGAATGAGCCAAGCAGAAAGTTCTTGGAGGAAATTCAAGAGAAGTGTGAATGATCCAAACAGAAAGCTCTTGGAGGAAATGTGAGAGAAGCGTGAATGAGCCAAGTAGAAAGCGCTTGGAGGAAATGCGAGAGAAGGGTGAATGAGCAAAGCAGAAAGAACTTGGAGGCAATGTGGGAGAAGTGTGAATGAGCGTGGAGGAAATGCGAAAGACGGGGTAATGAGCCAAGTAGAAAGCTCTTGAAGGAACTGCGAGAGAAGGCTGAATGAGCCAAGCAAAAAGCACTTGGAAGAAATTCAAGAGAAAGGTGAATGGGCCAAGCAGAAAGCACTTGGAGGAAATGCGAGAGAAGGCTGAATGAGCCAAGCAGAAAGCTCTTGGAGGAAATTCGAGAGAAGGGTGAATGAGCCAAGCAGAAAGCGCTTGGAGGAAATTCAAGAGAAGTGTGAATGAGCGTGGAGGAAATGCGAAAGACAGGGGAATGAGCCAAGTAGAAAGCTCTTGAAGGAACTGCAAGAGAAGGCTGAATGAGCCAAGCAAAAAGCACTTGGAAGAAATTCAAGAGAAAGGTGAATGGGCCAACCAGAAAGCACTTGGAGGAAATGCGAGAGAAGGCTGAATGAGCCAAGCAGAAAGCGCTTGGAGGAAATTCGAGAGAAGGGTGAATGAGCAAAGCAGAAAGAACTTGGAGGCAATGTGGGAGAAGTGTGAATGATCCAAACAGAAAGCACTTGGAGGAAATGCGAGAGAAGGCTGAGCCAAGGAGAAAGCGGTTGGAGTAAATGAGAGAGACGGGTGAATGAGCCAAGCAGAAAGCGCTTGGAGGAAATGTGAGACAAGTGTGAATGAGCCAAGCAGAAATCGTTTGGAGGAAATGCGAGAGAAGGCTGAATGGTCCAAGCAGAAAGCGCTTGGAGGAAATTCGAGAGAAGGGTGAATGAGCAAAGCAAAAAGAACTTGGAGGCAATGTGGGAGAAGTGTGAATGAGCGTGGAGGAAATGGGAAAGACGGGGTAATGAGCCAAGTAGAAAGCTCTTGAAGGAACAGCCAGAGAAGGCTGAATGAGCCAAGCAAAAAGCACTTGGAAGAAATTCAAGAGAAAGGTGAATGGGCCAAGCAGAAAGCACTTGGAGGAAATGCGAGAGAAGGCTGAATGAGCCAAGTAGAAAGCGCTTGGAGGAAATTCAAGAGAAGTGTGAATGGTCCAAGCAGAAAGCACTTGGAGGAAATGTGAGAGAAGCGTGAATGAGCCAAGTAGAAAGTTCTTGGAGGAAATTCGAGAGAAGGGTGAATGAGCGAAGCAGAAAGAACTTGGAGGCAATGTGGGAGAAGTGTGAATGAGCGTGGAGGAAATGCGAAAGACAGGGGAATGAGCCAAGTAGAAAGCTCTTGAAGGAACTGCTAGAGAAGGCTGAATGAGCCAAGCAAAAAGCACTTGGAAGAAATTCAATAGAAAGGTGAATGGGCCAAGCAGAAAGCACTTGGAGGAAATGCGAGAGAAGGCTGAATGAGCCAAGCAGAAAGCGCTTGGAGGAAATTCGAGAGAAGGGTGAATGAGCCAAGCAGAAAGCGCTTGGAGGAAATTCAAGAGAAGTGTGAATGAGCGTGGAGGAAATGCGAAAGACAGGGGAATGAGCCAAGTAGAAAGCTCTTGAAGGAACTGCGAGAGAAGGCTGAATGAGCCAAGCAAAAAGCACTTGGAAGAAATTCAAGAGAAAGGTGAATGGGCCAAGCAGAAAGCGTTTGGAGGAAATGCGAAAGACGGGGTAATGAGCCAAGTAGAAAGCTCTTGAAGGAACTGCAAGAGAAGGCTGAATGAGCCAAGCAGAAAGCACTTGGAGGAAATGCGAGAGAAGGCTGAATGAGCCAAGCAGAAAGCGCTTGGAGGAAATTCGAGAGAAGGGTGAATGAGCAAAGCAGAAAGAACTTGGAGGCAATGTGGGAGAAGTGTGAATGATCCAAACAGAAAGCACTTGGAGGAAATGTGAGACAAGTGTGAATGAGCCAAGCAGAAATCGTTTGGAGGAAATGTGAGAGAAGCGTGAATGAGCCAAGCAGAAAGTTCTTGGAGGAAATTCAAGAGAAGTGTGAATGATCCAAACAGAAAGCTCTTGGAGGAAATGTGAGAGAAGCGTGAATGAGCCAAGTAGAAAGCGCTTGGAGGAAATGTGAGAGAAGGCTGAATGAGCCAAGCAGAAAGCGCTTGAAGGTAATGGGAGAGAAGGCTGAGTCAAGCAGAAAGCACTTGGAGGAAATGTGAGAGAGAGGTGAATGAGCCAAGAAGAAAGCGTTTGGAGGAAATGCGAGAGAAGGGTGAATGAGCCAAGCAGAAAGCACTTGGAGGAAATGCGAGAGAAGGCTGAATGGGCCAAGCAGAAAGCACTTGGAGGAAATGTGAGACAAGTGTGAATGAGCCAAGCAGAAATCGTTTGGAGGAAATGTGAGAGAAGGGTGAATGAGCCAAGCAGAAAGCGATTGGAGGAACTGCGAGAGAAGCCTGAATGAGCCAAGCAGAAAGCGCTTGAAGGTAATGTGAGAGAAGGCTGAGGGAAGCAGAAAGCGCTTGGAGGAATTGCAAGAGAAGGCTGAGTCAAGCAGAAAGCGGTTGGAGTAAATTCGAGAGAAGGGTGAATGAGGCAAGCAGAAAGCATTTGGAGGAAATGCCAGAGAAGGGTGAATGAGCCAAGCAGAAAGCACTTGGAGGAAATGTGAGAGAAGCGTGAATGAGCCAAGCAGAAAGTTCTTGGAGGAAATTCAAGAGAAGTGTGAATGATCCAAACAGAAAGCTCTTGGAGGAAATGTGAGAGAAGCGTGAATGAGCCAAGTAGAAAGCGCTTGGAGGAAATGCGAGAGAAGGGTGAATGAGCAAAGCAGAAAGAACTTGGAGGCAATGTGGGAGAAGTGTGAATGAGCGTGGAGGAAATGCGAAAGACGGGGTAATGAGCCAAGTAGAAAGCTCTTGAAGGAACTGCGAGAGAAGGCTGAATGAGCCAAGCAAAAAGCACTTGGAAGAAATTCAAGAGAAAGGTGAATGGGCCAAGCAGAAAGCACTTGGAGGAAATGCGAGAGAAGGCTGAATGAGCCAAGCAGAAAGCTCTTGGAGGAAATTCGAGAGAAGGGTGAATGAGCCAAGCAGAAAGCGCTTGGAGGAAATTCAAGAGAAGTGTGAATGAGCGTGGAGGAAATGCGAAAGACAGGGGAATGAGCCAAGTAGAAAGCTCTTGAAGGAACTGCAAGAGAAGGCTGAATGAGCCAAGCAAAAAGCACTTGGAAGAAATTCAAGAGAAAGGTGAATGGGCCAACCAGAAAGCACTTGGAGGAAATGCGAGAGAAGGCTGAATGAGCCAAGCAGAAAGCGCTTGGAGGAAATTCGAGAGAAGGGTGAATGAGCAAAGCAGAAAGAACTTGGAGGCAATGTGGGAGAAGTGTGAATGATCCAAACAGAAAGCACTTGGAGGAAATGCGAGAGAAGGCTGAGCCAAGGAGAAATCGTTTGGAGGAAATGCGAGAGAAGGCTGAATGGTCCAAGCAGAAAGCGCTTGGAGGAAATTCGAGAGAAGGGTGAATGAGCAAAGCAAAAAGAACTTGGAGGCAATGTGGGAGAAGTGTGAATGAGCGTGGAGGAAATGGGAAAGACGGGGTAATGAGCCAAGTAGAAAGCTCTTGAAGGAACAGCCAGAGAAGGCTGAATGAGCCAAGCAAAAAGCACTTGGAAGAAATTCAAGAGAAAGGTGAATGGGCCAAGCAGAAAGCACTTGGAGGAAATGCGAGAGAAGGCTGAATGAGCCAAGTAGAAAGCGCTTGGAGGAAATTCAAGAGAAGTGTGAATGGTCCAAGCAGAAAGCACTTGGAGGAAATGTGAGAGAAGCGTGAATGAGCCAAGTAGAAAGTTCTTGGAGGAAATTCGAGAGAAGGGTGAATGAGCGAAGCAGAAAGAACTTGGAGGCAATGTGGGAGAAGTGTGAATGAGCGTGGAGGAAATGCGAAAGACAGGGGAATGAGCCAAGTAGAAAGCTCTTGAAGGAACTGCTAGAGAAGGCTGAATGAGCCAAGCAAAAAGCACTTGGAAGAAATTCAATAGAAAGGTGAATGGGCCAAGCAGAAAGCACTTGGAGGAAATGCGAGAGAAGGCTGAATGAGCCAAGCAGAAAGCGCTTGGAGGAAATTCGAGAGAAGGGTGAATGAGCCAAGCAGAAAGCGCTTGGAGGAAATTCAAGAGAAGTGTGAATGAGCGTGGAGGAAATGCGAAAGACAGGGGAATGAGCCAAGTAGAAAGCTCTTGAAGGAACTGCGAGAGAAGGCTGAATGAGCCAAGCAAAAAGCACTTGGAAGAAATTCAAGAGAAAGGTGAATGGGCCAAGCAGAAAGCGTTTGGAGGAAATGCGAAAGACGGGGTAATGAGCCAAGTAGAAAGCTCTTGAAGGAACTGCAAGAGAAGGCTGAATGAGCCAAGCAGAAAGCACTTGGAGGAAATGCGAGAGAAGGCTGAATGAGCCAAGCAGAAAGCGCTTGGAGGAAATTCGAGAGAAGGGTGAATGAGCAAAGCAGAAAGAACTTGGAGGCAATGTGGGAGAAGTGTGAATGATCCAAACAGAAAGCACTTGGAGGAAATGTGAGACAAGTGTGAATGAGCCAAGCAGAAATCGTTTGGAGGAAATGTGAGAGAAGGGTGAATGAGCCAAGCAGAAAGCTATTGGAGGAAATGTTAGAGAAGCGTGAATGAGGAAAGCAGAAAGCGCTTGGAGGAAATGCGAGACAAGGCTGAGCCAAGCAGAAAGCGGTTGGAGTAAATAAGAGAGACGGGTGAATGAGCCAAGCAGAAAGCGCTTGGAGGAACTGCGAGAGAAGCCTGAATGAGCCAAGCAGAAAGCGCTTGAAGGTAATGTGAGAGAAGGCTGAGGCAAGCAGAAAGCGCTTGGAGGAATTGCGAGAGAAGGCTGAGTCAAGCAGAAAGCGGTTGGAGTAAATTCGAGAGAAGGGTGAATGAGGCAAGCAGAAAGCATTTGGAGGAAATGCCAGAGAAGGGTGAATGAGCCAAGCAGAAAGCGCTTGGAGGAAATTCGAGAGAAGGGTGAATGAGCAAAGCAAAAAGAACTTGGAGGCAATGTGGGAGAAGTGTGAATGAGCGTGGAGGAAATGGGAAAGACGGGGTAATGAGCCAAGTAGAAAGCTCTTGAAGGAACTGCCAGAGAAGGCTGAATGAGCCAAGCAAAAAGCACTTGGAAGAAATTCAAGAGAAAGGTGAATGGGCCAAGCAGAAAGCACTTGGAGGAAATGCGAGAGAAGGCTGAATGAGCCAAGTAGAAAGCGCTTGGAGGAAATTCAAGAGAAGTGTGAATGGTCCAAGCAGAAAGCACTTGGAGGAAATGTGAGAGAAGCGTGAATGAGCCAAGTAGAAAGTTCTTGGAGGAAATTCGAGAGAAGGGTGAATGAGCGAAGCAGAAAGAACTTGGAGGCAATGTGGGAGAAGTGTGAATGAGCGTGGAGGAAATGCGAAAGACAGGGGAATGAGCCAAGTAGAAAGCTCTTGAAGGAACTGCTAGAGAAGGCTGAATGAGCCAAGCAAAAAGCACTTGGAAGAAATTCAAGAGAAAGGTGAATGGGCCAAGCAGAAAGCGTTTGGAGGAAATACGAAAGACGGGATAATGAGCCAAGTAGAAAGCTCTTGAAGGAACTGCCAGAGAAGGCTGAATGAGCCAAGCAAAAAGCACTTGGAAGAAATTCAAGAGAAAGGTGAATGGGCCAAGCAGAAAGCACTTGGAGGAAATGCGAGAGAAGGCTGAATGAGCCAAGTAGAAAGCGCTTGGAGGAAATTCAAGAGAAGTGTGAATGGTCCAAGCAGAAAGCGCTTGGAGGAAATGTGAGAGAAGCCTGAATGAACCAAGCAGAAAGTTCTTGGATGGAATTCGAGAGAAGGGTGAATGAGCCAAGCAGAAAGGCTTGGAGGAAGTGCGAGAGAAGGCTGAATGAGCTAAGCAGAAAGCTCTTGAAGGAACTGCGAGAGAAGGCTGGATGAGCCAAGCAAAAAGCACTTGGAAGAAATTCAAGAGAAAGGTGAATGGGCCAAGCAGAAAGCACTTGGAGGAAATGCGAGAGAAGGCTGAATGAGCCAAGCAGAAAGCGCTTGGAGGAAATTCAAGAGAAAGGTGAATGGGCCAAGCAGAAAGCACTTGGAGGAAATGTGAGACAAGTGTGAATGAGCCAAGCAGAAATCGTTTGGAGGAAATGTGAGAGAAGGGTGAATGAGCCAAGCAGAAAGCGATTGCAGGAAATGTTAGAGAAGCGTGAATGAGGAAAGCAGAAACGGTTGGGGTAAATGAGAGAGACGGGTGAATGAGCCAAGCAGAAAGCGCTTGGAGGAACTGTGAGAGAAGCCTGAATGAGCCAAGCAGAAAGCGCTTGAAGGTAATGTGAGAGAAGGCTGAGCCAAGCAGAAAGCGCTTGGAGGAAATTCAAGAGAAAGGTGAACGGTCCAACCAGAAAGCGCTTGAAGGTAATGTGAGAGAAGGCTGAGCCAAGCAGAAAGTTCTTGGAGGAAATTCAAGAGAAAGGTGAACGGTCCAACCAGAAAGCGCTTGGAGGAAATGCGAGAGAAGGCTGAATGAGCCAAGCAGAAAGCGCTTGGAGGAAATTCAAGAGAACGGTGAATGGTCCAAGGAGAAAGTTCTTGGTGGAAATGCGAGAGAAGGCTGAATGGTCCAAGCAGAAAGCGCTTGGAGGAAATTCGAGAGAAGGGTGAATGAGCAAAGCAGAAAGAACTTGGAGGCAATGTGGGAGAAGTGTGAATGAGCGTGGAGGAAATGCGAAGGACGGGGTAATGAGCCAAGTAGAAAGCTCTTGAAGGAACTGCGAGAGAAGGCTGAATGAGCCAAGCAAAAAGCACTTGGAAGAAATTCAAGAGAAAGGTGAATGGGCCAAGCAGAAAGCACTTGGAGGAAATGTGAGAGAAGCGTGAATGAGCCAAGCAGAAAGTTCTTGGAGGAAATTCAAGAGAAGTGTGAATGATCCAAACAGAAAGCTCTTGGAGGAAATGTGAGAGAAGCGTGAATGAGCCAAGTAGAAAGCGCTTGGAGGAAATGTGAGAGAAGGCTGAATGAGCCAAGCAGAAAGCGCTTGAAGGTAATGGGAGAGAAGGCTGAGTCAAGCAGAAAGCACTTGGAGGAAATGTGAGAGAGAGGTGAATGAGCCAAGAAGAAAGCGTTTGGAGGAAATGCGAGAGAAGGGTGAATGAGCCAAGCAGAAAGCACTTGGAGGAAATGCGAGAGAAGGCTGAATGGGCCAAGCAGAAAGCACTTGGAGGAAATGTGAGACAAGTGTGAATGAGCCAAGCAGAAATCGTTTGGAGGAAATGTGAGAGAAGGGTGAATGAGCCAAGCAGAAAGCGATTGGAGGAACTGCGAGAGAAGCCTGAATGAGCCAAGCAGAAAGCGCTTGAAGGTAATGTGAGAGAAGGCTGAGGGAAGCAGAAAGCGCTTGGAGGAATTGCAAGAGAAGGCTGAGTCAAGCAGAAAGCGGTTGGAGTAAATTCGAGAGAAGGGTGAATGAGGCAAGCAGAAAGCATTTGGAGGAAATGCCAGAGAAGGGTGAATGAGCCAAGCAGAAAGCACTTGGAGGAAATGTGAGAGAAGCGTGAATGAGCCAAGCAGAAAGTTCTTGGAGGAAATTCAAGAGAAGTGTGAATGATCCAAACAGAAAGCTCTTGGAGGAAATGTGAGAGAAGCGTGAATGAGCCAAGTAGAAAGCGCTTGGAGGAAATGCGAGAGAAGGGTGAATGAGCAAAGCAGAAAGAACTTGGAGGCAATGTGGGAGAAGTGTGAATGAGCGTGGAGGAAATGCGAAAGACGGGGTAATGAGCCAAGTAGAAAGCTCTTGAAGGAACTGCGAGAGAAGGCTGAATGAGCCAAGCAAAAAGCACTTGGAAGAAATTCAAGAGAAAGGTGAATGGGCCAAGCAGAAAGCACTTGGAGGAAATGCGAGAGAAGGCTGAATGAGCCAAGCAGAAAGCTCTTGGAGGAAATTCGAGAGAAGGGTGAATGAGCCAAGCAGAAAGCGCTTGGAGGAAATTCAAGAGAAGTGTGAATGAGCGTGGAGGAAATGCGAAAGACAGGGGAATGAGCCAAGTAGAAAGCTCTTGAAGGAACTGCAAGAGAAGGCTGAATGAGCCAAGCAAAAAGCACTTGGAAGAAATTCAAGAGAAAGGTGAATGGGCCAACCAGAAAGCACTTGGAGGAAATGCGAGAGAAGGCTGAATGAGCCAAGCAGAAAGCGCTTGGAGGAAATTCGAGAGAAGGGTGAATGAGCAAAGCAGAAAGAACTTGGAGGCAATGTGGGAGAAGTGTGAATGATCCAAACAGAAAGCACTTGGAGGAAATGCGAGAGAAGGCTGAGCCAAGGAGAAAGCGGTTGGAGTAAATGAGAGAGACGGGTGAATGAGCCAAGCAGAAAGCGCTTGGAGGAAATGTGAGACAAGTGTGAATGAGCCAAGCAGAAATCGTTTGGAGGAAATGCGAGAGAAGGCTGAATGGTCCAAGCAGAAAGCGCTTGGAGGAAATTCGAGAGAAGGGTGAATGAGCAAAGCAAAAAGAACTTGGAGGCAATGTGGGAGAAGTGTGAATGAGCGTGGAGGAAATGGGAAAGACGGGGTAATGAGCCAAGTAGAAAGCTCTTGAAGGAACAGCCAGAGAAGGCTGAATGAGCCAAGCAAAAAGCACTTGGAAGAAATTCAAGAGAAAGGTGAATGGGCCAAGCAGAAAGCACTTGGAGGAAATGCGAGAGAAGGCTGAATGAGCCAAGTAGAAAGCGCTTGGAGGAAATTCAAGAGAAGTGTGAATGGTCCAAGCAGAAAGCACTTGGAGGAAATGTGAGAGAAGCGTGAATGAGCCAAGTAGAAAGTTCTTGGAGGAAATTCGAGAGAAGGGTGAATGAGCGAAGCAGAAAAAACTTGGAGGCAATGTGGGAGAAGTGTGAATGAGCGTGGAGGAAATGCGAAAGACAGGAGAATGAGCCAAGTAGAAAGCTCTTGAAGGAACTGCTAGAGAAGGCTGAATGAGCCAAGCAAAAAGCACTTGGAAGAAATTCAATAGAAAGGTGAATGGGCCAAGCAGAAAGCACTTGGAGGAAATGCGAGAGAAGGCTGAATGAGCCAAGCAGAAAGCGCTTGGAGGAAATTCGAGAGAAGGGTGAATGAGCCAAGCAGAAAGCGCTTGGAGGAAATTCAAGAGAAGTGTGAATGAGCGTGGAGGAAATGCGAAAGACAGGGGAATGAGCCAAGTAGAAAGCTCTTGAAGGAACTGCGAGAGAAGGCTGAATGAGCCAAGCAAAAAGCACTTGGAAGAAATTCAAGAGAAAGGTGAATGGGCCAAGCAGAAAGCGTTTGGAGGAAATGCGAAAGACGGGGTAATGAGCCAAGTAGAAAGCTCTTGAAGGAACTGCAAGAGAAGGCTGAATGAGCCAAGCAGAAAGCACTTGGAGGAAATGCGAGAGAAGGCTGAATGAGCCAAGCAGAAAGCGCTTGGAGGAAATTCGAGAGAAGGGTGAATGAGCAAAGCAGAAAGAACTTGGAGGCAATGTGGGAGAAGTGTGAATGATCCAAACAGAAAGCACTTGGAGGAAATGGGAGAGAAGGCTGAGCCAAGGAGAAAGCGGTTGGAGTAAATGAGAGAGACGGGTGAATGAGCCAAGCAGAAAGCGCTTGGAGGAAATGTGAGACAAGTGTGAATGAGCCAAGCAGAAATCGTTTGGAGGAAATGTGAGAGAAGTGTGAATGAGCCAAGCAGAAAGCTATTGGAGGAAATGTTAGAGAAGCGTGAATGAGGAAAGCAGAAAGCGCTTGGAGGAAATGCGAGAGAAGGCTGAGCCAAGCAGAAAGCGGTTGGAGTAAATAAGAGAGACGGGTGAATGAGCCAAGCAGAAAGCGCTTGGAGGAACTGCGAGAGAAGCCTGAATGAGCCAAGCAGAAAGCGCTTGAAGGTAATGTGAGAGAAGGCTGAGGCAAGCAGAAAGCGCTTGGAGGAATTGCGAGAGAAGGCTGAGTCAAGCAGAAAGCGGTTGGAGTAAATTCGAGAGAAGGGTGAATGAGGCAAGCAGAAAGCACTTGGAGGAAATGTGAGAGAAGCGTGAATGAGCCAAGCAGAAAGTTCTTGGAGGAAATTCAAGAGAAGTGTGAATGATCCAAACAGAAAGCTCTTGGAGGAAATGTGAGAGAAGCGTGAATGAGCCAAGTAGAAAGCGCTTGGAGGAAATGCGAGAGAAGGCTGAATGAGCCAAGCAGAAAGCGCTTGAAGGTAATGGGAGAGAAGGCTGAGTCAAGCAGAAAGCACTTGGAGGAAATGTGAGAGAGAGGTGAATGAGCCAAGAAGAAAGCGTTTGGAGGAAATGCGAGAGAAGGGTGAATGAGCAAAGCAGAAAGAACTTGGAGGCAATGTGGGAGAAGTGTGAATGAGCGTGGAGGAAATGCGAAAGACGGGGTAATGAGCCAAGTAGAAAGCTCTTGAAGGAACTGCGAGAGAAGGCTGAATGAGCCAAGCAAAAAGCACTTGGAAGAAATTCAAGAGAAAGGTGAATGGGCCAAGCAGAAAGCACTTGGAGGAAATGCGAGAGAAGGCTGAATGAGCCAAGCAGAAAGCGCTTGGAGGAAATTCAAGAGAAGTGTGAATGGTCCAAGCAGAAAGCGCTTGGAGGAAATGTGGGAGAAGCGTGAATGAGCCAAGTAGAAAGTTCTTGGAGGAAATTCAAGAGAAGTGTGAATGAGCGAAGCAGAAAGAACTTGGAGGCAATGTGGGAGAAGTGTGAATGAGCGTGGAGGAAATGCGAAAGACAGGGGAATGAGCCAAGTAGAAAGCTCTTGAACGAACTGCTAGAGAAGGCTGAATGAGCCAAGCAAAAAGTACTTGGAAGAAATTCAAGAGAAAGGTGAATGGGCCAAGCAGAAAGCGTTTGGAGGAAATGTGAAAGACGGTATAATGAGCCAAGTAGAAAGCTCTTGAAGGAACTGCGAGAGAAGGCTGAATGAGCCAAGCAAAAAGCACTTGGAAGAAATTCAAGAGAAAGGTGAATGGGCCAAGCAGAAAGCACTTGGAGGAAATGCGAGAGAAGGCTGAATGAGCCAAGCAGAAAGCGCTTGGAGGAAATTCGAGAGAAGGGTGAATGAGCCAAGCAGAAAGCGCTTGGAGGAAATTCAAGAGAAGTGTGAATGAGCGTGGAGGAAATGCGAAAGACAGGGGAATGAGCCAAGTAGAAAGCTCTTGAAGGAACTGCGAGAGAAGGCTGAATGAGCCAAGCAAAAAGCACTTGGAAGAAATTCAAGAGAAAGGTGAATGGGCCAAGCAGAAATCGTTTGGAGGAAATGCGAAAGACGGGGTAATGAGCCAAGTAGAAAGCTCTTGAAGGAACTGCGAGAGAAGGCTGAATGAGCCAAGCAAAAAGCACTTGGAAGAAATTCAAGAGAAAGGTGAATGGGCCAAGCAGAAAGCACTTGGAGGAAATGCGAGAGAAGGCTGAATGAGCCAAGCAGAAAGCGCTTGGAGGAAATTCGAGAGAAGGGTGAATGAGCAAAGCAGAAAGAACTTGGAGGCAATGTGGGAGAACTGTGAATGATCCAAACAGAAAGCACTTGGAGGAAATGCGAGAGAAGGCTGAGCCAAGGAGAAAGCGGTTGGAGTAAATGAGAGAGACGCTTGAATGAGCCAAGCAGAAAGCGCTTGGAGGAACTGCGAGAGAAGTCTGAATGAGCCAAGCAGAAAGCGCTTGAAGGTAATGTGAGAGAAGGCTGAGCCAAGCAGAAAGTTCTTGGAGGAAATTCAAGAGAAAGGTGAACGGTCCAACCTGAAAGCGCTTGGAGGAAATGCGAGAGAAGGCTGAATGAGCCAAGCAGAAAGCGCTTGGAGGAAATTCGAGAGAAGGGTGAATGAGCAAAGCAGAAAGAACTTGGAGGCAATGTGGGAGAAGTGTGAATGAGCGTGGAGGAAATGCGAAAGACGGGGTAATGAGCCAAGTAGAAAGCTCTTGAAGGAACTGCGAGAGAAGGCTGAATGAGCCAAGCAAAAAGCACTTGGAAGAAATTCAAGAGAAAGGTGAATGGGCCAAGCTGAAAGCACTTGGAGGAAATGCGAGAGAAGGCTGAATGAGCCAAGCAGAAAGCGCTTGGAGGAAATTCAAGAGAAGTGTGAATGGTCCAAGCAGAAAGCGCTTGGAGGAAATGTGGGAGAAGCGTGAATGAGCCAAGTAGAAAGTTCTTGGAGGAAATTCGAGAGAAGGGTGAATGAGCGAAGCAGAAAGAACTTGGAGGCAATGTGGGAGAAGTGTGAATGAGCGTGGAGGAAATGCGAAAGACAGGGGAATGAGCCAAGTAGAAAGCTCTTGAAGGAACTGCTAGAGAAGGCTGAATGAGCCAAGCAAAAAGCACTTGGAAGAAATTCAAGAGAAAGGTGAATGGGCCAAGCAGAAAGCGTTTGGAGGAAATACGAAAGACGGGATAATGAGCCAAGTAGAAAGCTCTTGAAGGAACTGCCAGAGAAGGCTGAATGAGCCAAGCAAAAAGCACTTGGAAGAAATTCAAGAGAAAGGTGAATGGGCCAAGCAGAAAGCACTTGGAGGAAATGCGAGAGAAGGCTGAATGAGCCAAGTAGAAAGCGCTTGGAGGAAATTCAAGAGAAGTGTGAATGGTCCAAGCAGAAAGCGCTTGGAGGAAATGTGAGAGAAGCCTGAATGAACCAAGCAGAAAGTTCTTGGATGGAATTCGAGAGAAGGGTGAATGAGCCAAGCAGAAAGGCTTGGAGGAAGTGCGAGAGAAGGCTGAATGAGCTAAGCAGAAAGCTCTTGAAGGAACTGCGAGAGAAGGCTGGATGAGCCAAGCAAAAAGCACTTGGAAGAAATTCAAGAGAAAGGTGAATGGGCCAAGCAGAAAGCACTTGGAGGAAATGCGAGAGAAGGCTGAATGAGCCAAGCAGAAAGCGCTTGGAGGAAATTCAAGAGAAAGGTGAATGGGCCAAGCAGAAAGCACTTGGAGGAAATGTGAGACAAGTGTGAATGAGCCAAGCAGAAATCGTTTGGAGGAAATGTGAGAGAAGGGTGAATGAGCCAAGCAGAAAGCGATTGCAGGAAATGTTAGAGAAGCGTGAATGAGGAAAGCAGAAACGGTTGGGGTAAATGAGAGAGACGGGTGAATGAGCCAAGCAGAAAGCGCTTGGAGGAACTGTGAGAGAAGCCTGAATGAGCCAAGCAGAAAGCGCTTGAAGGTAATGTGAGAGAAGGCTGAGCCAAGCAGAAAGCGCTTGGAGGAAATTCAAGAGAAAGGTGAACGGTCCAACCAGAAAGCGCTTGAAGGTAATGTGAGAGAAGGCTGAGCCAAGCAGAAAGTTCTTGGAGGAAATTCAAGAGAAAGGTGAACGGTCCAACCAGAAAGCGCTTGGAGGAAATGCGAGAGAAGGCTGAATGAGCCAAGCAGAAAGCGCTTGGAGGAAATTCAAGAGAACGGTGAATGGTCCAAGGAGAAAGTTCTTGGTGGAAATGCGAGAGAAGGCTGAATGGTCCAAGCAGAAAGCGCTTGGAGGAAATTCGAGAGAAGGGTGAATGAGCAAAGCAGAAAGAACTTGGAGGCAATGTGGGAGAAGTGTGAATGAGCGTGGAGGAAATGCGAAGGACGGGGTAATGAGCCAAGTAGAAAGCTCTTGAAGGAACTGCGAGAGAAGGCTGAATGAGCCAAGCAAAAAGCACTTGGAAGAAATTCAAGAGAAAGGTGAATGGGCCAAGCAGAAAGCACTTGGAGGAAATGTGAGAGAAGCGTGAATGAGCCAAGCAGAAAGTTCTTGGAGGAAATTCAAGAGAAGTGTGAATGATCCAAACAGAAAGCTCTTGGAGGAAATGTGAGAGAAGCGTGAATGAGCCAAGTAGAAAGCGCTTGGAGGAAATGTGAGAGAAGGCTGAATGAGCCAAGCAGAAAGCGCTTGAAGGTAATGGGAGAGAAGGCTGAGTCAAGCAGAAAGCACTTGGAGGAAATGTGAGAGAGAGGTGAATGAGCCAAGAAGAAAGCGTTTGGAGGAAATGCGAGAGAAGGGTGAATGAGCCAAGCAGAAAGCACTTGGAGGAAATGCGAGAGAAGGCTGAATGGGCCAAGCAGAAAGCACTTGGAGGAAATGTGAGACAAGTGTGAATGAGCCAAGCAGAAATCGTTTGGAGGAAATGTGAGAGAAGGGTGAATGAGCCAAGCAGAAAGCGATTGGAGGTAATGTGAGAGAAGGCTGAGGGAAGCAGAAAGCGCTTGGAGGAATTGCAAGAGAAGGCTGAGTCAAGCAGAAAGCGGTTGGAGTAAATTCGAGAGAAGGGTGAATGAGGCAAGCAGAAAGCATTTGGAGGAAATGCCAGAGAAGGGTGAATGAGCCAAGCAGAAAGCACTTGGAGGAAATGTGAGAGAAGCGTGAATGAGCCAAGCAGAAAGTTCTTGGAGGAAATTCAAGAGAAGTGTGAATGATCCAAACAGAAAGCTCTTGGAGGAAATGTGAGAGAAGCGTGAATGAGCCAAGTAGAAAGCGCTTGGAGGAAATGCGAGAGAAGGGTGAATGAGCAAAGCAGAAAGAACTTGGAGGCAATGTGGGAGAAGTGTGAATGAGCGTGGAGGAAATGCGAAAGACGGGGTAATGAGCCAAGTAGAAAGCTCTTGAAGGAACTGCGAGAGAAGGCTGAATGAGCCAAGCAAAAAGCACTTGGAAGAAATTCAAGAGAAAGGTGAATGGGCCAAGCAGAAAGCACTTGGAGGAAATGCGAGAGAAGGCTGAATGAGCCAAGCAGAAAGCTCTTGGAGGAAATTCGAGAGAAGGGTGAATGAGCCAAGCAGAAAGCGCTTGGAGGAAATTCAAGAGAAGTGTGAATGAGCGTGGAGGAAATGCGAAAGACAGGGGAATGAGCCAAGTAGAAAGCTCTTGAAGGAACTGCAAGAGAAGGCTGAATGAGCCAAGCAAAAAGCACTTGGAAGAAATTCAAGAGAAAGGTGAATGGGCCAACCAGAAAGCACTTGGAGGAAATGCGAGAGAAGGCTGAATGAGCCAAGCAGAAAGCGCTTGGAGGAAATTCGAGAGAAGGGTGAATGAGCAAAGCAGAAAGAACTTGGAGGCAATGTGGGAGAACTGTGAATGATCCAAACAGAAAGCACTTGGAGGAAATGCGAGAGAAGGCTGAGCCAAGGAGAAAGCGGTTGGAGTAAATGAGAGAGACGCTTGAATGAGCCAAGCAGAAAGCGCTTGGAGGAACTGCGAGAGAAGTCTGAATGAGCCAAGCAGAAAGCGCTTGAAGGTAATGTGAGAGAAGGCTGAGCCAAGCAGAAAGTTCTTGGAGGAAATTCAAGAGAAAGGTGAACGGTCCAACCTGAAAGCGCTTGGAGGAAATGCGAGAGAAGGCTGAATGAGCCAAGCAGAAAGCGCTTGGAGGAAATTCGAGAGAAGGGTGAATGAGCAAAGCAGAAAGAACTTGGAGGCAATGTGGGAGAAGTGTGAATGAGCGTGGAGGAAATGCGAAAGACGGGGTAATGAGCCAAGTAGAAAGCTCTTGAAGGAACTGCGAGAGAAGGCTGAATGAGCCAAGCAAAAAGCACTTGGAAGAAATTCAAGAGAAAGGTGAATGGGCCAAGCTGAAAGCACTTGGAGGAAATGCGAGAGAAGGCTGAATGAGCCAAGCAGAAAGCGCTTGGAGGAAATTCAAGAGAAGTGTGAATGGTCCAAGCAGAAAGCGCTTGGAGGAAATGTGGGAGAAGCGTGAATGAGCCAAGTAGAAAGTTCTTGGAGGAAATTCGAGAGAAGGGTGAATGAGCGAAGCAGAAAGAACTTGGAGGCAATGTGGGAGAAGTGTGAATGAGCGTGGAGGAAATGCGAAAGACAGGGGAATGAGCCAAGTAGAAAGCTCTTGAAGGAACTGCTAGAGAAGGCTGAATGAGCCAAGCAAAAAGCACTTGGAAGAAATTCAAGAGAAAGGTGAATGGGCCAAGCAGAAAGCGTTTGGAGGAAATACGAAAGACGGGATAATGAGCCAAGTAGAAAGCTCTTGAAGGAACTGCCAGAGAAGGCTGAATGAGCCAAGCAAAAAGCACTTGGAAGAAATTCAAGAGAAAGGTGAATGGGCCAAGCAGAAAGCACTTGGAGGAAATGCGAGAGAAGGCTGAATGAGCCAAGTAGAAAGCGCTTGGAGGAAATTCAAGAGAAGTGTGAATGGTCCAAGCAGAAAGCGCTTGGAGGAAATGTGAGAGAAGCCTGAATGAACCAAGCAGAAAGTTCTTGGATGGAATTCGAGAGAAGGGTGAATGAGCCAAGCAGAAAGGCTTGGAGGAAGTGCGAGAGAAGGCTGAATGAGCTAAGCAGAAAGCTCTTGAAGGAACTGCGAGAGAAGGCTGGATGAGCCAAGCAAAAAGCACTTGGAAGAAATTCAAGAGAAAGGTGAATGGGCCAAGCAGAAAGCACTTGGAGGAAATGCGAGAGAAGGCTGAATGAGCCAAGCAGAAAGCGCTTGGAGGAAATTCAAGAGAAAGGTGAATGGGCCAAGCAGAAAGCACTTGGAGGAAATGTGAGACAAGTGTGAATGAGCCAAGCAGAAATCGTTTGGAGGAAATGTGAGAGAAGGGTGAATGAGCCAAGCAGAAAGCGATTGCAGGAAATGTTAGAGAAGCGTGAATGAGGAAAGCAGAAACGGTTGGGGTAAATGAGAGAGACGGGTGAATGAGCCAAGCAGAAAGCGCTTGGAGGAACTGTGAGAGAAGCCTGAATGAGCCAAGCAGAAAGCGCTTGAAGGTAATGTGAGAGAAGGCTGAGCCAAGCAGAAAGCGCTTGGAGGAAATTCAAGAGAAAGGTGAACGGTCCAACCAGAAAGCGCTTGAAGGTAATGTGAGAGAAGGCTGAGCCAAGCAGAAAGTTCTTGGAGGAAATTCAAGAGAAAGGTGAACGGTCCAACCAGAAAGCGCTTGGAGGAAATGCGAGAGAAGGCTGAATGAGCCAAGCAGAAAGCGCTTGGAGGAAATTCAAGAGAACGGTGAATGGTCCAAGGAGAAAGTTCTTGGTGGAAATGCGAGAGAAGGCTGAATGGTCCAAGCAGAAAGCGCTTGGAGGAAATTCGAGAGAAGGGTGAATGAGCAAAGCAGAAAGAACTTGGAGGCAATGTGGGAGAAGTGTGAATGAGCGTGGAGGAAATGCGAAGGACGGGGTAATGAGCCAAGTAGAAAGCTCTTGAAGGAACTGCGAGAGAAGGCTGAATGAGCCAAGCAAAAAGCACTTGGAAGAAATTCAAGAGAAAGGTGAATGGGCCAAGCAGAAAGCACTTGGAGGAAATGTGAGAGAAGCGTGAATGAGCCAAGCAGAAAGTTCTTGGAGGAAATTCAAGAGAAGTGTGAATGATCCAAACAGAAAGCTCTTGGAGGAAATGTGAGAGAAGCGTGAATGAGCCAAGTAGAAAGCGCTTGGAGGAAATGTGAGAGAAGGCTGAATGAGCCAAGCAGAAAGCGCTTGAAGGTAATGGGAGAGAAGGCTGAGTCAAGCAGAAAGCACTTGGAGGAAATGTGAGAGAGAGGTGAATGAGCCAAGAAGAAAGCGTTTGGAGGAAATGCGAGAGAAGGGTGAATGAGCCAAGCAGAAAGCACTTGGAGGAAATGCGAGAGAAGGCTGAATGGGCCAAGCAGAAAGCACTTGGAGGAAATGTGAGACAAGTGTGAATGAGCCAAGCAGAAATCGTTTGGAGGAAATGTGAGAGAAGGGTGAATGAGCCAAGCAGAAAGCGATTGGAGGTAATGTGAGAGAAGGCTGAGGGAAGCAGAAAGCGCTTGGAGGAATTGCAAGAGAAGGCTGAGTCAAGCAGAAAGCGGTTGGAGTAAATTCGAGAGAAGGGTGAATGAGGCAAGCAGAAAGCATTTGGAGGAAATGCCAGAGAAGGGTGAATGAGCCAAGCAGAAAGCACTTGGAGGAAATGTGAGAGAAGCGTGAATGAGCCAAGCAGAAAGTTCTTGGAGGAAATTCAAGAGAAGTGTGAATGATCCAAACAGAAAGCTCTTGGAGGAAATGTGAGAGAAGCGTGAATGAGCCAAGTAGAAAGCGCTTGGAGGAAATGCGAGAGAAGGGTGAATGAGCAAAGCAGAAAGAACTTGGAGGCAATGTGGGAGAAGTGTGAATGAGCGTGGAGGAAATGCGAAAGACGGGGTAATGAGCCAAGTAGAAAGCTCTTGAAGGAACTGCGAGAGAAGGCTGAATGAGCCAAGCAAAAAGCACTTGGAAGAAATTCAAGAGAAAGGTGAATGGGCCAAGCAGAAAGCACTTGGAGGAAATGCGAGAGAAGGCTGAATGAGCCAAGCAGAAAGCTCTTGGAGGAAATTCGAGAGAAGGGTGAATGAGCCAAGCAGAAAGCGCTTGGAGGAAATTCAAGAGAAGTGTGAATGAGCGTGGAGGAAATGCGAAAGACAGGGGAATGAGCCAAGTAGAAAGCTCTTGAAGGAACTGCAAGAGAAGGCTGAATGAGCCAAGCAAAAAGCACTTGGAAGAAATTCAAGAGAAAGGTGAATGGGCCAACCAGAAAGCACTTGGAGGAAATGCGAGAGAAGGCTGAATGAGCCAAGCAGAAAGCGCTTGGAGGAAATTCGAGAGAAGGGTGAATGAGCAAAGCAGAAAGAACTTGGAGGCAATGTGGGAGAAGTGTGAATGATCCAAACAGAAAGCACTTGGAGGAAATGCGAGAGAAGGCTGAGCCAAGGAGAAAGCGGTTGGAGTAAATGAGAGAGACGGGTGAATGAGCCAAGCAGAAAGCGCTTGGAGGAAATGTGAGACAAGTGTGAATGAGCCAAGCAGAAATCGTTTGGAGGAAATGCGAGAGAAGGCTGAATGGTCCAAGCAGAAAGCGCTTGGAGGAAATTCGAGAGAAGGGTGAATGAGCAAAGCAAAAAGAACTTGGAGGCAATGTGGGAGAAGTGTGAATGAGCGTGGAGGAAATGGGAAAGACGGGGTAATGAGCCAAGTAGAAAGCTCTTGAAGGAACAGCCAGAGAAGGCTGAATGAGCCAAGCAAAAAGCACTTGGAAGAAATTCAAGAGAAAGGTGAATGGGCCAAGCAGAAAGCACTTGGAGGAAATGCGAGAGAAGGCTGAATGAGCCAAGTAGAAAGCGCTTGGAGGAAATTAAAGAGAAGTGTGAATGGTCCAAGCAGAAAGCACTTGGAGGAAATGTGAGAGAAGCGTGAATGAGCCAAGTAGAAAGTTCTTGGAGGAAATTCGAGAGAAGGGTGAATGAGCGAAGCAGAAAGAACTTGGAGGCAATGTGGGAGAAGTGTGAATGAGCGTGGAGGAAATGCGAAAGACAGGGGAATGAGCCAAGTAGAAAGCTCTTGAAGGAACTGCTAGAGAAGGCTGAATGAGCCAAGCAAAAAGCACTTGGAAGAAATTCAATAGAAAGGTGAATGGGCCAAGCAGAAAGCACTTGGAGGAAATGCGAGAGAAGGCTGAATGAGCCAAGCAGAAAGCGCTTGGAGGAAATTCGAGAGAAGGGTGAATGAGCCAAGCAGAAAGCGCTTGGAGGAAATTCAAGAGAAGTGTGAATGAGCGTGGAGGAAATGCGAAAGACAGGGGAATGAGCCAAGTAGAAAGCTCTTGAAGGAACTGCGAGAGAAGGCTGAATGAGCCAAGCAAAAAGCACTTGGAAGAAATTCAAGAGAAAGGTGAATGGGCCAAGCAGAAAGCGTTTGGAGGAAATGCGAAAGACGGGGTAATGAGCCAAGTAGAAAGCTCTTGAAGGAACTGCAAGAGAAGGCTGAATGAGCCAAGCAGAAAGCACTTGGAGGAAATGCGAGAGAAGGCTGAATGAGCCAAGCAGAAAGCGCTTGGAGGAAATTCAAGAGAAAGGTGAATGGGCCAAGCAGAAAGCACTTGGAGGAAATGTGAGACAAGTGTGAATGAGCCAAGCAGAAATCGTTTGGAGGAAATGTGAGAGAAGGGTGAATGAGCCAAGCAGAAAGCGATTGCAGGAAATGTTAGAGAAGCGTGAATGAGGAAAGCAGAAACGGTTGGGGTAAATGAGAGAGACGGGTGAATGAGCCAAGCAGAAAGCGCTTGGAGGAACTGTGAGAGAAGCCTGAATGAGCCAAGCAGAAAGCGCTTGAAGGTAATGTGAGAGAAGGCTGAGCCAAGCAGAAAGCGCTTGGAGGAAATTCAAGAGAAAGGTGAACGGTCCAACCAGAAAGCGCTTGAAGGTAATGTGAGAGAAGGCTGAGCCAAGCAGAAAGTTCTTGGAGGAAATTCAAGAGAAAGGTGAACGGTCCAACCAGAAAGCGCTTGGAGGAAATGCGAGAGAAGGCTGAATGAGCCAAGCAGAAAGCGCTTGGAGGAAATTCAAGAGAACGGTGAATGGTCCAAGGAGAAAGTTCTTGGTGGAAATGCGAGAGAAGGCTGAATGGTCCAAGCAGAAAGCGCTTGGAGGAAATTCGAGAGAAGGGTGAATGAGCAAAGCAGAAAGAACTTGGAGGCAATGTGGGAGAAGTGTGAATGAGCGTGGAGGAAATGCGAAGGACGGGGTAATGAGCCAAGTAGAAAGCTCTTGAAGGAACTGCGAGAGAAGGCTGAATGAGCCAAGCAAAAAGCACTTGGAAGAAATTCAAGAGAAAGGTGAATGGGCCAAGCAGAAAGCACTTGGAGGAAATGTGAGAGAAGCGTGAATGAGCCAAGCAGAAAGTTCTTGGAGGAAATTCAAGAGAAGTGTGAATGATCCAAACAGAAAGCTCTTGGAGGAAATGTGAGAGAAGCGTGAATGAGCCAAGTAGAAAGCGCTTGGAGGAAATGTGAGAGAAGGCTGAATGAGCCAAGCAGAAAGCGCTTGAAGGTAATGGGAGAGAAGGCTGAGTCAAGCAGAAAGCACTTGGAGGAAATGTGAGAGAGAGGTGAATGAGCCAAGAAGAAAGCGTTTGGAGGAAATGCGAGAGAAGGGTGAATGAGCCAAGCAGAAAGCACTTGGAGGAAATGCGAGAGAAGGCTGAATGGGCCAAGCAGAAAGCACTTGGAGGAAATGTGAGACAAGTGTGAATGAGCCAAGCAGAAATCGTTTGGAGGAAATGTGAGAGAAGGGTGAATGAGCCAAGCAGAAAGCGATTGGAGGAACTGCGAGAGAAGCCTGAATGAGCCAAGCAGAAAGCGCTTGAAGGTAATGTGAGAGAAGGCTGAGGGAAGCAGAAAGCGCTTGGAGGAAATGCGAGAGAAGGCTGAATGAGCCAAGCAGAAAGCGCTTGGAGGAAATTCGAGAGAAGGGTGAATGAGCCAAGCAGAAAGCGCTTGGAGGAAATTCAAGAGAAGTGTGAATGAGCGTGGAGGAAATGCGAAAGACAGGGGAATGAGCCAAGTAGAAAGCTCTTGAAGGAACTGCGAGAGAAGGCTGAATGAGCCAAGCAAAAAGCACTTGGAAGAAATTCAAGAGAAAGGTGAATGGGCCAAGCAGAAAGCGTTTGGAGGAAATGCGAAAGACGGGGTAATGAGCCAAGTAGAAAGCTCTTGAAGGAACTGCAAGAGAAGGCTGAATGAGCCAAGCAGAAAGCACTTGGAGGAAATGCGAGAGAAGGCTGAATGAGCCAAGCAGAAAGCGCTTGGAGGAAATTCAAGAGAAAGGTGAATGGGCCAAGCAGAAAGCACTTGGAGGAAATGTGAGACAAGTGTGAATGAGCCAAGCAGAAATCGTTTGGAGGAAATGTGAGAGAAGGGTGAATGAGCCAAGCAGAAAGCGATTGCAGGAAATGTTAGAGAAGCGTGAATGAGGAAAGCAGAAACGGTTGGGGTAAATGAGAGAGACGGGTGAATGAGCCAAGCAGAAAGCGCTTGGAGGAACTGTGAGAGAAGCCTGAATGAGCCAAGCAGAAAGCGCTTGAAGGTAATGTGAGAGAAGGCTGAGCCAAGCAGAAAGCGCTTGGAGGAAATTCAAGAGAAAGGTGAACGGTCCAACCAGAAAGCGCTTGAAGGTAATGTGAGAGAAGGCTGAGCCAAGCAGAAAGTTCTTGGAGGAAATTCAAGAGAAAGGTGAACGGTCCAACCAGAAAGCGCTTGGAGGAAATGCGAGAGAAGGCTGAATGAGCCAAGCAGAAAGCGCTTGGAGGAAATTCAAGAGAACGGTGAATGGTCCAAGGAGAAAGTTCTTGGTGGAAATGCGAGAGAAGGCTGAATGGTCCAAGCAGAAAGCGCTTGGAGGAAATTCGAGAGAAGGGTGAATGAGCAAAGCAGAAAGAACTTGGAGGCAATGTGGGAGAAGTGTGAATGAGCGTGGAGGAAATGCGAAGGACGGGGTAATGAGCCAAGTAGAAAGCTCTTGAAGGAACTGCGAGAGAAGGCTGAATGAGCCAAGCAAAAAGCACTTGGAAGAAATTCAAGAGAAAGGTGAATGGGCCAAGCAGAAAGCACTTGGAGGAAATGTGAGAGAAGCGTGAATGAGCCAAGCAGAAAGTTCTTGGAGGAAATTCAAGAGAAGTGTGAATGATCCAAACAGAAAGCTCTTGGAGGAAATGTGAGAGAAGCGTGAATGAGCCAAGTAGAAAGCGCTTGGAGGAAATGTGAGAGAAGGCTGAATGAGCCAAGCAGAAAGCGCTTGAAGGTAATGGGAGAGAAGGCTGAGTCAAGCAGAAAGCACTTGGAGGAAATGTGAGAGAGAGGTGAATGAGCCAAGAAGAAAGCGTTTGGAGGAAATGCGAGAGAAGGGTGAATGAGCCAAGCAGAAAGCACTTGGAGGAAATGCGAGAGAAGGCTGAATGGGCCAAGCAGAAAGCACTTGGAGGAAATGTGAGACAAGTGTGAATGAGCCAAGCAGAAATCGTTTGGAGGAAATGTGAGAGAAGGGTGAATGAGCCAAGCAGAAAGCGATTGGAGGAACTGCGAGAGAAGCCTGAATGAGCCAAGCAGAAAGCGCTTGAAGGTAATGTGAGAGAAGGCTGAGGGAAGCAGAAAGCGCTTGGAGGAATTGCAAGAGAAGGCTGAGTCAAGCAGAAAGCGGTTGGAGTAAATTCGAGAGAAGGGTGAATGAGGCAAGCAGAAAGCATTTGGAGGAAATGCCAGAGAAGGGTGAATGAGCCAAGCAGAAAGCACTTGGAGGAAATGTGAGAGAAGCGTGAATGAGCCAAGCAGAAAGTTCTTGGAGGAAATTCAAGAGAAGTGTGAATGATCCAAACAGAAAGCTCTTGGAGGAAATGTGAGAGAAGCGTGAATGAGCCAAGTAGAAAGCGCTTGGAGGAAATGCGAGAGAAGGGTGAATGAGCAAAGCAGAAAGAACTTGGAGGCAATGTGGGAGAAGTGTGAATGAGCGTGGAGGAAATGCGAAAGACGGGGTAATGAGCCAAGTAGAAAGCTCTTGAAGGAACTGCGAGAGAAGGCTGAATGAGCCAAGCAAAAAGCACTTGGAAGAAATTCAAGAGAAAGGTGAATGGGCCAAGCAGAAAGCACTTGGAGGAAATGCGAGAGAAGGCTGAATGAGCCAAGCAGAAAGCGCTTGGAGGAAATTCGAGAGAAGGGTGAATGAGCAAAGCAGAAAGAACTTGGAGGCAATGTGGGAGAAGTGTGAATGATCCAAACAGAAAGCACTTGGAGGAAATGCGAGAGAAGGCTGAGCCAAGGAGAAAGCGGTTGGAGTAAATGAGAGAGACGGGTGAATGAGCCAAGCAGAAAGCGCTTGGAGGAAATGTGAGACAAGTGTGAATGAGCCAAGCAGAAATCGTTTGGAGGAAATGCGAGAGAAGGCTGAATGGTCCAAGCAGAAAGCGCTTGGAGGAAATTCGAGAGAAGGGTGAATGAGCAAAGCAAAAAGAACTTGGAGGCAATGTGGGAGAAGTGTGAATGAGCGTGGAGGAAATGGGAAAGACGGGGTAATGAGCCAAGTAGAAAGCTCTTGAAGGAACAGCCAGAGAAGGCTGAATGAGCCAAGCAAAAAGCACTTGGAAGAAATTCAAGAGAAAGGTGAATGGGCCAAGCAGAAAGCACTTGGAGGAAATGCGAGAGAAGGCTGAATGAGCCAAGTAGAAAGCGCTTGGAGGAAATTCAAGAGAAGTGTGAATGGTCCAAGCAGAAAGCACTTGGAGGAAATGTGAGAGAAGCGTGAATGAGCCAAGTAGAAAGTTCTTGGAGGAAATTCGAGAGAAGGGTGAATGAGCGAAGCAGAAAGAACTTGGAGGCAATGTGGGAGAAGTGTGAATGAGCTTGGAGGAAATGCGAAAGACAGGGGAATGAGCCAAGTAGAAAGCTCTTGAAGGAACTGCTAGAGAAGGCTGAATGAGCCAAGCAAAAAGTTCTTGGAGGAAATTCAAGAGAAAGGTGAACGGTCCAACCAGAAAGCGCTTGGAGGAAATGCGAGAGAAGGCTGAATGAGCCAAGCAGAAAGCGCTTGGAGGAAATTCAAGAGAACGGTGAATGGTCCAAGGAGAAAGTTCTTGGTGGAAATGCGAGAGAAGGCTGAATGGTCCAAGCAGAAAGCGCTTGGAGGAAATTCGAGAGAAGGGTGAATGAGCAAAGCAGAAAGAACTTGGAGGCAATGTGGGAGAAGTGTGAATGAGCGTGGAGGAAATGCGAAGGACGGGGTAATGAGCCAAGTAGAAAGCTCTTGAAGGAACTGCGAGAGAAGGCTGAATGAGCCAAGCAAAAAGCACTTGGAAGAAATTCAAGAGAAAGGTGAATGGGCCAAGCAGAAAGCACTTGGAGGAAATGTGAGAGAAGCGTGAATGAGCCAAGCAGAAAGTTCTTGGAGGAAATTCAAGAGAAGTGTGAATGATCCAAACAGAAAGCTCTTGGAGGAAATGTGAGAGAAGCGTGAATGAGCCAAGTAGAAAGCGCTTGGAGGAAATGTGAGAGAAGGCTGAATGAGCCAAGCAGAAAGCGCTTGAAGGTAATGGGAGAGAAGGCTGAGTCAAGCAGAAAGCACTTGGAGGAAATGTGAGAGAGAGGTGAATGAGCCAAGAAGAAAGCGTTTGGAGGAAATGCGAGAGAAGGGTGAATGAGCCAAGCAGAAAGCACTTGGAGGAAATGCGAGAGAAGGCTGAATGGGCCAAGCAGAAAGCACTTGGAGGAAATGTGAGAGAAGTGTGAATGAGCCAAGCAGAAATCGTTTGGAGGAAATGTGAGAGAAGGGTGAATGAGCCAAGCAGAAAGCGATTGGAGGAACTGCGAGAGAAGCCTGAATGAGCCAAGCAGAAAGCGCTTGAAGGTAATGTGAGAGAAGGCTGAGGGAAGCAGAAAGCGCTTGGAGGAATTGCAAGAGAAGGCTGAGTCAAGCAGAAAGCGGTTGGAGTAAATTCGAGAGAAGGGTGAATGAGGCAAGCAGAAAGCATTTGGAGGAAATGCCAGAGAAGGGTGAATGAGCCAAGCAGAAAGCACTTGGAGGAAATGTGAGAGAAGCGTGAATGAGCCAAGCAGAAAGTTCTTGGAGGAAATTCAAGAGAAGTGTGAATGATCCAAACAGAAAGCTCTTGGAGGAAATGTGAGAGAAGCGTGAATGAGCCAAGTAGAAAGCGCTTGGAGGAAATGCGAGAGAAGGGTGAATGAGCAAAGCAGAAAGAACTTGGAGGCAATGTGGGAGAAGTGTGAATGAGCGTGGAGGAAATGCGAAAGACGGGGTAATGAGCCAAGTAGAAAGCTCTTGAAGGAACTGCGAGAGAAGGCTGAATGAGCCAAGCAAAAAGCACTTGGAAGAAATTCAAGAGAAAGGTGAATGGGCCAAGCAGAAAGCACTTGGAGGAAATGCGAGAGAAGGCTGAATGAGCCAAGCAGAAAGCGCTTGGAGGAAATTCGAGAGAAGGGTGAATGAGCAAAGCAGAAAGAACTTGGAGGCAATGTGGGAGAAGTGTGAATGATCCAAACAGAAAGCACTTGGAGGAAATGCGAGAGAAGGCTGAGCCAAGGAGAAAGCGGTTGGAGTAAATGAGAGAGACGGGTGAATGAGCCAAGCAGAAAGCGCTTGGAGGAAATGTGAGACAAGTGTGAATGAGCCAAGCAGAAATCGTTTGGAGGAAATGCGAGAGAAGGCTGAATGGTCCAAGCAGAAAGCGCTTGGAGGAAATTCGAGAGAAGGGTGAATGAGCAAAGCAAAAAGAACTTGGAGGCAATGTGGGAGAAGTGTGAATGAGCGTGGAGGAAATGGGAAAGACGGGGTAATGAGCCAAGTAGAAAGCTCTTGAAGGAACAGCCAGAGAAGGCTGAATGAGCCAAGCAAAAAGCACTTGGAAGAAATTCAAGAGAAAGGTGAATGGGCCAAGCAGAAAGCACTTGGAGGAAATGCGAGAGAAGGCTGAATGAGCCAAGTAGAAAGCGCTTGGAGGAAATTCAAGAGAAGTGTGAATGGTCCAAGCAGAAAGCACTTGGAGGAAATGTGAGAGAAGCGTGAATGAGCCAAGTAGAAAGTTCTTGGAGGAAATTCGAGAGAAGGGTGAATGAGCGAAGCAGAAAGAACTTGGAGGCAATGTGGGAGAAGTGTGAATGAGCGTGGAGGAAATGCGAAAGACAGGGGAATGAGCCAAGTAGAAAGCTCTTGAAGGAACTGCTAGAGAAGGCTGAATGAGCCAAGCAAAAAGTTCTTGGAGGAAATTCAAGAGAAAGGTGAACGGTCCAACCAGAAAGCGCTTGGAGGAAATGCGAGAGAAGGCTGAATGAGCCAAGCAGAAAGCGCTTGGAGGAAATTCAAGAGAACGGTGAATGGTCCAAGGAGAAAGTTCTTGGTGGAAATGCGAGAGAAGGCTGAATGGTCCAAGCAGAAAGCGCTTGGAGGAAATTCGAGAGAAGGGTGAATGAGCAAAGCAGAAAGAACTTGGAGGCAATGTGGGAGAAGTGTGAATGAGCGTGGAGGAAATGCGAAGGACGGGGTAATGAGCCAAGTAGAAAGCTCTTGAAGGAACTGCGAGAGAAGGCTGAATGAGCCAAGCAAAAAGCACTTGGAAGAAATTCAAGAGAAAGGTGAATGGGCCAAGCAGAAAGCACTTGGAGGAAATGTGAGAGAAGCGTGAATGAGCCAAGCAGAAAGTTCTTGGAGGAAATTCAAGAGAAGTGTGAATGATCCAAACAGAAAGCTCTTGGAGGAAATGTGAGAGAAGCGTGAATGAGCCAAGTAGAAAGCGCTTGGAGGAAATGTGAGAGAAGGCTGAATGAGCCAAGCAGAAAGCGCTTGAAGGTAATGGGAGAGAAGGCTGAGTCAAGCAGAAAGCACTTGGAGGAAATGTGAGAGAGAGGTGAATGAGCCAAGAAGAAAGCGTTTGGAGGAAATGCGAGAGAAGGGTGAATGAGCCAAGCAGAAAGCACTTGGAGGAAATGCGAGAGAAGGCTGAATGGGCCAAGCAGAAAGCACTTGGAGGAAATGTGAGAGAAGTGTGAATGAGCCAAGCAGAAATCGTTTGGAGGAAATGTGAGAGAAGGGTGAATGAGCCAAGCAGAAAGCGATTGGAGGAACTGCGAGAGAAGCCTGAATGAGCCAAGCAGAAAGCGCTTGAAGGTAATGTGAGAGAAGGCTGAGGGAAGCAGAAAGCGCTTGGAGGAATTGCAAGAGAAGGCTGAGTCAAGCAGAAAGCGGTTGGAGTAAATTCGAGAGAAGGGTGAATGAGGCAAGCAGAAAGCATTTGGAGGAAATGCCAGAGAAGGGTGAATAAGCCAAGCAGAAAGCACTTGGAGGAAATGTGAGAGAAGCGTGAATGAGCCAAGCAGAAAGTTCTTGGAGGAAATTCAAGAGAAGTGTGAATGATCCAAACAGAAAGCTCTTGGAGGAAATGTGAGAGAAGCGTGAATGAGCCAAGTAGAAAGCGCTTGGAGGAAATGCGAGAGAAGGGTGAATGAGCAAAGCAGAAAGAACTTGGAGGCAATGTGGGTGAAGTGTGAATGAGCGTGGAGGAAATGCGAAAGACGGGGTAATGAGCCAAGTAGAAAGCTCTTGAAGGAACTGCGAGAGAAGGCTGAATGAGCCAAGCAAAAAGCACTTGGAAGAAATTCAAGAGAAAGGTGAATGGGCCAAGCAGAAAGCACTTGGAGGAAATGCGAGAGAAGGCTGAATGAGCCAAGCAGAAAGCGCTTGGAGGAAATTCGAGAGAAGGGTGAATGAGCAAAGCAGAAAGAACTTGGAGGCAATGTGGGAGAAGTGTGAATGATCCAAACAGAAAGCACTTGGAGGAAATGCGAGAGAAGGCTGAGCCAAGGAGAAAGCGGTTGGAGTAAATGAGAGAGACGGGTGAATGAGCCAAGCAGAAAGCGCTTGGAGGAAATGTGAGACAAGTGTGAATGAGCCAAGCAGAAATCGTTTGGAGGAAATGCGAGAGAAGGCTGAATGGTCCAAGCAGAAAGCGCTTGGAGGAAATTCGAGAGAAGGGTGAATGAGCAAAGCAAAAAGAACTTGGAGGCAATGTGGGAGAAGTGTGAATGAGCGTGGAGGAAATGGGAAAGACGGGGTAATGAGCCAAGTAGAAAGCTCTTGAAGGAACAGCCAGAGAAGGCTGAATGAGCCAAGCAAAAAGCACTTGGAAGAAATTCAAGAGAAAGGTGAATGGGCCAAGCAGAAAGCACTTGGAGGAAATGCGAGAGAAGGCTGAATGAGCCAAGTAGAAAGCGCTTGGAGGAAATTCAAGAGAAGTGTGAATGGTCCAAGCAGAAAGCACTTGGAGGAAATGTGAGAGAAGCGTGAATGAGCCAAGTAGAAAGTTCTTGGAGGAAATTCGAGAGAAGGGTGAATGAGCGAAGCAGAAAGAACTTGGAGGCAATGTGGGAGAAGTGTGAATGAGCGTGGAGGAAATGCGAAAGACAGGGGAATGAGCCAAGTAGAAAGCTCTTGAAGGAACTGCTAGAGAAGGCTGAATGAGCCAAGCAAAAAGCACTTGGAAGAAATTCAATAGAAAGGTGAATGGGCCAAGCAGAAAGCACTTGGAGGAAATGCGAGAGAAGGCTGAATGAGCCAAGCAGAAAGCGCTTGGAGGAAATTCGAGAGAAGGGTGAATGAGCCAAGCAGAAAGCGCTTGGAGGAAATTCAAGAGAAGTGTGAATGAGCGTGGAGGAAATGCGAAAGACAGGGGAATGAGCCAAGTAGAAAGCTCTTGAAGGAACTGCGAGAGAAGGCTGAATGAGCCAAGCAAAAAGCACTTGGAAGAAATTCAAGAGAAAGGTGAATGGGCCAAGCAGAAAGCGTTTGGAGGAAATGCGAAAGACGGGGTAATGAGCCAAGTAGAAAGCTCTTGAAGGAACTGCAAGAGAAGGCTGAATGAGCCAAGCAGAAAGCACTTGGAGGAAATGCGAGAGAAGGCTGAATGAGCCAAGCAGAAAGCGCTTGGAGGAAATTCGAGAGAAGGGTGAATGAGCAAAGCAGAAAGAACTTGGAGGCAATGTGGGAGAAGTGTGAATGATCCAAACAGAAAGCACTTGGAGGAAATGGGAGAGAAGGCTGAGCCAAGGAGAAAGCGGTTGGAGTAAATGAGAGAGACGGGTGAATGAGCCAAGCAGAAAGCGCTTGGAGGAAATGTGAGACAAGTGTGAATGAGCCAAGCAGAAATCGTTTGGAGGAAATGTGAGAGAAGGGTGAATGAGCCAAGCAGAAAGCTATTGGAGGAAATGTTAGAGAAGCGTGAATGAGGAAAGCAGAAAGCGCTTGGAGGAAATGCGAGAGAAGGCTGAGCCAAGCAGAAAGCGGTTGGAGTAAATAAGAGAGACGGGTGAATGAGCCAAGCAGAAAGCGCTTGGAGGAACTGCGAGAGAAGCCTGAATGAGCCAAGCAGAAAGCGCTTGAAGGTAATGTGAGAGAAGGCTGAGGCAAGCAGAAAGCGCTTGGAGGAATTGCGAGAGAAGGCTGAGTCAAGCAGAAAGCGGTTGGAGTAAATTCGAGAGAAGGGTGAATGAGGCAAGCAGAAAGCATTTGGAGGAAATGCCAGAGAAGGGTGAATGAGCCAAGCAGAAAGCACTTGGAGGAAATGTGAGAGAAGCGTGAATGAGCCAAGCAGAAAGTTCTTGGAGGAAATTCAAGAGAAGTGTGAATGATCCAAACAGAAAGCTCTTGGAGGAAATGTGAGAGAAGCGTGAATGAGCCAAGTAGAAAGCGCTTGGAGGAAATGCGAGAGAAGGCTGAATGAGCCAAGCAGAAAGCGCTTGAAGGTAATGGGAGAGAAGGCTGAGTCAAGCAGAAAGCACTTGGAGGAAATGTGAGAGAGAGGTGAATGAGCCAAGAAGAAAGCGTTTGGAGGAAATGCGAGAGAAGGGTGAATGAGCAAAGCAGAAAGAACTTGGAGGCAATGTGGGAGAAGTGTGAATGAGTGTGGAGGAAATGCGAAAGACGGGGTAATGAGCCAAGTAGAAAGCTCTTGAAGGAACTGCGAGAGAAGGCTGAATGAGCCAAGCAAAAAGCACTTGGAAGAAATTCAAGAGAAAGGTGAATGGGCCAAGCAGAAAGCACTTGGAGGAAATGCGAGAGAAGGCTGAATGAGCCAAGCAGAAAGCGCTTGGAGGAAATTCAAGAGAAGTGTGAATGGTCCAAGCAGAAAGCGCTTGGAGGAAATGTGGGAGAAGCGTGAATGAGCCAAGTAGAAAGTTCTTGGAGGAAATTCGAGAGAAGTGTGAATGAGCGAAGCAGAAAGAACTTGGAGGCAATGTGGGAGAAGTGTGAATGAGCGTGGAGGAAATGCGAAAGACAGGGGAATGAGCCAAGTAGAAAGCTCTTGAAGGAACTGCTAGAGAAGGCTGAATGAGCCAAGCAAAAAGCACTTGGAAGAAATTCAAGAGAAAGGTGAATGGGCCAAGCAGAAAGCGTTTGGAGGAAATGTGAAAGACGGTATAATGAGCCAAGTAGAAAGCTCTTGAAGGAACTGCGAGAGAAGGCTCAATGAGCCAAGCAAAAAGCACTTGGAAGAAATTCAAGAGAAAGGTGAATGGGCCAAGCAGAAAGCACTTGGAGGAAATTCGAGAGAAGGGTGAATGAGCCAAGCAGAAAGCGCTTGGAGGAAATTCAAGAGAAGTGTGAATGAGCGTGGAGGAAATGCGAAAGACAGGGGAATGAGCCAAGTAGAAAGCTCTTGAAGGAACTGCGAGAGAAGGCTGAATGAGCCAAGCAAAAAGCACTTGGAAGAAATTCAAGAGAAAGGTGAATGGGCCAAGCAAAAAGCACTTGGAAGAAATTCAAGAGAAAGGTGAATGGGCCAAGCAGAAAGCACTTGGAGGAAATGCGAGAGAAGGCTGAATGAGCCAAGCAGAAAGCGCTTGGAGGAAATTCGAGAGAAGGGTGAATGAGCAAAGCAGAAAGAACTTGGAGGCAATGTGGGAGAACTGTGAATGATCCAAACAGAAAGCACTTGGAGGAAATGCGAGAGAAGGCTGAGCCAAGGAGAAAGCGGTTGGAGTAAATGAGAGAGACGGGTGAATGAGCCAAGCAGAAAGCGCTTGGAGGAAATGTGAGACAAGTGTGAATGAGCCAAGCAGAAATCGTTTGGAGGAAATGTGAGAGAAGGGTGAATGAGCCAAGCAGAAAGCTATTGGAGGAAATGTTAGAGAAGCGTGAATGAGGAAAGCAGAAAGCGCTTGGAGGAAATGCGAGAGAAGGCTGAGCCAAGCAGAAAGCGGTTGGAGTAAATGAGAGAGACGCTTGAATGAGCCAAGCAGAAAGCGCTTGGAGGAACTGCGAGAGAAGTCTGAATGAGCCAAGCAGAAAGCGCTTGAAGGTAATGTGAGAGAAGGCTGAGCCAAGCAGAAAGTTCTTGGAGGAAATTCAAGAGAAAGGTGAACGGTCCAACCAGAAAGCGCTTGGAGGAAATGCGAGAGAAGGCTGAATGAGCCAAGCAGAAAGCGCTTGGAGGAAATTCGAGAGAAGGGTGAATGAGCAAAGCAGAAAGAACTTGGAGGCAATGTGGGAGAAGTGTGAATGAGCGTGGAGGAAATGCGAAAGACGGTATAATGAGCCAAGTAGAAAGCTCTTGAAGGAACTGCGAGAGAAGGCTGAATGAGCCAAGCAAAAAGCACTTGGAAGAAATTCAAGAGAAAGGTGAATGGGCCAAGCAGAAAGCACTTGGAGGAAATGCGAGAGAAGGCTGAATGAGCCAAGCAGAAAGCGCTTGGAGGAAATTCGAGAGAAGGGTGAATGAGCCAAGCAGAAAACGCTTGGAGGAAATTCAAGAGAAGTGTGAATGAGCGTGGAGGAAATGCGAAAGACAGGGGAATGAGCCAAGTAGAAAGCTCTTGAAGGAACTGCGAGAGAAGGCTGAATGAGCCAAGCAAAAAGCACTTGGAAGAAATTCAAGAGAAAGGTGAATGGGCCAAGCAGAAAGCGTTTGGAGGAAATGCGAAAGACAGGGTAATGAGCCAAGTAGAAAGCTCTTGAAGGAACTGCGAGAGAAGGCTGAATGAGCCAAGCAAAAAGCACTTGGAAGAAATTCAAGAGAAAGGTGAATGGGCCAAGCAGAAAGCGTTTGGAGGAAATGTGAAAGACGGTATAATGAGCCAAGTAGAAAGCTCTTGAAGGAACTGCGAGAGAAGGCTGAATGAGCCAAGCAAAAAGCACTTGGAAGAAATTCAAGAGAAAGGTGAATGGGCCAAGCAGAAAGCACTTGGAGGAAATGCGAGAGAAGGCTGAATGAGCCAAGCAGAAAGCGCTTGGAGGAAATTCGAGAGAAGGGTGAATGAGCAAAGCAGAAAGAACTTGGAGGCAATGTGGGAGAACTGTGAATGATCCAAACAGAAAGCACTTGGAGGAAATGCGAGAGAAGGCTGAGCCAAGGAGAAAGCGGTTGGAGTAAATGAGAGAGACGGGTGAATGAGCCAAGCAGAAAGCGCTTGGAGGAAATGTGAGACAAGTGTGAATGAGCCAAGCAGAAATCGTTTGGAGGAAATGTGAGAGAAGGGTGAATGAGCCAAGCAGAAAGCTATTGGAGGAAATGTTAGAGAAGCGTGAATGAGGAAAGCAGAAAGCGCTTGGAGGAAATGCGAGAGAAGGCTGAGCCAAGCAGAAAGCGGTTGGAGTAAATGAGAGAGACGGGTGAATGAGCCAAGCAGAACGCGCTTGGAGGAACTGCGAGAGAAGCCTGAATGAGCCAAGCAGAAAGCGCTTGAAGGTAATGTGAGAGAAGGCTGAGCCAAGCAGAAAGTTCTTGGAAGAAATTCAGGAGAAAGGTGAACGGTCCAACCAGAAAGCGCTTGGAGGAAATGCGAGAGAAGGCTGAATGAGCCAAGCAGAAAGCGCATGGAGGAAATTCGAGAGAAGGGTGAATGAGCAAAGCAGAAAGAACTTGGAGGCAATGTGGGAGAAGTGTGAGTGAGCGTGGAGGAAATGCGAAAGACGGGGTAATGAGCCAAGTAGAAAGCTCTTGAAGGAACTGCGAGAGAAGGCTGAATGAGCCAAGCAAAAAGCACTTGGAAGAAATTCAAGAGAAAGGTGAATGGGCCAAGCAGAAAGCACTTGGAGGAAATGCAAGAGAAGGCTGAATGAGCCAAGCAGAAAGCGCTTGGAGGAAATTCAAGAGAAGTGTGAATGGTCCAAGCAGAAAGCGCTTGGAGGAAATTCAAGAGAAGTGTGAATGAGCGTGGAGGAAATGCGAAAGACAGGGGAATGAGCCAAGTAGAAAGCTCTTGAAGGAACTGCGAGAGAAGGCTGAATGAGCCAAGCAAAAAGCACTTGGAAGAAATTCAAGAGAAAGGTGAATGGGCCAAGCAGAAAGCGTTTGGAGGAAATGCGAAAGACGGGGTAATGAGCCAAGTAGAAAGCTCTTGAAGGAACTGCGAGAGAAGGCTGAATGAGCCAAGCAAAAAGCACTTGGAAGAAATTCAAGAGAAAGGTGAATGGGCCAAGCAGAAAGCACTTGGAGGAAATGGGAGAGAAGGCTGAATGAGCCAAGCAGAAAGCGCTGGGAGGAAATTCGAGAGAAGGGTGAATGAGCCAAGCAGAAAGCGCTTGGAGGAAATTCAAGAGAAGTGTGAATGAGCGTGGAGGAAATGCGAAAGACAGGGGAATGAGCCAAGTAGAAAGCTCTTGAAGGAACTGCGAGAGAAGGCTGAATGAGCCAAGCAAAAAGCACTTGGAAGAAATTCAAGAGAAAGGTGAATGGGCCAAGCAGAAAGCGTTTGGAGGAAATGCGAAAGACGGGGTAATGAGCCAAGTAGAAAGCTCTTGAAGGAACTGCGAGAGAAGGCTGAATGAGCCAAGCAAAAAGCACTTGGAAGAAATTCAAGAGAAAGGTGAATGGGCCAAGCAGAAAGCACTTGGAGGAAATGCGAGAGAAGGCTGAATGAGCCAAGCAGAAAGCGCTTGGAGGAAATTCGAGAGAAGGGTGAATGAGCGAAGCAGAAAGAACTTGGAGGCAATGTGGGAGAAGTGTGAATGAGCGTGGAGGAAATGCGAAAGACAGGGGAATGAGCCAAGTAGAAAGCTCTTGAAGGAACTGCTAGAGAAGGCTGAATGAGCCAAGCAAAAAGCACTTGGAAGAAATTCAAGAGAAAGGTGAATGGGCCAAGCAGAAAGCGTTTGGAGGAAATGCGAAAGACGGTATAATGAGCCAAGTAGAAAGCTCTTGAAGGAACTGCGAGAGAAGGCTGAATGAGCCAAGCAAAAAGCACTTGGAAGAAATTCAAGAGAAAGGTGAATGGGCCAAGCAGAAAGCACTTGGAGGAAATGCGAGAGAAGGCTGAATGAGCCAAGCAGAAAGCGCTTGGAGGAAATTCGAGAGAAGGGTGAATGAGCCAAGCAGAAAGCGCTTGGAGGAAATTCAAGAGAAGTGTGAATGAGCGTGGAGGAAATGCGAAAGACAGGGGAATGAGCCAAGTAGAAAGCTCTTGAAGGAACTGCGAGAGAAGGCTGAATGAGCCAAGCAAAAAGCACTTGGAAGAAATTCAAGAGAAAGGTGAATGGGCCAAGCAGAAAGCGTTTGGAGGAAATGCGAAAGACGGGGTAATGAGCCAAGTAGAAAGCTCTTGAAGGAACTGCGAGAGAAGGCTGAATGAGCCAAGCAAAAAGCACTTGGAAGAAATTCAAGAGAAAGGTGAATGGGCCAAGCAGAAAGCGTTTGGAGGAAATGTGAAAGACGGTATAATGAGCCAAGTAGAAAGCTCTTGAAGGAACTGCGAGAGAAGGCTGAATGAGCCAAGCAAAAAGCACTTGGAAGAAATTCAAGAGAAAGGTGAATGGGCCAAGCAGAAAGCACTTGGAGGAAATGCGAGAGAAGGCTGAATGAGCCAAGCAGAAAGCGCTTGGAGGAAATTCGAGAGAAGGGTGAATGAGCAAAGCAGAAAGAACTTGGAGGCAATGTGGGAGAACTGTGAATGATCCAAACAGAAAGCACTTGGAGGAAATGCGAGAGAAGGCTGAGCCAAGGAGAAAGCGGTTGGAGTAAATGAGAGAGACGGGTGAATGAGCCAAGCAGAAAGCGCTTGGAGGAAATGTGAGACAAGTGTGAATGAGCCAAGCAGAAATCGTTTGGAGTAAATGAGAGAGACGGGTGAATGAGCCAAGCAGAACGCGCTTGGAGGAACTGCGAGAGAAGCCTGAATGAGCCAAGCAGAAAGCGCTTGAAGGTAATGTGAGAGAAGGCTGAGCCAAGCAGAAAGTTCTTGGAAGAAATTCAGGAGAAAGGTGAACGGTCCAACCAGAAAGCGCTTGGAGGAAATGCGAGAGAAGGCTGAATGAGCCAAGCAGAAAGCGCTTGGAGGAAATTCGAGAGAAGGGTGAATGAGCAAAGCAGAAAGAACTTGGAGGCAATGTGGGAGAAGTGTGAGTGAGCGTGGAGGAAATGCGAAAGACGGGGTAATGAGCCAAGTAGAAAGCTCTTGAAGGAACTGCGAGAGAAGGCTGAATGAGCCAAGCAAAAAGCACTTGGAAGAAATTCAAGAGAAAGGTGAATGGGCCAAGCAGAAAGCACTTGGAGGAAATGCAAGAGAAGGCTGAATGAGCCAAGCAGAAAGCGCTTGGAGGAAATTCAAGAGAAGTGTGAATGGTCCAAGCAGAAAGCGCTTGGAGGAAATGTGGGAGAAGCGTGAATGAGCCAAGTAGAAAGTTCTTGGAGGAAATTCGAGAGAAGGGTGAATGAGCGAAGCAGAAAGAACTTGGAGGCAATGTGGGAGAAGTGTGAATGAGCGTGGAGGAAATGCGAAAGACAGGGGAATGAGCCAAGTAGAAAGCTCTTGAAGGAACTGCTAGAGAAGGCTGAATGAGCCAAGCAAAAAGCACTTGGAAGAAATTCAAGAGAAAGGTGAATGGGCCAAGCAGAAAGCGTTTGGAGGAAATGCGAAAGACGGTATAATGAGCCAAGTAGAAAGCTCTTGAAGGAACTGCGAGAGAAGGCTGAATGAGCCAAGCAAAAAGCACTTGGAAGAAATTCAAGAGAAAGGTGAATGGGCCAAGCAGAAAGCACTTGGAGGAAATGCGAGAGAAGGCTGAATGAGCCAAGCAGAAAGCGCTTGGAGGAAATTCGAGAGAAGGGTGAATGAGCCAAGCAGAAAGCGCTTGGAGGAAATTCAAGAGAAGTGTGAATGAGCGTGGAGGAAATGCGAAAGACAGGGGAATGAGCCAAGTAGAAAGCTCTTGAAGGAACTGCGAGAGAAGGCTGAATGAGCCAAGCAAAAAGCACTTGGAAGAAATTCAAGAGAAAGGTGAATGGGCCAAGCAGAAAGCGTTTGGAGGAAATGCGAAAGACGGGGTAATGAGCCAAGTAGAAAGCTCTTGAAGGAACTGCGAGAGAAGGCTGAATGAGCCAAGCAAAAAGCACTTGGAAGAAATTCAAGAGAAAGGTGAATGGGCCAAGCAGAAAGCGTTTGGAGGAAATGTGAAAGACGGTATAATGAGCCAAGTAGAAAGCTCTTGAAGGAACTGCGAGAGAAGGCTGAATGAGCCAAGCAAAAAGCACTTGGAAGAAATTCAAGAGAAAGGTGAATGGGCCAAGCAGAAAGCACTTGGAGGAAATGCGAGAGAAGGCTGAATGAGCCAAGCAGAAAGCGCTTGGAGGAAATTCGAGAGAAGGGTGAATGAGCAAAGCAGAAAGAACTTGGAGGCAATGTGGGAGAACTGTGAATGATCCAAACAGAAAGCACTTGGAGGAAATGCGAGAGAAGGCTGAGCCAAGGAGAAAGCGGTTGGAGTAAATGAGAGAGACGGGTGAATGAGCCAAGCAGAAAGCGCTTGGAGGAAATGTGAGACAAGTGTGAATGAGCCAAGCAGAAATCGTTTGGAGTAAATGAGAGAGACGGGTGAATGAGCCAAGCAGAACGCGCTTGGAGGAACTGCGAGAGAAGCCTGAATGAGCCAAGCAGAAAGCGCTTGAAGGTAATGTGAGAGAAGGCTGAGCCAAGCAGAAAGTTCTTGGAAGAAATTCAGGAGAAAGGTGAACGGTCCAACCAGAAAGCGCTTGGAGGAAATGCGAGAGAAGGCTGAATGAGCCAAGCAGAAAGCGCTTGGAGGAAATTCGAGAGAAGGGTGAATGAGCAAAGCAGAAAGAACTTGGAGGCAATGTGGGAGAAGTGTGAGTGAGCGTGGAGGAAATGCGAAAGACGGGGTAATGAGCCAAGTAGAAAGCTCTTGAAGGAACTGCGAGAGAAGGCTGAATGAGCCAAGCAAAAAGCACTTGGAAGAAATTCAAGAGAAAGGTGAATGGGCCAAGCAGAAAGCACTTGGAGGAAATGCAAGAGAAGGCTGAATGAGCCAAGCAGAAAGCGCTTGGAGGAAATTCAAGAGAAGTGTGAATGGTCCAAGCAGAAAGCGCTTGGAGGAAATGTGGGAGAAGCGTGAATGAGCCAAGTAGAAAGTTCTTGGAGGAAATTCGAGAGAAGGGTGAATGAGCGAAGCAGAAAGAACTTGGAGGCAATGTGGGAGAAGTGTGAATGAGCGTGGAGGAAATGCGAAAGACAGGGGAATGAGCCAAGTAGAAAGCTCTTGAAGGAACTGCTAGAGAAGGCTGAATGAGCCAAGCAAAAAGCACTTGGAAGAAATTCAAGAGAAAGGTGAATGGGCCAAGCAGAAAGCGTTTGGAGGAAATGCGAAAGACGGTATAATGAGCCAAGTAGAAAGCTCTTGAAGGAACTGCGAGAGAAGGCTGAATGAGCCAAGCAAAAAGCACTTGGAAGAAATTCAAGAGAAAGGTGAATGGGCCAAGCAGAAAGCACTTGGAGGAAATGCGAGAGAAGGCTGAATGAGCCAAGCAGAAAGCGCTTGGAGGAAATTCGAGAGAAGGGTGAATGAGCCAAGCAGAAAGCGCTTGGAGGAAATTCAAGAGAAGTGTGAATGAGCGTGGAGGAAATGCGAAAGACAGGGGAATGAGCCAAGTAGAAAGCTCTTGAAGGAACTGCGAGAGAAGGCTGAATGAGCCAAGCAAAAAGCACTTGGAAGAAATTCAAGAGAAAGGTGAATGGGCCAAGCAGAAAGCGTTTGGAGGAAATGCGAAAGACGGGGTAATGAGCCAAGTAGAAAGCTCTTGAAGGAACTGCGAGAGAAGGCTGAATGAGCCAAGCAAAAAGCACTTGGAAGAAATTCAAGAGAAAGGTGAATGGGCCAAGCAGAAAGCACTTGGAGGAAATGCGAGAGAAGGCTGAATGAGCCAAGCAGAAAGCGCTTGGAGGAAATTCGAGAGAAGGGTGAATGAGCAAAGCAGAAAGAACTTGGAGGCAATGTGGGAGAACTGTGAATGATCCAAACAGAAAGCACTTGGAGGAAATGCGAGAGAAGGCTGAGCCAAGGAGAAAGCGGTTGGAGTAAATGAGAGAGACGGGTGAATGAGCCAAGCAGAAAGCGCTTGGAGGAAATGTGAGACAAGTGTGAATGAGCCAAGCAGAACTCGTTTGGAGGAAATGTGAGAGAAGGGTGAATGAGCCAAGCAGAAAGCTATTGGAGGAAATGTTAGAGAAGCGTGAATGAGGAAAGCAGAAAGCGCTTGGAGGAAATGCAAGAGAAGGCTGAGCCAAGCAGAAAGCGGTTGGAGTAAATGAGAGAGACGGGTGAATGAGCCAAGCAGAAAGCGCTTGAAGGTAATGTGAGAGAAGGCTGAGGCAAGCAGAAAGCGCTTGGAGGAATTGCGAGAGAAGGCTGAGTCAAGCAGAAAGCGGTTGGAGTAAATTCGAGAGAAGGGTGAATGAGGCAAGCAGAAAGCATTTGGAGGAAATGCCAGAGAAGGGTGAATGAGCCAAGCAGAAAGCACTTGGAGGAAATGTGAGAGAAGCGTGAATGAGCCAAGCAGAAAGTTCTTGGAGGAAATTCAAGAGAAGTGTGAATGATCCAAACAGAAAGCTCTTGGAGGAAATGTGAGAGAAGCGTGAATGAGCCAAGTAGAAAGCGCTTGGAGGAAATGCGAGAGAAGGCTGAATGAGCCAAGCAGAAAGCGCTTGAAGGTAATGGGAGAGAAGGCTGAGTCAAGCAGAAAGCACTTGGAGGAAATGTGAGAGAGAGGTGAATGAGCCAAGAAGAAAGCGTTTGGAGGAGATGCGAGAGAAGGGAGAATGAGCCAAGCAGAAAGCACTTGGAGGAAATGCGAGAGAAGGCTGAATGGGCCAAGCAGAAAGCACTTGGAGGAAATGTGAGACAAGTGTGAATGAGCCAAGCAGAAATCGTTTGGAGGAAATGTGAGAGAAGGGTGAATGAGCCAAGCAGAAAGCGATTGGAGGAAATGTTAGAGAAGCCTGAATGAGCCAAGCAGAAAGCGCTTGGAGGAATTGCGAGAGAAGGCTGAGTCAAGCAGAAAGCAGTTGGAGTAAATTCAAGAGAAAGGTGAATGGGCCAAGCAGAAAGCGTTTGGAGGAAATGCGAAAGACGGTATAATGAGCCAAGTAGAAAGCTCTTGAAGGAACTGCGAGAGAAGGCTGAATGAGCCAAGCAAAAAGCACTTGGAAGAAATTCAAGAGAAAGGTGAATGGGCCAAGCAGAAAGCACTTGGAGGAAATGGGAGAGAAGGCTGAATGAGCCAAGCAGAAAGCGCTGGGAGGAAATTCGAGAGAAGGGTGAATGAGCCAAGCAGAAAGCGCTTGGAGGAAATTCAAGAGAAGTGTGAATGAGCGTGGAGGAAATGCGAAAGACAGGGGAATGAGCCAAGTAGAAAGCTCTTGAAGGAACTGCGAGAGAAGGCTGAATGAGCCAAGCAAAAAGCACTTGGAAGAAATTCAAGAGAAAGGTGAATGGGCCAAGCAGAAAGCGTTTGGAGGAAATGCGAAAGACGGGGTAATGAGCCAAGTAGAAAGCTCTTGAAGGAACTGCGAGAGAAGGCTGAATGAGCCAAGCAAAAAGCACTTGGAAGAAATTCAAGAGAAAGGTGAATGGGCCAAGCAGAAAGCACTTGGAGGAAATGCGAGAGAAGGCTGAATGAGCCAAGCAGAAAGCGCTTGGAGGAAATTCGAGAGAAGGGTGAATGAGCAAAGCAGAAAGAACTTGGAGGCAATGTGGGAGAACTGTGAATGATCCAAACAGAAAGCCCTTGCAGGAAATGCGAGAGAAGGCTGAGCCAAGGAGAAAGCGGTTGGAGTAAATGAGAGAGACGGGTGAATGAGCCAAGCGGAAAGCGCTTGGAGGAAATGTGAGACAAGTGTGAATGAGCCAAGCAGAACTCGTTTGGAGGAAATGTGAGAGAAGGGTGAATGAGCCAAGCAGAAAGCTATTGGAGGAAATGTTAGAGAAGCGTGAATGAGGAAAGCAGAAAGCGCTTGGAGGAAATGCAAGAGAAGGCTGAGCCAAGCAGAAAGCGGTTGGAGTAAATGAGAGAGACGGGTGAATGAGCCAAGCAGAAAGCGCTTGAAGGTAATGTGAGAGAAGGCTGAGGCAAGCAGAAAGCGCTTGGAGGAATTGCGAGAGAAGGCTGAGTCAAGCAGAAAGCGGTTGGAGTAAATTCGAGAGAAGGGTGAATGAGGCAAGCAGAAAGCATTTGGAGGAAATGCCAGAGAAGGGTGAATGAGCCAAGCAGAAAGCACTTGGAGGAAATGTGAGAGAAGCGTGAATGAGCCAAGCAGAAAGTTCTTGGAGGAAATTCAAGAGAAGTGTGAATGATCCAAACAGAAAGCTCTTGGAGGAAATGTGAGAGAAGCGTGAATGAGCCAAGTAGAAAGCGCTTGGAGGAAATGCGAGAGAAGGCTGAATGAGCCAAGCAGAAAGCGCTTGAAGGTAATGGGAGAGAAGGCTGAGTCAAGCAGAAAGCACTTGGAGGAAATGTGAGAGAGAGGTGAATGAGCCAAGAAGAAAGCGTTTGGAGGAAATGCGAGAGAAGGGAGAATGAGCCAAGCAGAAAGCACTTGGAGGAAATGCGAGAGAAGGCTGAATGGGCCAAGCAGAAAGCACTTGGAGGAAATGTGAGACAAGTGTGAATGAGCCAAGCAGAAATCGTTTGGAGGAAATGTGAGAGAAGGGTGAATGAGCCAAGCAGAAAGCGATTGGAGGAAATGTTAGAGAAGCCTGAATGAGCCAAGCAGAAAGCGCTTGGAGGAATTGCGAGAGAAGGCTGAGTCAAGCAGAAAGCAGTTGGAGTAAATTCGAGAGAAGGGTGAATGAGGCAAGCAGAAAGCATTTGGAGGAAATGCCAGAGAAGGGTGAATGAGCCAAGCAGAAAGCACTTGGAGGAAATGCGAGCGAAGTTTGAATGGGCCAAGCAGAAAGCACTTGGAGGAAATGTGAGAGAAGGGTGAATCAGCGAAGCAGAAAGAACTTGGAGGCAACGTGGGAGAAGTGTGAATGAGCGTGGAGGAAATGCGAAAGACAGGGGAATGAGCCAAGTAGAAAGCCCTTGAAGGAACTGCGAGAGAAGGCTGAATGAGCCAAGCAGAAATCATTTGGAGGAAATGTGAGAGAAGCGTGAATGAGCCAAGCAGAAATCATTTGGAGGAAATGTGAGAGAAGCGTGAATGAGGAAAGCAGAAAGCGGTTGCAGGAAATGCGAAGGAAGTGTGAATGAACCAGCAGAAAGCGCTTGGATGAAATGTGAGAGAACTGTGAATGAGCGAAGCAGAAAGAACTTGGAGGCAATGTGGGAGAAGTGTGAATGAGCGTGGAGGAAATGCGAAAGACAGGGGAATGAGCCAAGTAGAAAGCTCTTGAAGGAACTGCGAGAGTAGGCTGAATGAGCCAAGCAGAAAGCGCTTGAAGGTAATGGGAGAGAGAGGTGAATGAGCCAAGAAGAAAGCTTTTGGAGGAAATGCAAGAGAAGGGTGATTGAGCCAAGCAGAAAGCACTTGGAGGAAATGCGAGAGAAGGCTGAATGGGCCAAGCAGAAAGCACTTGGAGGAAATGTGAGAGAAGGGTGAATGAGCCAAGCAGAAAGCTATTGGAGGAAATGCCAGAGAAGGGTGAATGAGCCAAGCAGAAAGCACTTGGAGGAAATGTGAGACAAGTGTGAATGAGCCAAGCAGAAATCGTTTGGAGGAAATGTGAGAGAAGGGTGAATGAGCCAAGCAGAAAGCGATTGGAGGAAATGTTAGAGAAGCCTGAATGAGCCAAGCAGAAAGCGCTTGAAGGTAATGTGAGAGAAGGCTGAGCCAAGCAGAAAGCGCTTCGAGGAATTGCGAGAGAAGGCTGAGTCAAGCAGAAAGCGGTTGGAGTAAATTCGAGAGAAGGGTGAATGAGGCAAGCAGAAAGCATTTGGAGGAAATGCCAGAGAAGGGTGAATGAGCCAAGCAGAAAGCACTTGGAGGAAATTCGAGAGAAGGCTGAATGAGCCAAGCAGAAAGCGCTTGGAGGAAATTCAAGAGAAAGGTGAATCGTCCAACCAGAAAGCGCTTGGAAGAAATGTGAGAGAAGCTTGAATGAGCCAAGCAGAAAGTTCTTGGAGGGAATTCGAGAGAAGGGTTAATGAGCCAAGCAGAAAGTTCTTGGAGGAAATTCGAGAGAAGGCTGAATGAGCCAAGCAGAAAGCGCTTGGAGGAAATTCAAGAGAAAGGTGAATGGTCCAAGCAGAAAGCGCTTGGAGGAAATGTGAGAGAAGCCTGAATGAACCAAGCAGAAAGTTCTTGGATGGAATTCGAGAGAAGGGTGAATGAGCCAAGCAGAAAGCGCTTGGAGGAAATGTGAGAGAGAGGTGAATGAGCCAAGAAGAAAGCTTTGGAGGAAATGCGAGAGAAGGGTGAATGAGGCAAGCAGAAAGCATTTGGAGGAAATGCCAGAGAAGGGTGAATGAACCAAGAAGAAAGCACTTGGAGGAAATGCTAGCGAAGGTTGAATGGGCCAAGCAGAAAGCTCTTGGAGGAAATGTGAGAGAAGCCTGAATGAGCCAAGTAGAAAGTTCTTGGAGGAAATGCGAGAGAAGGCTGAATGGGCCAAGTAGAAAGCCCTTGAAGGAACTGCGAGAGAAGGCTGAATGAGCCAAGCAGAAATCGTTTGGAGGAAATGCGAGAGAAGGGTGAATGAGCCAAGCAGAAAGCACTTGGAGGAAATGTGAGACAAGTGTGAATGAGCCAAGCAGAAATCGTTTGGAGGAAATGTGAGAGAAGGGTGAATGAGACAAGCAGAAAGCGATTGGAGGAAATGTTAGAGAAGCGTGAATGAGGAAAGCAGAAAGCGCTTGGAGGAAATGCAAGAGAAGGCTGAGCCAAGCAGAATGCGGTTGGAGTAAATGAGAGAGACGGGTGAATGAGCCAAGCAGAAAGCGCTTGGAGGAACTGTGAGAGAAGCCTGAATGAGCAAAGCAGAAAGCGCTTGAAGGTAATGTTAGAGAAGGCTGAGGCAAGCAGAAAGCACTTGGAGGAATTGCGAGAGAAGGCTGAGTCAAGCAGAAAGCGGTTGGAGTAAATTCGAGAGAAGGGTGAATGAGGCAAGCAGAAAGCATTTGGAGGAAATGCCAGAGTAGGGTGAATGAGCCAAGCAGAAAGCACTTGGAGGAAATGTGAGAGAAGCGTGAATGAGCCAAGCAGAAAGTTCTTGGAGGAAATTCAAGAGAAGTGTGAATGATCCAAACAGAAAGCTCTTGGAGGAAATGTGAGAGAAGCGTGAATGAGCCAAGTAGAAAGTTCTTGGAGGAAATGCGAGAGAAGGCTGAATGGGCCAAGCAGAAAGCACTTGGAGGAAATGTGAGAGAAGTGTGAATGAGCCAAGCAGAAAGCGGTTGCAGGAAATGCGAAGGAAGTGTGAATGAGCCAAGCAGAAAGCGCTTGGAGGAAATTCAAGAGAAGTGTGAATGGTCCAAGCAGAAAGTGCTTGGAGGAAATGTGAGAGAAGCGTGAATGAGCCAAGCAGAAAGTTCTTGGAGGGAATTCGAGAGAAGGGTGAATGAGCCAAGCAGAAAGTTCTTGGAGGAAATTCGAGAGAAGGCTGAATGAGCCAAACAGAAAGCGCTTGGAGTAAATTCGAGAGAAGGGTGAATGAGGCAAGCAGAAAGCATTTGGAGGAAATGCCAGAGAAGGGTGAATGAGCCAAGCAGAAAGCACTTGGAGGAAATGCTAGCGAAGTTTGAATGGGCCAAGCAGAAAGCTCTTGGAGGAAATGTGAGAGAAGCGTGAATGAGACAAGTAGAAAGTTCTTGGAGGAAATGCTAGAGAAGGCTGAATGGGCCAAGCAGAAAGCACTTGGAGGAAATGTGAGACAAGTGTGAATGAGCCAAGCAGAAATCGTTTGGAGGAAATGTGAGACAAGTGTGAATGAGCCAAGCAGAAAGCGCTTGGAGGAAATTCGAGAGAAGGGTGAATCAGCGAAGCAGAAAGAACTTGGAGGCAACGTGGGAGAAGTGTGAATGAGCCTGGAGGAAATGCGAAAGACAGGGGAATGAGCCAAGTAGAAAGCCCTTGAAGGAACTGCGAGAGAAGGCTGAATGAGCCAAGCAGAAATCATTTGGAGGAAATGTGAGAGAAGCGTGAATGAGGAAAGCAGAAAGCGGTTGCAGGAAATGCGAAGGAAGTGTGAATGAACCAGCAGAAAGCGCTTGGATGAAATGTGAGAGAACTGTGAATGAGCGAAGCAGAAAGAACTTGGAGGCAATGTGGGAGAAGTGTGAATGAGCGTGGAGGAAATGCGAAAGACAGGGGAATGAGCCAAGTAGAAAGCTCTTGAAGGAACTGCGAGAGTAGGCTGAATGAGCCAAGCAGAAAGCGCTTGAAGGTAATGGGAGAGAGAGGTGAATGAGCCAAGAAGAAAGCTTTTGGAGGAAATGCGAGAGAAGGGTGAATGAGCCAAGCAGAAAGCACTTGGAGGAAATGCGAGAGAAGGCTGAATGGGCCAAGCAGAAAGCACTTGGAGGAAATGTGAGAGAAGGGTGAATGAGCCAAGCAGAAAGCTATTGGAGGAAATGCCAGAGAAGGGTGAATGAGCCAAGCAGAAAGCACTTGGAGGAAATGTGAGAGAAGCGTGAATGAGCCAAGCAGAAAGTACTTGGAGGAAATTCGAGAGAAGGCTGAATGAGCCAAGCAGAAAGCGCTTGAAGGTAATGTGAGAGAAGGCTGAGCCAAGCAGAAAGCGCTTGGAGGAATTGCCAGAGAAGGCTGAGTCAAGCAGAAAGCGGTTGGAGTAAATTCCAGAGAAGGGTGAATGAGGCAAGCAGAAAGCATTTGGAGGAAATGCCAGAGAAGGGTGAATGAGCCAAGCAGAAAGCACTTGGAGGAAATGCGAGAGAAGGCTGAATGGGCCAAGCAGAAAGCACTTGGAGGAAATGTGAGAGAAGGGTGAATGAGCCAAGCAGAAAGCTATTGGAGGAAATGCCAGAGAAGGGTGAATGAGCCAAGCAGAAAGTACTTGGAGGAAATTCGAGAGAAGGCTGAATGAGCCAAGCAGAAAGTGCTTGGAGGAAATTCAAGAGAAAGGTGAATCGTCCAACCAGAAAGCGCTTGGAAGAAATGTGAGAGAAGCTTGAATGAGCCAAGCAGAAAGTTCTTGGAGGGAATTCGAGAGAAGGGTGAATGAGCCAAGCAGAAAGCACTTGGAGGAAATGCGAGAGAAGGCTGAATGGGCCAAGCAGAAAGCACTTGGAGGAAATGTGAGACAAGTGTGAATGAGCCAAGCAGAAATCGTTTGGAGGAAATGTGAGAGAAGGGTGAATGAGCCAAGCAGAAAGCGATTGGAGGAAATGTTAGAGAAGCCTGAATGAGCCAAGCAGAAAGCGCTTGAAGGTAATGTGAGAGAAGGCTGAGCCAAGCAGAAAGCGCTTGGAGGAATTGCGAGAGAAGGCTGAGTCAAGCAGAAAGCGGTTGGAGTAAATTCGAGAGAAGGGTGAATGAGGCAAGCAGAAAGCATTTGGAGGAAATGCCAGAGAAGGGTGAATGAGCCAAGCAGAAAGCACTTGGAGGAAATGCGAGCGAAGTTTGAATGGGCCAAGCAGAAAGCTCTTGGAGGAAATGCTAGAGAAGGCTGAATGGGCCAAGCAGAAAGCACTTGGAGGAAATGTGAGACAAGTGTGAATGAGCCAAGCAGAAATCGTTTGGAGGAAATGTGAGACAAGTGTGAATGAGCCAAGCAGAAAGCGCTTGGAGGAAATTCGAGAGAAGGGTGAATCAGCGAAGCAGAAAGAACTTGGAGGCAACGTGGGAGAAGTGTGAATGAGCGTGGAGGAAATGCGAAAGACAGGGGAATGAGCCAAGTAGAAAGCCCTTGAAGGAACTGCGAGAGAAGGCTGAATGAGCCAAGCAGAAATCATTTGGAGGAAATGTGAGAGAAGCGTGAATGAGGAAAGCAGAAAGCGGTTGCAGGAAATGCGAAGGAAGTGTGAATGAACCAGCAGAAAGCGCTTGGATGAAATATGAGAGAACTGTGAATGAGCGAAGCAGAAAGAACTTGGAGGCAATGTGGGAGAAGTGTGAATGAGCGTGGAGGAAATGCGAAAGACAGGGGAATGAGCCAAGTAGAAAGCTCTTGAAGGAACTGCGAGAGAAGGCTGAATGGGCCAAGCAGAAAGCGCTTGGAGGAAATTCAAGAGAAGTGTGAATGGTCCAAGCAGAAAGTGCTTGGAGGAAATGCGAGAGAAGGCTGAATGAGCCAAGCAGAAAGCGCTTGGAGGAAATTCAAGAGAAAGGTGAATGGGCCAAGCAGAAAGCACTTGGAGGAAATGTGAGACAAGTGTGAATGAGCCAAGCAGAAATCGTTTGGAGGAAATGTGAGAGAAGGGTGAATGAGCCAAGCAGAAAGCGATTACAGGAAATGTTAGAGAAGCGTGAATGAGGAAAGCAGAAAGCGGTTGGGGTAAATGAGAGAGACGGGTGAATGAGCCAAGCAGAAAGCGCTTGGAGGAAATGCAAGAGAAGGCTGAGCCAAGCAGAATGCGGTTGGAGTAAATGAGAGAGACGGGTGAATGAGCCAAGCAGAAAGCGCTTGGAGGAACTGTGAGAGAAGCCTGAATGAGCCAAGCAGAAAGCGCTTGAAGGTAATGTTAGAGAAGGCTGAGGCAAGCAGAAAGCACTTGGAGGAATTGCGAGAGAAGGCTGAGTCAAGCAGAAAGCGGTTGGAGTAAATTCGAGAGAAGGGTGAATGAGGCAAGCAGAAAGCATTTGGAGGAAATGCCAGAGAAGGGTGAATGAGCCAAGCAGAAAGCACTTGGAGGAAATGCGAGAGAAGGCCGAATGGGCCAAGCAGAAAGCACTTGGAGGAAATGTGAGAGAAGTGTGAATGAGCCAAGCAGAAAGCGGTTGCAGGAAATGCGAAGGAAGTGTGAATGAGCCAAGCAGAAAGCGCTTGGAGGAAATTCAAGAGAAGTGTGAATGGTCCAAGCAGAAAGTGCTTGGAGGAAATGTGAGAGAAGCGTGAATGAGCCAAGCAGAAAGTTCTTGGAGGGAATTCGAGAGAAGGGTGAATGAGCCAAGCAGAAAGTTCTTGGAGGAAATTCGAGAGAAGGCTGAATGAGCCAAGCAGAAAGCGCTTGGAGGAAATTCAAGAGAAAGGTGAATGGTCCAAGCAGAAAGCGCTTGGAGGAAATGTGAGAGAAGCCTGAATGAACCAAGCAGAAAGTTCTTGGATGGAATTCGAGAGAAGGGTGAATGAGCCAAGCAGAAAGCGCTTGGAGGAAGTGCGAGAGAAGGCTGAATGAGCTAAGCAGAAAGCTCTTGAAGGAACTGCGAGAGAAGGCTGGATGAGCCAAGCAAAAAGCACTTGGAAGAAATTCAAGAGAAAGGTGAATGGGCCAAGCAGAAAGCACTTGGAGGAAATGCGAGAGAAGGCTGAATGAGCCAAGCAGAAAGCGCTTGGAGGAAATTCAAGAGAAAGGTGAATGGGCCAAGCAGAAAGCACTTGGAGGAAATGTGAGACAAGTGTGAATGAGCCAAGCAGAAATCGTTTGGAGGAAATGTGAGAGAAGGGTGAATGAGCCAAGCAGAAAGCGATTGCAGGAAATGTTAGAGAAGCCTGAATGAGGAAAGCAGAAACGGTTGGGGTAAATGAGAGAGACGGGTGAATGAGCCAAGCAGAAAGCGCTTGGAGGAACTGTGAGAGAAGCCTGAATGAGCCAAGCAGAAAGCGCTTGAAGGTAATGTTAGAGAAGGCTGAGGCAAGCAGAAAGCACTTGGAGGAATTGCGAGAGAAGGCTGAGTCAAGCAGAAAGCGGTTGGAGGAAATGCCAGAGAAGGGTGAATGAGCCAAGCAGAAAGCACTTGGAGGAAATGTGAGAGAAGCGTGAATGAGCCAAGCAGAAAGTACTTGGAGGAAATTCGAGAGAAGGCTGAATGAGCCAAGCAGAAAGCGCTTGAAGGTAATGTGAGAGAAGGCTGAGCCAAGCAGAAAGCGCTTGGAGGAATTGCCAGAGAAGGCTGAGTCAAGCAGAAAGCGGTTGGAGTAAATTCCAGAGAAGGGTGAATGAGGCAAGCAGAAAGCATTTGGAGGAAATGCCAGAGAAGGGTGAATGAGCCAAGCAGAAAGCACTTGGAGGAAATGCGAGAGAAGGCTGAATGGGCCAAGCAGAAAGCACTTGGAGGAAATGTGAGAGAAGGGTGAATGAGCCAAGCAGAAAGCTATTGGAGGAAATGCCAGAGAAGGGTGAATGAGCCAAGCAGAAAGTACTTGGAGGAAATTCGAGAGAAGGCTGAATGAGCCAAGCAGAAAGTGCTTGGAGGAAATTCAAGAGAAAGGTGAATCGTCCAACCAGAAAGCGCTTGGAAGAAATGTGAGAGAAGCTTGAATGAGCCAAGCAGAAAGTTCTTGGAGGGAATTCGAGAGAAGGGTGAATGAGCCAAGCAGAAAGCACTTGGAGGAAATGCGAGAGAAGGCTGAATGGGCCAAGCAGAAAGCACTTGGAGGAAATGTGAGACAAGTGTGAATGAGCCAAGCAGAAATCGTTTGGAGGAAATGTGAGAGAAGGGTGAATGAGCCAAGCAGAAAGCGATTGGAGGAAATGTTAGAGAAGCCTGAATGAGCCAAGCAGAAAGCGCTTGAAGGTAATGTGAGAGAAGGCTGAGCCAAGCAGAAAGCGCTTGGAGGAATTGTGAGAGAAGGCTGAGTCAAGCAGAAAGCGGTTGGAGTAAATTCGAGAGAAGGGTGAATGAGGCAAGCAGAAAGCATTTGGAGGAAATGCCAGAGAAGGGTGAATGAGCCAAGCAGAAAGCACTTGGAGGAAATGCGAGCGAAGTTTGAATGGGCCAAGCAGAAAGCTCTTGGAGGAAATGCTAGAGAAGGCTGAATGGGCCAAGCAGAAAGCACTTGGAGGAAATGTGAGACAAGTGTGAATGAGCCAAGCAGAAATCGTTTGGAGGAAATGTGAGACAAGTGTGAATGAGCCAAGCAGAAAGCGCTTGGAGGAAATTCGAGAGAAGGGTGAATCAGCGAAGCAGAAAGAACTTGGAGGCAACGTGGGAGAAGTGTGAATGAGCGTGGAGGAAATGCGAAAGACAGGGGAATGAGCCAAGTAGAAAGCCCTTGAAGGAACTGCGAGAGAAGGCTGAATGAGCCAAGCAGAAATCATTTGGAGGAAATGTGAGAGAAGCGTGAATGAGGAAAGCAGAAAGCGGTTGCAGGAAATGCGAAGGAAGTGTGAATGAACCAGCAGAAAGCGCTTGGATGAAATATGAGAGAACTGTGAATGAGCGAAGCAGAAAGAACTTGGAGGCAATGTGGGAGAAGTGTGAATGAGCGTGGAGGAAATGCGAAAGACAGGGGAATGAGCCAAGTAGAAAGCTCTTGAAGGAACTGCGAGAGTAGGCTGAATGAGCCAAGCAGAAAGCGCTTGAAGGTAATGGGAGAGAGAGGTGAATGAGCCAAGAAGAAAGCTTTTGGAGGAAATGCGAGAGAAGGGTGAATGAGCCAAGCAGAAAGCACTTGGAGGAAATGCGAGAGAAGGATGAATGGGCCAAGCAGAAAGCACTTGGAGGAAATGTGAGAGAAGGGTGAATGAGCCAAGCAGAAAGCTATTGGAGGAAATGCCAGAGAAGGGTGAATGAGCCAAGCAGAAAGCACTTGGAGGAAATGTGAGAGAAGCGTGAATGAGCCAAGCAGAAAGTACTTGGAGGAAATTCGAGAGAAGGCTGAATGAGCCAAGCAGAAAGCGCTTGGAGGAAATTCAAGAGAAAGGTGAATCGTCCAACCAGAAAGCGCTTGGAAGAAATGTGAGAGAAGCTTGAATGAGCCAAGCAGAAAGTTCTTGGAGGGAATTCGAGAGAAGGGTGAATGAGCCAAGCAGAAAGCACTTGGAGGAAATGTGAGACAAGTGTGAATGAGCCAAGCAGAAATCGTTTGGAGGAAATGTGAGAGAAGGGTGAATGAGCCAAGCAGAAAGCGATTGGAGGAAATGTGAGACAAGTGTGAATGAGCCAAGCAGAAATCGTTTGGAGGAAATGTGAGAGAAGGGTGAATGAGCCAAGCAGAAAGCACTTGGAGGAAATGTGAGACAAGTGTGAATGAGCCAAGCAGAAATCGTTTGGAGGAAATGTGAGAGAAGGGTGAATGAGCCAAGCAGAAAGCGATTGGAGGAAATGTTAGAGAAGCGTGAATGAGGAAAGCAGAAAGCGCTTGGAGGAAATGCAAGAGAAGGCTGAGCCAAGCAGAATGCGGTTGGAGTAAATGAGAGAGACGGGTGAATGAGCCAAGCAGAAAGCGCTTGGAGGAACTGTGAGAGAAGCCTGAATGAGCCAAGCAGAAAGCGCTTGAAGGTAATGTTAGAGAAGGCTGAGGCAAGCAGAAAGCACTTGGAGGAATTGCGAGAGAAGGCTGAGTCAAGCAGAAAGCGGTTGGAGTAAATTCGAGAGAAGGGTGAATGAGGCAAGCAGAAAGCATTTGGAGGAAATGCCAGAGAAGGGTGAATGAGCCAAGCAGAAAGCGGTTGCAGGAAATGGGAAGGAAGTGTGAATGAGGCAAGCAGAAAGCGCTTGGAGGAAATTCAAGAGAAGTGTGAATGGTCCAAGCAGAAAGTGCTTGGAGGAAATGTGAGAGAAGCGTGAATGAGCCAAGCAGAAAGTTCTTGGAGAGAATTCGAGAGAAGGGTGAATGAGCCAAGCAGAAAGTTCTTGGAGGAAATTCGAGAGAAGGCTGAATGAGCCAAGCAGAAAGCGCTTGGAGGAAATTCAAGAGAAAGGTGAATGGTCCAAGCAGAAAGCGCTTGGAGGAAATGTGAGAGAAGCCTGAATGAACCAAGCAGAAAGTTCTTGGATGGAATTCGAGAGAAGCGTGAATGAGCCAAGCAGAAAGCGCTTGGAGGAAGTGCGAGAGAAGGCTGAATGAGCTAAGCAGAAAGCTGTTGAAGGAACTGCGAGAGAAGGCTGGATGAGCCAAGCAAAAAGCACTTGGAAGAAATTCAAGAGAAAGGTGAATGGGCCAAGCAGAAAGCACTTGGAGGAAATGCGAGAGAAGGCTGAATGAGCCAAGCAGAAAGCGCTTGGAGGAAATTCAAGAGAAAGGTGAATGGGCCAAGCAGAAAGCACTTGGAGGAAATGTGAGACAAGTGTGAATGAGCCAAGCAGAAATCGTTTGGAGGAAATGTGAGAGAAGGGTGAACGAGCCAAGCAGAAAGCTATTACAGGAAATGTTAGAGAAGCGTGAATGAGGAAAGCAGAAAGCGGTTGGGGTAAATGAGAGAGACGGGTGAATGAGCCAAGCAGAAAGCGCTTGGAGGAAATGCAAGAGAAGGCTGAGCCAAGCAGAATGCGGTTGGAGTAAATGAGAGAGACGGGTGAATGAGCCAAGCAGAAAGCGCTTGGAGGAACTGTGAGAGAAGCCTGAATGAGCCAAGCAGAAAGCGCTTGAAGGTAATGTTAGAGAAGGCTGAGGCAAGCAGAAAGCACTTGGAGGAATTGCGAGAGAAGGCTGAGTCAAGCAGAAAGCGGTTGGAGTAAATTCGAGAGAAGGGTGAATGAGGCAAGCAGAAAGCATTTGGAGGAAATGCCAGAGAAGGGTGAATGAGCCAAGCAGAAAGCACTTGGAGGAAATGCGAGAGAAGGCCGAATGGGCCAAGCAGAAAGCACTTGGAGGAAATGTGAGAGAAGTGTGAATGAGCCAAGCAGAAAGCGGTTGCAGGAAATGCGAAGGAAGTGTGAATGAGCCAAGCAGAAAGCGCTTGGAGGAAATTCAAGAGAAGTGTGAATGGTCCAAGCAGAAAGTGCTTGGAGGAAATGTGAGAGAAGCGTGAATGAGCCAAGCAGAAAGTTCTTGGAGGGAATTCGAGAGAAGGGTGAATGAGCCAAGCAGAAAGTTCTTGGAGGAAATTCGAGAGAAGGCTGAATGAGCCAAGCAGAAAGCGCTTGGAGGAAATTCAAGAGAAAGGTGAATGGTCCAAGCAGAAAGCGCTTGGAGGAAATGTGAGAGAAGCCTGAATGAACCAAGCAGAAAGTTCTTGGATGGAATTCGAGAGAAGGGTGAATGAGCCAAGCAGAAAGCGCTTGGAGGAAGTGCGAGAGAAGGCTGAATGAGCTAAGCAGAAAGCTCTTGAAGGAACTGCGAGAGAAGGCTGGATGAGCCAAGCAAAAAGCACTTGGAAGAAATTCAAGAGAAAGGTGAATGGGCCAAGCAGAAAGCACTTGGAGGAAATGCGAGAGAAGGCTGAATGAGCCAAGCAGAAAGCGCTTGGAGGAAATTCAAGAGAAAGGTGAATGGGCCAAGCAGAAAGCACTTGGAGGAAATGTGAGACAAGTGTGAATGAGCCAAGCAGAAATCGTTTGGAGGAAATGTGAGAGAAGGGTGAATGAGCCAAGCAGAAAGCGATTGCAGGAAATGTTAGAGAAGCCTGAATGAGGAAAGCAGAAACGGTTGGGGTAAATGAGAGAGACGGGTGAATGAGCCAAGCAGAAAGCGCTTGGAGGAACTGTGAGAGAAGCCTGAATGAGCCAAGCAGAAAGCGCTTGAAGGTAATGTGAGAGAAGGCTGAGCCAAGCAGAAAGCGCTTGGAGGAAATTCAAGAGAAAGGTGAACGGTCCAACCAGAAAGCGCTTGAAGGTAATGTGAGAGAAGGCTGAGCCAAGCAGAAAGTTCTTGGAGGAAATTCAAGAGAAAGGTGAACGGTCCAACCAGAAAGCGCTTGGAGGAAATGCGAGAGAAGGCTGAATGAGCCAAGCAGAAAGCGCTTGGAGGAAATTCAAGAGAACGGTGAATGGTCCAAGGAGAAAGTTCTTGGTGGAAATGCGAGAGAAGGCTGAATGGTCCAAGCAGAAAGCGCTTGGAGGAAATTCGAGAGAAGGGTGAATGAGCAAAGCAGAAAGAACTTGGAGGCAATGTGGGAGAAGTGTGAATGAGCGTGGAGGAAATGCGAAGGACGGGGTAATGAGCTAAGTAGAAAGCTCTTGAAGGAACTGCGAGAGAAGGCTGAATGAGCCAAGCAAAAAGCACTTGGAAGAAATTCAAGAGAAAGGTGAATGGGCCAAGCAGAAAGCACTTGGAGGAAATGTGAGAGAAGCGTGAATGAGCCAAGCAGAAAGTTCTTGGAGGAAATTCAAGAGAAGTGTGAATGATCCAAACAGAAAGCTCTTGGAGGAAATGTGAGAGAAGCGTGAATGAGCCAAGTAGAAAGCGCTTGGAGGAAATGCGAGAGAAGGCTGAATGAGCCAAGCAGAAAGCGCTTGAAGGTAATGGGAGAGAAGGCTGAGTCAAGCAGAAAGCACTTGGAGGAAATGTGAGAGAGAGGTGAATGAGCCAAGAAGAAAGCGTTTGGAGGAAATGCGAGAGAAGGGTGAATGAGCCAAGCAGAAAGCACTTGGAGGAAATGCGAGAGAAGGCTGAATGGGCCAAGCAGAAAGCACTTGGAGGAAATGTGAGACAAGTGTGAATGAGCCAAGCAGAAATCGTTTGGAGGAACTGTGAGAGAAGGGTGAATGAGCCAAGCAGAAAGCGATTGGAGGAAATGTTAGGGAAGCCTGAATGAGCCAAGCAGAAAGCGCTTGAAGGTAATGTGAGAGAAGGCTGAGCCAAGCAGAAAGCGCTTGGAGGAATTGCCAGAGAAGGCTGAGTCAAGCAGAAAGCGGTTGGAGTAAATTCGAGAGAAGGGTGAATGAGGCAAGCAGAAAGCATTTGGAGGAAATGCCAGAGAAGGGTGAATGAGCCAAGCAGAAAGCACTTGGAGGAAATGCTAGCGAAGTTTGAATGGGCCAAGCAGAAAGCTCTTGGAGGAAATGTGAGAGAAGCGTGAATGAGCCAAGTAGAAAGTTCTTGGAGGAAATGCTAGAGAAGGCTGAATGGGCCAAGCAGAAAGCACTTGGAGGAAATGTGAGACAAGTGTGAATGAGCCAAGCAGAAATCGTTTGGAGGAAATGTGAGACAAGTGTGAATGAGCCAAGCAGAAAGCGCTTGGAGGAAATTCGAGAGAAGGGTGAATCAGCGAAGCAGAAAGAACTTGGAGGCAACGTGGGAGAAGTGTGAATGAGCGTGGAGGAAATGCGAAAGACAGGGGAATGAGCCAAGTAGAAAGCCCTTGAAGGAACTGCGAGAGAAGGCTGAATGAGCCAAGCAGAAATCATTTGGAGGAAATGTGAGAGAAGCGTGAATGAGGAAAGCAGAAAGCGGTTGCAGGAAATGCGAAGGAAGTGTGAATGAACCAGCAGAAAGCGCTTGGATGAAATGTGAGAGAACTGTGAATGAGCGAAGCAGAAAGAACTTGGAGGCAATGTGGGAGAAGTGTGAATGAGCGTGGAGGAAATGCTAAAGACAGGGGAATGAGCCAAGTAGAAAGCTCTTGAAGGAACTGAGAGAGAAGGCTGAATGGGCCAAGCAGAAAGCACTTGGAGCAAATGTGAGAGAAGCGTGAATAAGCCAAGCAGAAACTTCTTGGAGGAAATGGGAGAGAAGGCTGAATGAGCCAAGCAGAAAGCACTTGGAGGAAATTCAAGAGAAAGGTGAATGGTCCAAGCAGAAAGCACTTAGAGGAAATGTGAGAGAAGCGTGAATGAGCCAAGCAGAAAGCTCTTGGAGGAAATTCAAGAGAAAGGTGAATGCTCCAACCAGAAAGCGCTTAGAAGAAATGTGAGAGAAGCTTGAATGAGCCAAGCAGAAAGCGCTTGGAGGAAATGCGAGAGAAGGCTGAATGAGCCAAGCAGAAAGCGCTTGAAGGTAATGGGAGAGAAGGCTGAGTCAAGCAGAAAGCACTTGGAGGAAATGTGTGAGAGAGGTGAATGAGCCAAGAAGAAAGCGTTTGGAGGAAATGCGAGAGAAGGCTGAATGGGCCAAGCAGAAAGCACTTGGAGGAAATGTGAGACAAGTGTGAATGAGCCAAGCAGAAATCGTTTGGAGGAAATGTGAGAGAAGGGTGAATGAGCCAAGCAGAAAGCGATTGGAGGAAATGTTAGAGAAGCGTGAATGAGGAAAGCAGAAAGCGGTTGGAGTAAATGAGAGAGACGGGTGAATGAGCCAAGCAGAAAGCGCTTGGAGGAACTGCGAGAGAAGCCTGAATGAGCCAAGCAGAAAGCGCTTGAAGGTAATGTGAGAGAAGGCTGAGCCAAGCAGAAAGCGCTTGGAGGAAATTCAAGAGAAAGGTGAACGGTCCAACCAGAAAGCGCTTGAAGGTAATGTGAGAGAAGGCTGAGCCAAGCAGAAAGTTCTTGGAGGAAATTCAAGAGAAAGGTGAACGGTCCAACCAGAAAGCGCTTGGAGGAAATGCGAGAGAAGGCTGAATGAGCCAAGCAGAAAGCGCTTGGAGGAAATTCGAGAGATGGGTGAATGAGCAAAGCAGAAAGAACTTGGAGGCAATGTGGGAGAAGTGTGAATGAGCTTGGAGGAAATGCGAAAGACGGGGTAATGAGCCAAGTAGAAAGCTCTTGAAGGAACTGCGAGAGAAGGCTGAATGAGCCAAGCAAAAAGCACTTGGAAGAAATTCAAGAGAAAGGTGAATGGGCCAAGCAGAAAGCACTTGGAGGAAATGCGAGAGAAGGCTGAATGAGCCAAGCAGAAAGCGCTTGGAGGAAATTCGAGAGAAGGGTGAATGAGCCAAGCAGAAAGCGCTTGGAGGAAATTCAAGAGAAGTGTGAATGAGCGTGGAGGAAATGCGAAAGACAGGGGAATGAGCCAAGTAGAAAGCTCTTGAAGGAACTGCGAGAGAAGGCTGAATGAGCCAAGCAAAAAGCACTTGGAAGAAATTCAAGAGAAAGGTGAATGGGCCAAGCAGAAAGCGTTTGGAGGAAATGCGAAAGACGGGGTAATGAGCCAAGTAGAAAGCTCTTGAAGGAACTGCGAGAGAAGGCTGAATGAGCCAAGCAAAAAGCACTTGGAAGAAATTCAAGAGAAAGGTGAATGGGCCAAGCAGAAAGCACTTGGAGGAAATGCGAGAGAAGGCTGAATGAGCCAAGCAGAAAGCGCTTGGAGGAAATTCGAGAGAAGGGTGAATGAGCAAAGCAGAAAGAACTTGGAGGCAATGTGAGAGAACTGTGAATGATCCAAACAGAAAGCACTTGGAGGAAATGCGAGAGAAGGCTGAGCCAAGGAGAAAGCGGTTGGAGTAAATGAGAGAGACGGGTGAATGAGCCAAGCAGAAAGCGCTTGGAGGAAATTCAAGAGAAAGGTGAATCGTCCAACCAGAAAGTGCTTGGAAGAAATGTGAGAGAAGCTTGAATGAGCCAAGCAGAAAGTTCTTGGAGGGAATTCGAGAGATGGGTGAATGAGCCAAGCAGAAAGCACTTGGAGGAAAAGCGAGAGAAGGCTGAATGGGCCAAGCAGAAAGCACTTGGAGGAAATGTGAGACAAGTGTGAATGAGCCAAGCAGAAATCGTTTGGAGGAAATGTGAGAGAAGGGTGAATGAGCCAAGCAGAAAGCGATTGGAGGAAATGTTAGAGAAGCGTGAATGAGGAAAGCAGAAAGCGCTTGGAGGAAATGCAAGAGAAGGCTGAGCCAAGCAGAATGCGGTTGGAGTAAATGAGAGAGACGGGTGAATGAGCCAAGCAGAAAGCGCTTGGAGGAACTGTGAGAGAAGCCTGAATGAGCCAAGCAGAAAGCGCTTGAAGGTAATGTTAGAGAAGGCTGAGGCAAGCAGAAAGCACTTGGAGGAATTGCGAGAGAAGGCTGAGTCAAGCAGAAAGCGGTTGGAGTAAATTCGAGAGAAGGGTGAATGAGGCAAGCAGAAAGCATTTAGAGGAAATGCCAGAGAAGGGTGAATGAGCCAAGCAGAAAGCACTTGGAGGAAATGCGAGAGAAGGCTGAATGGGCCAAGCAGAAAGCACTTGGAGGAAATGTGAGAGAAGTGTGAATGAGCCAAGCAGAAAGCGGTTGCAGGAAATGGGAAGGAAGTGTGAATGAGGCAAGCAGAAAGCGCTTGGAGGAAATTCAAGAGAAGTGTGAATGGTCCAAGCAGAAAGTGCTTGGAGGAAATGTGAGAGAAGCGTGAATGAGCCAAGCAGAAAGTTCTTGGAGGGAATTCGAGAGAAGGGTGAATGAGCCAAGCAGAAAGTTCTTGGAGGAAATTCGAGAGAAGGCTGAATGAGCCAAGCAGAAAGCGCTTGGAGGAAATTCAAGAGAAAGGTGAATGGTCCAAGCAGAAAGCGCTTGGAGGAAATGTGAGAGAAGCCTGAATGAACCAAGCAGAAAGTTCTTGGATGGAATTCGAGAGAAGGGTGAATGAGCCAAGCAGAAAGCGCTTGGAGGAAGTGCGAGAGAAGGCTGAATGAGCTAAGCAGAAAGCTCTTGAAGGAACTGCGAGAGAAGGCTGGATGAGCCAAGCAAAAAGCACTTGGAAGAAATTCAAGAGAAAGGTGAATGGTCCAAGCAGAAAGCGCTTGGAGGAAATGTGAGAGAAGCCTGAATGAACCAAGCAGAAAGTTCTTGGATGGAATTTGAGAGAAGGGTGAATGAGCCAAGCAGAAAGCGCTTGGAGGAAGTGCGAGAGAAGGCTGAATGAGCTAAGCAGAAAGCTCTTGAAGGAACTGCGAGAGAAGGCTGGATGAGCCAAGCAAAAAGCACTTGGAAGAAATTCAAGAGAAAGGTGAATGGGCCAAGCAGAAAGCACTTGGAGGAAATGTGAGACAAGTGTGAATGAGCCAAGCAGAAATCGTTTGGAGGAAATGTGAGAGAAGGGTGAATGAGCCAAGCAGAAAGCGATTGCAGGAAATGTTAGAGAAGCGTGAATGAGGAAAGCAGAAAGCGGTTGGGGTAAATGAGAGAGACGGGTGAATGAGCCAAGCAGAAAGCGCTTGGAGGAAATGCAAGAGAAGGCTGAGCCAAGCAGAATGCGGTTGGAGTAAATGAGAGAGACGGGTGAATGAGCCAAGCAGAAAGCGCTTGGAGGAACTGTGAGAGAAGCCTGAATGAGCCAAGCAGAAAGCGCTTGAAGGTAATGTTAGAGAAGGCTGAGGCAAGCAGAAAGCACTTGGAGGAATTGCGAGAGAAGGCTGAGTCAAGCAGAAAGCGGTTGGAGTAAATTCGAGAGAAGGGTGAATGAGGCAAGCAGAAAGCATTTGGAGGAAATGCCAGAGAAGGGTGAATGAGCCAAGCAGAAAGCACTTGGAGGAAATGCGAGAGAAGGCTGAATGGGCCAAGCAGAAAGCACTTGGAGGAAATGTGAGAGAAGTGTGAATGAGCCAAGCAGAAAGCGGTTGCAGGAAATGCGAAGGAAGTTTGAATGAGCCAAGCAGAAAGCGCTTGGAGGAAATTCAAGAGAAGTGTGAATGGTCCAAGCAGAAAGTGCTTGGAGGAAATGTGAGAGAAGCGTGAATGAGCCAAGCAGAAAGTTCTTGGAGGGAATTCGAGAGAAGGGTGAATGAGCCAAGCAGAAAGTTCTTGGAGGAAATTCGAGAGAAGGCTGAATGGGCCAAGCAGAAAGCACTTGGAGGAAATGTGAGACAAGTGTGAATGAGCCAAGCAGAAATCGTTTGGAGGAAATGTGAGAGAAGGGTGAATGAGCCAAGCAGAAAGCGATTGGAGGAAATGTTAGAGAAGCGTGAATGAGGAAAGCAGAAAGCGCTTGGAGGAAATGCAAGAGAAGGCTGAGCCAAGCAGAATGCGGTTGGAGTAAATGAGAGAGACGGGTGAATGAGCCAAGCAGAAAGCGCTTGGAGGAACTGTGAGAGAAGCCTGAATGAGCCAAGCAGAAAGCGCTTGAAGGTAATGTTAGAGAAGGCTGAGGCAAGCAGAAAGCACTTGGAGGAATTGCGAGAGAAGGCTGAGTCAAGCAGAAAGCGGTTGGAGTAAATTCGAGAGAAGGGTGAATGAGGCAAGCAGAAAGCATTTAGAGGAAATGCCAGAGAAGGGTGAATGAGCCAAGCAGAAAGCACTTGGAGGAAATGCGAGAGAAGGCTGAATGGGCCAAGCAGAAAGCACTTGGAGGAAATGTGAGAGAAGTGTGAATGAGCCAAGCAGAAAGCGGTTGCAGGAAATGGGAAGGAAGTGTGAATGAGGCAAGCAGAAAGCGCTTGGAGGAAATTCAAGAGAAGTGTGAATGGTCCAAGCAGAAAGTGCTTGGAGGAAATGTGAGAGAAGCGTGAATGAGCCAAGCAGAAAGTTCTTGGAGGGAATTCGAGAGAAGGGTGAATGAGCCAAGCAGAAAGTTCTTGGAGGAAATTCGAGAGAAGGCTGAATGAGCCAAGCAGAAAGCGCTTGGAGGAAATTCAAGAGAAAGGTGAATGGTCCAAGCAGAAAGCGCTTGGAGGAAATGTGAGAGAAGCCTGAATGAACCAAGCAGAAAGTTCTTGGATGGAATTCGAGAGAAGGGTGAATGAGCCAAGCAGAAAGCGCTTGGAGGAAGTGCGAGAGAAGGCTGAATGAGCTAAGCAGAAAGCTCTTGAAGGAACTGCGAGAGAAGGCTGGATGAGCCAAGCAAAAAGCACTTGGAAGAAATTCAAGAGAAAGGTGAATGGTCCAAGCAGAAAGCGCTTGGAGGAAATGTGAGAGAAGCCTGAATGAACCAAGCAGAAAGTTCTTGGATGGAATTTGAGAGAAGGGTGAATGAGCCAAGCAGAAAGCGCTTGGAGGAAGTGCGAGAGAAGGCTGAATGAGCTAAGCAGAAAGCTCTTGAAGGAACTGCGAGAGAAGGCTGGATGAGCCAAGCAAAAAGCACTTGGAAGAAATTCAAGAGAAAGGTGAATGGGCCAAGCAGAAAGCACTTGGAGGAAATGTGAGACAAGTGTGAATGAGCCAAGCAGAAATCGTTTGGAGGAAATGTGAGAGAAGGGTGAATGAGCCAAGCAGAAAGCGATTGCAGGAAATGTTAGAGAAGCGTGAATGAGGAAAGCAGAAAGCGGTTGGGGTAAATGAGAGAGACGGGTGAATGAGCCAAGCAGAAAGCGCTTGGAGGAAATGCAAGAGAAGGCTGAGCCAAGCAGAATGCGGTTGGAGTAAATGAGAGAGACGGGTGAATGAGCCAAGCAGAAAGCGCTTGGAGGAACTGTGAGAGAAGCCTGAATGAGCCAAGCAGAAAGCGCTTGAAGGTAATGTTAGAGAAGGCTGAGGCAAGCAGAAAGCACTTGGAGGAATTGCGAGAGAAGGCTGAGTCAAGCAGAAAGCGGTTGGAGTAAATTCGAGAGAAGGGTGAATGAGGCAAGCAGAAAGCATTTGGAGGAAATGCCAGAGAAGGGTGAATGAGCCAAGCAGAAAGCACTTGGAGGAAATGCGAGAGAAGGCTGAATGGGCCAAGCAGAAAGCACTTGGAGGAAATGTGAGAGAAGTGTGAATGAGCCAAGCAGAAAGCGGTTGCAGGAAATGCGAAGGAAGTTTGAATGAGCCAAGCAGAAAGCGCTTGGAGGAAATTCAAGAGAAGTGTGAATGGTCCAAGCAGAAAGTGCTTGGAGGAAATGTGAGAGAAGCGTGAATGAGCCAAGCAGAAAGTTCTTGGAGGGAATTCGAGAGAAGGGTGAATGAGCCAAGCAGAAAGTTCTTGGAGGAAATTCGAGAGAAGGCTGAATGAGCCAAGCAGAAAGCGCTTGGAGGAAATTCAAGAGAAAGGTGAATGGTCCAAGCAGAAAGCGCTTGGAGGAAATGTGAGAGAAGCCTGAATGAACCAAGCAGAATGTTCTTGGATGGAATTCGAGAGAAGGGTGAATGAGCCAAGCAGAAAGGCTTGGAGGAAGTGCGAGAGAAGGCTGAATGAGCTAAGCAGAAAGCTCTTGAAGGAACTGCGAGAGAAGGCTGGATGAGCCAAGCAAAAAGCACTTGGAAGAAATTCAAGAGAAAGGTGAATGGGCCAAGCAGAAAGCACTTGGAGGAAATGCGAGAGAAGGCTGAATGAGCCAAGCAGAAAGCGCTTGGAGGAAATTCAAGAGAAAGGTGAATGGGCCAAGCAGAAAGCACTTGGAGGAAATGTGAGACAAGTGTGAATGAGCCAAGCAGAAATCGTTTGGAGGAAATGTGAGAGAAGGGTGAATGAGCCAAGCAGAAAGTTCTTGGAGGGAATTCGAGAGAAGGCTGAATGAGCCAAGCAGAAAGTTCTTGGAGGAAATTCGAGAGAAGGCTGAATGAGCCAAGCAGAAAGCGCTTGGAGGAAATTCAAGAGAAAGGTGAATGGTCCAAGTAGAAAGCGCTTGGAGGAAATGTGAGAGAAGCCTGAATGAACCAAGCAGAAAGTTCTTGGATGGAATTCGAGAGAAGGGTGAATGAGCCAAGCAGAAAGCGCTTGGAGGAAGTGCGAGAGAAGGCTGAATGAGCTAAGCAGAAAGCTCTTGAAGGAACTGCGAGAGAAGGCTGGATGAGCCAAGCAAAAAGCACTTGGAAGAAATTCAAGAGAAAGGTGAATGGGCCAAGCAGAAAGCACTTGGAGGAAATGCGAGAGAAGGCTGAATGAGCCAAGCAGAAAGCGCTTGGAGGAAATTCAAGAGAAAGGTGAATGGGCCAAGCAGAAAGCACTTGGAGGAAATGTGAGACAAGTGTGAATGAGCCAAGCAGAAATCGTTTGGAGGAAATGTGAGAGAAGGGTGAATGAGCCAAGCAGAAAGCGATTGCAGGAAATGTTAGAGAAGCGTGAATGAGGAAAGCAGAAAGCGGTTGGGGTAAATGAGAGAGACGGGTGAATGAGCCAAGCAGAAAGCGCTTGGAGGAAATGCAAGAGAAGGCTGAGCCAAGCAGAATGCGGTTGGAGTAAATGAGAGAGACGGGTGAATGAGCCAAGCAGAAAGCGCTTGGAGGAACTGTGAGAGAAGCCTGAATGAGCCAAGCAGAAAGCGCTTGAAGGTAATGTTAGAGAAGGCTGAGGCAAGCAGAAAGCACTTGGAGGAATTGCGAGAGAAGGCTGAGTCAAGCAGAAAGCGGTTGGAGTAAATTCGAGAGAAGGGTGAATGAGGCAAGCAGAAAGCATTTGGAGGAAATGCCAGAGAAGGGTGAATGAGCCAAGCAGAAAGCACTTGGAGGAAATGCGAGAGAAGGCTGAATGGGCCAAGCAGAAAGCACTTGGAGGAAATGTGAGAGAAGTGTGAATGAGCCAAGCAGAAAGCGGTTGCAGGAAATGCGAAGGAAGTTTGAATGAGCCAAGCAGAAAGCGCTTGGAGGAAATTCAAGAGAAGTGTGAATGGTCCAAGCAGAAAGTGCTTGGAGGAAATGTGAGAGAAGCGTGAATGAGCCAAGCAGAAAGTTCTTGGAGGGAATTCGAGAGAAGGGTGAATGAGCCAAGCAGAAAGTTCTTGGAGGAAATTCGAGAGAAGGCTGAATGAGCCAAGCAGAAAGCGCTTGGAGGAAATTCAAGAGAAAGGTGAATGGTCCAAGCAGAAAGCGCTTGGAGGAAATGTGAGAGAAGCCTGAATGAACCAAGCAGAATGTTCTTGGATGGAATTCGAGAGAAGGGTGAATGAGCCAAGCAGAAAGGCTTGGAGGAAGTGCGAGAGAAGGCTGAATGAGCTAAGCAGAAAGCTCTTGAAGGAACTGCGAGAGAAGGCTGGATGAGCCAAGCAAAAAGCACTTGGAAGAAATTCAAGAGAAAGGTGAATGGGCCAAGCAGAAAGCACTTGGAGGAAATGCGAGAGAAGGCTGAATGAGCCAAGCAGAAAGCGCTTGGAGGAAATTCAAGAGAAAGGTGAATGGGCCAAGCAGAAAGCACTTGGAGGAAATGTGAGACAAGTGTGAATGAGCCAAGCAGAAATCGTTTGGAGGAAATGTGAGAGAAGGGTGAATGAGCCAAGCAGAAAGCGATTGGAGGAACTGCGAGAGAAGCCTGAATGAGCCAAGCAGAAAGCGCTTGAAGGTAATGTGAGAGAAGGCTGAGGGAAGCAGAAAGCGCTTGGAGGAATTGCAAGAGAAGGCTGAGTCAAGCAGAAAGCGGTTGGAGTAAATTCGAGAGAAGGGTGAATGAGGCAAGCAGAAAGCATTTGGAGGAAATGCCAGAGAAGGGTGAATGAGCCAAGCAGAAAGCACTTGGAGGAAATGTGAGAGAAGCGTGAATGAGCCAAGCAGAAAGTTCTTGGAGGAAATTCAAGAGAAGTGTGAATGATCCAAACAGAAAGCTCTTGGAGGAAATGTGAGAGAAGCGTGAATGAGCCAAGTAGAAAGCGCTTGGAGGAAATGCGAGAGAAGGGTGAATGAGCAAAGCAGAAAGAACTTGGAGGCAATGTGGGAGAAGTGTGAATGAGCGTGGAGGAAATGCGAAAGACGGGGTAATGAGCCAAGTAGAAAGCTCTTGAAGGAACTGCGAGAGAAGGCTGAATGAGCCAAGCAAAAAGCACTTGGAAGAAATTCAAGAGAAAGGTGAATGGGCCAAGCAGAAAGCACTTGGAGGAAATGCGAGAGAAGGCTGAATGAGCCAAGCAGAAAGCGCTTGGAGGAAATTCGAGAGAAGGGTGAATGAGCAAAGCAGAAAGAACTTGGAGGCAATGTGGGAGAAGTGTGAATGATCCAAACAGAAAGCACTTGGAGGAAATGCGAGAGAAGGCTGAGCCAAGGAGAAAGCGGTTGGAGTAAATGAGAGAGACGGGTGAATGAGCCAAGCAGAAAGCGCTTGGAGGAAATGTGAGACAAGTGTGAATGAGCCAAGCAGAAATCGTTTGGAGGAAATGCGAGAGAAGGCTGAATGGTCCAAGCAGAAAGCGCTTGGAGGAAATTCGAGAGAAGGGTGAATGAGCAAAGCAAAAAGAACTTGGAGGCAATGTGGGAGAAGTGTGAATGAGCGTGGAGGAAATGGGAAAGACAGGGTAATGAGCCAAGTAGAAAGCTCTTGAAGGAACAGCCAGAGAAGGCTGAATGAGCCAAGCAAAAAGCACTTGGAAGAAATTCAAGAGAAAGGTGAATGGGCCAAGCAGAAAGCACTTGGAGGAAATGCGAGAGAAGGCTGAATGAGCCAAGTAGAAAGCGCTTGGAGGAAATTCAAGAGAAGTGTGAATGGTCCAAGCAGAAAGCACTTGGAGGAAATGTGAGAGAAGCGTGAATGAGCCAAGTAGAAAGTTCTTGGAGGAAATTCGAGAGAAGGGTGAATGAGCGAAGCAGAAAGAACTTGGAGGCAATGTGGGAGAAGTGTGAATGAGCGTGGAGGAAATGCGAAAGACAGGGGAATGAGCCAAGTAGAAAGCTCTTGAAGGAACTGCTAGAGAAGGCTGAATGAGCCAAGCAAAAAGTTCTTGGAGGAAATTCAAGAGAAAGGTGAACGGTCCAACCAGAAAGCGCTTGGAGGAAATGCGAGAGAAGGCTGAATGAGCCAAGCAGAAAGCGCTTGGAGGAAATTCAAGAGAACGGTGAATGGTCCAAGGAGAAAGTTCTTGGTGGAAATGCGAGAGAAGGCTGAATGGTCCAAGCAGAAAGCGCTTGGAGGAAATTCGAGAGAAGGGTGAATGAGCAAAGCAGAAAGAACTTGGAGGCAATGTGGGAGAAGTGTGAATGAGCGTGGAGGAAATGCGAAGGACGGGGTAATGAGCCAAGTAGAAAGCTCTTGAAGGAACTGCGAGAGAAGGCTGAATGAGCCAAGCAAAAAGCACTTGGAAGAAATTCAAGAGAAAGGTGAATGGGCCAAGCAGAAAGCACTTGGAGGAAATGTGAGAGAAGCGTGAATGAGCCAAGCAGAAAGTTCTTGGAGGAAATTCAAGAGAAGTGTGAATGATCCAAACAGAAAGCTCTTGGAGGAAATGTGAGAGAAGCGTGAATGAGCCAAGTAGAAAGCGCTTGGAGGAAATGTGAGAGAAGGCTGAATGAGCCAAGCAGAAAGCGCTTGAAGGTAATGGGAGAGAAGGCTGAGTCAAGCAGAAAGCACTTGGAGGAAATGTGAGAGAGAGGTGAATGAGCCAAGAAGAAAGCGTTTGGAGGAAATGCGAGAGAAGGGTGAATGAGCCAAGCAGAAAGCACTTGGAGGAAATGCGAGAGAAGGCTGAATGGGCCAAGCAGAAAGCACTTGGAGGAAATGTGAGACAAGTGTGAATGAGCCAAGCAGAAATCGTTTGGAGGAAATGTGAGAGAAGGGTGAATGAGCCAAGCAGAAAGCGATTGGAGGAACTGCGAGAGAAGCCTGAATGAGCCAAGCAGAAAGCGCTTGAAGGTAATGTGAGAGAAGGCTGAGTCAAGCAGAAAGCGGTTGGAGTAAATTCGAGAGAAGGGTGAATGAGGCAAGCAGAAAGCATTTGGAGGAAATGCCAGAGAAGGGTGAATGAGCCAAGCAGAAAGCACTTGGAGGAAATGTGAGAGAAGCGTGAATGAGCCAAGCAGAAAGTTCTTGGAGGAAATTCAAGAGAAGTGTGAATGATCCAAACAGAAAGCTCTTGGAGGAAATGTGAGAGAAGCGTGAATGAGCCAAGTAGAAAGCGCTTGGAGGAAATGCGAGAGAAGGGTGAATGAGCAAAGCAGAAAGAACTTGGAGGCAATGTGGGAGAAGTGTGAATGAGCGTGGAGGAAATGCGAAAGACGGGGTAATGAGCCAAGTAGAAAGCTCTTGAAGGAACTGCGAGAGAAGGCTGAATGAGCCAAGCAAAAAGCACTTGGAAGAAATTCAAGAGAAAGGTGAATGGGCCAAGCAGAAAGCACTTGGAGGAAATGCGAGAGAAGGCTGAATGAGCCAAGCAGAAAGCGCTTGGAGGAAATTCGAGAGAAGGGTGAATGAGCAAAGCAGAAAGAACTTGGAGGCAATGTGGGAGAAGTGTGAATGATCCAAACAGAAAGCACTTGGAGGAAATGCGAGAGAAGGCTGAGCCAAGGAGAAAGCGGTTGGAGTAAATGAGAGAGACGGGTGAATGAGCCAAGCAGAAAGCGCTTGGAGGAAATGTGAGACAAGTGTGAATGAGCCAAGCAGAAATCGTTTGGAGGAAATGCGAGAGAAGGCTGAATGGTCCAAGCAGAAAGCGCTTGGAGGAAATTCGAGAGAAGGGTGAATGAGCAAAGCAAAAAGAACTTGGAGGCAATGTGGGAGAAGTGTGAATGAGCGTGGAGGAAATGGGAAAGACGGGGTAATGAGCCAAGTAGAAAGCTCTTGAAGGAACAGCCAGAGAAGGCTGAATGAGCCAAGCAAAAAGCACTTGGAAGAAATTCAAGAGAAAGGTGAATGGGCCAAGCAGAAAGCACTTGGAGGAAATGCGAGAGAAGGCTGAATGAGCCAAGTAGAAAGCGCTTGGAGGAAATTCAAGAGAAGTGTGAATGGTCCAAGCAGAAAGCACTTGGAGGAAATGTGAGAGAAGCGTGAATGAGCCAAGTAGAAAGTTCTTGGAGGAAATTCGAGAGAAGGGTGAATGAGCGAAGCAGAAAGAACTTGGAGGCAATGTGGGAGAAGTGTGAATGAGCGTGGAGGAAATGCGAAAGACAGGGGAATGAGCCAAGTAGAAAGCTCTTGAAGGAACTGCTAGAGAAGGCTGAATGAGCCAAGCAAAAAGTTCTTGGAGGAAATTCAAGAGAAAGGTGAACGGTCCAACCAGAAAGCGCTTGGAGGAAATGCGAGAGAAGGCTGAATGAGCCAAGCAGAAAGCGCTTGGAGGAAATTCAAGAGAACGGTGAATGGTCCAAGGAGAAAGTTCTTGGTGGAAATGCGAGAGAAGGCTGAATGGTCCAAGCAGAAAGCGCTTGGAGGAAATTCGAGAGAAGGGTGAATGAGCAAAGCAGAAAGAACTTGGAGGCAATGTGGGAGAAGTGTGAATGAGCGTGGAGGAAATGCGAAGGACGGGGTAATGAGCCAAGTAGAAAGCTCTTGAAGGAACTGCGAGAGAAGGCTGAATGAGCCAAGCAAAAAGCACTTGGAAGAAATTCAAGAGAAAGGTGAATGGGCCAAGCAGAAAGCACTTGGAGGAAATGTGAGAGAAGCGTGAATGAGCCAAGCAGAAAGTTCTTGGAGGAAATTCAAGAGAAGTGTGAATGATCCAAACAGAAAGCTCTTGGAGGAAATGTGAGAGAAGCGTGAATGAGCCAAGTAGAAAGCGCTTGGAGGAAATGTGAGAGAAGGCTGAATGAGCCAAGCAGAAAGCGCTTGAAGGTAATGGGAGAGAAGGCTGAGTCAAGCAGAAAGCACTTGGAGGAAATGTGAGAGAGAGGTGAATGAGCCAAGAAGAAAGCGTTTGGAGGAAATGCGAGAGAAGGGTGAATGAGCCAAGCAGAAAGCACTTGGAGGAAATGCGAGAGAAGGCTGAATGGGCCAAGCAGAAAGCACTTGGAGGAAATGTGAGAGAAGTGTGAATGAGCCAAGCAGAAATCGTTTGGAGGAAATGTGAGAGAAGGGTGAATGAGCCAAGCAGAAAGCGATTGGAGGAACTGCGAGAGAAGCCTGAATGAGCCAAGCAGAAAGCGCTTGAAGGTAATGTGAGAGAAGGCTGAGGGAAGCAGAAAGCGCTTGGAGGAATTGCAAGAGAAGGCTGAGTCAAGCAGAAAGCGGTTGGAGTAAATTCGAGAGAAGGGTGAATGAGGCAAGCAGAAAGCATTTGGAGGAAATGCCAGAGAAGGGTGAATAAGCCAAGCAGAAAGCACTTGGAGGAAATGTGAGAGAAGCGTGAATGAGCCAAGCAGAAAGTTCTTGGAGGAAATTCAAGAGAAGTGTGAATGATCCAAACAGAAAGCTCTTGGAGGAAATGTGAGAGAAGCGTGAATGAGCCAAGTAGAAAGCGCTTGGAGGAAATTCGAGAGAAGGGTGAATGAGCAAAGCAGAAAGAACTTGGAGGCAATGTGGGAGAAGTGTGAATGATCCAAACAGAAAGCACTTGGAGGAAATGCGAGAGAAGGCTGAGCCAAGGAGAAAGCGGTTGGAGTAAATGAGAGAGACGGGTGAATGAGCCAAGCAGAAAGCGCTTGGAGGAAATGTGAGACAAGTGTGAATGAGCCAAGCAGAAATCGTTTGGAGGAAATGCGAGAGAAGGCTGAATGGTCCAAGCAGAAAGCGCTTGGAGGAAATTCGAGAGAAGGGTGAATGAGCAAAGCAAAAAGAACTTGGAGGCAATGTGGGAGAAGTGTGAATGAGCGTGGAGGAAATGGGAAAGACGGGGTAATGAGCCAAGTAGAAAGCTCTTGAAGGAACAGCCAGAGAAGGCTGAATGAGCCAAGCAAAAAGCACTTGGAAGAAATTCAAGAGAAAGGTGAATGGGCCAAGCAGAAAGCACTTGGAGGAAATGCGAGAGAAGGCTGAATGAGCCAAGTAGAAAGCGCTTGGAGGAAATTCAAGAGAAGTGTGAATGGTCCAAGCAGAAAGCACTTGGAGGAAATGTGAGAGAAGCGTGAATGAGCCAAGTAGAAAGTTCTTGGAGGAAATTCGAGAGAAGGGTGAATGAGCGAAGCAGAAAGAACTTGGAGGCAATGTGGGAGAAGTGTGAATGAGCGTGGAGGAAATGCGAAAGACAGGGGAATGAGCCAAGTAGAAAGCTCTTGAAGGAACTGCTAGAGAAGGCTGAATGAGCCAAGCAAAAAGCACTTGGAAGAAATTCAATAGAAAGGTGAATGGGCCAAGCAGAAAGCACTTGGAGGAAATGCGAGAGAAGGCTGAATGAGCCAAGCAGAAAGCGCTTGGAGGAAATTCGAGAGAAGGGTGAATGAGCCAAGCAGAAAGCGCTTGGAGGAAATTCAAGAGAAGTGTGAATGAGCGTGGAGGAAATGCGAAAGACAGGGGAATGAGCCAAGTAGAAAGCTCTTGAAGGAACTGCGAGAGAAGGCTGAATGAGCCAAGCAAAAAGCACTTGGAAGAAATTCAAGAGAAAGGTGAATGGGCCAAGCAGAAAGCGTTTGGAGGAAATGCGAAAGACGGGGTAATGAGCCAAGTAGAAAGCTCTTGAAGGAACTGCAAGAGAAGGCTGAATGAGCCAAGCAGAAAGCACTTGGAGGAAATGCGAGAGAAGGCTGAATGAGCCAAGCAGAAAGCGCTTGGAGGAAATTCGAGAGAAGGGTGAATGAGCAAAGCAGAAAGAACTTGGAGGCAATGTGGGAGAAGTGTGAATGATCCAAACAGAAAGCACTTGGAGGAAATGGGAGAGAAGGCTGAGCCAAGGAGAAAGCGGTTGGAGTAAATGAGAGAGACGGGTGAATGAGCCAAGCAGAAAGCGCTTGGAGGAAATGTGAGACAAGTGTGAATGAGCCAAGCAGAAATCGTTTGGAGGAAATGTGAGAGAAGGGTGAATGAGCCAAGCAGAAAGCTATTGGAGGAAATGTTAGAGAAGCGTGAATGAGGAAAGCAGAAAGCGCTTGGAGGAAATGCGAGAGAAGGCTGAGCCAAGCAGAAAGCGGTTGGAGTAAATAAGAGAGACGGGTGAATGAGCCAAGCAGAAAGCGCTTGGAGGAACTGCGAGAGAAGCCTGAATGAGCCAAGCAGAAAGCGCTTGAAGGTAATGTGAGAGAAGGCTGAGGCAAGCAGAAAGCGCTTGGAGGAATTGCGAGAGAAGGCTGAGTCAAGCAGAAAGCGGTTGGAGTAAATTCGAGAGAAGGGTGAATGAGGCAAGCAGAAAGCATTTGGAGGAAATGCCAGAGAAGGGTGAATGAGCCAAGCAGAAAGCACTTGGAGGAAATGTGAGAGAAGCGTGAATGAGCCAAGCAGAAAGTTCTTGGAGGAAATTCAAGAGAAGTGTGAATGATCCAAACAGAAAGCTCTTGGAGGAAATGTGAGAGAAGCGTGAATGAGCCAAGTAGAAAGCGCTTGGAGGAAATGCGAGAGAAGGCTGAATGAGCCAAGCAGAAAGCGCTTGAAGGTAATGGGAGAGAAGGCTGAGTCAAGCAGAAAGCACTTGGAGGAAATGTGAGAGAGAGGTGAATGAGCCAAGAAGAAAGCGTTTGGAGGAAATGCGAGAGAAGGGTGAATGAGCAAAGCAGAAAGAACTTGGAGGCAATGTGGGAGAAGTGTGAATGAGTGTGGAGGAAATGCGAAAGACGGGGTAATGAGCCAAGTAGAAAGCTCTTGAAGGAACTGCGAGAGAAGGCTGAATGAGCCAAGCAAAAAGCACTTGGAAGAAATTCAAGAGAAAGGTGAATGGGCCAAGCAGAAAGCACTTGGAGGAAATGCGAGAGAAGGCTGAATGAGCCAAGCAGAAAGCGCTTGGAGGAAATTCAAGAGAAGTGTGAATGGTCCAAGCAGAAAGCGCTTGGAGGAAATGTGGGAGAAGCGTGAATGAGCCAAGTAGAAAGTTCTTGGAGGAAATTCGAGAGAAGTGTGAATGAGCGAAGCAGAAAGAACTTGGAGGCAATGTGGGAGAAGTGTGAATGAGCGTGGAGGAAATGCGAAAGACAGGGGAATGAGCCAAGTAGAAAGCTCTTGAAGGAACTGCTAGAGAAGGCTGAATGAGCCAAGCAAAAAGCACTTGGAAGAAATTCAAGAGAAAGGTGAATGGGCCAAGCAGAAAGCGTTTGGAGGAAATGTGAAAGACGGTATAATGAGCCAAGTAGAAAGCTCTTGAAGGAACTGCGAGAGAAGGCTCAATGAGCCAAGCAAAAAGCACTTGGAAGAAATTCAAGAGAAAGGTGAATGGGCCAAGCAGAAAGCACTTGGAGGAAATTCGAGAGAAGGGTGAATGAGCCAAGCAGAAAGCGCTTGGAGGAAATTCAAGAGAAGTGTGAATGAGCGTGGAGGAAATGCGAAAGACAGGGGAATGAGCCAAGTAGAAAGCTCTTGAAGGAACTGCGAGAGAAGGCTGAATGAGCCAAGCAAAAAGCACTTGGAAGAAATTCAAGAGAAAGGTGAATGGGCCAAGCAAAAAGCACTTGGAAGAAATTCAAGAGAAAGGTGAATGGGCCAAGCAGAAAGCACTTGGAGGAAATGCGAGAGAAGGCTGAATGAGCCAAGCAGAAAGCGCTTGGAGGAAATTCGAGAGAAGGGTGAATGAGCAAAGCAGAAAGAACTTGGAGGCAATGTGGGAGAACTGTGAATGATCCAAACAGAAAGCACTTGGAGGAAATGCGAGAGAAGGCTGAGCCAAGGAGAAAGCGGTTGGAGTAAATGAGAGAGACGGGTGAATGAGCCAAGCAGAAAGCGCTTGGAGGAAATGTGAGACAAGTGTGAATGAGCCAAGCAGAAATCGTTTGGAGGAAATGTGAGAGAAGGGTGAATGAGCCAAGCAGAAAGCTATTGGAGGAAATGTTAGAGAAGCGTGAATGAGGAAAGCAGAAAGCGCTTGGAGGAAATGCGAGAGAAGGCTGAGCCAAGCAGAAAGCGGTTGGAGTAAATGAGAGAGACGCTTGAATGAGCCAAGCAGAAAGCGCTTGGAGGAACTGCGAGAGAAGTCTGAATGAGCCAAGCAGAAAGCGCTTGAAGCTAATGTGAGAGAAGGCTGAGCCAAGCAGAAAGTTCTTGGAGGAAATTCAAGAGAAAGGTGAACGGTCCAACCAGAAAGCGCTTGGAGGAAATGCGAGAGAAGGCTGAATGAGCCAAGCAGAAAGCGCTTGGAGGAAATTCGAGAGAAGGGTGAATGAGCAAAGCAGAAAGAACTTGGAGGCAATGTGGGAGAAGTGTGAATGAGCGTGGAGGAAATGCGAAAGACGGGGTAATGAGCCAAGTAGAAAGCTCTTGAAGGAACTGCGAGAGAAGGCTGAATGAGCCAAGCAAAAAGCACTTGGAAGAAATTCAAGAGAAAGGTGAATGGGCCAAGCTGAAAGCACTTGGAGGAAATGCGAGAGAAGGCTGAATGAGCCAAGCAGAAAGCGCTTGGAGGAAATTCAAGAGAAGTGTGAATGGTCCAAGCAGAAAGCGCTTGGAGGAAATGTGGGAGAAGCGTGAATGAGCCAAGTAGAAAGTTCTTGGAGGAAATTCGAGAGAAGGGTGAATGAGCGAAGCAGAAAGAACTTGGAGGCAATGTGGGAGAAGTGTGAATGAGCGTGGAGGAAATGCGAAAGACAGGGGAATGAGCCAAGTAGAAAGCTCTTGAAGGAACTGCTAGAGAAGGCTGAATGAGCCAAGCAAAAAGCACTTGGAAGAAATTCAAGAGAAAGGTGAATGGGCCAAGCAGAAAGCGTTTGGAGGAAATGCGAAAGACGGTATAATGAGCCAAGTAGAAAGCTCTTGAAGGAACTGCGAGAGAAGGCTGAATGAGCCAAGCAAAAAGCACTTGGAAGAAATTCAAGAGAAAGGTGAATGGGCCAAGCAGAAAGCACTTGGAGGAAATGCGAGAGAAGGCTGAATGAGCCAAGCAGAAAGCGCTTGGAGGAAATTCGAGAGAAGGGTGAATGAGCCAAGCAGAAAACGCTTGGAGGAAATTCAAGAGAAGTGTGAATGAGCGTGGAGGAAATGCGAAAGACAGGGGAATGAGCCAAGTAGAAAGCTCTTGAAGGAACTGCGAGAGAAGGCTGAATGAGCCAAGCAAAAAGCACTTGGAAGAAATTCAAGAGAAAGGTGAATGGGCCAAGCAGAAAGCGTTTGGAGGAAATGCGAAAGACGGGGTAATGAGCCAAGTAGAAAGCTCTTGAAGGAACTGCGAGAGAAGGCTGAATGAGCCAAGCAAAAAGCACTTGGAAGAAATTCAAGAGAAAGGTGAATGGGCCAAGCAGAAAGCGTTTGGAGGAAATGTGAAAGACGGTATAATGAGCCAAGTAGAAAGCTCTTGAAGGAACTGCGAGAGAAGGCTGAATGAGCCAAGCAAAAAGCACTTGGAAGAAATTCAAGAGAAAGGTGAATGGGCCAAGCAGAAAGCACTTGGAGGAAATGCGAGAGAAGGCTGAATGAGCCAAGCAGAAAGCGCTTGGAGGAAATTCGAGAGAAGGGTGAATGAGCAAAGCAGAAAGAACTTGGAGGCAATGTGGGAGAACTGTGAATGATCCAAACAGAAAGCACTTGGAGGAAATGCGAGAGAAGGCTGAGCCAAGGAGAAAGCGGTTGGAGTAAATGAGAGAGACGGGTGAATGAGCCAAGCAGAAAGCGCTTGGAGGAAATGTGAGACAAGTGTGAATGAGCCAAGCAGAAATCGTTTGGAGGAAATGTGAGAGAAGGGTGAATGAGCCAAGCAGAAAGCTATTGGAGGAAATGTTAGAGAAGCGTGAATGAGGAAAGCAGAAAGCGCTTGGAGGAAATGCGAGAGAAGGTTGAGCCAAGCAGAAAGCGGTTGGAGTAAATGAGAGAGACGGGTGAATGAGCCAAGCAGAACGCGCTTGGAGGAACTGCGAGAGAAGCCTGAATGAGCCAAGCAGAAAGCGCTTGAAGGTAATGTGAGAGAAGGCTGAGCCAAGCAGAAAGTTCTTGGAAGAAATTCAGGAGAAAGGTGAACGGTCCAACCAGAAAGCGCTTGGAGGAAATGCGAGAGAAGGCTGAATGAGCCAAGCAGAAAGCGCATGGAGGAAATTCGAGAGAAGGGTGAATGAGCAAAGCAGAAAGAACTTGGAGGCAATGTGGGAGAAGTGTGAGTGAGCGTGGAGGAAATGCGAAAGACGGGGTAATGAGCCAAGTAGAAAGCTCTTGAAGGAACTGCGAGAGAAGGCTGAATGAGCCAAGCAAAAAGCACTTGGAAGAAATTCAAGAGAAAGGTGAATGGGCCAAGCAGAAAGCACTTGGAGGAAATGCAAGAGAAGGCTGAATGAGCCAAGCAGAAAGCGCTTGGAGGAAATTCAAGAGAAGTGTGAATGGTCCAAGCAGAAAGCGCTTGGAGGAAATGTGGGAGAAGCGTGAATGAGCCAAGTAGAAAGTTCTTGGAGGAAATTCGAGAGAAGGGTGAATGAGCGAAGCAGAAAGAACTTGGAGGCAATGTGGGAGAAGTGTGAATGAGCGTGGAGGAAATGCGAAAGACAGGGGAATGAGCCAAGTAGAAAGCTCTTGAAGGAACTGCTAGAGAAGGCTGAATGAGCCAAGCAAAAAGCACTTGGAAGAAATTCAAGAGAAAGGTGAATGGGCCAAGCAGAAAGCGTTTGGAGGAAATGCGAAAGACGGTATAATGAGCCAAGTAGAAAGCTCTTGAAGGAACTGCGAGAGAAGGCTGAATGAGCCAAGCAAAAAGCACTTGGAAGAAATTCAAGAGAAAGGTGAATGGGCCAAGCAGAAAGCACTTGGAGGAAATGCGAGAGAAGGCTGAATGAGCCAAGCAGAAAGCGCTTGGAGGAAATTCGAGAGAAGGGTGAATGAGCCAAGCAGAAAGCGCTTGGAGGAAATTCAAGAGAAGTGTGAATGAGCGTGGAGGAAATGCGAAAGACAGGGGAATGAGCCAAGTAGAAAGCTCTTGAAGGAACTGCGAGAGAAGGCTGAATGAGCCAAGCAAAAAGCACTTGGAAGAAATTCAAGAGAAAGGTGAATGGGCCAAGCAGAAAGCGTTTGGAGGAAATGCGAAAGACGGGGTAATGAGCCAAGTAGAAAGCTCTTGAAGGAACTGCGAGAGAAGGCTGAATGAGCCAAGCAAAAAGCACTTGGAAGAAATTCAAGAGAAAGGTGAATGGGCCAAGCAGAAAGCGTTTGGAGGAAATGTGAAAGACGGTATAATGAGCCAAGTAGAAAGCTCTTGAAGGAACTGCGAGAGAAGGCTGAATGAGCCAAGCAAAAAGCACTTGGAAGAAATTCAAGAGAAAGGTGAATGGGCCAAGCAGAAAGCACTTGGAGGAAATGCGAGAGAAGGCTGAATGAGCCAAGCAGAAAGCGCTTGGAGGAAATTCGAGAGAAGGGTGAATGAGCAAAGCAGAAAGAACTTGGAGGCAATGTGGGAGAACTGTGAATGATCCAAACAGAAAGCACTTGGAGGAAATGCGAGAGAAGGCTGAGCCAAGGAGAAAGCGGTTGGAGTAAATGAGAGAGACGGGTGAATGAGCCAAGCAGAAAGCGCTTGGAGGAAATGTGAGACAAGTGTGAATGAGCCAAGCAGAAATCGTTTGGAGTAAATGAGAGAGACGGGTGAATGAGCCAAGCAGAACGCGCTTGGAGGAACTGCGAGAGAAGCCTGAATGAGCCAAGCAGAAAGCGCTTGAAGGTAATGTGAGAGAAGGCTGAGCCAAGCAGAAAGTTCTTGGAAGAAATTCAGGAGAAAGGTGAACGGTCCAACCAGAAAGCGCTTGGAGGAAATGCGAGAGAAGGCTGAATGAGCCAAGCAGAAAGCGCTTGGAGGAAATTCGAGAGAAGGGTGAATGAGCAAAGCAGAAAGAACTTGGAGGCAATGTGGGAGAAGTGTGAGTGAGCGTGGAGGAAATGCGAAAGACGGGGTAATGAGCCAAGTAGAAAGCTCTTGAAGGAACTGCGAGAGAAGGCTGAATGAGCCAAGCAAAAAGCACTTGGAAGAAATTCAAGAGAAAGGTGAATGGGCCAAGCAGAAAGCACTTGGAGGAAATGCAAGAGAAGGCTGAATGAGCCAAGCAGAAAGCGCTTGGAGGAAATTCAAGAGAAGTGTGAATGGTCCAAGCAGAAAGCGCTTGGAGGAAATGTGGGAGAAGCGTGAATGAGCCAAGTAGAAAGTTCTTGGAGGAAATTCGAGAGAAGGGTGAATGAGCGAAGCAGAAAGAACTTGGAGGCAATGTGGGAGAAGTGTGAATGAGCGTGGAGGAAATGCGAAAGACAGGGGAATGAGCCAAGTAGAAAGCTCTTGAAGGAACTGCTAGAGAAGGCTGAATGAGCCAAGCAAAAAGCACTTGGAAGAAATTCAAGAGAAAGGTGAATGGGCCAAGCAGAAAGCGTTTGGAGGAAATGCGAAAGACGGTATAATGAGCCAAGTAGAAAGCTCTTGAAGGAACTGCGAGAGAAGGCTGAATGAGCCAAGCAAAAAGCACTTGGAAGAAATTCAAGAGAAAGGTGAATGGGCCAAGCAGAAAGCACTTGGAGGAAATGCGAGAGAAGGCTGAATGAGCCAAGCAGAAAGCGCTTGGAGGAAATTCGAGAGAAGGGTGAATGAGCCAAGCAGAAAGCGCTTGGAGGAAATTCAAGAGAAGTGTGAATGAGCGTGGAGGAAATGCGAAAGACAGGGGAATGAGCCAAGTAGAAAGCTCTTGAAGGAACTGCGAGAGAAGGCTGAATGAGCCAAGCAAAAAGCACTTGGAAGAAATTCAAGAGAAAGGTGAATGGGCCAAGCAGAAAGCGTTTGGAGGAAATGCGAAAGACGGGGTAATGAGCCAAGTAGAAAGCTCTTGAAGGAACTGCGAGAGAAGGCTGAATGAGCCAAGCAAAAAGCACTTGGAAGAAATTCAAGAGAAAGGTGAATGGGCCAAGCAGAAAGCGTTTGGAGGAAATGTGAAAGACGGTATAATGAGCCAAGTAGAAAGCTCTTGAAGGAACTGCGAGAGAAGGCTGAATGAGCCAAGCAAAAAGCACTTGGAAGAAATTCAAGAGAAAGGTGAATGGGCCAAGCAGAAAGCACTTGGAGGAAATGCGAGAGAAGGCTGAATGAGCCAAGCAGAAAGCGCTTGGAGGAAATTCGAGAGAAGGGTGAATGAGCAAAGCAGAAAGAACTTGGAGGCAATGTGGGAGAACTGTGAATGATCCAAACAGAAAGCACTTGGAGGAAATGCGAGAGAAGGCTGAGCCAAGGAGAAAGCGGTTGGAGTAAATGAGAGAGACGGGTGAATGAGCCAAGCAGAAAGCGCTTGGAGGAAATGTGAGACAAGTGTGAATGAGCCAAGCAGAAATCGTTTGGAGTAAATGAGAGAGACGGGTGAATGAGCCAAGCAGAACGCGCTTGGAGGAACTGCGAGAGAAGCCTGAATGAGCCAAGCAGAAAGCGCTTGAAGGTAATGTGAGAGAAGGCTGAGCCAAGCAGAAAGTTCTTGGAAGAAATTCAGGAGAAAGGTGAACGGTCCAACCAGAAAGCGCTTGGAGGAAATGCGAGAGAAGGCTGAATGAGCCAAGCAGAAAGCGCTTGGAGGAAATTCGAGAGAAGGGTGAATGAGCAAAGCAGAAAGAACTTGGAGGCAATGTGGGAGAAGTGTGAGTGAGCGTGGAGGAAATGCGAAAGACGGGGTAATGAGCCAAGTAGAAAGCTCTTGAAGGAACTGCGAGAGAAGGCTGAATGAGCCAAGCAAAAAGCACTTGGAAGAAATTCAAGAGAAAGGTGAATGGGCCAAGCAGAAAGCACTTGGAGGAAATGCAAGAGAAGGCTGAATGAGCCAAGCAGAAAGCGCTTGGAGGAAATTCAAGAGAAGTGTGAATGGTCCAAGCAGAAAGCGCTTGGAGGAAATGTGGGAGAAGCGTGAATGAGCCAAGTAGAAAGTTCTTGGAGGAAATTCGAGAGAAGGGTGAATGAGCGAAGCAGAAAGAACTTGGAGGCAATGTGGGAGAAGTGTGAATGAGCGTGGAGGAAATGCGAAAGACAGGGGAATGAGCCAAGTAGAAAGCTCTTGAAGGAACTGCTAGAGAAGGCTGAATGAGCCAAGCAAAAAGCACTTGGAAGAAATTCAAGAGAAAGGTGAATGGGCCAAGCAGAAAGCGTTTGGAGGAAATGCGAAAGACGGTATAATGAGCCAAGTAGAAAGCTCTTGAAGGAACTGCGAGAGAAGGCTGAATGAGCCAAGCAGAAAGCGCTTGAAGGTAATGGGAGAGAAGGCTGAGTCAAGCAGAAAGCACTTGGAGGAAATGTGAGAGAGAGGTGAATGAGCCAAGAAGAAAGCGTTTGGAGGAAATGCGAGAGAAGGGAGAATGAGCCAAGCAGAAAGCACTTGGAGGAAATGCGAGAGAAGGCTGAATGGGCCAAGCAGAAAGCACTTGGAGGAAATGTGAGACAAGTGTGAATGAGCCAAGCAGAAATCGTTTGGAGGAAATGTGAGAGAAGGGTGAATGAGCCAAGCAGAAAGCGATTGGAGGAAATGTTAGAGAAGCCTGAATGAGCCAAGCAGAAAGCGCTTGGAGGAATTGCGAGAGAAGGCTGAGTCAAGCAGAAAGCAGTTGGAGTAAATTCAAGAGAAAGGTGAATGGGCCAAGCAGAAAGCGTTTGGAGGAAATGCGAAAGACGGTATAATGAGCCAAGTAGAAAGCTCTTGAAGGAACTGCGAGAGAAGGCTGAATGAGCCAAGCAAAAACCACTTGGAAGAAATTCAAGAGAAAGGTGAATGGGCCAAGCAGAAAGCACTTGGAGGAAATGCGAGAGAAGGCTGAATGAGCCAAGCAGAAAGCGCTGGGAGGAAATTCGAGAGAAGGGTGAATGAGCCAAGCAGAAAGCGCTTGGAGGAAATTCAAGAGAAGTGTGAATGAGCGTGGAGGAAATGCGAAAGACAGGGGAATGAGCCAAGTAGAAAGCTCTTGAAGGAACTGCGAGAGAAGGCTGAATGAGCCAAGCAAAAAGCACTTGGAAGAAATTCAAGAGAAAGGTGAATGGGCCAAGCAGAAAGCGTTTGGAGGAAATGCGAAAGACGGGGTAATGAGCCAAGTAGAAAGCTCTTGAAGGAACTGCGAGAGAAGGCTGAATGAGCCAAGCAAAAAGCACTTGGAAGAAATTCAAGAGAAAGGTGAATGGGCCAAGCAGAAAGCACTTGGAGGAAATGCGAGAGAAGGCTGAATGAGCCAAGCAGAAAGCGCTTGGAGGAAATTCGAGAGAAGGGTGAATGAGCAAAGCAGAAAGAACTTGGAGGCAATGTGGGAGAACTGTGAATGATCCAAACAGAAAGCACTTGGAGGAAATGCGAGAGAAGGCTGAGCCAAGGAGAAAGCGGTTGGAGTAAATGAGAGAGACGGGTGAATGAGCCAAGCGGAAAGCGCTTGGAGGAAATGTGAGACAAGTGTGAATGAGCCAAGCAGAACTCGTTTGGAGGAAATGTGAGAGAAGGGTGAATGAGCCAAGCAGAAAGCTATTGGAGGAAATGTTAGAGAAGCGTGAATGAGGAAAGCAGAAAGCGCTTGGAGGAAATGCAAGAGAAGGCTGAGCCAAGCAGAAAGCGGTTGGAGTAAATGAGAGAGACGGGTGAATGAGCCAAGCAGAAAGCGCTTGAAGGTAATGTGAGAGAAGGCTGAGGCAAGCAGAAAGCGCTTGGAGGAATTGCGAGAGAAGGCTGAGTCAAGCAGAAAGCGGTTGGAGTAAATTCGAGAGAAGGGTGAATGAGGCAAGCAGAAAGCATTTGGAGGAAATGCCAGAGAAGGGTGAATGAGCCAAGCAGAAAGCACTTGGAGGAAATGTGAGAGAAGCGTGAATGAGCCAAGCAGAAAGTTCTTGGAGGAAATTCAAGAGAAGTGTGAATGATCCAAACAGAAAGCTCTTGGAGGAAATGTGAGAGAAGCGTGAATGAGCCAAGTAGAAAGCGCTTGGAGGAAATGCGAGAGAAGGCTGAATGAGCCAAGCAGAAAGCGCTTGAAGGTAATGGGAGAGAAGGCTGAGTCAAGCAGAAAGCACTTGGAGGAAATGTGAGAGAGAGGTGAATGAGCCAAGAAGAAAGCGTTTGGAGGAAATGCGAGAGAAGGGAGAATGAGCCAAGCAGAAAGCACTTGGAGGAAATGCGAGAGAAGGCTGAATGAGCCAAGCAGAAAGCACTTGGAGGAAATGTGAGACAAGTGTGAATGAGCCAAGCAGAAATCGTTTGGAGGAAATGTGAGAGAAGGGTGAATGAGCCAAGCAGAAAGCGATTGGAGGAAATGTTAGAGAAGCCTGAATGAGCCAAGCAGAAAGCGCTTGGAGGAATTGCGAGAGAAGGCTGAGTCAAGCAGAAAGCAGTTGGAGTAAATTCGAGAGAAGGGTGAATGAGGCAAGCAGAAAGCATTTGGAGGAAATGCCAGAGAAGGGTGAATGAGCCAAGCAGAAAGCACTTGGAGGAAATGCGAGCGAAGTTTGAATGGGCCAAGCAGAAAGCACTTGGAGGAAATGTGAGAGAAGGGTGAATCAGCGAAGCAGAAAGAACTTGGAGGCAACGTGGGAGAAGTGTGAATGAGCGTGGAGGAAATGCGAAAGACAGGGGAATGAGCCAAGTAGAAAGCCCTTGAAGGAACTGCGAGAGAAGGCTGAATGAGCCAAGCAGAAATCATTTGGAGGAAATGTGAGAGAAGCGTGAATGAGCCAAGCAGAAATCATTTGGAGGAAATGTGAGAGAAGCGTGAATGAGGAAAGCAGAAAGCGGTTGCAGGAAATGCGAAGGAAGTGTGAATGAACCAGCAGAAAGCGCTTGGATGAAATGTGAGAGAACTGTGAATGAGCGAAGCAGAAAGAACTTGGAGGCAATGTGGGAGAAGTGTGAATGAGCGTGGAGGAAATGCGAAAGACAGGGGAATGAGCCAAGTAGAAAGCTCTTGAAGGAACTGCGAGAGTAGGCTGAATGAGCCAAGCAGAAAGCGCTTGAAGGTAATGGGAGAGAGAGGTGAATGAGCCAAGAAGAAAGCTTTTGGAGGAAATGCAAGAGAAGGGTGAATGAGCCAAGCAGAAAGCACTTGGAGGAAATGCGAGAGAAGGCTGAATGGGCCAAGCAGAAAGCACTTGGAGGAAATGTGAGAGAAGGGTGAATGAGCCAAGCAGAAAGCTATTGGAGGAAATGCCAGAGAAGGGTGAATGAGCCAAGCAGAAAGCACTTGGAGGAAATGTGAGACAAGTGTGAATGAGCCAAGCAGAAATCGTTTGGAGGAAATGTGAGAGAAGGGTGAATGAGCCAAGCAGAAAGCGATTGGAGGAAATGTTAGAGAAGCCTGAATGAGCCAAGCAGAAAGCGCTTGAAGGTAATGTGAGAGAAGGCTGAGCCAAGCAGAAAGCGCTTCGAGGAATTGCGAGAGAAGGCTGAGTCAAGCAGAAAGCGGTTGGAGTAAATTCGAGAGAAGGGTGAATGAGGCAAGCAGAAAGCATTTGGAGGAAATGCCAGAGAAGGGTGAATGAGCCAAGCAGAAAGCACTTGGAGGAAATTCGAGAGAAGGCTGAATGAGCCAAGCAGAAAGCGCTTGGAGGAAATTCAAGAGAAAGGTGAATCGTCCAACCAGAAAGCGCTTGGAAGAAATGTGAGAGAAGCTTGAATGAGCCAAGCAGAAAGTTCTTGGAGGGAATTCGAGAGAAGGGTTAATGAGCCAAGCAGAAAGTTCTTGGAGGAAATTCGAGAGAAGGCTGAATGAGCCAAGCAGAAAGCGCTTGGAGGAAATTCAAGAGAAAGGTGAATGGTCCAAGCAGAAAGCGCTTGGAGGAAATGTGAGAGAAGCCTGAATGAACCAAGCAGAAAGTTCTTGGATGGAATTCGAGAGAAGGGTGAATGAGCCAAGCAGAAAGCGCTTGGAGGAAATGTGAGAGAGAGGTGAATGAGCCAAGAAGAAAGCTTTGGAGGAAATGCGAGAGAAGGGTGAATGAGGCAAGCAGAAAGCATTTGGAGGAAATGCCAGAGAAGGGTGAATGAGCCAAGAAGAAAGCACTTGGAGGAAATGCTAGCGAAGGTTGAATGGGCCAAGCAGAAAGCTCTTGGAGGAAATGTGAGAGAAGCCTGAATGAGCCAAGTAGAAAGTTCTTGGAGGAAATGCGAGAGAAGGCTGAATGGGCCAAGTAGAAAGCCCTTGAAGGAACTGCGAGAGAAGGCTGAATGAGCCAAGCAGAAATCGTTTGGAGGAAATGCGAGAGAAGGGTGAATGAGCCAAGCAGAAAGCACTTGGAGGAAATGTGAGACAAGTGTGAATGAGCCAAGCAGAAATCGTTTGGAGGAAATGTGAGAGAAGGGTGAATGAGACAAGCAGAAAGCGATTGGAGGAAATGTTAGAGAAGCGTGAATGAGGAAAGCAGAAAGCTCTTGGAGGAAATGCAAGAGAAGGCTGAGCCAAGCAGAATGCGGTTGGAGTAAATGAGAGAGACGGGTGAATGAGCCAAGCAGAAAGCGCTTGGAGGAACTGTGAGAGAAGCCTGAATGAGCAAAGCAGAAAGCGCTTGAAGGTAATGTTAGAGAAGGCTGAGGCAAGCAGAAAGCACTTGGAGGAATTGCGAGAGAAGGCTGAGTCAAGCAGAAAGCGGTTGGAGTAAATTCGAGAGAAGGGTGAATGAGGCAAGCAGAAAGCATTTGGAGGAAATGCCAGAGAAGGGTGAATGAGCCAAGCAGAAAGCACTTGGAGGAAATGTGAGAGAAGCGTGAATGAGCCAAGCAGAAAGTTCTTGGAGGAAATTCAAGAGAAGTGTGAATGATCCAAACAGAAAGCTCTTGGAGGAAATGTGAGAGAAGCGTGAATGAGCCAAGTAGAAAGTTCTTGGAGGAAATGCGAGAGAAGGCTGAATGGGCCAAGCAGAAAGCACTTGGAGGAAATGTGAGAGAAGTGTGAATGAGCCAAGCAGAAAGCGGTTGCAGGAAATGCGAAGGAAGTGTGAATGAGCCAAGCAGAAAGCGCTTGGAGGAAATTCAAGAGAAGTGTGAATGGTCCAAGCAGAAAGTGCTTGGAGGAAATGTGAGAGAAGCGTGAATGAGCCAAGCAGAAAGTTCTTGGAGGGAATTCGAGAGAAGGGTGAATGAGCCAAGCAGAAAGTTCTTGGAGGAAATTCGAGAGAAGGCTGAATGAGCCAAACAGAAAGCGCTTGGAGTAAATTCGAGAGAAGGGTGAATGAGGCAAGCAGAAAGCATTTGGAGGAAATGCCAGAGAAGGGTGAATGAGCCAAGCAGAAAGCACTTGGAGGAAATGCTAGCGAAGTTTGAATGGGCCAAGCAGAAAGCTCTTGGAGGAAATGTGAGAGAAGCGTGAATGAGACAAGTAGAAAGTTCTTGGAGGAAATGCTAGAGAAGGCTGAATGGGCCAAGCAGAAAGCACTTGGAGGAAATGTGAGACAAGTGTGAATGAGCCAAGCAGAAATCGTTTGGAGGAAATGTGAGACAAGTGTGAATGAGCCAAGCAGAAAGCGCTTGGAGGAAATTCGAGAGAAGGGTGAATCAGCGAAGCAGAAAGAACTTGGAGGCAACGTGGGAGAAGTGTGAATGAGCCTGGAGGAAATGCGAAAGACAGGGGAATGAGCCAAGTAGAAAGCCCTTGAAGGAACTGCGAGAGAAGGCTGAATGAGCCAAGCAGAAATCATTTGGAGGAAATGTGAGAGAAGCGTGAATGAGGAAAGCAGAAAGCGGTTGCAGGAAATGCGAAGGAAGTGTGAATGAACCAGCAGAAAGCGCTTGGATGAAATGTGAGAGAACTGTGAATGAGCGAAGCAGAAAGAACTTGGAGGCAATGTGGGAGAAGTGTGAATGAGCGTGGAGGAAATGCGAAAGACAGGGGAATGAGCCAAGTAGAAAGCTCTTGAAGGAACTGCGAGAGTAGGCTGAATGAGCCAAGCAGAAAGCGCTTGAAGGTAATGGGAGAGAGAGGTGAATGAGCCAAGAAGAAAGCTTTTGGAGGAAATGCGAGAGAAGGTTGAATGAGCCAAGCAGAAAGCACTTGGAGGAAATGCGAGAGAAGGCTGAATGGGCCAAGCAGAAAGCACTTGGAGGAAATGTGAGAGAAGGGTGAATGAGCCAAGCAGAAAGCTATTGGAGGAAATGCCAGAGAAGGGTGAATGAGCCAAGCAGAAAGCACTTGGAGGAAATGTGAGAGAAGCGTGAATGAGCCAAGCAGAAAGTACTTGGAGGAAATTCGAGAGAAGGCTGAATGAGCCAAGCAGAAAGCGCTTGAAGGTAATGTGAGAGAAGGCTGAGCCAAGCAGAAAGCGCTTGGAGGAATTGCCAGAGAAGGCTGAGTCAAGCAGAAAGCGGTTGGAGTAAATTCCAGAGAAGGGTGAATGAGGCAAGCAGAAAGCATTTGGAGGAAATGCCAGAGAAGGGTGAATGAGCCAAGCAGAAAGCACTTGGAGGAAATGCGAGAGAAGGCTGAATGGGCCAAGCAGAAAGCACTTGGAGGAAATGTGAGAGAAGGGTGAATGAGCCAAGCAGAAAGCTATTGGAGGAAATGCCAGAGAAGGGTGAATGAGCCAAGCAGAAAGTACTTGGAGGAAATTCGAGAGAAGGCTGAATGAGCCAAGCAGAAAGTGCTTGGAGGAAATTCAAGAGAAAGGTGAATCGTCCAACCAGAAAGCGCTTGGAAGAAATGTGAGAGAAGCTTGAATGAGCCAAGCAGAAAGTTCTTGGAGGGAATTCGAGAGAAGGGTGAATGAGCCAAGCAGAAAGCACTTGGAGGAAATGCGAGAGAAGGCTGAATGGGCCAAGCAGAAAGCACTTGGAGGAAATGTGAGACAAGTGTGAATGAGCCAAGCAGAAATCGTTTGGAGGAAATGTGAGAGAAGGGTGAATGAGCCAAGCAGAAAGCGATTGGAGGAAATGTTAGAGAAGCCTGAATGAGCCAAGCAGAAAGCGCTTGAAGGTAATGTGAGAGAAGGCTGAGCCAAGCAGAAAGCGCTTGGAGGAATTGCGAGAGAAGGCTGAGTCAAGCAGAAAGCGGTTGGAGTAAATTCGAGAGAAGGGTGAATGAGGCAAGCAGAAAGCATTTGGAGGAAATGCCAGAGAAGGGTGAATGAGCCAAGCAGAAAGCACTTGGAGGAAATGCGAGCGAAGTTTGAATGGGCCAAGCAGAAAGCTCTTGGAGGAAATGCTAGAGAAGGCTGAATGGGCCAAGCAGAAAGCACTTGGAGGAAATGTGAGACAAGTGTGAATGAGCCAAGCAGAAATCGTTTGGAGGAAATGTGAGACAAGTGTGAATGAGCCAAGCAGAAAGCGCTTGGAGGAAATTCGAGAGAAGGGTGAATCAGCGAAGCAGAAAGAACTTGGAGGCAACGTGGGAGAAGTGTGAATGAGCGTGGAGGAAATGCGAAAGACAGGGGAATGAGCCAAGTAGAAAGCCCTTGAAGGAACTGCGAGAGAAGGCTGAATGAGCCAAGCAGAAATCATTTGGAGGAAATGTGAGAGAAGCGTGAATGAGGAAAGCAGAAAGCGGTTGCAGGAAATGCGAAGGAAGTGTGAATGAACCAGCAGAAAGCGCTTGGATGAAATATGAGAGAACTGTGAATGAGCGAAGCAGAAAGAACTTGGAGGCAATGTGGGAGAAGTGTGAATGAGCGTGGAGGAAATGCGAAAGACAGGGGAATGAGCCAAGTAGAAAGCTCTTGAAGGAACTGCGAGAGAAGGCTGAATGGGCCAAGCAGAAAGCGCTTGGAGGAAATTCAAGAGAAGTGTGAATGGTCCAAGCAGAAAGTGCTTGGAGGAAATGCGAGAGAAGGCTGAATGAGCCAAGCAGAAAGCGCTTGGAGGAAATTCAAGAGAAAGGTGAATGGGCCAAGCAGAAAGCACTTGGAGGAAATGTGAGACAAGTGTGAATGAGCCAAGCAGAAATCGTTTGGAGGAAATGTGAGAGAAGGGTGAATGAGCCAAGCAGAAAGCGATTACAGGAAATGTTAGAGAAGCGTGAATGAGGAAAGCAGAAAGCGGTTGGGGTAAATGAGAGAGACGGGTGAATGAGCCAAGCAGAAAGCGCTTGGAGGAAATGCAAGAGAAGGCTGAGCCAAGCAGAATGCGGTTGGAGTAAATGAGAGAGACGGGTGAATGAGCCAAGCAGAAAGCGCTTGGAGGAACTGTGAGAGAAGCCTGAATGAGCCAAGCAGAAAGCGCTTGAAGGTAATGTTAGAGAAGGCTGAGGCAAGCAGAAAGCACTTGGAGGAATTGCGAGAGAAGGCTGAGTCAAGCAGAAAGCGGTTGGAGTAAATTCGAGAGAAGGGTGAATGAGGCAAGCAGAAAGCATTTGGAGGAAATGCCAGAGAAGGGTGAATGAGCCAAGCAGAAAGCACTTGGAGGAAATGCGAGAGAAGGCCGAATGGGCCAAGCAGAAAGCACTTGGAGGAAATGTGAGAGAAGTGTGAATGAGCCAAGCAGAAAGCGGTTGCAGGAAATGCAAAGGAAGTGTGAATGAGCCAAGCAGAAAGCGCTTGGAGGAAATTCAAGAGAAGTGTGAATGGTCCAAGCAGAAAGTGCTTGGAGGAAATGTGAGAGAAGCGTGAATGAGCCAAGCAGAAAGTTCTTGGAGGGAATTCGAGAGAAGGGTGAATGAGCCAAGCAGAAAGTTCTTGGAGGAAATTCGAGAGAAGGCTGAATGAGCCAAGCAGAAAGCGCTTGGAGGAAATTCAAGAGAAAGGTGAATGGTCCAAGCAGAAAGCGCTTGGAGGAAATGTGAGAGAAGCCTGAATGAACCAAGCAGAAAGTTCTTGGATGGAATTCGAGAGAAGGGTGAATGAGCCAAGTAGAAAGCGCTTGGAGGAAGTGCGAGAGAAGGCTGAATGAGCTAAGCAGAAAGCTCTTGAAGGAACTGCGAGAGAAGGCTGGATGAGCCAAGCAAAAAGCACTTGGAAGAAATTCAAGAGAAAGGTGAATGGGCCAAGCAGAAAGCACTTGGAGGAAATGCGAGAGAAGGCTGAATGAGCCAAGCAGAAAGCGCTTGGAGGAAATTCAAGAGAAAGGTGAATGGGCCAAGCAGAAAGCACTTGGAGGAAATGTGAGACAAGTGTGAATGAGCCAAGCAGAAATCGTTTGGAGGAAATGTGAGAGAAGGGTGAATGAGCCAAGCAGAAAGCGATTGCAGGAAATGTTAGAGAAGCCTGAATGAGGAAAGCAGAAACGGTTGGGGTAAATGAGAGAGACGGGTGAATGAGCCAAGCAGAAAGCGCTTGGAGGAACTGTGAGAGAAGCCTGAATGAGCCAAGCAGAAAGCGCTTGAAGGTAATGTTAGAGAAGGCTGAGGCAAGCAGAAAGCACTTGGAGGAATTGCGAGAGAAGGCTGAGTCAAGCAGAAAGCGGTTGGAGGAAATGCCAGAGAAGGGTGAATGAGCCAAGCAGAAAGCACTTGGAGGAAATGTGAGAGAAGCGTGAATGAGCCAAGCAGAAAGTACTTGGAGGAAATTCGAGAGAAGGCTGAATGAGCCAAGCAGAAAGCGCTTGAAGGTAATGTGAGAGAAGGCTGAGCCAAGCAGAAAGCGCTTGGAGGAATTGCCAGAGAAGGCTGAGTCAAGCAGAAAGCGGTTGGAGTAAATTCCAGAGAAGGGTGAATGAGGCAAGCAGAAAGCATTTGGAGGAAATGCCAGAGAAGGGTGAATGAGCCAAGCAGAAAGCACTTGGAGGAAATGCGAGAGAAGGCTGAATGGGCCAAGCAGAAAGCACTTGGAGGAAATGTGAGAGAAGGGTGAATGAGCCAAGCAGAAAGCTATTGGAGGAAATGCCAGAGAAGGGTGAATGAGCCAAGCAGAAAGTACTTGGAGGAAATTCGAGAGAAGGCTGAATGAGCCAAGCAGAAAGTGCTTGGAGGAAATTCAAGAGAAAGGTGAATCGTCCAACCAGAAAGCGCTTGGAAGAAATGTGAGAGAAGCTTGAATGAGCCAAGCAGAAAGTTCTTGGAGGGAATTCGAGAGAAGAGTGAATGAGCCAAGCAGAAAGCACTTGGAGGAAATGCGAGAGAAGGCTGAATGGGCCAAGCAGAAAGCACTTGGAGGAAATGTGAGACAAGTGTGAATGAGCCAAGCAGAAATCGTTTGGAGGAAATGTGAGAGAAGGGTGAATGAGCCAAGCAGAAAGCGATTGGAGGAAATGTTAGAGAAGCCTGAATGAGCCAAGCAGAAAGCGCTTGAAGGTAATGTGAGAGAAGGCTGAGCCAAGCAGAAAGCGCTTGGAGGAATTGTGAGAGAAGGCTGAGTCAAGCAGAAAGCGGTTGGAGTAAATTCGAGAGAAGGGTGAATGAGGCAAGCAGAAAGCATTTGGAGGAAATGCCAGAGAAGGGTGAATGAGCCAAGCAGAAAGCACTTGGAGGAAATGCGAGCGAAGTATGAATGGGCCAAGCAGAAAGCTCTTGGAGGAAATGCTAGAGAAGGCTGAATGGGCCAAGCAGAAAGCACTTGGAGGAAATGTGAGACAAGTGTGAATGAGCCAAGCAGAAATCGTTTGGAGGAAATGTGAGACAAGTGTGAATGAGCCAAGCAGAAAGCGCTTGGAGGAAATTCGAGAGAAGGGTGAATCAGCGAAGCAGAAAGAACTTGGAGGCAACGTGGGAGAAGTGTGAATGAGCGTGGAGGAAATGCGAAAGACAGGGGAATGAGCCAAGTAGAAAGCCCTTGAAGGAACTGCGAGAGAAGGCTGAATGAGCCAAGCAGAAATCATTTGGAGGAAATGTGAGAGAAGCGTGAATGAGGAAAGCAGAAAGCGGTTGCAGGAAATGCGAAGGAAGTGTGAATGAACCAGCAGAAAGCGCTTGGATGAAATATGAGAGAACTGTGAATGAGCGAAGCAGAAAGAACTTGGAGGCAATGTGGGAGAAGTGTGAATGAGCGTGGAGGAAATGCGAAAGACAGGGGAATGAGCCAAGTAGAAAGCTCTTGAAGGAACTGCGAGAGTAGGCTGAATGAGCCAAGCAGAAAGCGCTTGAAGGTAATGGGAGAGAGAGGTGAATGAGCCAAGAAGAAAGCTTTTGGAGGAAATGCGAGAGAAGGGTGAATGAGCCAAGCAGAAAGCACTTGGAGGAAATGCGAGAGAAGGATGAATGGGCCAAGCAGAAAGCACTTGGAGGAAATGTGAGAGAAGGGTGAATGAGCCAAGCAGAAAGCTATTGGAGGAAATGCCAGAGAAGGGTGAATGAGCCAAGCAGAAAGCACTTGGAGGAAATGTGAGAGAAGCGTGAATGAGCCAAGCAGAAAGTACTTGGAGGAAATTCGAGAGAAGGCTGAATGAGCCAAGCAGAAAGCGCTTGGAGGAAATTCAAGAGAAAGGTGAATCGTCCAACCAGAAAGCGCTTGGAAGAAATGTGAGAGAAGCTTGAATGAGCCAAGCAGAAAGTTCTTGGAGGGAATTCGAGAGAAGGGTGAATGAGCCAAGCAGAAAGCACTTGGAGGAAATGCGAGAGAAGGCTGAATGGGCCAAGCAGAAAGCACTTGGAGGAAATGTGAGACAAGTGTGAATGAGCCAAGCAGAAATCGTTTGGAGGAAATGTGAGAGAAGGGTGAATGAGCCAAGCAGAAAGCGATTGGAGGAAATGTTAGAGAAGCGTGAATGAGGAAAGCAGAAAGCGCTTGGAGGAAATGCAAGAGAAGGCTGAGCCAAGCAGAATGCGGTTGGAGTAAATGAGAGAGACGGGTGAATGAGCCAAGCAGAAAGCGCTTGGAGGAACTGTGAGAGAAGCCTGAATGAGCCAAGCAGAAAGCGCTTGAAGGTAATGTTAGAGAAGGCTGAGGCAAGCAGAAAGCACTTGGAGGAATTGCGAGAGAAGGCTGAGTCAAGCAGAAAGCGGTTGGAGTAAATTCGAGAGAAGGGTGAATGAGGCAAGCAGAAAGCATTTGGAGGAAATGCCAGAGAAGGGTGAATGAGCCAAGCAGAAAGCGGTTGCAGGAAATGGGAAGGAAGTGTGAATGAGGCAAGCAGAAAGCGCTTGGAGGAAATTCAAGAGAAGTGTGAATGGTCCAAGCAGAAAGTGCTTGGAGGAAATGTGAGAGAAGCGTGAATGAGCCAAGCAGAAAGTTCTTGGAGAGAATTCGAGAGAAGGGTGAATGAACCAAGCAGAAAGTTCTTGGATGGAATTCGAGAGAAGCGTGAATGAGCCAAGCAGAAAGCGCTTGGAGGAAGTGCGAGAGAAGGCTGAATGAGCTAAGCAGAAAGCTGTTGAAGGAACTGCGAGAGAAGGCTGGATGAGCCAAGCAAAAAGCACTTGGAAGAAATTCAAGAGAAAGGTGAATGGGCCAAGCAGAAAGCACTTGGAGGAAATGCGAGAGAAGGCTGAATGAGCCAAGCAGAAAGCGCTTGGAGGAAATTCAAGAGAAAGGTGAATGGGCCAAGCAGAAAGCACTTGGAGGAAATGTGAGACAAGTGTGAATGAGCCAAGCAGAAATCGTTTGGAGGAAATGTGAGAGAAGGGTGAATGAGCCAAGCAGAAAGCTATTACAGGAAATGTTAGAGAAGCGTGAATGAGGAAAGCAGAAAGCGGTTGGGGTAAATGAGAGAGACGGGTGAATGAGCCAAGCAGAAAGCGCTTGGAGGAAATGCAAGAGAAGGCTGAGCCAAGCAGAATGCGGTTGGAGTAAATGAGAGAGACGGGTGAATGAGCCAAGCAGAAAGCGCTTGGAGGAACTGTGAGAGAAGCCTGAATGAGCCAAGCAGAAAGCGCTTGAAGGTAATGTTAGAGAAGGCTGAGGCAAGCAGAAAGCACTTGGAGGAATTGCGAGAGAAGGCTGAGTCAAGCAGAAAGCGGTTGGAGTAAATTCGAGAGAAGGGTGAATGAGGCAAGCAGAAAGCATTTGGAGGAAATGCCAGAGAAGGGTGAATGAGCCAAGCAGAAAGCGGTTGCAGGAAATGGGAAGGAAGTGTGAATGAGGCAAGCAGAAAGCGCTTGGAGGAAATTCAAGAGAAGTGTGAATGGTCCAAGCAGAAAGTGCTTGGAGGAAATGTGAGAGAAGCGTGAATGAGCCAAGCAGAAAGTTCTTGGAGAGAATTCGAGAGAAGGGTGAATGAGCCAAGCAGAAAGTTCTTGGAGGAAATTCGAGAGAAGGCTGAATGAGCCAAGCAGAAAGCGCTTGGAGGAAATTCAAGAGAAAGGTGAATGGTCCAAGCAGAAAGCGCTTGGAGGAAATGTGAGAGAAGCCTGAATGAACCAAGCAGAAAGTTCTTGGATGGAATTCGAGAGAAGCGTGAATGAGCCAAGCAGAAAGCGCTTGGAGGAAGTGCGAGAGAAGGCTGAATGAGCTAAGCAGAAAGCTGTTGAAGGAACTGCGAGAGAAGGCTGGATGAGCCAAGCAAAAAGCACTTGGAAGAAATTCAAGAGAAAGGTGAATGGGCCAAGCAGAAAGCACTTGGAGGAAATGCGAGAGAAGGCTGAATGAGCCAAGCAGAAAGCGCTTGGAGGAAATTCAAGAGAAAGGTGAATGGGCCAAGCAGAAAGCACTTGGAGGAAATGTGAGACAAGTGTGAATGAGCCAAGCAGAAATCGTTTGGAGGAAATGTGAGAGAAGGGTGAATGAGCCAAGCAGAAAGCTATTACAGGAAATGTTAGAGAAGCGTGAATGAGGAAAGCAGAAAGCGGTTGGGGTAAATGAGAGAGACGGGTGAATGAACCAAGCAGAAAGCGCTTGGAGGAAATGCAAGAGAAGGCTGAGCCAAGCAGAATGCGGTTGGAGTAAATGAGAGAGACGGGTGAATGAGCCAAGCAGAAAGCGCTTGGAGGAACTGTGAGAGAAGCCTGAATGAGCCAAGCAGAAAGCGCTTGAAGGTAATGTTAGAGAAGGCTGAGGCAAGCAGAAAGCACTTGGAGGAATTGCGAGAGAAGGCTGAGTCAAGCAGAAAGCGGTTGGAGTAAATTCGAGAGAAGGGTGAATGAGGCAAGCAGAAAGCATTTGGAGGAAATGCCAGAGAAGGGTGAATGAGCCAAGCAGAAAGCACTTGGAGGAAATGCGAGAGAAGGCCGAATGGGCCAAGCAGAAAGCACTTGGAGGAAATGTGAGAGAAGTGTGAATGAGCCAAGCAGAAAGCGGTTGCAGGAAATGCGAAGGAAGTGTGAATGAGCCAAGCAGAAAGCGCTTGGAGGAAATTCAAGAGAAGTGTGAATGGTCCAAGCAGAAAGTGCTTGGAGGAAATGTGAGAGAAGCGTGAATGAGCCAAGCAGAAAGTTCTTGGAGGGAATTCGAGAGAAGGGTGAATGAGCCAAGCAGAAAGTTCTTGGAGGAAATTCGAGAGAAGGCTGAATGAGCCAAGCAGAAAGCGCTTGGAGGAAATTCAAGAGAAAGGTGAATGGTCCAAGCAGAAAGCGCTTGGAGGAAATGTGAGAGAAGCCTGAATGAACCAAGCAGAAAGTTCTTGGATGGAATTCGAGAGAAGGGTGAATGAGCCAAGCAGAAAGCGCTTCGAGGAAGTGCGAGAGAAGGCTGAATGAGCTAAGCAGAAAGCTCTTGAAGGAACTGCGAGAGAAGGCTGGATGAGCCAAGCAAAAAGCACTTGGAAGAAATTCAAGAGAAAGGTGAATGGGCCAAGCAGAAAGCACTTGGAGGAAATGCGAGAGAAGGCTGAATGAGCCAAGCAGAAAGCGCTTGGAGGAAATTCAAGAGAAAGGTGAATGGGCCAAGCAGAAAGCACTTGGAGGAAATGTGAGACAAGTGTGAATGAGCCAAGCAGAAATCGTTTGGAGGAAATGTGAGAGAAGGGTGAATGAGCCAAGCAGAAAGCGATTGCAGGAAATGTTAGAGAAGCCTGAATGAGGAAAGCAGAAACGGTTGGGGTAAATGAGAGAGACGGGTGAATGAGCCAAGCAGAAAGCGCTTGGAGGAACTGTGAGAGAAGCCTGAATGAGCCAAGCAGAAAGCGCTTGAAGGTAATGTGAGAGAAGGCTGAGCCAAGCAGAAAGCGCTTGGAGGAAATTCAAGAGAAAGGTGAACGGTCCAACCAGAAAGCGCTTGAAGGTAATGTGAGAGAAGGCTGAGCCAAGCAGAAAGTTCTTGGAGGAAATTCAAGAGAAAGGTGAACGGTCCAACCAGAAAGCGCTTGGAGGAAATGCGAGAGAAGGCTGAATGAGCCAAGCAGAAAGCGCTTGGAGGAAATTCAAGAGAACGGTGAATGGTCCAAGGAGAAAGTTCTTGGTGGAAATGCGAGAGAAGGCTGAATGGTCCAAGCAGAAAGCGCTTGGAGGAAATTCGAGAGAAGGGTGAATGAGCAAAGCAGAAAGAACTTGGAGGCAATGTGGGAGAAGTGTGAATGAGCGTGGAGGAAATGCGAAGGACGGGGTAATGAGCTAAGTAGAAAGCTCTTGAAGGAACTGCGAGAGAAGGCTGAATGAGCCAAGCAAAAAGCACTTGGAAGAAATTCAAGAGAAAGGTGAATGGGCCAAGCAGAAAGCTCTTGGAGGAAATGTGAGAGAAGCGTGAATGAGCCAAGTAGAAAGCGCTTGGAGGAAATGCGAGAGAAGGCTGAATGAGCCAAGCAGAAAGCGCTTGAAGGTAATGGGAGAGAAGGCTGAGTCAAGCAGAAAGCACTTGGAGGAAATGTGAGAGAGAGGTGAATGAGCCAAGAAGAAAGCGTTTGGAGGAAATGCGAGAGAAGGGTGAATGAGCCAAGCAGAAAGCACTTGGAGGAAATGCGAGAGAAGGCTGAATGGGCCAAGCAGAAAGCACTTGGAGGAAATGTGAGACAAGTGTGAATGAGCCAAGCAGAAATCGTTTGGAGGAACTGTGAGAGAAGGGTGAATGAGCCAAGCAGAAAGCGATTGGAGGAAATGTTAGGGAAGCCTGAATGAGCCAAGCAGAAAGCGCTTGAAGGTAATGTGAGAGAAGGCTGAGCCAAGCAGAAAGCGCTTGGAGGAATTGCCAGAGAAGGCTGAGTCAAGCAGAAAGCGGTTGGAGTAAATTCGAGAGAAGGGTGAATGAGGCAAGCAGAAAGCATTTGGAGGAAATGCCAGAGAAGGGTGAATGAGCCAAGCAGAAAGCACTTGGAGGAAATGCTAGCGAAGTTTGAATGGGCCAAGCAGAAAGCTCTTGGAGGAAATGTGAGAGAAGCGTGAATGAGCCAAGTAGAAAGTTCTTGGAGGAAATGCTAGAGAAGGCTGAATGGGCCAAGCAGAAAGCACTTGGAGGAAATGTGAGACAAGTGTGAATGAGCCAAGCAGAAATCGTTTGGAGGAAATGTGAGACAAGTGTGAATGAGCCAAGCAGAAAGCGCTTGGAGGAAATTCGAGAGAAGGGTGAATCAGCGAAGCAGAAAGAACTTGGAGGCAACGTGGGAGAAGTGTGAATGAGCGTGGAGGAAATGCGAAAGACAGGGGAATGAGCCAAGTAGAAAGCCCTTGAAGGAACTGCGAGAGAAGGCTGAATGAGCCAAGCAGAAATCATTTGGAGGAAATGTGAGAGAAGCGTGAATGAGGAAAGCAGAAAGCGGTTGCAGGAAATGCGAAGGAAGTGTGAATGAACCAGCAGAAAGCGCTTGGATGAAATGTGAGAGAACTGTGAATGAGCGAAGCAGAAAGAACTTGGAGGCAATGTGGGAGAAGTGTGAATGAGCGTGGAGGAAATGCTAAAGACAGGGGAATGAGCCAAGTAGAAAGCTCTTGAAGGAACTGAGAGAGAAGGCTGAATGGGCCAAGCAGAAAGCACTTGGAGCAAATGTGAGAGAAGCGTGAATAAGCCAAGCAGAAACTTCTTGGAGGAAATGGGAGAGAAGGCTGAATGAGCCAAGCAGAAAGCACTTGGAGGAAATTCAAGAGAAAGGTGAATGGTCCAAGCAGAAAGCACTTAGAGGAAATGTGAGAGAAGCGTGAATGAGCCAAGCAGAAAGCTCTTGGAGGAAATTCAAGAGAAAGGTGAATGCTCCAACCAGAAAGCGCTTAGAAGAAATGTGAGAGAAGCTTGAATGAGCCAAGCAGAAAGCGCTTGGAGGAAATGCGAGAGAAGGCTGAATGAGCCAAGCAGAAAGCGCTTGAAGGTAATGGGAGAGAAGGCTGAGTCAAGCAGAAAGCACTTGGAGGAAATGTGTGAGAGAGGTGAATGAGCCAAGAAGAAAGCGTTTGGAGGAAATGCGAGAGAAGGCTGAATGGGCCAAGCAGAAAGCACTTGGAGGAAATGTGAGACAAGTGTGAATGAGCCAAGCAGAAATCGTTTGGAGGAAATGTGAGAGAAGGGTGAATGAGCCAAGCAGAAAGCGATTGGAGGAAATGTTAGAGAAGCGTGAATGAGGAAAGCAGAAAGCGGTTGGAGTAAATGAGAGAGACGGGTGAATGAGCCAAGCAGAAAGCGCTTGGAGGAACTGCGAGAGAAGCCTGAATGAGCCAAGCAGAAAGCGCTTGAAGGTAATGTGAGAGAAGGCTGAGCCAAGCAGAAAGCGCTTGGAGGAAATTCAAGAGAAAGGTGAACGGTCCAACCAGAAAGCGCTTGAAGGTAATGTGAGAGAAGGCTGAGCCAAGCAGAAAGTTCTTGGAGGAAATTCAAGAGAAAGGTGAACGGTCCAACCAGAAAGCGCTTGGAGGAAATGCGAGAGAAGGCTGAATGAGCCAAGCAGAAAGCGCTTGGAGGAAATTCGAGAGATGGGTGAATGAGCAAAGCAGAAAGAACTTGGAGGCAATGTGGGAGAAGTGTGAATGAGCTTGGAGGAAATGCGAAAGACGGGGTAATGAGCCAAGTAGAAAGCTCTTGAAGGAACTGCGAGAGAAGGCTGAATGAGCCAAGCAAAAAGCACTTGGAAGAAATTCAAGAGAAAGGTGAATGGGCCAAGCAGAAAGCACTTGGAGGAAATGCGAGAGAAGGCTGAATGAGCCAAGCAGAAAGCGCTTGGAGGAAATTCGAGAGAAGGGTGAATGAGCCAAGCAGAAAGCGCTTGGAGGAAATTCAAGAGAAGTGTGAATGAGCGTGGAGGAAATGCGAAAGACAGGGGAATGAGCCAAGTAGAAAGCTCTTGAAGGAACTGCGAGAGAAGGCTGAATGAGCCAAGCAAAAAGCACTTGGAAGAAATTCAAGAGAAAGGTGAATGGGCCAAGCAGAAAGCGTTTGGAGGAAATGCGAAAGACGGGGTAATGAGCCAAGTAGAAAGCTCTTGAAGGAACTGCGAGAGAAGGCTGAATGAGCCAAGCAAAAAGCACTTGGAAGAAATTCAAGAGAAAGGTGAATGGGCCAAGCAGAAAGCACTTGGAGGAAATGCGAGAGAAGGCTGAATGAGCCAAGCAGAAAGCGCTTGGAGGAAATTCGAGGGAAGGGTGAATGAGCAAAGCAGAAAGAACTTGGAGGCAATGTGAGAGAACTGTGAATGATCCAAACAGAAAGCACTTGGAGGAAATGCGAGAGAAGGCTGAGCCAAGGAGAAAGCGGTTGGAGTAAATGAGAGAGACGGGTGAATGAGCCAAGCAGAAAGCGCTTGGAGGAAATTCAAGAGAAAGGTGAATCGTCCAACCAGAAAGTGCTTGGAAGAAATGTGAGAGAAGCTTGAATGAGCCAAGCAGAAAGTTCTTGGAGGGAATTCGAGAGATGGGTGAATGAGCCAAGCAGAAAGCACTTGGAGGAAATGCGAGAGAAGGCTGAATGGGCCAAGCAGAAAGCACTTGGAGGAAATGTGAGACAAGTGTGAATGAGCCAAGCAGAAATCGTTTGGAGGAAATGTGAGAGAAGGGTGAATGAGCCAAGCAGAAAGCGATTGGAGGAAATGTTAGAGAAGCGTGAATGAGGAAAGCAGAAAGCGCTTGGAGGAAATGCAAGAGAAGGCTGAGCCAAGCAGAATGCGGTTGGAGTAAATGAGAGAGACGGGTGAATGAGCCAAGCAGAAAGCGCTTGGAGGAACTGTGAGAGAAGCCTGAATGAGCCAAGCAGAAAGCGCTTGAAGGTAATGTTAGAGAAGGCTGAGGCAAGCAGAAAGCACTTGGAGGAATTGCGAGAGAAGGCTGAGTCAAGCAGAAAGCGGTTGGAGTAAATTCGAGAGAAGGGTGAATGAGGCAAGCAGAAAGCATTTAGAGGAAATGCCAGAGAAGGGTGAATGAGCCAAGCAGAAAGCACTTGGAGGAAATGCGAGAGAAGGCTGAATGGGCCAAGCAGAAAGCACTTGGAGGAAATGTGAGAGAAGTGTGAATGAGCCAAGCAGAAAGCGGTTGCAGGAAATGGGAAGGAAGTGTGAATGAGGCAAGCAGAAAGCGCTTGGAGGAAATTCAAGAGAAGTGTGAATGGTCCAAGCAGAAAGTGCTTGGAGGAAATGTGAGAGAAGCGTGAATGAGCCAAGCAGAAAGTTCTTGGAGGGAATTCGAGAGAAGGGTGAATGAGCCAAGCAGAAAGTTCTTGGAGGAAATTCGAGAGAAGGCTGAATGAGCCAAGCAGAAAGCGCTTGGAGGAAATTCAAGAGAAAGGTGAATGGGCCAAGCAGAAAGCACTTGGAGGAAATGTGAGACAAGTGTGAATGAGCCAAGCAGAAATCGTTTGGAGGAAATGTGAGAGAAGGGTGAATGAGCCAAGCAGAAAGTTCTTGGAGGGAATTCGAGAGAAGGCTGAATGAGCCAAGCAGAAAGTTCTTGGAGGAAATTCGAGAGAAGGCTGAATGAGCCAAGCAGAAAGCGCTTGGAGGAAATTCAAGAGAAAGGTGAATGGTCCAAGCAGAAAGCGCTTGGAGGAAATGTGAGAGAAGCCTGAATGAACCAAGCAGAAAGTTCTTGGATGGAATTCGAGAGAAGGGTGAATGAGCCAAGCAGAAAGCGCTTGGAGGAAGTGCGAGAGAAGGCTGAATGAGCTAAGCAGAAAGCTCTTGAAGGAACTGCGAGAGAAGGCTGGATGAGCCAAGCAAAAAGCACTTGGAAGAAATTCAAGAGAAAGGTGAATGGGCCAAGCAGAAAGCACTTGGAGGAAATGCGAGAGAAGGCTGAATGAGCCAAGCAGAAAGCGCTTGGAGGAAATTCAAGAGAAAGGTGAATGGGCCAAGCAGAAAGCACTTGGAGGAAATGTGAGACAAGTGTGAATGAGCCAAGCAGAAATCGTTTGGAGGAAATGTGAGAGAAGGGTGAATGAGCCAAGCAGAAAGCGATTGCAGGAAATGTTAGAGAAGCGTGAATGAGGAAAGCAGAAAGCGGTTGGGGTAAATGAGAGAGACGGGTGAATGAGCCAAGCAGAAAGCGCTTGGAGGAAATGCAAGAGAAGGCTGAGCCAAGCAGAATGCGGTTGGAGTAAATGAGAGAGACGGGTGAATGAGCCAAGCAGAAAGCGCTTGGAGGAACTGTGAGAGAAGCCTGAATGAGCCAAGCAGAAAGCGCTTGAAGGTAATGTTAGAGAAGGCTGAGGCAAGCAGAAAGCACTTGGAGGAATTGCGAGAGAAGGCTGAGTCAAGCAGAAAGCGGTTGGAGTAAATTCGAGAGAAGGGTGAATGAGGCAAGCAGAAAGCATTTGGAGGAAATGCCAGAGAAGGGTGAATGAGCCAAGCAGAAAGCACTTGGAGGAAATGCGAGAGAAGGCTGAATGGGCCAAGCAGAAAGCACTTGGAGGAAATGTGAGAGAAGTGTGAATGAGCCAAGCAGAAAGCGGTTGCAGGAAATGCGAAGGAAGTTTGAATGAGCCAAGCAGAAAGCGCTTGGAGGAAATTCAAGAGAAGTGTGAATGGTCCAAGCAGAAAGTGCTTGGAGGAAATGTGAGAGAAGCGTGAATGAGCCAAGCAGAAAGTTCTTGGAGGGAATTCGAGAGAAGGGTGAATGAGCCAAGCAGAAAGTTCTTGGAGGAAATTCGAGAGAAGGCTGAATGAGCCAAGCAGAAAGCGCTTGGAGGAAATTCAAGAGAAAGGTGAATGGTCCAAGCAGAAAGCGCTTGGAGGAAATGTGAGAGAAGCCTGAATGAACCAAGCAGAATGTTCTTGGATGGAATTCGAGAGAAGGGTGAATGAGCCAAGCAGAAAGGCTTGGAGGAAGTGCGAGAGAAGGCTGAATGAGCTAAGCAGAAAGCTCTTGAAGGAACTGCGAGAGAAGGCTGGATGAGCCAAGCAAAAAGCACTTGGAAGAAATTCAAGAGAAAGGTGAATGGGCCAAGCAGAAAGCACTTGGAGGAAATGCGAGAGAAGGCTGAATGAGCCAAGCAGAAAGCGCTTGGAGGAAATTCAAGAGAAAGGTGAATGGGCCAAGCAGAAAGCACTTGGAGGAAATGTGAGACAAGTGTGAATGAGCCAAGCAGAAATCGTTTGGAGGAAATGTGAGAGAAGGGTGAATGAGCCAAGCAGAAAGCGATTGCAGGAAATGTTAGAGAAGCGTGAATGAGGAAAGCAGAAACGGTTGGGGTAAATGAGAGAGACGGGTGAATGAGCCAAGCAGAAAGCGCTTGGAGGAACTGTGAGAGAAGCCTGAATGAGCCAAGCAGAAAGCGCTTGAAGGTAATGTGAGAGAAGGCTGAGCCAAGCAGAAAGCGCTTGGAGGAAATTCAAGAGAACGGTGAATGGTCCAAGGAGAAAGTTCTTGGTGGAAATGCGAGAGAAGGCTGAATGGTCCAAGCAGAAAGCGCTTGGAGGAAATTCGAGAGAAGGGTGAATGAGCAAAGCAGAAAGAACTTGGAGGCAATGTGGGAGAAGTGTGAATGAGCGTGGAGGAAATGCGAAGGACGGGGTAATGAGCCAAGTAGAAAGCTCTTGAAGGAACTGCGAGAGAAGGCTGAATGAGCCAAGCAAAAAGCACTTGGAAGAAATTCAAGAGAAAGGTGAATGGGCCAAGCAGAAAGCACTTGGAGGAAATGCGAGAGAAGGCTGAATGGGCCAAGCAGAAAGCACTTGGAGGAAATGTGAGACAAGTGTGAATGAGCCAAGCAGAAATCGTTTGGAGGAAATGTGAGAGAAGGGAGAATGAGCCAAGCAGAAAGCGATTGGAGGAAATGTTAGGGAAGCCTGAATGAGCCAAGCAGAAAGCGCTTGAAGGTAATGTGAGAGAAGGCTGAGCCAAGCAGAAAGCGCTTGGAGGAATTGCCAGAGAAGGCTGAGTCAAGCAGAAAGCGGTTGGAGTAAATTCGAGAGAAGGGTGAATGAGGCAAGCAGAAAGCATTTGGAGGAAATGCCAGAGAAGGGTGAATGAGCCAAGTAGAAAGCACTTGGAGGAAATGCTAGCGAAGTTTGAATGGGCCAAGCAGAAAGCTCTTGGAGGAAATGTGAGAGAAGCGTGAATGAGCCAAGTAGAAAGTTCTTGGAGGAAATGCTAGAGAAGGCTGAATGGGCCAAGCAGAAAGCACTTGGAGGAAATGTGAGACAAGTGTGAATGAGCCAAGCAGAAATCGTTTGGAGGAAATGTGAGACAAGTGTGAATGAGCCAAGCAGAAAGCGCTTGGAGGAAATTCGAGAGAAGGGTGAATCAGCGAAGCAGAAAGAACTTGGAGGCAATGTGGGAGAAGTGTGAATGAGCGTGGAGGAAATGCGAAAGACGGGGTAATGAGCCAAGTAGAAAGCTCTTGAAGGAACTGCGAGAGAAGGCTGAATGAGCCAAGCAAAAAGCACTTGGAAGAAATTCAAGAGAAAGGTGAATGGGCCAAGCAGAAAGCACTTGGAGGAAATGCGAGAGAAGGCTGAATGAGCCAAGCAGAAAGCGCTTGGAGGAAATTCGAGAGAAGGGTGAATGAGCCAAGCAGAAAGCGCTTGGAGGAAATTCAAGAGAAGTGTGAATGAGCGTGGAGGAAATGCGAAAGACAGGGGAATGAGCCAAGTAGAAAGCTCTTGAAGGAACTGCGAGAGAAGGCTGAATGAGCCAAGCAAAAAGCACTTGGAAGAAATTCAAGAGAAAGGTGAATGAGCCAAGCAGAAATCGTTTGGAGGAAATTTGAGAGAAGGGTGAATGAGCCAAGCAGAAAGCGATTGGAGGAAATGTTAGAGAAGCGTGAATGAGGAAAGCAGAAAGAGCTTGCAGGAAATGCGAGAGAAGTGTGAATGAGCCAAGCAGAAAGCGCTTGGAGGAAATTCACGAGAAAGGTGAATGTTCCAAGCAGAAAGCATTTGGAGGAAATGTGACAGAAGGGTGAATGGGCCAAGCAGAAAGCACTTGGAAGAAATGTGAGAGAAGTGTGAATGAGCCAAGCAGAAATCGTTTGGAGGAAATGTGAGAGAAGGCTGAGGCAAGCAGAAAGCCCTTGGAGGAAATGCGAGAGAAGGCAGAGTCAAGCAGAAAGCGCTTGGAGGAAATGCTAGAGAAGGGTGAATGAGCCAAGAAGAAATCGCTTGGAGGAAATGTGAGAGAAGCATGAATCAGCCAAGCACTTGGAGGAAATTGAAAACAGACAGGTGAATGAGCCAAGCAGAAAGCACTTGGAGGAAATGTGAGACAAGTGTGAATGAGCCAAGCAGAAAGCGATTGGAGGAAATGTTAGAGAAGCGTGAATGAGGAAAGCAGAAAGCGCTTGGTGGAAATGCGAGAGAAGGCTAAGTCAAGCAGAAAGCGGTTGAAGGTAATGCGAGAGAAGGCTGAGGCAAGCAGAAAGCGCTTGGAGGAAATGCGAGAGAAGGCAGAGTCAAGCAGAAAGCGCTTGGAGGAAATTCAAGAGAAGGGTGAATGAGCCAAGCAGAAAGCATTTGGAGGAAATGTGACAGAAGGGTGAATGGGCCAAGCAGAAAGCACTTGGAGGAAATGTGAGACAAGTGTGAATGAGCCAAGCAGAAATCGTTTGGAGGAAATGGGAGAGATGGCTGAATGAGCCATGCAGAAAGCGCTTGGAGGAAATTCAAGAGGAAGGTGAATGGTCCAAGCAGAAAGCGCTTGGAGGAAATGTGAGATAAGCATGAATGAGCCAAGCAGAAAGTTCTTGGAGGGAATTCGAGAGAAGGGTGAATGAGCCAAGCAGAAAGCACTTGGAGGAAATTCAAGACAAAGGTGAATGGGCCAAGCAGAAAGCGCTTGGAGGAAATGTGAGAGAAGCGTAAATGAGCCAAGCAGAAAGCGCTTGGAGGAAATGAAAGAGAAGGCTGAATGAGCCAAGCAGAAAGCGCTTGTAGGAAATTCAAGAGAAAGGTGAATGGTCCAACCAGAAAGCACTTGGAGGAAATTCCAGAGAAGCGTGAATCAGCCAAGCGCTTGGAGGAAATTGAAAAGAGACAGGTGAATGAGCCAAGCAGTAAGTGCTTGGAGGAAATGGGAGAGAAGGCTGAAAAAGCGTATTGAATTTTCACCACAGTTATTTTTATTAGGTATTATAAAAGACTGTACCACCACAGAGACTAAATTGATCTTGAATTTGATTACGGCAAGACTGTTGGTGGGTCAATATTGGAAGACATCGGAAATACCATCTATTGAAGAATGGACATTAAAAGTCATGAATTTGGCTGAAATGGCAAAGATATCTGCATATTTGAAAAACCACTCAAATGAACAATTTTTGATGGATTGGGAAAAATGGATAGATTATATACAGAAGAAATATCAATTGAAGGAATTATATTTGTTTTATAGTTAAATAATTACGTATAAGTAGTTTAGTCGGGTTTCTTGCGTTTTTACCCTGTATTCACTTTGGGAAGCCTGGGGGGGAGGGGGGAGGGTTTTAATAATAGTTATTTTATATTTTTTCAACTGTTTTGGGGAGATTTTTTTCTCTTTTTAGGTGGCAAGGCGTTGCTCCGGTGGCCTCTGGGCACCACATTGGTTGGAAGAAGAAGGAGGAGTGAAAGTCAGGAAGGTAGGAAGAAGGTATGAGGGAGAGGATGTAGGTGGGAGGAGAGGATGGAATTGGAGAAAGGTTTAAGTAGGTTGTTAGAGGGAAGAAGAGGGGTTAGTTTTGTCTTAGAAGGATGTGGTGGGGAGGGGGTACCGAGCAGTTTTGTTTGATTGTTTGCGAATTGTATATGTATATAATTGTTTACAGTTGAATTGTTATTTCATTTTTTGTTAAAAACCTTATAAAAAACCAATAAAAATATTTATAAAAAAAAAAGAAAGCGTTTGGAGGAAATGCGAGAGAAGGGTGAAGGAGCCAAACAGAAAGCACTTGGAGGAAATGGGAGAGATGGCTGAATGAGCCATGCAGAAAGCGCTTGGAGGAAATTCAAGAGAAAGGTGAATGGTCCAAGCAGAAAGCGCTTGGAGGAAATGTGAGATAAGCGTGAATGAGCCAAGCAGAAAGTTCTTGGAGGGAATTCCAGAGAAGGGTGAATGAGCCAAGCAGAAAGCACTTGGAGGAAATGCCAGAGAAGGCTGAATGAGCCAAGCAGAAAGCGCTTGGAGGAACTTCAAGACAAAGGTGAATGGGCCAAGCAGAAAGTGCTTGGAGGAAATGTGAGAGAAGCGTAAATGAGCCAAGCAGAAAGCACTTGGAGGAAATGAAAGAGAAGGCTGAATGAGCCAGGCAGAAAGCGCTTGTAGGAAATTCAAGAGAAAGGTGAATGGTGCAACCAGAAAGCGCTTGGAAGAAATGTGAGAGAAGCGTGAATGAGCCAAGCAGAAAGTTCTTGGAGGGAATTTGAGAGAAAAGTGAATGAGCCAAGCAGAAAGCACTTGGAGGAAATGCGAGAGAAGCGTGAATCAGCCAAGCGCTTGGAGGAAATTGAAAAGGGACAGGTGAATGAGCCAAGCAGTAAGTGCTTGGAGGAAATGCGAGAGAAGGCTGAATGAGCAGAGCAGAAAGCGCTTGGAGGAAATGGGAGAGAAGGCTGAGTAAAGCAGAAAGCGGGGTTGGAGGAAATGAGAGAGACGGGTGAATGAGCCAAGCAGAAAGCTTTTGGAGGAAATGCGAGAGAAGGGTGAATGAGCCAAGCAGAAAGCACTTGGAGGAAATGCGAGAGAAGGCTGAATGGGCCAAGCATAAAGCACTTGGAGGAAATGACAAGTGTGAATGAGCAAAGCAGAAATCGTTTGGAGGAAATGTGAGAGAAGGGTGAATGAGCCAAGCAGAAAGCGATTGGAGGAAATGTTAGAGAAGCGTGAATGAGGAAAGCAGAAAGCGCTTGGAGGAAATGCGAGAGAAGGCTGAGTCAAACAGAAAGCTGTTGAAGGTAATGCGAGAGAAGGCTGAGGCAAGCAGAAAGCGCTTGGAGGAAATGCGAGAGAAGGCACAGTCAAGCAGAAAGCGGTTGGAGTAAATGAAAGAGGCGGGTGAATGAGCCAAGCAGAAAGCGCTTGGAGGAAATTCAAGAGAAGGGTGAATGAGCCAAGCAGAAAGCTTTTGGAGGAAATGCGAGAGAAGGGTGAATGAGCCAAGCAGAAAGCACTTGGAGGAAATGCGAGAGAAGGCTGAATGGGCCAAGCATAAAGCACTTGGAGGAAATGACAAGTGTGAATGAGCAAAGCAGAAATCGTTTGGAGGAAATGTGAGAGAAGGGTGAATGAGCCAAGCAGAAAGCGATTGGAGGAAATGTTAGAGAAGCGTGAATGAGGAAAGCAGAAAGCGCTTGGAGGAAATGCGAGAGAAGGCTGAGTCAAACAGAAAGCTGTTGAAGGTAATGCGAGAGAAGGCTGAGGCAAGCAGAAAGCGCTTGGAGGAAATGCGAGAGAAGGCACAGTCAAGCAGAAAGCGGTTGGAGTAAATGAAAGAGGCGGGTGAATGAGCCAAGCAGAAAGCGCTTGGAGGAAATTCAAGAGAAGGGTGAATGAGCCAAGCAGAAAGCATTTGGAGGAAATGTGACAGAAGGGTGAATGGGCCAAGCAGAAAGCACTTGGAAGAAATGTGAGACAAGTGTGAATGAGCCAAGCAGAAATCGTTTGGAGGAAATGTGAGAGAAGGGTGAATGAGGTAAGCAGAAAGCTTTTGGAGGAAATGTGAGAGATGGGTGAATGAGCCAAGAAGAAAGCGTTTGGAAGAAATGCGAGAGAAGGGTGAAGGAGCCAAGCAGAAAGCACTTGGAGGAAATGCGAGAGAAGGCTGAATGGGCCAAGCAGAAAGCACTTGGAGGAAATGTGAGAGAAGGGTGAATGAGCCAAGCAGAAAGCACTTGGAAGAAATGTGAGACAAGTGTGAATGAGCCAAGCAGAAATCGTTTGGAGGAAATGTGAGAGAAGGGTGAATGAGCCAAGCAGAAAGCGATTGGAGGAAATGTGAGAGAAGCGTGAATGAGCCAAGCAGAAAATTCTTGGAGGGAATTCGAGAGAAGGGTCAATGAGCCAAGCAGAAAGCACTTGGAGGAAATGCGAGAGAAGCGTGAATCAGCCAAGCCCTTGGAGGAAATTGAAAAGAGACAGGTGAATGAGCCAAGCAGTAAGTGCTTGGAGGAAATGCGAGAGAAGGCTGAATGAGCAGAGCAGAAAGCGCTTGGAGGAAATGGGAGAGAAGGCTGAGTAAAGCAGAAAGCGGTTGGAGGAAATGAGAGAGACGGGTGAATGAGCCAAGCAGAAAGCGCTTGGAGGAAATTCGAGAGAAGGGTGAATGAGGTAAGCAGAAAGCTTTTGGAGGAAATGTGAGAGATGGGTGAATGAGCCAAGAAGAAAGCGTTTGGAGGAAATGCGAGAGAAGGGTGAAGGAGCCAAGCAGAAAGCACTTGGAGGAAATGCGAGAGAAGGCTGAATGGGCCAAGCAGAAAGCACTTGGAGGAAATGTGAGAGAAGGGTGAATGAGCCAAACAGAAAGCGATTGGAGGAAATGCGAGAGAAGCCTGAGGCAAGCAGAAAGCGCTTGGAGGAAATGCGAGAGAAGGCAGAGTCAAGCAGAAAGCGGTTGGAGTAAATGAGAGAGACGGGTGAATGAGCCAAGCAGAAAGCGCTTGGAGGAAATTCAAGAGAAGGGTGAATGAGCCAAGCAGAAAGCATTTGGAGGAAATGTGACAGAAGGGTGAATGGGCCAAGCAGAAAGCACTTGGAGGAAATGTGAGACAAGTGTGAATGAGCCAAGCAGAAATCGTTTGGAGGAAATGTGAGAGAAGGGTGAATGAGCCAAGCAGAAAGCGATTGGAGGAAATGTTAGAGAAGCGTGAATGATCCAAACAGAAAGCATTTGGAGGAAATGGGAGAGATGGCTGAATGAGCCATGCAGAAAGCGCTTGGAGGGAATTCGAGAGAAGGGTGAATGAGCCAAGCAGAAAGCACTTGGAGGAAATGCGAGAGAAGGCTGAATGGGCCAAGCAGAAAGCGCTTGGAGGAAATTCAAGACAAAGGTGAATGGGCCAAGCAGAAAGCGCTTGGAGGAAATGTGAGAGAAGCGTAAATGAGCCAAGCAGAAAGCGCTTGGAGGAAATGAAAGAGAAGGCTGAATGAGCCAAGCAGAAAGCGCTTGTAGGAAATTCGAGAGAAGGGTGAATGAGCGAAGCAGAAAGCACTTGAAGGTAATGGGGGAGAAGGCTGAGTCAAGCAGAAAGCACTTGGAGGAAATGCGAGAGAAGGCTGAATGGCCCAATTAGAAAGCACTTGGAGGAAATGTGAGACAAGACTGAATGAGCCAAGCAGAAAGCGCTTAGAGGAAATGTGAGAGAAGCGTGAATGAGCCAAGCAGAAAGGGCTTGGGAGTAATGCGAAAGATGTGTAAATGAGCCAAGGAGAAAGCACTTGGAGGAAATGCGAGTGAAGGCTGAGTCAAGCAGAACGCGCTTGGAGGAAATTCGAGAGAAGGGTGAATGGGCCAAGCAGAAAGCACTTGTAATGCGAAAGACGTGTAAATGAGCCAAGGAGAAAGCACTTGGAGGAAATGCGAGAGAAGGCTGAATGAGCCAAGCAGAAAGCGCTTGGAGGAAATTCAAGACAAAGGTGAATGTGCCAAGCAGAAAGCGCTTGGAGGAAATGTGAGAGAAGGGCGAATGAGCCAAGCAGAAAGCACTTGGAGGAAATGCGAGAGAAGGCTGAATGGGCCAAGCAGAAAGCACTTGGAGGAACTGTGAATGGGCGAAGCAGAAAGAACTTGGAGGCAATGTGGGTGGAGGAAATGCGAGAGAAGGCTGAGTCAAGCAGAAAGCGGTTGGAGTAAATGAAAGAGGCGGGTGAATGAGCCAAGCAGAAAGCGCTTGGAGGAAATTCGAGAGAAGGGTGAAGGAGGGAAGCAGAAAGCTTTTTGAGGAAATGCGAGAGACTGGTGAATGAGCCAAGAAGAAAGCGTTTGGAGGAAATGCGAGAGAAGGGCGAAGGAGCCAAACAGAAAGCGCTTGGAGGAAATGAGAGAGAAGTGTGAATGAGCCAAGTAGAAAGTTCTTAGAGGAAATTCAAGAGAAAGGTGAATGGTCCAACCAGAAAGCGCTTGGAGGAAATGCGAGAGAAGGCTGAATGAGCCAAGCAGAAAGCGCTTGGAGGAAATTCAAGAGAACGGTGAATGGTCCAAGGAGAAAGTTCTTGGAGGAAATGAGAGAGAAGGGTGAATGAGCGAAGCAGAAAGCGCTTGGAGGAAATTCAAGACAAAGGTGAATGGGCCAAGCAGAAAGCACTTGGAGGAAATGCCAGAGAAGCGTGAATCAGCCAAGCGCTTGGAGGAAATTGAAAAGAGACAGGTGAATGAGCCAAGCAGAAAGCGCTTGGAGGAAATGCGAGAGAAGGCTGAATGAGCCAAGCAGAAAGCGCTTGGAGGAAATTCAAGACAAAGGTGAATGGGCCAAGCAGAAAGCGCTTGGAGGAAATTCGAGAGAAGGGTGAATGAGCAAAGCAGAAAGAACTTGGAGGCAATGTGGGAGAAGTGTGAATGAGCGTGGAGGAAAAGCGAAAGACGGGGTAATGAGCCAAGTAGAAAGCTCTTGAAGGAACTGCGAGAGAAGGCTGAATGAGCCAAGCAAAAAGCACTTGGAAGAAATTCAAGAGAAAGGTGAATGGGCCAAGCAGAAAGCGCTTGGAGGAAATTCAAGAGAAGTGTGAATGGTTCAAGCAGAAAGCGCTTGGAGGAAATGAGAGAGAAGCGTGAATGAGCCAAGTAGAAAGTTCTTGGAGGAAATTCAAGAGAAAGGTGAATGGTCCAACCAGAAAGCGCTTGGAGGAAATGCGAGAGAAGGCTGAATGAGCCAAGCAGAAAGCGCTTGGAGGAAATGTTAGAGAAGCCTGAATGAGGAAAGCAGAAAGCGCTTGCAGGAAATGGCAGAGAAGTGTGAATGAGCCAAGCAGAAAGCGCTTGGTTGAAATGTGAGAGAACTGTGAATGAGCGAAGCAGAAAGAACTTGGAGGCAATGTGGGAGAAGTGTGAATGAGCGTGGAGGAAATGCGAAAGACAGGGGAATGAGCCAAGTAGAAAGCTCTTGAAGGAACTGCGAGAGTAGGCTGAATGGGCCAAGCAGAAAGCACTTGGAGGAAATGTGAGACAAGGGTGAATGAGCCAAGCAGAAATCCTTTGGAGGAAATGTGAGGGAAGGGTGAATGAGCCAAGCAGAAAGCGATTGCAGGAAATGTTAGAGAAGGGTGAATGAGGAAACCAGAAAGCGCTTGCAGGAAATGCGAGAGAAGTGTGAATGAGCAAAGCAGAAACAACTTGGAGGCAATGTGGGAGAAGTGTCAATGAGCGTGGAGGAAATGCGAAAGACGGGGTAATGAGCCAAGTAGAAAGCTCTTGAAGGAACTGCCAGAGAAGGCTGAATGAGCCAAGCAAAAAGCACTTGGAAGAAATTCAAGAGAACAGTGAATGGGCCAAGCAGAAAGTTCTTGGAGGAAATTCGAGAGAAGGGTGAATGAGCCAAGCAGAAAGCACTTGGAGAAAATGAAAGAGAAGGCTGAATGAGCCAAGCAGAAAGCCCTTGGAGGAAATTCAAGAGAAAGGTGAATGGTTCAAGCAGAAAGCGCTTGGAAGAAATTCACGGGAAAGGTGAATGGTCCAAGCAGAAAGCGCTTGGAGGAAATGCGAGAGAAGGCTGAATGAGCCAAGCAGAAAGCGCTTGGAGGAAATTCAAGAGAAGTGTGAATGGTCCAAGCAGAAAGCGCTTGGAGGAAATGTGAGAGAAGCATGAATGAGCCAAGCAGAAAGTGCGTGGAGGAAATTCGAGAGAAGGGTGAATGAGCAAAGCAGAAAGAACTTGGAGGCAATGTGGGAGAAGTGTGAATGACCATGGAGGAAATGCGAAAGATGTGGTAATGAGCCAAGTAGAAAGCTCTTGAAGGAACTGCGAGAGAAGGCTGAATGAGCCAAGCAGAAAGCGCTTGGAGGAAATTCAAGAGAAGTGTGAATGGTCCAAGCAGAAAGCTCTTGGAGGAAATGTGAGAGAAGTGTGAATGAGCCAAGTAGAAAGTTCTTGGAGGAAATTCGAGAGAAGGGTGAATGAGGCAAGCAGAAAGCACTTGGAGAAAATGAAAGAGAAGGCTGAATGAGCCAAGCAGAAAAGCGCTTGGAGGAAATTCAAGAGAAAGGTGAATGGTCCAAGCAGAAAGTTCTTGGAGGAAATGCGAGAGAAGGCTGAATGGTCCAAGCAGAAAGCGCTTGGAGGAAATGTGAGAGAAGGGTGAATGAGCCAAGCACAAAGCGCTTGGAGGAAATTCAAGAGAAAGGTGAATGGGCCAAGCAGAAAGCACTTGGAGGATATGCGAGAGAAGTGTGAATGGTCCAAGCAGAAAGCACTTGGAGGAAATGCGAGAGAAGGCTGAATGAGCCAAGCAGAAAGCGCTTGGAGGAAATTCAAGAGAAGTGTGAATGGTTCAAGCAGAAAGCGCTTGGAGGAAATGAGAGAGAAGCGTGAATGAGCCAAGTAGAAAGTTCTTGGAAGAAATTCAAGAGAAAGGTGAATGGTCCAAGCAGAAAGCGCTTGGAGGAAATGCGAGAGAAGGCTGAATGAGCCAAGCAGAAAGCGCTTGGAAGAAATTCAAGACAAAGGTGAATGGGCCAAGCAAAAAGCGCTTGGAGGAAATGTGAGAGAAGCGTGAATGAGCCAAGCAGAAAGCGCTTGGAGGAAATTCGAGAGAAGGGTGAATGGTCCAAGCAGAAAGCGCTTGGATGAAATGAGAGAGAAGTGTGAATGAGCCAAGTAGATAGTTCTTAGAGGAAATTCAAGAGAAAGGTGAATGGTCCAACCAGAAAGCGCTTGGAGGAAATGCGAGAGAAGGCTGAATGAGCCAAGCAAAAAGCACTTGGAAGAAATTCAAGAGAAAGGTGAATGGTCCAACCAGAAAGCACTTGGAGGAAATTCCAGAGAAGCGTGAATCAGCCAAGCGCTTGGAGGAAATTGAAAAGAGACAGGTGAATGAGCCAAGCAGTAAGTGCTTGGAGGAAATGGGAGAGAAGGCTGAAAAAGCGTATTGAATTTTCACCACAGTTATTTTTATTAGGTATTATAAAAGACTGTACCACCACAGAGACTAAATTGATCTTGAATTTGATTAAGGCAAGACTGTTGGTGGGTCAATATTGGAAGACATCGGAAATACCATCTATTGAAGAATGGACATTAAAAGTCATGAATTTGGCTGAAATGGCAAAGATATCTGCATATTTGAAAAACCACTCAAATGAACAATTTTTGATGGATTGGGAAAAATGGATAGATTATATACAGAAGAAATATCAATTGAAGGAATTATATTTGTTTTATAGTTAAATAATTACGTATAAGTAGTTTAGTCGGGTTTCTTGCGTTTTTACCCTGTATTCACTTTGGGAAGCCTGGGGGGGAGGGGGGAGGGTTTTAATAATAGTTATTTTATATTTTTTCAACTGTTTTGGGGAGTTTTTTTTTCTCTTTTTAGGTGGCAAGGCGTTGCTCCGGTGGCCTCTGGGCACCACATTGGTTGGAAGAAGAAGGAGGAGTGAAAGTCAGGAAGGTAGGAAGAAGGTATGAGGGAGAGGATGTAGGTGGGAGGAGAGGATGGAATTGGAGAAAGGTTTAAGTAGGTTGTTAGAGGGAAGAAGAGGGGTTAGTTTTGTCTTAGAAGGATGTGGTGGGGAGGGGGTACCAAGCAGTTTTGTTTGATTGTTTGCGAATTGTATATGTATATAATTGTTTACAGTTGAATTGTTATTTCATTTTTTGTTAAAAACCTTATAAAAAACCAATAAAAATATTTATAAAAAAAAAAAGAAAGCGTTTGGAGGAAATGCGAGAGAAGGGTGAAGGAGCCAAACAGAAACCACTTGGAGGAAATGCGAGAGAACGCTGAATGAGCCAAGCAGAAAGCGCTTGGAGGAAATTCAAGAGAAGTGTGAATGGTCCAAGCAGAAAGCGCCTGGAGGCAACGTGGGAGAAGTGTGAATGAGCATGGAGGAAATGCGAAAGACGGGGGAATGAGCCAAGCAGAAAGCACTTGGAAGAAATTCACGGGAAAGGTGAATGAGCCAAGCAGAAAGCACTTGGAGGAAATGCGAGAGAAGGCTGAATGAGCCAAGCAGAAAGCGCTTGGAAGAAATTCACGGGAAAGGTGAATGAGCCAAGCAGAAAGCGCTTGGAGGAAATTCGAGAGAAGGGTGAATGGGCAAAGCAGAAAGAACTTGGAGGCAATGTGGGAGAAGTGTGAATGATCCAAACAGAAACCACTTGGAGGAAATGCGAGAGAACGCTGAATGAGCCAAGCAGAAAGCGCTTGGAGGAAATTCAAGAGAAAGGTGAATGGTCCAACCAGAAAGCGCTTGGAGGAAATGCGAGAGAAGGCTGAATGAGCCAAGCAGAAAGGGCTTGGAGGAAATTCGAGAGAAGGGTGAATGGTCCAAGCAGAAAGCGCTTGGAGGAAATGAGAGAGAAGTGTGAATGAGCCAAGTAGAAAGTTCTTAGAGGAAATTCAAGAGAAAGGTGAATGGTCCAACCAGAAAGCGCTTGGAGGAAATGCGAGAGAAGGCTGAATGAGCCAAGCAGAAAGCGCTTGGAGGAAATTCAAGAGAACGGTGAATGGTCCAAGGAGAAAGTTCTTGGAGGAAATGAGAGAGAAGGGTGAATGAGCGAAGCAGAAAGCGCTTGGAGGAAATTCAAGACAAAGGTGAATGGGCCAAGCAGAAAGCACTTGGAGGAAATGCCAGAGAAGCGTGAATCAGCCAAGCGCTTGGAGGAAATTGAAAAGAGACAGGTGAATGAGCCAAGCAGAAAGCGCTTGGAGGAAATGCGAGAGAAGGCTGAATGAGCCAAGCAAAAAGCACTTGGAAGAAATTCACGAGAAAGGTGAATGGTCCAAGCAGAAAGCACTTGGAGGAAATGTGAGAGAAGCTTGAATGAGCCAAGCAGAAAGTTCTTGGAGGAAATTCGAGAGAAGTGTGAATGACCCAAACAGAAACCACTTGGAGGAAATGCGAGAGAACGCTGAATGAGCCAAGCAGAAAGCGCTTGGAGGAAATTCAAGAGAAGTGTGAATGGTCCAAGCAGAAAGCGCCTGGAGGCAACGTGGGAGAAGTGTGAATGAGCATGGAGGAAATGCGAAAGACGGGGGAATGAGCCAAGCAGAAAGCGCTTGGAAGAAATTCACGGGAAAGGTGAATGAGCCAAGCAGAAAGCACTTGGAGGAAATGCGAGAGAAGGCTGAATGAGCCAATCAGAAAGCGCTTGGAAGAAATTCACGGGAAAGGTGAATGAGCCAAGCAGAAAGCGCTTGGAGGAAATTCGAGAGAAGGGTGAATGGGCAAAGCAGAAAGAACTTGGAGGCAATGTGGGAGAAGTGTGAATGATCCAAACAGAAACCACTTGGAGGAAATGCGAGAGAACGCTGAATGAGCCAAGCAGAAAGCGCTTGGAGGAAATTCAAGAGAAAGGTGAATGGTCCAACCAGAAAGCGCTTGGAGGAAATGCGAGAGAAGGCTGAATGAGCCAAGCAGAAAGCGCTTGGAGGAAATTCGAGAGAAGGGTGAATGGTCCAAGCAGAAAGCGCTTGGAGGAAATGAGAGAGAAGTGTGAATGAGCCAAGTAGAAAGCGCTTGGAGGAAATTCAAGAGAAAGGTGAATGGTCCAACCAGAAAGCGCTTGGAGGAAATGCGAGAGAAGGCTGAATGAGCCAAGCAGAAAGCGCTTGGAGGAAATTCGAGAGAAGGGTGAATGGTCCAAGCAGAAAGCGCTTGGAGGAAATGCGAGAGAAGGCTGAATGAGCCAAGCAGAAAGCGCTTGGAGGAAATTCAAGAGAACGGTGAATGGTCCAAGGAGAAAGTTCTCGGAGGAAATGAGAGAGAAGGGTGAATGAGCGAAGCAGAAAGCGCTTGGAGGAAATTCAAGACAAAGGTGAATGGGCCAAGCAGAAAGCACTTGGAGGAAATGCCAGAGAAGCGTGAATCAGCCAAGCGCTTGGAGGAAATTGAAAAGAGACAGGTGAATGAGCCAAGCAGAAAGCGCTTGGAGGAAATGCGAGAGAAGGCTGAATGAGCCAAGCAGAAAGCGCTTGGAGGAAATTCAAGACAAAGGTGAATGGGCCAAGCAGAAAGCGCTTGGAGGAAATTCGAGAGAAGGGTGAATGAGCAAAGCAGAAAGAACTTGGAGGCAATGTGGGAGAAGTGTGAATGAGCGTGGAGGAAAAGCGAAAGACGGGGTAATGAGCCAAGTAGAAAGCTCTTGAAGGAACTGCGAGAGAAGGCTGAATGAGCCAAGCAAAAAGCACTTGGAAGAAATTCAAGAGAAAGGTGAATGGGCCAAGCAGAAAGCGCTTGGAGGAAATTCAAGAGAAGTGTGAATGGTTCAAGCAGAAAGCGCTTGGAGGAAATGAGAGAGAAGCGTGAATGAGCCAAGTAGAAAGTTCTTGGAGGAAATTCAAGAGAAAGGTGAATGGTCCAACCAGAAAGCGCTTGGAGGAAATGCGAGAGAAGGCTGAATGAGCCAAGCAGAAAGCGCTTGGAGGAAATGTTAGAGAAGCCTGAATGAGGAAAGCAGAAAGCGCTTGCAGGAAATGGCAGAGAAGTGTGAATGAGCCAAGCAGAAAGCGCTTGGTTGAAATGTGAGAGAACTGTGAATGAGCGAAGCAGAAAGAACTTGGAGGCAATGTGGGAGAAGTGTGAATGAGCGTGGAGGAAATGCGAAAGACAGGGGAATGAGCCAAGTAGAAAGCTCTTGAAGGAACTGCGAGAGTAGGCTGAATGGGCCAAGCAGAAAGCACTTGGAGGAAATGTGAGACAAGGGTGAATGAGCCAAGCAGAAATCCTTTGGAGGAAATGTGAGGGAAGGGTGAATGAGCCAAGCAGAAAGCGATTGCAGGAAATGTTAGAGAAGGGTGAATGAGGAAACCAGAAAGCGCTTGCAGGAAATGCGAGAGAAGTGTGAATGAGCAAAGCAGAAAGAACTTGGAGGCAATGTGGGAGAAGTGTCAATGAGCGTGGAGGAAATGCGAAAGACAGGGGACTGAGCCAAGTAGAAAGCACTGGAAGGTAATTCGAGAGAAGGCTGAGTCAAGCAGAAAGCGCTTGGAGGAAATTCTAGAGAAGGGTGAATGAGGTAAGCAGAAAGCTTTTGGAGGAAATGTGACAGAGGGGTGAATGAGCCAAGAAGAAAGCATTTGGAGGAAATGCGAGAGAAGGGTGAATGAGCCAAGTAGAAAGCACTTGGAGGAAATGCGAGAGAAGGCTGAATGGGCCAAGCAGAAAGCACTTGGAGGAAATGTGAGAGAAGTGTGAATGAGCCAAGCAGAAATCGTTTGGAGGAAATGTGAGAGAAGGGTGAATGAGGAAAGCAGAAAGCGCTTTCAGGAAATGGAGAGAGAAGTGTGAATGAGCCAAGCAAAAAGCACTTGGAGGAAATTCACGAGAAAGGTGAATGGTCCAAGCAGAAAGCGCTTGGAGGAAATTCAAGAGAAAGGTGAATGGTCCAACCAGAAAGCGCTTGGAAGAAATGTGAGAGAAGGGTGAATGAGCCAAGTAGAAAACTCTTGGAGGAAATGCGAGAGAAGGCTGAATGAGCCAAGCAGAAAGCGCTTGGAGGAAATTCAAAACAAAGGTGAATGGGCCAAGCCGAAAGCGCTTGGAGGAAATGCGAGAGAAGGCAGAGTCAAGCAGAAAGCGGTTGGAGTAAATGAGAGAGATGGGTGAATGAGCCAAGCAGAAAGCGCTTGGAGGAAATTCTAGAGAAGGCTGAATGAGGTAAGCAGAAAGCTTTTGGAGGAAATGTGAGAGATGGGTGAATGAGCCAAGAAGAAAGCGTTTGGAGGAAATGGGAGAGAAGGCTGAATGGGCCAAGCAGAAAGCACTTGGAGGAAATGTGAGACAAGTGTGAATGAGCCAAGCAGAAAGCGATTGGAGGAAATGTTAGAGAAGCGTGAATGAGGAAAGCAGAAAGCTCTTGGAGGAAATGCGAGAGAAGGCTGAGTCAAGCAGAAAGCGGTTGAAGGTAATGCGAGAGAAGGCTGAGGCAAGCAGAAAGCGCTTGGAGGAAATGTGAGAGAAGGCAGAGTCAAGCAGAAAGCGGTTGGAGTAAATGAGAGAGACGGGTGAATGAGCCAAGCAGAAAGCGCTTGGAGGAAATTCAAGAGAAGGGTGAATGAGCCAAGAAGAAAGCATTTGGAGGAAATGTGACAGAAGGGTGAATGGGCCAACAGAAAGCACTTGGAGGAAATGTGAGACAAGTGTGAATGAGCCAAGCAGAAAGTTCTTGGAGGAAATGCGAGAGAAGGGTGAAGGAGCCAAGCGGAAAGCACTTGGAGGAAATGCGAGAGAAGGCTAAATGGGCCAAGCAGAAAGCACTTGGAGGAAATGTGAGACAAGTGTGAATGAGCAAAGCAGAAATCGTTTGGAGGAAATGTGAGAGAAGGGTGAATGAGCCAAGCAGAAAGCGATTGGAGGAAATGTTAGAGAAGCGTGAATGAGGAAAGCAGAAAGCGCTTGGAGGAAATGCGAGAGAAGGCTGAGTCAAGCAGAAAGCGGTTGAAGGTAATGCGAGAGAAGGCTGAGGCAAGCAGAAAGCCCTTGGAGGAAATGGGAGAGATGGCTGAATGAGCCAAGTAGAAAGCTCTTGGAGGAAATTCGAGAGAAGGGTGAATGGTCCAACCAGAAAGCGCTTGGAAGAAATGTGAGAGAAGCGTGAATGAGCCAAGCAGAAAGCACTTGGAGGAAATGCGAGAGAAGCATGAATCAGCCAAGCTCTTGGAGGAAATTGAAAAGGGACAGGTGAATGAGCCAAGCAGTAAGTGCTTGGAGGAAATGCGAGAGAAGGCTGAATGAGCAGAGCAGAAAGCGCTTGGAGGAAATGGGAGAGAAGGCTGAGTAAAGGAGAAAGCGGTTGGAGGAAATTCGAGAGAAGGCTGAATGAGCAGAGCAGAAAGCGCTGGGAGGAAATGGGAGAGAAGGCTGAATGAGCCATGGAGAAAGCGCTTGGAGGAAATTCAAAAGAAAGGTGAATGGTCCAAGCAGAAAGCGCTTGGAGGAAATGTGAGATAAGCGTGAATGAGCCAAGCAGAAAGCTCTTGGAGGGAATTTGAGAGAAGGCTGAATGAGCCAAGCAGAAAGCGCTTGGAGGAAATTCAAGACAAAGGTGAATGGGCCAAGCAGAAAGCGCTTGGAGGAAATGTGAGAGAAGCGTAAATGAGCCAAGCAGAAAGCGCTTGGAGGAAATGAAAGAGAAGGCTGAATGAGCCAAGCAGAAAGCGCTTGTAGGAAATTCAAGAGAAAGGTGAATGGTCCAACCAGAAAGCGCTTGGAAGCAATGTGAGAGAAGCGTGAATGAGCCAAGCAGAAAGTTCTTGGAGGGAATTCGAGAGAAGGGTGAATGAGCCAAGCAGAAAGCACTTGGAGGAAATTCCAGAGAAGCGTGAATCAGCCAAGCGCTTGGAGGAAATTGAAAAGAGACAGGTGAATGAGCCAAGCAGTAAGTGCTTGGAGGAAATGCGAGAGAAGGCTGAATGAGCAGAGCAGAAAGCGCTTGGAGGAAATGGGAGAGAAGGCTGAGTAAAGCAGAAAGCGGTTGGAGGAAATGAGAGAGACGGGTGAATGAGCCAAGCAGAAAGCGCTTGGAGGAAATTCCAGAGAAGGGTGAATGAGGTAAGCAGAAAGATTTTGGAGGAAATGTGAGAGATGGGTGAATGAGCCAAGAAGAAAGCTTTTGGAGGAAATGCGAGAGAAGGGTGAAGGAGCCAAGCAGAAAGCACTTGGAGGAAATGCGAGAGAAGGCTGAATGGGCCAAGCAGAAAGCACTTGGAGGAAATGTGAGACAAGTGTGAATGAGCAAAGCAGAAAGCGCTTGGAGGAAATTCGAGAGAAGGGTGAATGAGGTAAGCAGAAAGATTTTGGAGGAAATGTGAGAGATGGGTGAATGAGCCAAGAAGAAAGCGTTTGGAGGAAATGCGAGAGAAGGCTGAGTCAAGCAGAAAGCGGTTGAAGATAATGCGAGAGAAGGCTGAGGCAAGCAGAAAGCCCTTGGAGGAAATGGGAGAGATGGCTGAATGAGCCAAGTAGAAAGCTCTTGGAGGAAATTCGAGAGAAGGGTGAATGAGCCAAGCAGAAAGCACTTGGAGAAAATGAAAGAGAAGGCTGAATGAGCCAAGCAGAAAGCGCTTGTAGGAAATTCAAGAGAAAGGTGAATGGTCCAACCAGAAAGCGCTTGGAAGAAATGTGAGAGAAGCGTGAATGAGCCAAGCAGAAAGTTCTTGGAGGGAATTTGAGAGAAGGGTGAATGAGCCAAGCAGAAAGCACTTGGAGGAAATGCGAGAGAAGCGTGAATCAGCCAAGCGCTTGGAGGAAATTGAAAAGGGACAGGTGAATGAGCCAAGCAGTAAGTGCTTGGAGGAAATGCGAGAGAAGGCTGAATGAACAGAGCAGAAAGCGCTTGGAGGAAATGGGAGAGAAGGCTGAGTAAAGCAGAAAGCGGTTGGAGGAAATTCGAGAGAAGGCTGAATGAGCAGAGCAGAAAGCGCTTGGAGGAAATGGGAGAGAAGGCTGAATGAGCCATGCAGAAAGCGCTTGGAGGAAATTCAAGACAAAGGTGAATGGGCCAAGCAGAAAGCGCTTGGAGGAAATGTGAGAGAAGCGTAAATGAGCCAAGCAGAAAGCGCTTGGAGGAAATGAAAGAGAAGGCTGAATGAGCCAAGCAGAAAGCGCTTGTAGGAAATTCAAGAGAAAGGTGAATGGTCCAACCAGAAAGCGCTTGGAGGAAATGTGAGAGAAGTGTGAATGAGCCAAGCAGAAAGTTCTTGGAGGGAATTCGAGAGAAGGGTGAATGAGCCAAGCAGAAAGCACTTGGAGGAAATTCCAGAGAAGCGTGAATCAGCCAAGCGCTTGGAGGAAATTGAAAAGAGACAGGTGAATGAGCCAAGCAGTAAGTGCTTGGAGGAAATGCGAGAGAAGGCTGAATGAGCAGAGCAGAAAGCGCTTGGAGGAAATGGGAGAGAAGGCTGAGTAAAGCAGAAAGCAGTTGGAGGAAATGAGAGAGACGGGTGAATGAGCCAAGCAGAAAGCGCTTGGAGGAAATTCGAGAGAAGGGTGAATGAGGTAAGCAGAAAGATTTTGGAGGAAATGTGAGAGATGGGTGAATGAGCCAAGAAGAAAGCGTTTGGAGGAAATGCGAGAGAAGGGTGAAGGAGCCAAGCAGAAAGCATTTGGAGGAAATGCGAGAGAAGGCTGAATGGGCCAAGCAGAAAGCACTTGGAGGAAATGTGAGAGAAGTGTGAATGAGCCAAGCAGAAATCGTTTGGAGGAAATTTGAGAGAAGGGTGAATGAGCCAAGCAGAAAGCGATTGGAGGAAATGTTAGAGAAGCGTGAATGAGGAAAGCAGAAAGAGCTTGCAGGAAATGCGAGAGAAGTGTGAATGAGCCAAGCAGAAAGCGCTTGGAGGAAATTCACGAGAAAGGTGAATGTTCCAAGCAGAAAGCATTTGGAGGAAATGTGACAGAAGGGTGAATGGGCCAAGCAGAAAGCACTTGGAAGAAATGTGAGAGAAGTGTGAATGAGCCAAGCAGAAATCGTTTGGAGGAAATGTGAGAGAAGGCTGAGGCAAGCAGAAAGCCCTTGGAGGAAATGCGAGAGAAGGCAGAGTCAAGCAGAAAGCGCTTGGAGGAAATGCTAGAGAAGGGTGAATGAGCCAAGAAGAAATCGCTTGGAGGAAATGTGAGAGAAGCATGAATCAGCCAAGCACTTGGAGGAAATTGAAAACAGACAGGTGAATGAGCCAAGCAGAAAGCACTTGGAGGAAATGTTAGAGAAGCGTGAATGAGGAAAGCAGAAAGCGCTTGGTGGAAATGCGAGAGAAGGCTAAGTCAAGCAGAAAGCGGTTGAAGGTAATGCGAGAGAAGGCTGAGGCAAGCAGAAAGCGCTTGGAGGAAATGCGAGAGAAGGCAGAGTCAAGCAGAAAGCGCTTGGAGGAAATTCAAGAGAAGGGTGAATGAGCCAAGCAGAAAGCATTTGGAGGAAATGTGACAGAAGGGTGAATGGGCCAAGCAGAAAGCACTTGGAGGAAATGTGAGACAAGTGTGAATGAGCCAAGCAGAAATCGTTTGGAGGAAATGGGAGAGATGGCTGAATGAGCCATGCAGAAAGCGTTTGGAGGAAATTCAAGAGAAAGGTGAATGGTCCAAGCAGAAAGCGCTTGGAGGAAATGTGAGATAAGCATGAATGAGCCAAGCAGAAAGTTCTTGGAGGGAATTCGAGAGAAGGGTGAATGAGCCAAGCAGAAAGCACTTGGAGGAAATTCAAGACAAAGGTGAATGGGCCAAGCAGAAAGCGCTTGGAGGAAATGTGAGAGAAGCGTAAATGAGCCAAGCAGAAAGCGCTTGGAGGAAATGAAAGAGAAGGCTGAATGAGCCAAGCAGAAAGCGCTTGTAGGAAATTCAAGAGAAAGGTGAATGGTCCAACCAGAAAGCACTTGGAGGAAATTCCAGAGAAGCGTGAATCAGCCAAGCGCTTGGAGGAAATTGAAAAGAGACAGGTGAATGAGCCAAGCAGTAAGTGCTTGGAGGAAATGGGAGAGAAGGCTGAAAAAGCGTATTGAATTTTCACCACAGTTATTTTTATTAGGTATTATAAAAGACTGTACCACCACAGAGACTAAATTGATCTTGAATTTGATTACGGCAAGACTGTTGGTGGGTCAATATTGGAAGACATCGGAAATACCATCTATTGAAGAATGGACATTAAAAGTCATGAATTTGGCTGAAATGGCAAAGATATCTGCATATTTGAAAAACCACTCAAATGAACAATTTTTGATGGATTGGGAAAAATGGATAGATTATATACAGAAGAAATATCAATTGAAGGAATTATATTTGTTTTATAGTTAAATAATTACGTATAAGTAGTTTAGTCGGGTTTCTTGCGTTTTTACCCTGTATTCACTTTGGGAAGCCTGGGGGGGAGGGGGGAGGGTTTTAATAATAGTTATTTTATATTTTTTCAACTGTTTTGGGGAGTTTTTTTTCTCTTTTTAGGTGGCAAGGCGTTGCTCCGGTGGCCTCTGGGCACCACATTGGTTGGAAGAAGAAGGAGGAGTGAAAGTCAGGAAGGTAGGAAGAAGGTATGAGGGAGAGGATGTAGGTGGGAGGAGAGGATGGAATTGGAGAAAGGGTTAAGTAGGTTGTTAGAGGGAAGAAGAGGGGTTAGTTTTGTCTTAGAAGGATGTGGTGGGGAGGGGGTACCGAGCAGTTTTGTTTGATTGTTTGCGAATTGTATATGTATATAATTGTTTACAGTTGAATTGTTATTTCATTTTTTGTTAAAAACCTTATAAAAAACCAATAAAAATATTTATAAAAAAAAAAGAAAGCGTTTGGAGGAAATGCGAGAGAAGGGTGAAGGAGCCAAACAGAAAGCACTTGGAGGAAATGCGAGAGAACGCTGAATGAGCCAAGCAGAAAGCGCTTGGAGGAAATTCAAGAGAAGTGTGAATGGTCCAAGCAGAAAGCGCCTGGAGGCAACGTGGGAGAAGTGTGAATGAGCATGGAGGAAATGCGAAAGACGGGGGAATGAGCCAAGCAGAAAGCGCTTGGAAGAAATTCACGGGAAAGGTGAATGAGCCAAGCAGAAAGCACTTGGAGGAAATGCGAGAGAAGGCTGAATGAGCCAAGCAGAAAGCGCTTGGAAGAAATTCACGGGAAAGGTGAATGAGCCAAGCAGAAAGCGCTTGGAGGAAATTCGAGAGAAGGGTGAATGGGCAAAGCAGAAAGAACTTGGAGGCAATGTGGGAGAAGTGTGAATGATCCAAACAGAAACCACTTGGAGGAAATGCGAGAGAACGCTGAATGAGCCAAGCAGAAAGCGCTTGGAGGAAATTCAAGAGAAAGGTGAATGGTCCAACCAGAAAGCGCTTGGAGGAAATGCGAGAGAAGGCTGAATGAGCCAAGCAGAAAGCGCTTGGAGGAAATTCAAGAGAACGGTGAATGGTCCAAGGAGAAAGTTCTTGGAGGAAATGAGAGAGAAGGGTGAATGAGCGAAGCAGAAAGCGCTTGGAGGAAATTCAAGACAAAGGTGAATGGGCCAAGCAGAAAGCACTTGGAGGAAATGCCAGAGAAGCGTGAATCAGCCAAGCGCTTGGAGGAAATTGAAAAGAGACAGGTGAATGAGCCAAGCAGAAAGCGCTTGGAGGAAATGCGAGAGAAGGCTGAATGAGCCAAGCAGAAAGCGCTTGGAGGAAATTCAAGACAAAGGTGAATGGGCCAAGCAGAAAGCGCTTGGAGGAAATTCGAGAGAAGGGTGAATGAGCAAAGCAGAAAGAACTTGGAGGCAATGTGGGAGAAGTGTGAATGAGCGTGGAGGAAAAGCGAAAGACGGGGTAATGAGCCAAGTAGAAAGCTCTTGAAGGAACTGCGAGAGAAGGCTGAATGAGCCAAGCAGAAATCGTTTGGAGGAAATTTGAGAGAAGGGTGAATGAGCCAAGCAGAAAGCGATTGGAGGAAATGTTAGAGAAGCTTGAATGAGGAAAGCAGAAAGAGCTTGCAGGAAATGCGAGAGAAGTGTGAATGAGCCAAGCAGAAAGCGCTTGGAGGAAATTCACGAGAAAGGTGAATGTTCCAAGCAGAAAGCATTTGGAGGAAATGTGACAGAAGGGTGAATGGGCCAAGCAGAAAGCACTTGGAAGAAATGTGAGAGAAGTGTGAATGAGCCAAGCAGAAATCGTTTGGAGGAAATGTGAGAGAAGGCTGAGGCAAGCAGAAAGCCCTTGGAGGAAATGCGAGAGAAGGCAGAGTCAAGCAGAAAGCGCTTGGAGGAAATGCTAGAGAAGGGTGAATGAGCCAAGAAGAAATCGCTTGGAGGAAATGTGAGAGAAGCATGAATCAGCCAAGCACTTGGAGGAAATTGAAAACAGACAGGTGAATGAGCCAAGCAGAAAGCACTTGGAGGAAATGTTAGAGAAGCGTGAATGAGGAAAGCAGAAAGCGCTTGGTGGAAATGCGAGAGAAGGCTAAGTCAAGCAGAAAGCGGTTGAAGGTAATGCGAGAGAAGGCTGAGGCAAGCAGAAAGCGCTTGGAGGAAATGCGAGAGAAGGCAGAGTCAAGCAGAAAGCGCTTGGAGGAAATTCAAGAGAAGGGTGAATGAGCCAAGCAGAAAGCATTTGGAGGAAATGTGACAGAAGGGTGAATGGGCCAAGCAGAAAGCACTTGGAGGAAATGTGAGACAAGTGTGAATGAGCCAAGCAGAAATCGTTTGGAGGAAATGGGAGAGATGGCTGAATGAGCCATGCAGAAAGCGTTTGGAGGAAATTCAAGAGAAAGGTGAATGGTCCAAGCAGAAAGCGCTTGGAGGAAATGTGAGATAAGCATGAATGAGCCAAGCAGAAAGTTCTTGGAGGGAATTCGAGAGAAGGGTGAATGAGCCAAGCAGAAAGCACTTGGAGGAAATTCAAGACAAAGGTGAATGGGCCAAGCAGAAAGCGCTTGGAGGAAATGTGAGAGAAGCGTAAATGAGCCAAGCAGAAAGCGCTTGGAGGAAATGAAAGAGAAGGCTGAATGAGCCAAGCAGAAAGCGCTTGTAGGAAATTCAAGAGAAAGGTGAATGGTCCAACCAGAAAGCACTTGGAGGAAATTCCAGAGAAGCGTGAATCAGCCAAGCGCTTGGAGGAAATTGAAAAGAGACAGGTGAATGAGCCAAGCAGTAAGTGCTTGGAGGAAATGGGAGAGAAGGCTGAAAAAGCGTATTGAATTTTCACCACAGTTATTTTTATTAGGTATTATAAAAGACTGTACCACCACAGAGACTAAATTGATCTTGAATTTGATTACGGCAAGACTGTTGGTGGGTCAATATTGGAAGACATCGGAAATACCATCTATTGAAGAATGGACATTAAAAGTCATGAATTTGGCTGAAATGGCAAAGATATCTGCATATTTGAAAAACCACTCAAATGAACAATTTTTGATGGATTGGGAAAAATGGATAGATTATATACAGAAGAAATATCAATTGAAGGAATTATATTTGTTTTATAGTTAAATAATTACGTATAAGTAGTTTAGTCGGGTTTCTTGCGTTTTTACCCTGTATTCACTTTGGGAAGCCTGGGGGGGAGGGGGGAGGGTTTTAATAATAGTTATTTTATATTTTTTCAACTGTTTTGGGGAGTTTTTTTTCTCTTTTTAGGTGGCAAGGCGTTGCTCCGGTGGCCTCTGGGCACCACATTGGTTGGAAGAAGAAGGAGGAGTGAAAGTCAGGAAGGTAGGAAGAAGGTATGAGGGAGAGGATGTAGGTGGGAGGAGAGGATGGAATTGGAGAAAGGGTTAAGTAGGTTGTTAGAGGGAAGAAGAGGGGTTAGTTTTGTCTTAGAAGGATGTGGTGGGGAGGGGGTACCGAGCAGTTTTGTTTGATTGTTTGCGAATTGTATATGTATATAATTGTTTACAGTTGAATTGTTATTTCATTTTTTGTTAAAAACCTTATAAAAAACCAATAAAAATATTTATAAAAAAAAAAGAAAGCGTTTGGAGGAAATGCGAGAGAAGGGTGAAGGAGCCAAACAGAAAGCACTTGGAGGAAATGCGAGAGAACGCTGAATGAGCCAAGCAGAAAGCGCTTGGAGGAAATTCAAGAGAAGTGTGAATGGTCCAAGCAGAAAGCGCCTGGAGGCAACGTGGGAGAAGTGTGAATGAGCATGGAGGAAATGCGAAAGACGGGGGAATGAGCCAAGCAGAAAGCGCTTGGAAGAAATTCACGGGAAAGGTGAATGAGCCAAGCAGAAAGCACTTGGAGGAAATGCGAGAGAAGGCTGAATGAGCCAAGCAGAAAGCGCTTGGAAGAAATTCACGGGAAAGGTGAATGAGCCAAGCAGAAAGCGCTTGGAGGAAATTCGAGAGAAGGGTGAATGGGCAAAGCAGAAAGAACTTGGAGGCAATGTGGGAGAAGTGTGAATGCTCCAAACAGAAACCACTTGGAGGAAATGCGAGAGAACGCTGAATGAGCCAAGCAGAAAGCGCTTGGAGGAAATTCAAGAGAAAGGTGAATGGTCCAACCAGAAAGCGCTTGGAGGAAATGCGAGAGAAGGCTGAATGAGCCAAGCAGAAAGCGCTTGGAGGAAATTCAAGAGAACGGTGAATGGTCCAAGGAGAAAGTTCTTGGAGGAAATGAGAGAGAAGGGTGAATGAGCGAAGCAGAAAGCGCTTGGAGGAAATTCAAGACAAAGGTGAATGGGCCAAGCAGAAAGCACTTGGAGGAAATGCCAGAGAAGCGTGAATCAGCCAAGCGCTTGGAGGAAATTGAAAAGAGACAGGTGAATGAGCCAAGCAGAAAGCGCTTGGAGGAAATGCGAGAGAAGGCTGAATGAGCCAAGCAGAAAGCGCTTGGAGGAAATTCAAGACAAAGGTGAATGGGCCAAGCAGAAAGCGCTTGGAGGAAATTCGAGAGAAGGGTGAATGAGCAAAGCAGAAAGAACTTGGAGGCAATGTGGGAGAAGTGTGAATGAGCGTGGAGGAAAAGCGAAAGACGGGGTAATGAGCCAAGTAGAAAGCTCTTGAAGGAACTGCGAGAGAAGGCTGAATGAGCCAAGCAAAAAGCACTTGGAAGAAATTCAAGAGAAAGGTGAATGGGCCAAGCAGAAAGCGCTTGGAGGAAATTCAAGAGAAGTGTGAATGGTTCAAGCAGAAAGCGCTTGGAGGAAATGAGAGAGAAGCGTGAATGAGCCAAGTAGAAAGTTCTTGGAGGAAATTCAAGAGAAAGGTGAATGGTCCAACCAGAAAGCGCTTGGAGGAAATGCGAGAGAAGGCTGAATGAGCCAAGCAGAAAGCGCTTGGAGGAAATGTTAGAGAAGCCTGAATGAGGAAAGCAGAAAGCGCTTGCAGGAAATGGCAGAGAAGTGTGAATGAGCCAAGCAGAAAGCGCTTGGTTGAAATGTGAGAGAACTGTGAATGAGCGAAGCAGAAAGAACTTGGAGGCAATGTGGGAGAAGTGTGAATGAGCGTGGAGGAAATGCGAAAGACAGGGGAATGAGCCAAGTAGAAAGCTCTTGAAGGAACTGCGAGAGTAGGCTGAATGGGCCAAGCAGAAAGCACTTGGAGGAAATGTGAGACAAGGGTGAATGAGCCAAGCAGAAATCCTTTGGAGGAAATGTGAGGGAAGGGTGAATGAGCCAAGCAGAAAGCGATTGCAGGAAATGTTAGAGAAGGGTGAATGAGGAAACCAGAAAGCGCTTGCAGGAAATGCGAGAGAAGTGTGAATGAGCAAAGCAGAAAGAACTTGGAGGCAATGTGGGAGAAGTGTCAATGAGCGTGGAGGAAATGCGAAAGACAGGGGACTGAGCCAAGTAGAAAGCACTGGAAGGTAATTCGAGAGAAGGCTGAGTCAAGCAGAAAGCGCTTGGAGGAAATTCTAGAGAAGGGTGAATGAGGTAAGCAGAAAGCTTTTGGAGGAAATGTGAGAGAGGGGTGAATGAGCCAAGAAGAAAGCATTTGGAGGAAATGCGAGAGAAGGGTGAATGAGCCAAGTAGAAAGCACTTGGAGGAAATGCGAGAGAAGGCTGAATGGGCCAAGCAGAAAGCACTTGGAGGAAATGTGAGAGAAGTGTGAATGAGCCAAGCAGAAATCGTTTGGAGGAAATGTGAGAGAAGGGTGAATGAGGAAAGCAGAAAGCGCTTTCAGGAAATGGAGAGAGAAGTGTGAATGAGCCAAGCAAAAAGCACTTGGAGGAAATTCACGAGAAAGGTGAATGGTCCAAGCAGAAAGCGCTTGGAGGAAATTCAAGAGAAAGGTGAATGGTCCAACCAGAAAGCCCTTGGAAGAAATGTGAGAGAAGGGTGAATGAGCCAAGTAGAAAACTCTTGGAGGAAATGCGAGAGAAGGCTGAATGAGCCAAGCAGAAAGCGCTTGGAGGAAATTCAAGACAAAGGTGAATGGGCCAAGCCGAAAGCGCTTGGAGGAAATGCGAGAGAAGGCAGAGTCAAGCAGAAAGCGGTTGGAGTAAATGAGAGAGACGGGTGAATGAGCCAAGCAGAAAGCGCTTGGAGGAAATTCTAGAGAAGGCTGAATGAGGTAAGCAGAAAGCTTTTGGAGGAAATGTGAGAGATGGGTGAATGAGCCAAGAAGAAAGCGTTTGGAGGAAATGGGAGAGAAGGCTGAATGGGCCAAGCAGAAAGCACTTGGAGGAAATGTGAGACAAGTGTGAATGAGCCAAGCAGAAAGCGATTGGAGGAAATTCAAGAGAAGGGTGAATGAGCCAAGAAGAAAGCATTTGGAGGAAATGTGACAGAAGGGTGAATGGGCCAACAGAAAGCACTTGGAGGAAATGTGAGACAAGTGTGAATGAGCCAAGCAGAAAGTTCTTGGAGGAAATGCGAGAGAAGGGTGAAGGAGCCAAGCAGAAAGCACTTGGAGGAAATGCGAGAGAAGGCTAAATGGGCCAAGCAGAAAGCACTTGGAGGAAATGTGAGAGAAGGCTGAATGAGCCATGCAGAAAGCGCTTGGAGGAAATTCAAGACCAAGGTGAATGGGCCAAGCAGAAAGCGCTTGGAGGAAATGTGAGAGAAGCGTAAATGAGCCAAGCAGAAAGCGCTTGGAGGAAATGAAAGAGAAGGCTGAATGAGCCAAGCAGAAAGCACTTGTAGGAAATTCAAGAGAAAGGTGAATGGTCCAACCAGAAAGCGCTTGGAGGAAATGTGAGAGAAGTGTGAATGAGCCAAGCATAAAGTTCTTGGAGGGAATTCGAGAGAAGGGTGAATGAGCCAAGCAGAAAGCACTTGGAGGAAATTCCAGAGAAGCGTGAATCAGCCAAGCGCTTGGAGGAAATTGAAAAGAGACAGGTGAATGAGCCAAGCAGTAAGTGCTTGGAGGAAATGCGAGAGAAGGCTGAATGAGCAGAGCAGAAAGCGCTTGGAGGAAATGGGAGAGAAGGCTGAGTAAAGCAGAAAGCAGTTGGAGGAAATGAGAGAGACGGGTGAATGAGCCAAGCAGAAAGCGCTTGGAGGAAATTCGAGAGAAGGGTGAAGGAGCCAAGCAGAAAGCATTTGGAGGAAATGCGAGAGAAGGCTGAATGGGCCAAGCAGAAAGCACTTGGAGGAAATGTGAGAGAAGTGTGAATGAGCCAAGCAGAAATCGTTTGGAGGAAATTTGAGAGAAGGGTGAATGAGCCAAGCAGAAAGCGATTGGAGGAAATGTTAGAGAAGCGTGAATGAGGAAAGCAGAAAGAGCTTGCAGGAAATGCGAGAGAAGTGTGAATGAGCCAAGCAGAAAGCGCTTGGAGGAAATTCACGAGAAAGGTGAATGTTCCAAGCAGAAAGCATTTGGAGGAAATGTGACAGAAGGGTGAATGGGCCAAGCAGAAAGCACTTGGAAGAAATGTGAGAGAAGTGTGAATGAGCCAAGCAGAAATCGTTTGGAGGAAATGTGAGAGAAGGCTGAGGCAAGCAGAAAGCCCTTGGAGGAAATGCGAGAGAAGGCAGAGTCAAGCAGAAAGCGCTTGGAGGAAATGCTAGAGAAGGGTGAATGAGCCAAGAAGAAATCGCTTGGAGGAAATGTGAGAGAAGCATGAATCAGCCAAGCACTTGGAGGAAATTGAAAACAGACAGGTGAATGAGCCAAGCAGAAAGCACTTGGAGGAAATGTGAGACAAGTGTGAATGAGCCAAGCAGAAAGCGATTGGAGGAAATGTTAGAGAAGCGTGAATGAGGAAAGCAGAAAGCGCTTGGTGGAAATGCGAGAGAAGGCTAAGTCAAGCAGAAAGCGGTTGAAGGTAATGCGAGAGAAGGCTGAGGCAAGCAGAAAGCGCTTGGAGGAAATGCGAGAGAAGGCAGAGTCAAGCAGAAAGCGCTTGGAGGAAATTCAAGAGAAGGGTGAATGAGCCAAGCAGAAAGCATTTGGAGGAAATGTGACAGAAGGGTGAATGGGCCAAGCAGAAAGCACTTGGAGGAAATGTGAGACAAGTGTGAATGAGCCAAGCAGAAATCGTTTGGAGGAAATGGGAGAGATGGCTGAATGAGCCATGCAGAAAGCGCTTGGAGGAAATTCAAGAGAAAGGTGAATGGTCCAAGCAGAAAGCGCTTGGAGGAAATGTGAGATAAGCATGAATGAGCCAAGCAGAAAGTTCTTGGAGGGAATTCGAGAGAAGGGTGAATGAGCCAAGCAGAAAGCACTTGGAGGAAATTCAAGACAAAGGTGAATGGGCCAAGCAGAAAGCGCTTGGAGGAAATGTGAGAGAAGCGTAAATGAGCCAAGCAGAAAGCGCTTGGAGGAAATGAAAGAGAAGGCTGAATGAGCCAAGCAGAAAGCGCTTGTAGGAAATTCAAGAGAAAGGTGAATGGTCCAACCAGAAAGCACTTGGAGGAAATTCCAGAGAAGCGTGAATCAGCCAAGCGCTTGGAGGAAATTGAAAAGAGACAGGTGAATGAGCCAAGCAGTAAGTGCTTGGAGGAAATGGGAGAGAAGGCTGAAAAAGCGTATTGAATTTTCACCACAGTTATTTTTATTAGGTATTATAAAAGACTGTACCACCACAGAGACTAAATTGATCTTGAATTTGATTACGGCAAGACTGTTGGTGGGTCAATATTGGAAGACATCGGAAATACCATCTATTGAAGAATGGACATTAAAAGTCATGAATTTGGCTGAAATGGCAAAGATATCTGCATATTTGAAAAACCACTCAAATGAACAATTTTTGATGGATTGGGAAAAATGGATAGATTATATACAGAAGAAATATCAATTGAAGGAATTATATTTGTTTTATAGTTAAATAATTACGTATAAGTAGTTTAGTCGGGTTTCTTGCGTTTTTACCCTGTATTCACTTTGGGAAGCCTGGGGGGGAGGGGGGAGGGTTTTAATAATAGTTATTTTATATTTTTTCAACTGTTTTGGGGAGTTTTTTTTCTCTTTTTAGGTGGCAAGGCGTTGCTCCGGTGGCCTCTGGGCACCACATTGGTTGGAAGAAGAAGGAGGAGTGAAAGTCAGGAAGGTAGGAAGAAGGTATGAGGGAGAGGATGTAGGTGGGAGGAGAGGATGGAATTGGAGAAAGGTTTAAGTAGGTTGTTAGAGGGAAGAAGAGGGGTTAGTTTTGTCTTAGAAGGATGTGGTGGGGAGGGGGTACCGAGCAGTTTTGTTTGATTGTTTGCGAATTGTATATGTATATAATTGTTTACAGTTGAATTGTTATTTCATTTTTTGTTAAAAACCTTATAAAAAACCAATAAAAATATTTATAAAAAAAAAAGAAAGCGTTTGGAGGAAATGCGAGAGAAGGGTGAAGGAGCCAAACAGAAAGCACTTGGAGGAAATGCGAGAGAACGCTGAATGAGCCAAGCAGAAAGCGCTTGGAGGAAATTCAAGAGAAGTGTGAATGGTCCAAGCAGAAAGCGCCTGGAGGCAACGTGGGAGAAGTGTGAATGAGCATGGAGGAAATGCGAAAGACCGGGGAATGAGCCAAGCAGAAAGCGCTTGGAAGAAATTCACGGGAAAGGTGAATGAGCCAAGCAGAAAGCACTTGGAGGAAATGCGAGAGAAGGCTGAATGAGCCAAGCAGAAAGCGCTTGGAAGAAATTCACGGGAAAGGTGAATGAGCCAAGCAGAAAGCGCTTGGAGGAAATTCGAGAGAAGGGTGAATGGGCAAAGCAGAAAGAACTTGGAGGCAATGTGGGAGAAGTGTGAATGATCCAAACAGAAACCACTTGGAGGAAATGCGAGAGAACGCTGAATGAGCCAAGCAGAAAGCGCTTGGAGGAAATTCAAGAGAAAGGTGAATGGTCCAACCAGAAAGCGCTTGGAGGAAATGCGAGAGAAGGCTGAATGAGCCAAGCAGAAAGCGCTTGGAGGAAATTCGAGAGAAGGGTGAATGGTCCAAGCAGAAAGCGCTTGGAGGAAATGAGAGAGAAGTGTGAATGAGCCAAGTAGAAAGTTCTTAGAGGAAATTCAAGAGAAAGGTGAATGGTCCAACCAGAAAGCGCTTGGAGGAAATGCGAGAGAAGGCTGAATGAGCCAAGCAGAAAGCGCTTGGAGGAAATTCAAGAGAACGGTGAATGGTCCAAGGAGAAAGTTCTTGGAGGAAATGAGAGAGAAGGGTGAATGAGCAAAGCAGAAAGAACTTGGAGGCAATGTGGGAGAAGTGTGAATGAGCGTGGAGGAAAAGCGAAAGACGGGGTAATGAGCCAAGTAGAAAGCTCTTGAAGGAACTGCGAGAGAAGGCTGAATGAGCCAAGCAAAAAGCACTTGGAAGAAATTCAAGAGAAAGGTGAATGGGCCAAGCAGAAAGCGCTTGGAGGAAATTCAAGAGAAGTGTGAATGGTTCAAGCAGAAAGCGCTTGGAGGAAATGAGAGAGAAGCGTGAATGAGCCAAGTAGAAAGTTCTTGGAGGAAATTCAAGAGAAAGGTGAATGGTCCAACCAGAAAGCGCTTGGAGGAAATGCGAGAGAAGGCTGAATGAGCCAAGCAGAAAGCGCTTGGAGGAAATGTTAGAGAAGCCTGAATGAGGAAAGCAGAAAGCGCTTGCAGGAAATGGCAGAGAAGTGTGAATGAGCCAAGCAGAAAGCGCTTGGTTGAAATGTGAGAGAACTGTGAATGAGCGAAGCAGAAAGAACTTGGAGGCAATGTGGGAGAAGTGTGAATGAGCGTGGAGGAAATGCGAAAGACAGGGGAATGAGCCAAGTAGAAAGCTCTTGAAGGAACTGCGAGAGTAGGCTGAATGGGCCAAGCAGAAAGCACTTGGAGGAAATGTGAGACAAGGGTGAATGAGCCAAGCAGAAATCCTTTGGAGGAAATGTGAGGGAAGGGTGAATGAGCCAAGCAGAAAGCGATTGCAGGAAATGTTAGAGAAGGGTGAATGAGGAAACCAGAAAGCGCTTGCAGGAAATGCGAGAGAAGTGTGAATGAGCAAAGCAGAAAGAACTTGGAGGCAATGTGGGAGAAGTGTCAATGAGCGTGGAGGAAATGCGAAAGACAGGGGACTGAGCCAAGTAGAAAGCACTGGAAGGTAATTCGAGAGAAGGCTGAGTCAAGCAGAAAGCGCTTGGAGGAAATTCTAGAGAAGGGTGAATGAGGTAAGCAGAAAGCTTTTGGAGGAAATGTGAGAGAGGGGTGAATGAGCCAAGAAGAAAGCATTTGGAGGAAATGCGAGAGAAGGGTGAATGAGCCAAGTAGAAAGCACTTGGAGGAAATGCGAGAGAAGGCTGAATGGGCCAAGCAGAAAGCACTTGGAGGAAATGTGAGAGAAGTGTGAATGAGCCAAGCAGAAATCGTTTGGAGGAAATGTGAGAGAAGGGTGAATGAGGAAAGCAGAAAGCGCTTTCAGGAAATGGAGAGAGAAGTGTGAATGAGCCAAGCAAAAAGCACTTGGAGGAAATTCACGAGAAAGGTGAATGGTCCAAGCAGAAAGCGCTTGGAGGAAATTCAAGAGAAAGGTGAATGGTCCAACCAGAAAGCGCTTGGAAGAAATGTGAGAGAAGGGTGAATGAGCCAAGTAGAAAACTCTTGGAGGAAATGCGAGAGAAGGCTGAATGAGCCAAGCAGAAAGCGCTTGGAGGAAATTCAAGACAAAGGTGAATGGGCCAAGCCGAAAGCGCTTGGAGGAAATGCGAGAGAAGGCAGAGTCAAGCAGAAAGCGGTTGGAGTAAATGAGAGAGACGGGTGAATGAGCCAAGCAGAAAGCGCTTGGAGGAAATTCTAGAGAAGGCTGAATGAGGTAAGCAGAAAGCTTTTGGAGGAAATGTGAGAGATGGGTGAATGAGCCAAGAAGAAAGCGTTTGGAGGAAATGGGAGAGAAGGCTGAATGGGCCAAGCAGAAAGCACTTGGAGGAAATGTGAGACAAGTGTGAATGAGCCAAGCAGAAAGCGATTGGAGGAAATGTTAGAGAAGCGTGAATGAGGAAAGCAGAAAGCTCTTGGAGGAAATGCGAGAGAAGGCTGAGTCAAGCAGAAAGCGGTTGAAGGTAATGCGAGAGAAGGCTGAGGCAAGCAGAAAGCGCTTGGAGGAAATGTGAGAGAAGGCAGAGTCAAGCAGAAAGCGGTTGGAGTAAATGAGAGAGACGGGTGAATGAGCCAAGCAGAAAGCGCTTGGAGGAAATTCAAGAGAAGGGTGAATGAGCCAAGAAGAAAGCATTTGGAGGAAATGTGACAGAAGGGTGAATGGGCCAACAGAAAGCACTTGGAGGAAATGTGAGACAAGTGTGAATGAGCCAAGCAGAAAGTTCTTGGAGGAAATGCGAGAGAAGGGTGAAGGAGCCAAGCAGAAAGCACTTGGAGGAAATGCGAGAGAAGGCTAAATGGGCCAAGCAGAAAGCACTTGGAGGAAATGTGAGAGAAGGCTGAATGAGCCATGCAGAAAGCGCTTGGAGGAAATTCAAGACCAAGGTGAATGGGCCAAGCAGAAAGCGCTTGGAGGAAATGTGAGAGAAGCGTAAATGAGCCAAGCAGAAAGCGCTTGGAGGAAATGAAAGAGAAGGCTGAATGAGCCAAGCAGAAAGCACTTGTAGGAAATTCAAGAGAAAGGTGAATGGTCCAACCAGAAAGCGCTTGGAGGAAATGTGAGAGAAGTGTGAATGAGCCAAGCATAAAGTTCTTGGAGGGAATTCGAGAGAAGGGTGAATGAGCCAAGCAGAAAGCACTTGGAGGAAATGCGAGAGAAGGCTGAATGAGCCAAGCGCTTGGAGGAAATTGAAAAGAGACAGGTGAATGAGCCAAGCAGTAAGTGCTTGGAGGAAATGCGAGAGAAGGCTGAATGAGCAGAGCAGAAAGCGCTTGGAGGAAATGGGAGAGAAGGCTGAGTAAAGCAGAAAGCAGTTGGAGGAAATGAGAGAGACGGGTGAATGAGCCAAGCAGAAAGCGCTTGGAGGAAATTCGAGAGAAGGGTGAAGGAGCCAAGCAGAAAGCATTTGGAGGAAATGCGAGAGAAGGCTGAATGGGCCAAGCAGAAAGCACTTGGAGGAAATGTGAGAGAAGTGTGAATGAGCCAAGCAGAAATCGTTTGGAGGAAATTTGAGAGAAGGGTGAATGAGCCAAGCAGAAAGCGATTGGAGGAAATGTTAGAGAAGCGTGAATGAGGAAAGCAGAAAGAGCTTGCAGGAAATGCGAGAGAAGTGTGAATGAGCCAAGCAGAAAGCGCTTGGAGGAAATTCACGAGAAAGGTGAATGTTCCAAGCAGAAAGCATTTGGAGGAAATGTGACAGAAGGGTGAATGGGCCAAGCAGAAAGCACTTGGAAGAAATGTGAGAGAAGTGTGAATGAGCCAAGCAGAAATCGTTTGGAGGAAATGTGAGAGAAGGCTGAGGCAAGCAGAAAGCCCTTGGAGGAAATGCGAGAGAAGGCAGAGTCAAGCAGAAAGCGCTTGGAGGAAATGCTAGAGAAGGGTGAATGAGCCAAGAAGAAATCGCTTGGAGGAAATGTGAGAGAAGCATGAATCAGCCAAGCACTTGGAGGAAATTGAAAACAGACAGGTGAATGAGCCAAGCAGAAAGCACTTGGAGGAAATGTGAGACAAGTGTGAATGAGCCAAGCAGAAAGCGATTGGAGGAAATGTTAGAGAAGCGTGAATGAGGAAAGCAGAAAGCGCTTGGTGGAAATGCGAGAGAAGGCTAAGTCAAGCAGAAAGCGGTTGAAGGTAATGCGAGAGAAGGCTGAGGCAAGCAGAAAGCGCTTGGAGGAAATGCGAGAGAAGGCAGAGTCAAGCAGAAAGCGCTTGGAGGAAATTCAAGAGAAGGGTGAATGAGCCAAGCAGAAAGCATTTGGAGGAAATGTGACAGAAGGGTGAATGGGCCAAGCAGAAAGCACTTGGAGGAAATGTGAGACAAGTGTGAATGAGCCAAGCAGAAATCGTTTGGAGGAAATGGGAGAGATGGCTGAATGAGCCATGCAGAAAGCGCTTGGAGGAAATTCAAGAGAAAGGTGAATGGTCCAAGCAGAAAGCGCTTGGAGGAAATGTGAGATAAGCATGAATGAGCCAAGCAGAAAGTTCTTGGAGGGAATTCGAGAGAAGGGTGAATGAGCAAAGCAGAAAGAACTTGGAGGCAATGTGGGAGAAGTGTGAATGAGCGTGGAGGAAAAGCGAAAGACGGGGTAATGAGCCAAGTAGAAAGCTCTTGAAGGAACTGCGAGAGAAGGCTGAATGAGCCAAGCAGAAATCGTTTGGAGGAAATTTGAGAGAAGGGTGAATGAGCCAAGCAGAAAGCGCTTGGAGGAAATTCAAGACAAAGGTGAATGGGCCAAGCAGAAAGCGCTTGGAGGAAATTCGAGAGAAGGGTGAATGAGCAAAGCAGAAAGAACTTGGAGGCAATGTGGGAGAAGTGTGAATGAGCGTGGAGGAAAAGCGAAAGACGGGGTAATGAGCCAAGTAGAAAGCTCTTGAAGGAACTGCGAGAGAAGGCTGAATGAGCCAAGCAGAAATCGTTTGGAGGAAATTTGAGAGAAGGGTGAATGAGCCAAGCAGAAAGCGATTGGAGGAAATGTTAGAGAAGCTTGAATGAGGAAAGCAGAAAGAGCTTGCAGGAAATGCGAGAGAAGTGTGAATGAGCCAAGCAGAAAGCGCTTGGAGGAAATTCACGAGAAAGGTGAATGTTCCAAGCAGAAAGCATTTGGAGGAAATGTGACAGAAGGGTGAATGGGCCAAGCAGAAAGCACTTGGAAGAAATGTGAGAGAAGTGTGAATGAGCCAAGCAGAAATCGTTTGGAGGAAATGTGAGAGAAGGCTGAGGCAAGCAGAAAGCCCTTGGAGGAAATGCGAGAGAAGGCAGAGTCAAGCAGAAAGCGCTTGGAGGAAATGCTAGAGAAGGGTGAATGAGCCAAGAAGAAATCGCTTGGAGGAAATGTGAGAGAAGCATGAATCAGCCAAGCACTTGGAGGAAATTGAAAACAGACAGGTGAATGAGCCAAGCAGAAAGCACTTGGAGGAAATGTTAGAGAAGCGTGAATGAGGAAAGCAGAAAGCGCTTGGTGGAAATGCGAGAGAAGGCTAAGTCAAGCAGAAAGCGGTTGAAGGTAATGCGAGAGAAGGCTGAGGCAAGCAGAAAGCGCTTGGAGGAAATGCGAGAGAAGGCAGAGTCAAGCAGAAAGCGCTTGGAGGAAATTCAAGAGAAGGGTGAATGAGCCAAGCAGAAAGCATTTGGAGGAAATGTGACAGAAGGGTGAATGGGCCAAGCAGAAAGCACTTGGAGGAAATGTGAGACAAGTGTGAATGAGCCAAGCAGAAATCGTTTGGAGGAAATGGGAGAGATGGCTGAATGAGCCATGCAGAAAGCGTTTGGAGGAAATTCAAGAGAAAGGTGAATGGTCCAAGCAGAAAGCGCTTGGAGGAAATGTGAGATAAGCATGAATGAGCCAAGCAGAAAGTTCTTGGAGGGAATTCGAGAGAAGGGTGAATGAGCCAAGCAGAAAGCACTTGGAGGAAATTCAAGACAAAGGTGAATGGGCCAAGCAGAAAGCGCTTGGAGGAAATGTGAGAGAAGCGTAAATGAGCCAAGCAGAAAGCGCTTGGAGGAAATGAAAGAGAAGGCTGAATGAGCCAAGCAGAAAGCGCTTGTAGGAAATTCAAGAGAAAGGTGAATGGTCCAACCAGAAAGCACTTGGAGGAAATTCCAGAGAAGCGTGAATCAGCCAAGCGCTTGGAGGAAATTGAAAAGAGACAGGTGAATGAGCCAAGCAGTAAGTGCTTGGAGGAAATGGGAGAGAAGGCTGAAAAAGCGTATTGAATTTTCACCACAGTTATTTTTATTAGGTATTATAAAAGACTGTACCACCACAGAGACTAAATTGATCTTGAATTTGATTACGGCAAGACTGTTGGTGGGTCAATATTGGAAGACATCGGAAATACCATCTATTGAAGAATGGACATTAAAAGTCATGAATTTGGCTGAAATGGCAAAGATATCTGCATATTTGAAAAACCACTCAAATGAACAATTTTTGATGGATTGGGAAAAATGGATAGATTATATACAGAAGAAATATCAATTGAAGGAATTATATTTGTTTTATAGTTAAATAATTACGTATAAGTAGTTTAGTCGGGTTTCTTGCGTTTTTACCCTGTATTCACTTTGGGAAGCCTGGGGGGGAGGGGGGAGGGTTTTAATAATAGTTATTTTATATTTTTTCAACTGTTTTGGGGAGTTTTTTTTCTCTTTTTAGGTGGCAAGGCGTTGCTCCGGTGGCCTCTGGGCACCACATTGGTTGGAAGAAGAAGGAGGAGTGAAAGTCAGGAAGGTAGGAAGAAGGTATGAGGGAGAGGATGTAGGTGGGAGGAGAGGATGGAATTGGAGAAAGGGTTAAGTAGGTTGTTAGAGGGAAGAAGAGGGGTTAGTTTTGTCTTAGAAGGATGTGGTGGGGAGGGGGTACCGAGCAGTTTTGTTTGATTGTTTGCGAATTGTATATGTATATAATTGTTTACAGTTGAATTGTTATTTCATTTTTTGTTAAAAACCTTATAAAAAACCAATAAAAATATTTATAAAAAAAAAAGAAAGCGTTTGGAGGAAATGCGAGAGAAGGGTGAAGGAGCCAAACAGAAAGCACTTGGAGGAAATGCGAGAGAACGCTGAATGAGCCAAGCAGAAAGCGCTTGGAGGAAATTCAAGAGAAGTGTGAATGGTCCAAGCAGAAAGCGCCTGGAGGCAACGTGGGAGAAGTGTGAATGAGCATGGAGGAAATGCGAAAGACGGGGGAATGAGCCAAGCAGAAAGCGCTTGGAAGAAATTCACGGGAAAGGTGAATGAGCCAAGCAGAAAGCACTTGGAGGAAATGCGAGAGAAGGCTGAATGAGCCAAGCAGAAAGCGCTTGGAAGAAATTCACGGGAAAGGTGAATGAGCCAAGCAGAAAGCGCTTGGAGGAAATTCGAGAGAAGGGTGAATGGGCAAAGCAGAAAGAACTTGGAGGCAATGTGGGAGAAGTGTGAATGCTCCAAACAGAAACCACTTGGAGGAAATGCGAGAGAACGCTGAATGAGCCAAGCAGAAAGCGCTTGGAGGAAATTCAAGAGAAAGGTGAATGGTCCAACCAGAAAGCGCTTGGAGGAAATGCGAGAGAAGGCTGAATGAGCCAAGCAGAAAGCGCTTGGAGGAAATTCAAGAGAACGGTGAATGGTCCAAGGAGAAAGTTCTTGGAGGAAATGAGAGAGAAGGGTGAATGAGCGAAGCAGAAAGCGCTTGGAGGAAATTCAAGACAAAGGTGAATGGGCCAAGCAGAAAGCACTTGGAGGAAATGCCAGAGAAGCGTGAATCAGCCAAGCGCTTGGAGGAAATTGAAAAGAGACAGGTGAATGAGCCAAGCAGAAAGCGCTTGGAGGAAATGCGAGAGAAGGCTGAATGAGCCAAGCAGAAAGCGCTTGGAGGAAATTCAAGACAAAGGTGAATGGGCCAAGCAGAAAGCGCTTGGAGGAAATTCGAGAGAAGGGTGAATGAGCAAAGCAGAAAGAACTTGGAGGCAATGTGGGAGAAGTGTGAATGAGCGTGGAGGAAAAGCGAAAGACGGGGTAATGAGCCAAGTAGAAAGCTCTTGAAGGAACTGCGAGAGAAGGCTGAATGAGCCAAGCAAAAAGCACTTGGAAGAAATTCAAGAGAAAGGTGAATGGGCCAAGCAGAAAGCGCTTGGAGGAAATTCAAGAGAAGTGTGAATGGTTCAAGCAGAAAGCGCTTGGAGGAAATGAGAGAGAAGCGTGAATGAGCCAAGTAGAAAGTTCTTGGAGGAAATTCAAGAGAAAGGTGAATGGTCCAACCAGAAAGCGCTTGGAGGAAATGCGAGAGAAGGCTGAATGAGCCAAGCAGAAAGCGCTTGGAGGAAATGTTAGAGAAGCCTGAATGAGGAAAGCAGAAAGCGCTTGCAGGAAATGGCAGAGAAGTGTGAATGAGCCAAGCAGAAAGCGCTTGGTTGAAATGTGAGAGAACTGTGAATGAGCGAAGCAGAAAGAACTTGGAGGCAATGTGGGAGAAGTGTGAATGAGCGTGGAGGAAATGCGAAAGACAGGGGAATGAGCCAAGTAGAAAGCTCTTGAAGGAACTGCGAGAGTAGGCTGAATGGGCCAAGCAGAAAGCACTTGGAGGAAATGTGAGACAAGGGTGAATGAGCCAAGCAGAAATCCTTTGGAGGAAATGTGAGGGAAGGGTGAATGAGCCAAGCAGAAAGCGATTGCAGGAAATGTTAGAGAAGGGTGAATGAGGAAACCAGAAAGCGCTTGCAGGAAATGCGAGAGAAGTGTGAATGAGCAAAGCAGAAAGAACTTGGAGGCAATGTGGGAGAAGTGTCAATGAGCGTGGAGGAAATGCGAAAGACAGGGGACTGAGCCAAGTAGAAAGCACTGGAAGGTAATTCGAGAGAAGGCTGAGTCAAGCAGAAAGCGCTTGGAGGAAATTCTAGAGAAGGGTGAATGAGGTAAGCAGAAAGCTTTTGGAGGAAATGTGAGAGAGGGGTGAATGAGCCAAGAAGAAAGCATTTGGAGGAAATGCGAGAGAAGGGTGAATGAGCCAAGTAGAAAGCACTTGGAGGAAATGCGAGAGAAGGCTGAATGGGCCAAGCAGAAAGCACTTGGAGGAAATGTGAGAGAAGTGTGAATGAGCCAAGCAGAAATCGTTTGGAGGAAATGTGAGAGAAGGGTGAATGAGGAAAGCAGAAAGCGCTTTCAGGAAATGGAGAGAGAAGTGTGAATGAGCCAAGCAAAAAGCACTTGGAGGAAATTCACGAGAAAGGTGAATGGTCCAAGCAGAAAGCGCTTGGAGGAAATTCAAGAGAAAGGTGAATGGTCCAACCAGAAAGCCCTTGGAAGAAATGTGAGAGAAGGGTGAATGAGCCAAGTAGAAAACTCTTGGAGGAAATGCGAGAGAAGGCTGAATGAGCCAAGCAGAAAGCGCTTGGAGGAAATTCAAGACAAAGGTGAATGGGCCAAGCCGAAAGCGCTTGGAGGAAATGCGAGAGAAGGCAGAGTCAAGCAGAAAGCGGTTGGAGTAAATGAGAGAGACGGGTGAATGAGCCAAGCAGAAAGCGCTTGGAGGAAATTCTAGAGAAGGCTGAATGAGGTAAGCAGAAAGCTTTTGGAGGAAATGTGAGAGATGGGTGAATGAGCCAAGAAGAAAGCGTTTGGAGGAAATGGGAGAGAAGGCTGAATGGGCCAAGCAGAAAGCACTTGGAGGAAATGTGAGACAAGTGTGAATGAGCCAAGCAGAAAGCGATTGGAGGAAATTCAAGAGAAGGGTGAATGAGCCAAGAAGAAAGCATTTGGAGGAAATGTGACAGAAGGGTGAATGGGCCAACAGAAAGCACTTGGAGGAAATGTGAGACAAGTGTGAATGAGCCAAGCAGAAAGTTCTTGGAGGAAATGCGAGAGAAGGGTGAAGGAGCCAAGCAGAAAGCACTTGGAGGAAATGCGAGAGAAGGCTAAATGGGCCAAGCAGAAAGCACTTGGAGGAAATGTGAGAGAAGGCTGAATGAGCCATGCAGAAAGCGCTTGGAGGAAATTCAAGACCAAGGTGAATGGGCCAAGCAGAAAGCGCTTGGAGGAAATGTGAGAGAAGCGTAAATGAGCCAAGCAGAAAGCGCTTGGAGGAAATGAAAGAGAAGGCTGAATGAGCCAAGCAGAAAGCACTTGTAGGAAATTCAAGAGAAAGGTGAATGGTCCAACCAGAAAGCGCTTGGAGGAAATGTGAGAGAAGTGTGAATGAGCCAAGCATAAAGTTCTTGGAGGGAATTCGAGAGAAGGGTGAATGAGCCAAGCAGAAAGCACTTGGAGGAAATTCCAGAGAAGCGTGAATCAGCCAAGCGCTTGGAGGAAATTGAAAAGAGACAGGTGAATGAGCCAAGCAGTAAGTGCTTGGAGGAAATGCGAGAGAAGGCTGAATGAGCAGAGCAGAAAGCGCTTGGAGGAAATGGGAGAGAAGGCTGAGTAAAGCAGAAAGCAGTTGGAGGAAATGAGAGAGACGGGTGAATGAGCCAAGCAGAAAGCGCTTGGAGGAAATTCGAGAGAAGGGTGAAGGAGCCAAGCAGAAAGCATTTGGAGGAAATGCGAGAGAAGGCTGAATGGGCCAAGCAGAAAGCACTTGGAGGAAATGTGAGAGAAGTGTGAATGAGCCAAGCAGAAATCGTTTGGAGGAAATTTGAGAGAAGGGTGAATGAGCCAAGCAGAAAGCGATTGGAGGAAATGTTAGAGAAGCGTGAATGAGGAAAGCAGAAAGAGCTTGCAGGAAATGCGAGAGAAGTGTGAATGAGCCAAGCAGAAAGCGCTTGGAGGAAATTCACGAGAAAGGTGAATGTTCCAAGCAGAAAGCATTTGGAGGAAATGTGACAGAAGGGTGAATGGGCCAAGCAGAAAGCACTTGGAAGAAATGTGAGAGAAGTGTGAATGAGCCAAGCAGAAATCGTTTGGAGGAAATGTGAGAGAAGGCTGAGGCAAGCAGAAAGCCCTTGGAGGAAATGCGAGAGAAGGCAGAGTCAAGCAGAAAGCGCTTGGAGGAAATGCTAGAGAAGGGTGAATGAGCCAAGAAGAAATCGCTTGGAGGAAATGTGAGAGAAGCATGAATCAGCCAAGCACTTGGAGGAAATTGAAAACAGACAGGTGAATGAGCCAAGCAGAAAGCACTTGGAGGAAATGTGAGACAAGTGTGAATGAGCCAAGCAGAAAGCGATTGGAGGAAATGTTAGAGAAGCGTGAATGAGGAAAGCAGAAAGCGCTTGGTGGAAATGCGAGAGAAGGCTAAGTCAAGCAGAAAGCGGTTGAAGGTAATGCGAGAGAAGGCTGAGGCAAGCAGAAAGCGCTTGGAGGAAATGCGAGAGAAGGCAGAGTCAAGCAGAAAGCGCTTGGAGGAAATTCAAGAGAAGGGTGAATGAGCCAAGCAGAAAGCATTTGGAGGAAATGTGACAGAAGGGTGAATGGGCCAAGCAGAAAGCACTTGGAGGAAATGTGAGACAAGTGTGAATGAGCCAAGCAGAAATCGTTTGGAGGAAATGGGAGAGATGGCTGAATGAGCCATGCAGAAAGCGCTTGGAGGAAATTCAAGAGAAAGGTGAATGGTCCAAGCAGAAAGCGCTTGGAGGAAATGTGAGATAAGCATGAATGAGCCAAGCAGAAAGTTCTTGGAGGGAATTCGAGAGAAGGGTGAATGAGCCAAGCAGAAAGCACTTGGAGGAAATTCAAGACAAAGGTGAATGGGCCAAGCAGAAAGCGCTTGGAGGAAATGTGAGAGAAGCGTAAATGAGCCAAGCAGAAAGCGCTTGGAGGAAATGAAAGAGAAGGCTGAATGAGCCAAGCAGAAAGCGCTTGTAGGAAATTCAAGAGAAAGGTGAATGGTCCAACCAGAAAGCACTTGGAGGAAATTCCAGAGAAGCGTGAATCAGCCAAGCGCTTGGAGGAAATTGAAAAGAGACAGGTGAATGAGCCAAGCAGTAAGTGCTTGGAGGAAATGGGAGAGAAGGCTGAAAAAGCGTATTGAATTTTCACCACAGTTATTTTTATTAGGTATTATAAAAGACTGTACCACCACAGAGACTAAATTGATCTTGAATTTGATTACGGCAAGACTGTTGGTGGGTCAATATTGGAAGACATCGGAAATACCATCTATTGAAGAATGGACATTAAAAGTCATGAATTTGGCTGAAATGGCAAAGATATCTGCATATTTGAAAAACCACTCAAATGAACAATTTTTGATGGATTGGGAAAAATGGATAGATTATATACAGAAGAAATATCAATTGAAGGAATTATATTTGTTTTATAGTTAAATAATTACGTATAAGTAGTTTAGTCGGGTTTCTTGCGTTTTTACCCTGTATTCACTTTGGGAAGCCTGGGGGGGAGGGGGGAGGGTTTTAATAATAGTTATTTTATATTTTTTCAACTGTTTTGGGGAGTTTTTTTTCTCTTTTTAGGTGGCAAGGCGTTGCTCCGGTGGCCTCTGGGCACCACATTGGTTGGAAGAAGAAGGAGGAGTGAAAGTCAGGAAGGTAGGAAGAAGGTATGAGGGAGAGGATGTAGGTGGGAGGAGAGGATGGAATTGGAGAAAGGTTTAAGTAGGTTGTTAGAGGGAAGAAGAGGGGTTAGTTTTGTCTTAGAAGGATGTGGTGGGGAGGGGGTACCGAGCAGTTTTGTTTGATTGTTTGCGAATTGTATATGTATATAATTGTTTACAGTTGAATTGTTATTTCATTTTTTGTTAAAAACCTTATAAAAAACCAATAAAAATATTTATAAAAAAAAAAGAAAGCGTTTGGAGGAAATGCGAGAGAAGGGTGAAGGAGCCAAACAGAAAGCACTTGGAGGAAATGCGAGAGAACGCTGAATGAGCCAAGCAGAAAGCGCTTGGAGGAAATTCAAGAGAAGTGTGAATGGTCCAAGCAGAAAGCGCCTGGAGGCAACGTGGGAGAAGTGTGAATGAGCATGGAGGAAATGCGAAAGACCGGGGAATGAGCCAAGCAGAAAGCGCTTGGAAGAAATTCACGGGAAAGGTGAATGAGCCAAGCAGAAAGCACTTGGAGGAAATGCGAGAGAAGGCTGAATGAGCCAAGCAGAAAGCGCTTGGAAGAAATTCACGGGAAAGGTGAATGAGCCAAGCAGAAAGCGCTTGGAGGAAATTCGAGAGAAGGGTGAATGGGCAAAGCAGAAAGAACTTGGAGGCAATGTGGGAGAAGTGTGAATGATCCAAACAGAAACCACTTGGAGGAAATGCGAGAGAACGCTGAATGAGCCAAGCAGAAAGCGCTTGGAGGAAATTCAAGAGAAAGGTGAATGGTCCAACCAGAAAGCGCTTGGAGGAAATGCGAGAGAAGGCTGAATGAGCCAAGCAGAAAGCGCTTGGAGGAAATTCGAGAGAAGGGTGAATGGTCCAAGCAGAAAGCGCTTGGAGGAAATGAGAGAGAAGTGTGAATGAGCCAAGTAGAAAGTTCTTAGAGGAAATTCAAGAGAAAGGTGAATGGTCCAACCAGAAAGCGCTTGGAGGAAATGCGAGAGAAGGCTGAATGAGCCAAGCAGAAAGCGCTTGGAGGAAATTCAAGAGAACGGTGAATGGTCCAAGGAGAAAGTTCTTGGAGGAAATGAGAGAGAAGGGTGAATGAGCAAAGCAGAAAGAACTTGGAGGCAATGTGGGAGAAGTGTGAATGAGCGTGGAGGAAAAGCGAAAGACGGGGTAATGAGCCAAGTAGAAAGCTCTTGAAGGAACTGCGAGAGAAGGCTGAATGAGCCAAGCAAAAAGCACTTGGAAGAAATTCAAGAGAAAGGTGAATGGGCCAAGCAGAAAGCGCTTGGAGGAAATTCAAGAGAAGTGTGAATGGTTCAAGCAGAAAGCGCTTGGAGGAAATGAGAGAGAAGCGTGAATGAGCCAAGTAGAAAGTTCTTGGAGGAAATTCAAGAGAAAGGTGAATGGTCCAACCAGAAAGCGCTTGGAGGAAATGCGAGAGAAGGCTGAATGAGCCAAGCAGAAAGCGCTTGGAGGAAATGTTAGAGAAGCCTGAATGAGGAAAGCAGAAAGCGCTTGCAGGAAATGGCAGAGAAGTGTGAATGAGCCAAGCAGAAAGCGCTTGGTTGAAATGTGAGAGAACTGTGAATGAGCGAAGCAGAAAGAACTTGGAGGCAATGTGGGAGAAGTGTGAATGAGCGTGGAGGAAATGCGAAAGACAGGGGAATGAGCCAAGTAGAAAGCTCTTGAAGGAACTGCGAGAGTAGGCTGAATGGGCCAAGCAGAAAGCACTTGGAGGAAATGTGAGACAAGGGTGAATGAGCCAAGCAGAAATCCTTTGGAGGAAATGTGAGGGAAGGGTGAATGAGCCAAGCAGAAAGCGATTGCAGGAAATGTTAGAGAAGGGTGAATGAGGAAACCAGAAAGCGCTTGCAGGAAATGCGAGAGAAGTGTGAATGAGCAAAGCAGAAAGAACTTGGAGGCAATGTGGGAGAAGTGTCAATGAGCGTGGAGGAAATGCGAAAGACAGGGGACTGAGCCAAGTAGAAAGCACTGGAAGGTAATTCGAGAGAAGGCTGAGTCAAGCAGAAAGCGCTTGGAGGAAATTCTAGAGAAGGGTGAATGAGGTAAGCAGAAAGCTTTTGGAGGAAATGTGAGAGAGGGGTGAATGAGCCAAGAAGAAAGCATTTGGAGGAAATGCGAGAGAAGGGTGAATGAGCCAAGTAGAAAGCACTTGGAGGAAATGCGAGAGAAGGCTGAATGGGCCAAGCAGAAAGCACTTGGAGGAAATGTGAGAGAAGTGTGAATGAGCCAAGCAGAAATCGTTTGGAGGAAATGTGAGAGAAGGGTGAATGAGGAAAGCAGAAAGCGCTTTCAGGAAATGGAGAGAGAAGTGTGAATGAGCCAAGCAAAAAGCACTTGGAGGAAATTCACGAGAAAGGTGAATGGTCCAAGCAGAAAGCGCTTGGAGGAAATTCAAGAGAAAGGTGAATGGTCCAACCAGAAAGCGCTTGGAAGAAATGTGAGAGAAGGGTGAATGAGCCAAGTAGAAAACTCTTGGAGGAAATGCGAGAGAAGGCTGAATGAGCCAAGCAGAAAGCGCTTGGAGGAAATTCAAGACAAAGGTGAATGGGCCAAGCCGAAAGCGCTTGGAGGAAATGCGAGAGAAGGCAGAGTCAAGCAGAAAGCGGTTGGAGTAAATGAGAGAGACGGGTGAATGAGCCAAGCAGAAAGCGCTTGGAGGAAATTCTAGAGAAGGCTGAATGAGGTAAGCAGAAAGGTTTTGGAGGAAATGTGAGAGATGGGTGAATGAGCCAAGAAGAAAGCGTTTGGAGGAAATGGGAGAGAAGGCTGAATGGGCCAAGCAGAAAGCACTTGGAGGAAATGTGAGACAAGTGTGAATGAGCCAAGCAGAAAGCGATTGGAGGAAATGTTAGAGAAGCGTGAATGAGGAAAGCAGAAAGCTCTTGGAGGAAATGCGAGAGAAGGCTGAGTCAAGCAGAAAGCGGTTGAAGGTAATGCGAGAGAAGGCTGAGGCAAGCAGAAAGCGCTTGGAGGAAATGTGAGAGAAGGCAGAGTCAAGCAGAAAGCGGTTGGAGTAAATGAGAGAGACGGGTGAATGAGCCAAGCAGAAAGCGCTTGGAGGAAATTCAAGAGAAGGGTGAATGAGCCAAGAAGAAAGCATTTGGAGGAAATGTGACAGAAGGGTGAATGGGCCAACAGAAAGCACTTGGAGGAAATGTGAGACAAGTGTGAATGAGCCAAGCAGAAAGTTCTTGGAGGAAATGCGAGAGAAGGGTGAAGGAGCCAAGCAGAAAGCACTTGGAGGAAATGCGAGAGAAGGCTAAATGGGCCAAGCAGAAAGCACTTGGAGGAAATGTGAGAGAAGGCTGAATGAGCCATGCAGAAAGCGCTTGGAGGAAATTCAAGACCAAGGTGAATGGGCCAAGCAGAAAGCGCTTGGAGGAAATGTGAGAGAAGCGTAAATGAGCCAAGCAGAAAGCGCTTGGAGGAAATGAAAGAGAAGGCTGAATGAGCCAAGCAGAAAGCACTTGTAGGAAATTCAAGAGAAAGGTGAATGGTCCAACCAGAAAGCGCTTGGAGGAAATGTGAGAGAAGTGTGAATGAGCCAAGCATAAAGTTCTTGGAGGGAATTCGAGAGAAGGGTGAATGAGCCAAGCAGAAAGCACTTGGAGGAAATGCGAGAGAAGGCTGAATGAGCCAAGCGCTTGGAGGAAATTGAAAAGAGACAGGTGAATGAGCCAAGCAGTAAGTGCTTGGAGGAAATGCGAGAGAAGGCTGAATGAGCAGAGCAGAAAGCGCTTGGAGGAAATGGGAGAGAAGGCTGAGTAAAGCAGAAAGCAGTTGGAGGAAATGAGAGAGACGGGTGAATGAGCCAAGCAGAAAGCGCTTGGAGGAAATTCGAGAGAAGGGTGAAGGAGCCAAGCAGAAAGCATTTGGAGGAAATGCGAGAGAAGGCTGAATGGGCCAAGCAGAAAGCACTTGGAGGAAATGTGAGAGAAGTGTGAATGAGCCAAGCAGAAATCGTTTGGAGGAAATTTGAGAGAAGGGTGAATGAGCCAAGCAGAAAGCGATTGGAGGAAATGTTAGAGAAGCGTGAATGAGGAAAGCAGAAAGAGCTTGCAGGAAATGCGAGAGAAGTGTGAATGAGCCAAGCAGAAAGCGCTTGGAGGAAATTCACGAGAAAGGTGAATGTTCCAAGCAGAAAGCATTTGGAGGAAATGTGACAGAAGGGTGAATGGGCCAAGCAGAAAGCACTTGGAAGAAATGTGAGAGAAGTGTGAATGAGCCAAGCAGAAATCGTTTGGAGGAAATGTGAGAGAAGGCTGAGGCAAGCAGAAAGCCCTTGGAGGAAATGCGAGAGAAGGCAGAGTCAAGCAGAAAGCGCTTGGAGGAAATGCTAGAGAAGGGTGAATGAGCCAAGAAGAAATCGCTTGGAGGAAATGTGAGAGAAGCATGAATCAGCCAAGCACTTGGAGGAAATTGAAAACAGACAGGTGAATGAGCCAAGCAGAAAGCACTTGGAGGAAATGTGAGACAAGTGTGAATGAGCCAAGCAGAAAGCGATTGGAGGAAATGTTAGAGAAGCGTGAATGAGGAAAGCAGAAAGCGCTTGGTGGAAATGCGAGAGAAGGCTAAGTCAAGCAGAAAGCGGTTGAAGGTAATGCGAGAGAAGGCTGAGGCAAGCAGAAAGCGCTTGGAGGAAATGCGAGAGAAGGCAGAGTCAAGCAGAAAGCGCTTGGAGGAAATTCAAGAGAAGGGTGAATGAGCCAAGCAGAAAGCATTTGGAGGAAATGTGACAGAAGGGTGAATGGGCCAAGCAGAAAGCACTTGGAGGAAATGTGAGACAAGTGTGAATGAGCCAAGCAGAAATCGTTTGGAGGAAATGGGAGAGATGGCTGAATGAGCCATGCAGAAAGCGCTTGGAGGAAATTCAAGAGAAAGGTGAATGGTCCAAGCAGAAAGCGCTTGGAGGAAATGTGAGATAAGCATGAATGAGCCAAGCAGAAAGTTCTTGGAGGGAATTCGAGAGAAGGGTGAATGAGCCAAGCAGAAAGCACTTGGAGGAAATTCAAGACAAAGGTGAATGGGCCAAGCAGAAAGCGCTTGGAGGAAATGTGAGAGAAGCGTAAATGAGCCAAGCAGAAAGCGCTTGGAGGAAATGAAAGAGAAGGCTGAATGAGCCAAGCAGAAAGCGCTTGTAGGAAATTCAAGAGAAAGGTGAATGGTCCAACCAGAAAGCACTTGGAGGAAATTCCAGAGAAGCGTGAATCAGCCAAGCGCTTGGAGGAAATTGAAAAGAGACAGGTGAATGAGCCAAGCAGTAAGTGCTTGGAGGAAATGGGAGAGAAGGCTGAAAAAGCGTATTGAATTTTCACCACAGTTATTTTTATTAGGTATTATAAAAGACTGTACCACCACAGAGACTAAATTGATCTTGAATTTGATTACGGCAAGACTGTTGGTGGGTCAATATTGGAAGACATCGGAAATACCATCTATTGAAGAATGGACATTAAAAGTCATGAATTTGGCTGAAATGGCAAAGATATCTGCATATTTGAAAAACCACTCAAATGAACAATTTTTGATGGATTGGGAAAAATGGATAGATTATATACAGAAGAAATATCAATTGAAGGAATTATATTTGTTTTATAGTTAAATAATTACGTATAAGTAGTTTAGTCGGGTTTCTTGCGTTTTTACCCTGTATTCACTTTGGGAAGCCTGGGGGGGAGGGGGGAGGGTTTTAATAATAGTTATTTTATATTTTTTCAACTGTTTTGGGGAGTTTTTTTTCTCTTTTTAGGTGGCAAGGCGTTGCTCCGGTGGCCTCTGGGCACCACATTGGTTGGAAGAAGAAGGAGGAGTGAAAGTCAGGAAGGTAGGAAGAAGGTATGAGGGAGAGGATGTAGGTGGGAGGAGAGGATGGAATTGGAGAAAGGTTTAAGTAGGTTGTTAGAGGGAAGAAGAGGGGTTAGTTTTGTCTTAGAAGGATGTGGTGGGGAGGGGGTACCGAGCAGTTTTGTTTGATTGTTTGCGAATTGTATATGTATATAATTGTTTACAGTTGAATTGTTATTTCATTTTTTGTTAAAAACCTTATAAAAAACCAATAAAAATATTTATAAAAAAAAAAGAAAGCGTTTGGAGGAAATGCGAGAGAAGGGTGAAGGAGCCAAACAGAAAGCACTTGGAGGAAATGCGAGAGAACGCTGAATGAGCCAAGCAGAAAGCGCTTGGAGGAAATTCAAGAGAAGTGTGAATGGTCCAAGCAGAAAGCGCCTGGAGGCAACGTGGGAGAAGTGTGAATGAGCATGGAGGAAATGCGAAAGACGGGGGAATGAGCCAAGCAGAAAGCGCTTGGAAGAAATTCACGGGAAAGGTGAATGAGCCAAGCAGAAAGCACTTGGAGGAAATGCGAGAGAAGGCTGAATGAGCCAAGCAGAAAGCGCTTGGAAGAAATTCACGGGAAAGGTGAATGAGCCAAACAGAAAGCGCTTGGAGGAAATTCGAGAGAAGGGTGAATGGGCAAAGCAGAAAGAACTTGGAGGCAATGTGGGAGAAGTGTGAATGATCCAAACAGAAACCACTTGGAGGAAATGCGAGAGAACGCTGAATGAGCCAAGCAGAAAGCGCTTGGAGGAAATTCAAGAGAAAGGTGAATGGTCCAACCAGAAAGCGCTTGGAGGAAATGCGAGAGAAGGCTGAATGAGCAAAAGCAGAAAGCGCTTGGAGGAAATTCGAGAGAAGGGTGAATGGTCCAAGCAGAAAGCGCTTGGAGGAAATGAGAGAGAAGTGTGAATGAGCCAAGTAGAAAGTTCTTAGAGGAAATTCAAGAGAAAAGTGAATGGTCCAACCAGAAAGCGCTTGGAGGAAATGCGAGAGAAGGCTGAATGAGCCAAGCAGAAAGCGCTTGGAGGAAATTCAAGAGAACGGTGAATGGTCCAAGGAGAAAGTTCTTGGAGGAAATGAGAGAGAAGGGTGAATGAGCGAAGCAGAAATTGCTTGGAGGAAATTCAAGACAAAGGTGAATGGGCCAAGCAGAAAGCACTTGGAGGAAATGCCAGAGAAGCGTGAATCAGCCAAGCGCTTGGAGGAAATTGAAAAGAGACAGGTGAATGAGCCAAGCAGAAAGCGCTTGGAGGAAATGCGAGAGAAGGCTGAATGAGCCAAGCAGAAAGCGCTTGGAGGAAATTCAAGACAAAGGTGAATGGGCCAAGCAGAAAGCGCTTGGAGGAAATTCGAGAGAAGGGTGAATGAGCAAAGCAGAAAGAACTTGGAGGCAACGTGGGAGAAGTGTGAATGAGCATGGAGGAAATGCGAAAGACGGGGGAATGAGCCAAGCAGAAAGCGCTTGGAAGAAATTCACGGGAAAGGTGAATGAGCCAAGCAGAAAGCACTTGGAGGAAATGCGAGAGAAGGCTGAATGAGCCAAGCAGAAAGCGCTTGGAAGAAATTCACGGGAAAGGTGAATGAGCCAAACAGAAAGCGCTTGGAGGAAATTCGAGAGAAGGGTGAATGGGCAAAGCAGAAAGAACTTGGAGGCAATGTGGGAGAAGTGTGAATGATCCAAACAGAAACCACTTGGAGGAAATGCGAGAGAACGCTGAATGAGCCAAGCAGAAAGCGCTTGGAGGAAATTCAAGAGAAAGGTGAATGGTCCAACCAGAAAGCGCTTGGAGGAAATGCGAGAGAAGGCTGAATGAGCAAAAGCAGAAAGCGCTTGGAGGAAATTCGAGAGAAGGGTGAATGGTCCAAGCAGAAAGCGCTTGGAGGAAATGAGAGAGAAGTGTGAATGAGCCAAGTAGAAAGTTCTTAGAGGAAATTCAAGAGAAAGGTGAATGGTCCAACCAGAAAGCGCTTGGAGGAAATGCGAGAGAAGGCTGAATGAGCCAAGCAGAAAGCGCTTGGAGGAAATTCAAGAGAACGGTGAATGGTCCAAGGAGAAAGTTCTTGGAGGAAATGAGAGAGAAGGGTGAATGAGCGAAGCAGAAATTGCTTGGAGGAAATTCAAGACAAAGGTGAATGGGCCAAGCAGAAAGCACTTGGAGGAAATGCCAGAGAAGCGTGAATCAGCCAAGCGCTTGGAGGAAATTGAAAAGAGACAGGTGAATGAGCCAAGCAGAAAGCGCTTGGAGGAAATGCGAGAGAAGGCTGAATGAGCCAAGCAGAAAGCGCTTGGAGGAAATTCAAGAGAAAGGTGAATGGTCCAACCAGAAAGCGCTTGGAGGAAATGCGAGAGAAGGCTGAATGAGCAAAAGCAGAAAGCGCTTGGAGGAAATTCGAGAGAAGGGTGAATGGTCCAAGCAGAAAGCGCTTGGAGGAAATGAGAGAGAAGTGTGAATGAGCCAAGTAGAAAGTTCTTAGAGGAAATTCAAGAGAAAGGTGAATGGTCCAACCAGAAAGCGCTTGGAGGAAATGCGAGAGAAGGCTGAATGAGCCAAGCAGAAAGCGCTTGGAGGAAATTCAAGAGAACGGTGAATGGTCCAAGGAGAAAGTTCTTGGAGGAAATGAGAGAGAAGGGTGAATGAGCGAAGCAGAAATTGCTTGGAGGAAATTCAAGACAAAGGTGAATGGGCCAAGCAGAAAGCACTTGGAGGAAATGCCAGAGAAGCGTGAATCAGCCAAGCGCTTGGAGGAAATTGAAAAGAGACAGGTGAATGAGCCAAGCAGAAAGCGCTTGGAGGAAATGCGAGAGAAGGCTGAATGAGCCAAGCAGAAAGCGCTTGGAGGAAATGTTAGAGAAGGGTGAATGAGGAAACCAGAAAGCGCTTGCAGGAAATGCGAGAGAAGTGTGAATGAGCAAAGCAGAAAGAACTTGGAGGCAATGTGGGAGAAGTGTCAATGAGCGTGGAGGAAATGCGAAAGACAGGGGACTGAGCCAAGTAGAAAGCACTGGAAGGTAATTCGAGAGAAGGCTGAGTCAAGCAGAAAGCGCTTGGAGGAAATTCTAGAGAAGGGTGAATGAGGTAAGCAGAAAGCTTTTGGAGGAAATGTGAGAGAGGGGTGAATGAGCCAAGAAGAAAGCATTTGGAGGAAATGCGAGAGAAGGGTGAATGAGCCAAGTAGAAAGCACTTGGAGGAAATGCGAGAGAAGGCTGAATGGGCCAAGCAGAAAGCACTTGGAGGAAATGTGAGAGAAGTGTGAATGAGCCAAGCAGAAATCGTTTGGAGGAAATGTGAGAGAAGGGTGAATGAGGAAAGCAGAAAGCGCTTTCAGGAAATGGAGAGAGAAGTGTGAATGAGCCAAGCAAAAAGCACTTGGAGGAAATTCACGAGAAAGGTGAATGGTCCAAGCAGAAAGCGCTTGGAGGAAATTCAAGAGAAAGGTGAATGGTCCAACCAGAAAGCGCTTGGAAGAAATGTGAGAGAAGGGTGAATGAGCCAAGTAGAAAACTCTTGGAGGAAATGCGAGAGAAGGCTGAATGAGCCAAGCAGAAAGCGCTTGGAGGAAATTCAAGACAAAGGTGAATGGGCCAAGCCGAAAGCGCTTGGAGGAAATGCGAGAGAAGGCAGAGTCAAGCAGAAAGCGGTTGGAGTAAATGAGAGAGACGGGTGAATGAGCCAAGCAGAAAGCGCTTGGAGGAAATTCAAGAGAAGTGTGAATGGTCCAAGCAGAAAGCGCCTGGAGGCAACGTGGGAGAAGTGTGAATGAGCATGGAGGAAATGCGAAAGACGGGGGAATGAGCCAAGCAGAAAGCGCTTGGAAGAAATTCACGGGAAAGGTGAATGAGCCAAGCAGAAAGCACTTGGAGGAAATGCGAGAGAAGGCTGAATGAGCCAAGCAGAAAGCGCTTGGAAGAAATTCACGGGAAAGGTGAATGAGCCAAGCAGAAAGCGCTTGGAGGAAATTCGAGAGAAGGGTGAATGGGCAAAGCAGAAAGAACTTGGAGGCAATGTGGGAGAAGTGTGAATGATCCAAACAGAAACCACTTGGAGGAAATGCGAGAGAACGCTGAATGAGCCAAGCAGAAAGCGCTTGGAGGAAATTCAAGAGAAAGGTGAATGGTCCAACCAGAAAGCGCTTGGAGGAAATGCGAGAGAAGGCTGAATGAGCAAAAGCAGAAAGCGCTTGGAGGAAATTCGAGAGAAGGGTGAATGGTCCAAGCAGAAAGCGCTTGGAGGAAATGAGAGAGAAGTGTGAATGAGCCAAGTAGAAAGTTCTTAGAGGAAATTCAAGAGAAAGGTGAATGGTCCAACCAGAAAGCGCTTGGAGGAAATGCGAGAGAAGGCTGAATGAGCCAAGCAGAAAGCGCTTGGAGGAAATTCAAGAGAACGGTGAATGGTCCAAGGAGAAAGTTCTTGGAGGAAATGAGAGAGAAGGGTGAATGAGCGAAGCAGAAATTGCTTGGAGGAAATTCAAGACAAAGGTGAATGGGCCAAGCAGAAAGCACTTGGAGGAAATGCCAGAGAAGCGTGAATCAGCCAAGCGCTTGGAGGAAATTGAAAAGAGACAGGTGAATGAGCCAAGCAGAAAGCGCTTGGAGGAAATGCGAGAGAAGGCTGAATGAGCCAAGCAGAAAGCGCTTGGAGGAAATTCAAGACAAAGGTGAATGGGCCAAGCAGAAAGCGCTTGGAGGAAATTCGAGAGAAGGGTGAATGAGCAAAGCAGAAAGAACTTGGAGGCAATGTGGGAGAAGTGTGAATGAGCGTGGAGGAAAAGCGAAAGACGGGGTAATGAGCCAAGTAGAAAGCTCTTGAAGGAACTGCGAGAGAAGGCTGAATGAGCCAAGCAAAAAGCACTTGGAAGAAATTCAAGAGAAAGGTGAATGGGCCAAGCAGAAAGCGCTTGGAGGAAATTCAAGAGAAGTGTGAATGGTTCAAGCAGAAAGCGCTTGGAGGAAATGAGAGAGAAGCGTGAATGAGCCAAGTAGAAAGTTCTTGGAGGAAATTCAAGAGAAAGGTGAATGGTCCAACCAGAAAGCGCTTGGAGGAAATGCGAGAGAAGGCTGAATGAGCCAAGCAGAAAGCGCTTGGAGGAAATGTTAGAGAAGCCTGAATGAGGAAAGCAGAAAGCGCTTGCAGGAAATGGCAGAGAAGTGTGAATGAGCCAAGCAGAAAGCGCTTGGTTGAAATGTGAGAGAACTGTGAATGAGCGAAGCAGAAAGAACTTGGAGGCAATGTGGGAGAAGTGTGAATGAGCGTGGAGGAAATGCGAAAGACAGGGGAATGAGCCAAGTAGAAAGCTCTTGAAGGAACTGCGAGAGTAGGCTGAATGGGCCAAGCAGAAAGCACTTGGAGGAAATGTGAGACAAGGGTGAATGAGCCAAGCAGAAATCCTTTGGAGGAAATGTGAGGGAAGGGTGAATGAGCCAAGCAGAAAGCGATTGCAGGAAATGTTAGAGAAGGGTGAATGAGGAAACCAGAAAGCGCTTGCAGGAAATGCGAGAGAAGTGTGAATGAGCAAAGCAGAAAGAACTTGGAGGCAATGTGGGAGAAGTGTCAATGAGCGTGGAGGAAATGCGAAAGACAGGGGACTGAGCCAAGTAGAAAGCACTGGAAGGTAATTCGAGAGAAGGCTGAGTCAAGCAGAAAGCGCTTGGAGGAAATTCTAGAGAAGGGTGAATGAGGTAAGCAGAAAGCTTTTGGAGGAAATGTGAGAGAGGGGTGAATGAGCCAAGAAGAAAGCATTTGGAGGAAATGCGAGAGAAGGGTGAATGAGCCAAGTAGAAAGCACTTGGAGGAAATGCGAGAGAAGGCTGAATGGGCCAAGCAGAAAGCACTTGGAGGAAATGTGAGAGAAGTGTGAATGAGCCAAGCAGAAATCGTTTGGAGGAAATGTGAGAGAAGGGTGAATGAGGAAAGCAGAAAGCGCTTTCAGGAAATGGAGAGAGAAGTGTGAATGAGCCAAGCAAAAAGCACTTGGAGGAAATTCACGAGAAAGGTGAATGGTCCAAGCAGAAAGCGCTTGGAGGAAATTCGAGAGAAAGGTGAATGGTCCAACCAGAAAGCGCTTGGAAGAAATGTGAGAGAAGGGTGAATGAGCCAAGTAGAAAACTCTTGGAGGAAATGCGAGAGAAGGCTGAATGAGCCAAGCAGAAAGCGCTTGGAGGAAATTCAAGACAAAGGTGAATGGGCCAAGCCGAAAGCGCTTGGAGGAAATGCGAGAGAAGGCAGAGTCAAGCAGAAAGCGGTTGGAGTAAATGAGAGAGACGGGTGAATGAGCCAAGCAGAAAGCGCTTGGAGGAAATTCTAGAGAAGGCTGAATGAGGTAAGCAGAAAGCTTTTGGAGGAAATGTGAGAGATGGGTGAATGAGCCAAGAAGAAAGCGTTTGGAGGAAATGGGAGAGAAGGCTGAATGGGCCAAGCAGAAAGCACTTGGAAGAAATGTGAGAGAAGTGTGAATGAGCCAAGCAGAAATCGTTTGGAGGAAATGTGAGAGAAGGCTGAGGCAAGCAGAAAGCCCTTGGAGGAAATGCGAGAGAAGGCAGAGTCAAGCAGAAAGCGCTTGGAGGAAATGCTAGAGAAGGGTGAATGAGCCAAGAAGAAATCGCTTGGAGGAAATGTGAGAGAAGCATGAATCAGCCAAGCACTTGGAGGAAATTGAAAACAGACAGGTGAATGAGCCAAGCAGAAAGCACTTGGAGGAAATGTGAGACAAGTGTGAATGAGCCAAGCAGAAAGCGATTGGAGGAAATGTTAGAGAAGCGTGAATGAGGAAAGCAGAAAGCGCTTGGTGGAAATGCGAGAGAAGGCTAAGTCAAGCAGAAAGCGGTTGAAGGTAATGCGAGAGAAGGCTGAGGCAAGCAGAAAGCGCTTGGAGGAAATGCGAGAGAAGGCAGAGTCAAGCAGAAAGCGCTTGGAGGAAATTCAAGAGAAGGGTGAATGAGCCAAGCAGAAAGCGCTTGGAGGAAATGTGAGAGAAGCGTAAATGAGCCAAGCAGAAAGCGCTTGGAGGAAATGAAAGAGAAGGCTGAATGAGCCAAGCAGAAAGCACTTGTAGGAAATTCAAGAGAAAGGTGAATGGTCCAACCAGAAAGCGCTTGGAGGAAATGTGAGACAAGTGTGAATGAGCCAAGCAGAAAGTTCTTGGAGGAAATGCGAGAGAAGGCTAAATGGGCCAAGCAGAAAGCACTTGGAGGAAATGTGAGAGAAGGCTGAATGAGCCATGCAGAAAGCGCTTGGAGGAAATTCAAGACAAAGGTGAATGGGCCAAGCAGAAAGCGCTTGGAGGAAATGTGAGAGAAGCGTAAATGAGCCAAGCAGAAAGCGCTTGGAGGAAATGAAAGAGAAGGCTGAATGAGCCAAGCAGAAAGCACTTGTAGGAAATTCAAGAGAAAGGTGAATGGTCCAACCAGAAAGCGCTTGGAGGAAATGTGAGAGAAGTGTGAATGAGCCAAGCATAAAGTTCTTGGAGGGAATTCGAGAGAAGGGTGAATGAGCCAAGCAGAAAGCACTTGGAGGAAATTCCAGAGAAGCGTGAATCAGCCAATCGCTTGGAGGAAATTGAAAAGAGACAGGTGAATGAGCCAAGCAGTAAGTGCTTGGAGGAAATGCGAGAGAAGGCTGAATGAGCAGAGCAGAAAGCGCTTGGAGGAAATGGGAGAGAAGGCTGAGTAAAGCAGAAAGCAGTTGGAGGAAATGAGAGAGACGGGTGAATGAGCCAAGCAGAAAGCGCTTGGAGGAAATTCGAGAGAAGGGTGAAGGAGCCAAGCAGAAATCGTTTGGAGGAAATGCGAGAGAAGGGTGAAGGAGCCAAGCAGAAAGCATTTGGAGGAAATGCGAGAGAAGGCTGAATGGGCCAAGCAGAAAGCACTTGAAGGAAATGTGAGAGAAGGGTGAATGAGCCAAGCAGAAAGCGATTGGAGGAAATGTTAGAGAAGCGTGAATGAGGAAAGCAGAAAGAGCTTGCAGGAAATGCGAGAGAAGTGTGAATGAGCCAAGCAGAAAGCGCTTGGAGGAAATTCACGAGAAAGGTGAATGTTCCAAGCAGAAAGCATTTGGAGGAAATGTGACAGAAGGGTGAATGGGCCAAGCAGAAAGCACTTGGAAGAAATGTGAGAGAAGTGTGAATGAGCCAAGCAGAAATCGTTTGGAGGAAATGTGAGAGAAGGCTGAGGCAAGCAGAAAGCCCTTGGAGGAAATGCGAGAGAAGGCAGAGTCAAGCAGAAAGCGCTTGGAGGAAATGCTAGAGAAGGGTGAATGAGCCAAGAAGAAATCGCTTGGAGGAAATGTGAGAGAAGCATGAATCAGCCAAGCACTTGGAGGAAATTGAAAACAGACAGGTGAATGAGCCAAGCAGAAAGCACTTGGAGGAAATGTGAGACAAGTGTGAATGAGCCAAGCAGAAAGCGATTGGAGGAAATGTTAGAGAAGCGTGAATGAGGAAAGCAGAAAGCGCTTGGTGGAAATGCGAGAGAAGGCTAAGTCAAGCAGAAAGCGGTTGAAGGTAATGCGAGAGAAGGCTGAGGCAAGCAGAAAGCGCTTGGAGGAAATGCGAGAGAAGGCAGAGTCAAGCAGAAAGCGCTTGGAGGAAATTCAAGAGAAGGGTGAATGAGCCAAGCAGAAAGCATTTGGAGGAAATGTGACAGAAGGGTGAATGGGCCAAGCAGAAAGCACTTGGAGGAAATGTGAGACAAGTGTGAATGAGCCAAGCAGAAATCGTTTGGAGGAAATGGGAGAGATGGCTGAATGAGCCATGCAGAAAGCGCTTGGAGGAAATTCAAGAGAAAGGTGAATGGTCCAAGCAGAAAGCGCTTGGAGGAAATGTGAGATAAGCATGAATGAGCCAAGCAGAAAGTTCTTGGAGGGAATTCGAGAGAAGGGTGAATGAGCCAAGCAGAAAGCACTTGGAGGAAATTCAAGACAAAGGTGAATGGGCCAAGCAGAAAGCGCTTGGAGGAAATGTGAGAGAAGCGTAAATGAGCCAAGCAGAAAGCGCTTGGAGGAAATGAAAGAGAAGGCTGAATGAGCCAAGCAGAAAGCGCTTGTAGGAAATTCAAGAGAAAGGTGAATGGTCCAACCAGAAAGCACTTGGAGGAAATTCCAGAGAAGCGTGAATCAGCCAAGCGCTTGGAGGAAATTGAAAAGAGACAGGTGAATGAGCCAAGCAGTAAGTGCTTGGAGGAAATGGGAGAGAAGGCTGAAAAAGCGTATTGAATTTTCACCACAGTTATTTTTATTAGGTATTATAAAAGACTGTACCACCACAGAGACTAAATTGATCTTGAATTTGATTACGGCAAGACTGTTGGTGGGTCAATATTGGAAGACATCGGAAATACCATCTATTGAAGAATGGACATTAAAAGTCATGAATTTGGCTGAAATGGCAAAGATATCTGCATATTTGAAAAACCACTCAAATGAACAATTTTTGATGGATTGGGAAAAATGGATAGATTATATACAGAAGAAATATCAATTGAAGGAATTATATTTGTTTTATAGTTAAATAATTACGTATAAGTAGTTTAGTCGGGTTTCTTGCGTTTTTACCCTGTATTCACTTTGGGAAGCCTGGGGGGGAGGGGGGAGGGTTTTAATAATAGTTATTTTATATTTTTTCAACTGTTTTGGGGAGTTTTTTTTCTCTTTTTAGGTGGCAAGGCGTTGCTCCGGTGGCCTCTGGGCACCACATTGGTTGGAAGAAGAAGGAGGAGTGAAAGTCAGGAAGGTAGGAAGAAGGTATGAGGGAGAGGATGTAGGTGGGAGGAGAGGATGGAATTGGAGAAAGGTTTAAGTAGGTTGTTAGAGGGAAGAAGAGGGGTTAGTTTTGTCTTAGAAGGATGTGGTGGGGAGGGGGTACCGAGCAGTTTTGTTTGATTGTTTGCGAATTGTATATGTATATAATTGTTTACAGTTGAATTGTTATTTCATTTTTTGTTAAAAACCTTATAAAAAACCAATAAAAATATTTATAAAAAAAAAAGAAAGCGTTTGGAGGAAATGCGAGAGAAGGGTGAAGGAGCCAAACAGAAAGCACTTGGAGGAAATGCGAGAGAACGCTGAATGAGCCAAGCAGAAAGCGCTTGGAGGAAATTCAAGAGAAGTGTGAATGGTCCAAGCAGAAAGCGCCTGGAGGCAACGTGGGAGAAGTGTGAATGAGCATGGAGGAAATGCGAAAGACGGGGGAATGAGCCAAGCAGAAAGCGCTTGGAAGAAATTCACGGGAAAGGTGAATGAGCCAAGCAGAAAGCACTTGGAGGAAATGCGAGAGAAGGCTGAATGAGCCAAGCAGAAAGCGCTTGGAAGAAATTCACGGGAAAGGTGAATGAGCCAAGCAGAAAGCGCTTGGAGGAAATTCGAGAGAAGGGTGAATGGGCAAAGCAGAAAGAACTTGGAGGCAATGTGGGAGAAGTGTGAATGATCCAAACAGAAACCACTTGGAGGAAATGCGAGAGAACGCTGAATGAGCCAAGCAGAAAGCGCTTGGAGGAAATTCAAGAGAAAGGTGAATGGTCCAACCAGAAAGCGCTTGGAGGAAATGCGAGAGAAGGCTGAATGAGCCAAGCAGAAAGCGCTTGGAGGAAATTCGAGAGAAGGGTGAATGGTCCAAGCAGAAAGCGCTTGGAGGAAATGAGAGAGAAGTGTGAATGAGCCAAGTAGAAAGTTCTTAGAGGAAATTCAAGAGAAAGGTGAATGGTCCAACCAGAAAGCGCTTGGAGGAAATGCGAGAGAAGGCTGAATGAGCCAAGCAGAAAGCGCTTGGAGGAAATTCAAGAGAACGGTGAATGGTCCAAGGAGAAAGTTCTTGGAGGAAATGAGAGAGAAGGGTGAATGAGCGAAGCAGAAATTGCTTGGAGGAAATTCAAGACAAAGGTGAATGGGCCAAGCAGAAAGCACTTGGAGGAAATGCCAGAGAAGCGTGAATCAGCCAAGCGCTTGGAGGAAATTGAAAAGAGACAGGTGAATGAGCCAAGCAGAAAGCGCTTGGAGGAAATGCGAGAGAAGGCTGAATGAGCCAAGCAGAAAGCGCTTGGAGGAAATTCAAGACAAAGGTGAATGGGCCAAGCAGAAAGCGCTTGGAGGAAATTCGAGAGAAGGGTGAATGAGCAAAGCAGAAAGAACTTGGAGGCAATGTGGGAGAAGTGTGAATGAGCGTGGAGGAAAAGCGAAAGACGGGGTAATGAGCCAAGTAGAAAGCTCTTGAAGGAACTGCGAGAGAAGGCTGAATGAGCCAAGCAAAAAGCACTTGGAAGAAATTCAAGAGAAAGGTGAATGGGCCAAGCAGAAAGCGCTTGGAGGAAATTCAAGAGAAGTGTGAATGGTTCAAGCAGAAAGCGCTTGGAGGAAATGAGAGAGAAGCGTGAATGAGCCAAGTAGAAAGTTCTTGGAGGAAATTCAAGAGAAAGGTGAATGGTCCAACCAGAAAGCGCTTGGAGGAAATGCGAGAGAAGGCTGAATGAGCCAAGCAGAAAGCGCTTGGAGGAAATGTTAGAGAAGCCTGAATGAGGAAAGCAGAAAGCGCTTGCAGGAAATGGCAGAGAAGTGTGAATGAGCCAAGCAGAAAGCGCTTGGTTGAAATGTGAGAGAACTGTGAATGAGCGAAGCAGAAAGAACTTGGAGGCAATGTGGGAGAAGTGTGAATGAGCGTGGAGGAAATGCGAAAGACAGGGGAATGAGCCAAGTAGAAAGCTCTTGAAGGAACTGCGAGAGTAGGCTGAATGGGCCAAGCAGAAAGCACTTGGAGGAAATGTGAGACAAGGGTGAATGAGCCAAGCAGAAATCCTTTGGAGGAAATGTGAGGGAAGGGTGAATGAGCCAAGCAGAAAGCGATTGCAGGAAATGTTAGAGAAGGGTGAATGAGGAAACCAGAAAGCGCTTGCAGGAAATGCGAGAGAAGTGTGAATGAGCAAAGCAGAAAGAACTTGGAGGCAATGTGGGAGAAGTGTCAATGAGCGTGGAGGAAATGCGAAAGACAGGGGACTGAGCCAAGTAGAAAGCACTGGAAGGTAATTCGAGAGAAGGCTGAGTCAAGCAGAAAGCGCTTGGAGGAAATTCTAGAGAAGGGTGAATGAGGTAAGCAGAAAGCTTTTGGACGAAATGTGAGAGAGGGGTGAATGAGCCAAGAAGAAAGCATTTGGAGGAAATGCGAGAGAAGGGTGAATGAGCCAAGTAGAAAGCACTTGGAGGAAATGCGAGAGAAGGCTGAATGGGCCAAGCAGAAAGCACTTGGAGGAAATGTGAGAGAAGTGTGAATGAGCCAAGCAGAAATCGTTTGGAGGAAATGTGAGAGAAGGGTGAATGAGGAAAGCAGAAAGCGCTTTCAGGAAATGGAGAGAGAAGTGTGAATGAGCCAAGCAAAAAGCACTTGGAGGAAATTCACGAGAAAGGTGAATGGTCCAAGCAGAAAGCGCTTGGAGGAAATTCAAGAGAAAGGTGAATGGTCCAACCAGAAAGCGCTTGGAAGAAATGTGAGAGAAGGGTGAATGAGCCAAGTAGAAAACTCTTGGAGGAAATGCGAGAGAAGGCTGAATGAGCCAAGCAGAAAGCGCTTGGAGGAAATTCAAGACAAAGGTGAATGGGCCAAGCCGAAAGCGCTTGGAGGAAATGCGAGAGAAGGCAGAGTCAAGCAGAAAGCGGTTGGAGTAAATGAGAGAGACGGGTGAATGAGCCAAGCAGAAAGCGCTTGGAGGAAATTCTAGAGAAGGCTGAATGAGGTAAGCAGAAAGCTTTTGGAGGAAATGTGAGAGATGGGTGAATGAGCCAAGAACAAAGCGTTTGGAGGAAATGGGAGAGAAGGCTGAATGGGCCAAGCAGAAAGCACTTGGAGGAAATGTGAGACAAGTGTGAATGAGCCAAGCAGAAAGCGATTGGAGGAAATGTTAGAGAAGCGTGAATGAGGAAAGCAGAAAGCTCTTGGAGGAAATGTGAGAGAAGGCTGAGTCAAGCAGAAAGCGGTTGAAGGTAATGCGAGAGAAGGCTGAGGCAAGCAGAAAGCGCTTGGAGGAAATGTGAGAGAAGGCAGAGTCAAGCAGAAAGCGGTTGGAGTAAATGAGAGAGACGGGTGAATGAGCCAAGCAGAAAGCACTTGGAGGAAATTCAAGAGAAGGGTGAATGAGCCAAGAAGAAAGCATTTGGAGGAAATGTGACAGAAGGGTGAATGGGCCAACAGAAAGCACTTGGAGGAAATGTGAGACAAGTGTGAATGAGCCAAGCAGAAAGTTCTTGGAGGAAATGCGAGAGAAGGGTGAAGGAGCCAAGCAGAAAGCACTTGGAGGAAATGCGAGAGAAGGCTAAATGGGCCAAGCAGAAAGCACTTGGAGGAAATGTGAGAGAAGGCTGAATGAGCCATGCAGAAAGCGCTTGGAGGAAATTCAAGACCAAGGTGAATGGGCCAAGCAGAAAGCGCTTGGAGGAAATGTGAGAGAAGCGTAAATGAGCCAAGCAGAAAGCGCTTGGAGGAAATGAAAGAGAAGGCTGAATGAGCCAAGCAGAAAGCACTTGTAGGAAATTCAAGAGAAAGGTGAATGGTCCAACCAGAAAGCGCTTGGAGGAAATGTGAGAGAAGTGTGAATGAGCCAAGCATAAAGTTCTTGGAGGGAATTCGAGAGAAGGGTGAATGAGCCAAGCAGAAAGCACTTGGAGGAAATGCGAGAGAAGGCTGAATGAGCCAAGCGCTTGGAGGAAATTGAAAAGAGACAGGTGAATGAGCCAAGCAGTAAGTGCTTGGAGGAAATGCGAGAGAAGGCTGAATGAGCAGAGCAGAAAGCGCTTGGAGGAAATGGGAGAGAAGGCTGAGTAAAGCAGAAAGCAGTTGGAGGAAATGAGAGAGACGGGTGAATGAGCCAAGCAGAAAGCGCTTGGAGGAAATTCGAGAGAAGGGTGAAGGAGCCAAGCAGAAAGCATTTGGAGGAAATGCGAGAGAAGGCTGAATGGGCCAAGCAGAAAGCACTTGGAGGAAATGTGAGAGAAGTGTGAATGAGCCAAGCAGAAATCGTTTGGAGGAAATTTGAGAGAAGGGTGAATGAGCCAAGCAGAAAGCGATTGGAGGAAATGTTAGAGAAGCGTGAATGAGGAAAGCAGAAAGAGCTTGCAGGAAATGCGAGAGAAGTGTGAATGAGCCAAGCAGAAAGCGCTTGGAGGAAATTCACGAGAAAGGTGAATGTTCCAAGCAGAAAGCATTTGGAGGAAATGTGACAGAAGGGTGAATGGGCCAAGCAGAAAGCACTTGGAAGAAATGTGAGAGAAGTGTGAATGAGCCAAGCAGAAATCGTTTGGAGGAAATGTGAGAGAAGGCTGAGGCAAGCAGAAAGCCCTTGGAGGAAATGCGAGAGAAGGCAGAGTCAAGCAGAAAGCGCTTGGAGGAAATGCTAGAGAAGGGTGAATGAGTCAAGAAGAAATCGCTTGGAGGAAATGTGAGAGAAGCATGAATCAGCCAAGCACTTGGAGGAAATTGAAAACAGACAGGTGAATGAGCCAAGCAGAAAGCACTTGGAGGAAATGTGAGACAAGTGTGAATGAGCCAAGCAGAAAGCGATTGGAGGAAATGTTAGAGAAGCGTGAATGAGGAAAGCAGAAAGCGCTTGGTGGAAATGCGAGAGAAGGCTAAGTCAAGCAGAAAGCGGTTGAAGGTAATGCGAGAGAAGGCTGAGGCAAGCAGAAAGCGCTTGGAGGAAATGCGAGAGAAGGCAGAGTCAAGCAGAAAGCGCTTGGAGGAAATTCAAGAGAAGGGTGAATGAGCCAAGCAGAAAGCATTTGGAGGAAATGTGACAGAAGGGTGAATGGGCCAAGCAGAAAGCACTTGGAGGAAATGTGAGACAAGTGTGAATGAGCCAAGCAGAAATCGTTTGGAGGAAATGGGAGAGATGGCTGAATGAGCCATGCAGAAAGCGCTTGGAGGAAATTCAAGAGAAAGGTGAATGGTCCAAGCAGAAAGCGCTTGGAGGAAATGTGAGATAAGCATGAATGAGCCAAGCAGAAAGTTCTTGGAGGGAATTCGAGAGAAGGGTGAATGAGCCAAGCAGAAAGCACTTGGAGGAAATTCAAGACAAAGGTGAATGGGCCAAGCAGAAAGCGCTTGGAGGAAATGTGAGAGAAGCGTAAATGAGCCAAGCAGAAAGCGCTTGGAGGAAATGAAAGAGAAGGCTGAATGAGCCAAGCAGAAAGCGCTTGTAGGAAATTCAAGAGAAAGGTGAATGGTCCAACCAGAAAGCACTTGGAGGAAATTCCAGAGAAGCGTGAATCAGCCAAGCGCTTGGAGGAAATTGAAAAGAGACAGGTGAATGAGCCAAGCAGTAAGTGCTTGGAGGAAATGGGAGAGAAGGCTGAAAAAGCGTATTGAATTTTCACCACAGTTATTTTTATTAGGTATTATAAAAGACTGTACCACCACAGAGACTAAATTGATCTTGAATTTGATTACGGCAAGACTGTTGGTGGGTCAATATTGGAAGACATCGGAAATACCATCTATTGAAGAATGGACATTAAAAGTCATGAATTTGGCTGAAATGGCAAAGATATCTGCATATTTGAAAAACCACTCAAATGAACAATTTTTGATGGATTGGGAAAAATGGATAGATTATATACAGAAGAAATATCAATTGAAGGAATTATATTTGTTTTATAGTTAAATAATTACGTATAAGTAGTTTAGTCGGGTTTCTTGCGTTTTTACCCTGTATTCACTTTGGGAAGCCTGGGGGGGAGGGGGGAGGGTTTTAATAATAGTTATTTTATATTTTTTCAACTGTTTTGGGGAGTTTTTTTTCTCTTTTTAGGTGGCAAGGCGTTGCTCCGGTGGCCTCTGGGCACCACATTGGTTGGAAGAAGAAGGAGGAGTGAAAGTCAGGAAGGTAGGAAGAAGGTATGAGGGAGAGGATGTAGGTGGGAGGAGAGGATGGAATTGGAGAAAGGTTTAAGTAGGTTGTTAGAGGGAAGAAGAGGGGTTAGTTTTGTCTTAGAAGGATGTGGTGGGGAGGGGGTACCGAGCAGTTTTGTTTGATTGTTTGCGAATTGTATATGTATATAATTGTTTACAGTTGAATTGTTATTTCATTTTTTGTTAAAAACCTTATAAAAAACCAATAAAAATATTTATAAAAAAAAAAAGAAAGCGTTTGGAGGAAATGCGAGAGAAGGGTGAAGGAGCCAAACAGAAAGCACTTGGAGGAAATGCGAGAGAACGCTGAATGAGCCAAGCAGAAAGCGCTTGGAGGAAATTCAAGAGAAGTGTGAATGGTCCAAGCAGAAAGCGCCTGGAGGCAACGTGGGAGAAGTGTGAATGAGCATGGAGGAAATGCGAAAGACCGGGGAATGAGCCAAGCAGAAAGCGCTTGGAAGAAATTCACGGGAAAGGTGAATGAGCCAAGCAGAAAGCACTTGGAGGAAATGCGAGAGAAGGCTGAATGAGCCAAGCAGAAAGCGCTTGGAAGAAATTCACGGGAAAGGTGAATGAGCCAAGCAGAAAGCGCTTGGAGGAAATTCGAGAGAAGGGTGAATGGGCAAAGCAGAAAGAACTTGGAGGCAATGTGGGAGAAGTGTGAATGATCCAAACAGAAACCACTTGGAGGAAATGCGAGAGAACGCTGAATGAGCCAAGCAGAAAGCGCTTGGAGGAAATTCAAGAGAAAGGTGAATGGTCCAACCAGAAAGCGCTTGGAGGAAATGCGAGAGAAGGCTGAATGAGCCAAGCAGAAAGCGCTTGGAGGAAATTCGAGAGAAGGGTGAATGGTCCAAGCAGAAAGCGCTTGGAGGAAATGAGAGAGAAGTGTGAATGAGCCAAGTAGAAAGTTCTTAGAGGAAATTCAAGAGAAAGGTGAATGGTCCAACCAGAAAGCGCTTGGAGGAAATGCGAGAGAAGGCTGAATGAGCCAAGCAGAAAGCGCTTGGAGGAAATTCAAGAGAACGGTGAATGGTCCAAGGAGAAAGTTCTTGGAGGAAATGAGAGAGAAGGGTGAATGAGCGAAGCAGAAAGCGCTTGGAGGAAATTCAAGACAAAGGTGAATGGGCCAAGCAGAAAGCACTTGGAGGAAATGCCAGAGAAGCGTGAATCAGCCAAGCGCTTGGAGGAAATTGAAAAGAGACAGGTGAATGAGCCAAGCAGAAAGCGCTTGGAGGAAATGCGAGAGAAGGCTGAATGGGCCAAGCAGAAAGCGCTTGGAGGAAATTCAAGAGAAGTGTGAATGGTTCAAGCAGAAAGCGCTTGGAGGAAATGAGAGAGAAGCGTGAATGAGCCAAGTAGAAAGTTCTTGGAGGAAATTCAAGAGAAAGGTGAATGGTCCAACCAGAAAGCGCTTGGAGGAAATGCGAGAGAAGGCTGAATGAGCCAAGCAGAAAGCGCTTGGAGGAAATGTTAGAGAAGCCTGAATGAGGAAAGCAGAAAGCGCTTGCAGGAAATGGCAGAGAAGTGTGAATGAGCCAAGCAGAAAGCGCTTGGTTGAAATGTGAGAGAACTGTGAATGAGCGAAGCAGAAAGAACTTGGAGGCAATGTGGGAGAAGTGTGAATGAGCGTGGAGGAAATGCGAAAGACAGGGGAATGAGCCAAGTAGAAAGCTCTTGAAGGAACTGCGAGAGTAGGCTGAATGGGCCAAGCAGAAAGCACTTGGAGGAAATGTGAGACAAGGGTGAATGAGCCAAGCAGAAATCCTTTGGAGGAAATGTGAGGGAAGGGTGAATGAGCCAAGCAGAAAGCGATTGCAGGAAATGTTAGAGAAGGGTGAATGAGGAAACCAGAAAGCGCT